>JAPPVO010000019.1:129082778-130285278 GCA_030407325.1 Camellia japonica | reverse complement strand
CATTTTAGGAAGTTTTTTTCCCACCACCAAGGAATTTAAACTTGGTTTCTCAATTCCATATTTTCTCTTTCCTGCTCAAATCCTCAGCTATCGTATGTTTTTTGCATGCTCACTAGCTACGAAGTACGGACACGGGCACACCAACACGTTAATTTTCAAAAAATGTAAGACACGACACGTGGGGGGACACACATAATATATAATTTTATATATTTATTATATATCATATATATGAATATATCATTCTAAAACAATAAATAAATGCAATATAACACTAATTTTCATAAATGTATATTATTTTTTTTATCATCATATTTTAAGTTATTTTGTTTAAACTTATAGTTAGTTTCGTGTGTCTAATCAACAGACATGTGTCGTTCAAGTGTCCAAAGAGTGTCTGAAGAGTGTCCGAGTCTAAATTCTTTTTTAAAAATTAGGACACGTTTGGATGAGTGTCGGGGACACATGTCAAAAAAGTTTCTGATGAGTGTCGATGTCCGTGAACACGACATGGACACGCCACATTTTTAGAAGTGTCTGTGCTTCTTAGCTCACTAGGTATGCATTCTTCTATGAAGCATGGATACTTCTAAAAGGGAGACGTATTTGTAATCAGGTACCGATTCTCCTTGAATACTCTCAGATACGTATCGGATACTTCTTAATTAATTTTGAAATATTAGATACTTATTTTTAAAGTATTCAGATACTTCAAGTCACGTATTATTTGTTTTATGAAATTTATTGCATAGCATTATAATATACCTTAATTGTGAGGATAAATACAATAATATTTTTTCAATACTTTGCTTAGTTTTTTGATCAAAAGAACATAGTGAGTTAAAAGTAATCGAATTTGTCAAATTGGTGTATTCTTATTGTATCATGCATGTCCCATATAATTATATAGAAAGTAAGTATGAACAAACGAATATAACAATAGCAAATTTTAATAAATAAAGGGTTAACCTAGGGTTTTGCGTGTTTTTTAAATCCCACTGTTTCAATTTTGACAAATTAAACTTTGGAGTTTCATCCATGTTTCAATGTGCCCCTCCGTCCATCTTCGTTCATCTTCTTCCTTCAGCAGCACATAGAATTTTCATATTCAAACCCACTTATTGAAGCCCTTGTATCTTTCTCATCGTAACTCCGTTTCGCTTTATTTTTGCCGCGTTGGATTCAACCCATGGCCTAGTTTTCATTCCATTCCTTATATGTCTTGTTCCAGCTCTTTTTGCATGCCGTTGGAGTTTCGAAAATAAACTAAAAGTAAGATTTTTCTTCTCATTTTCGACTTTTCTTCGAGCCATCTTTCATACCCCATAACTTTCTCGATTTTTAATGGTTTTACTTTGTTTTTTTGCCAATCTTTTCACCTCACTTCCTACTTTGTCCTACGCTACCTCGCTTTCTTACTCCTCACCAAAATGGGTGGTTTCAGTATGCCGAAAGTAGCCCAAAAACCAACTTCGAAAATTCTAAAAACTTTTATTTCTTTTTCCTCCATCTTCCTTCTTCTTCATCTTCACCTATAACATGTTGTGAATGGTGGTTCTAGGTTTTGACAGAGTTGGGCGGTGGTGGTGGTGGTGGTGGTGGTGGCGGTAGTCCGGCGGCGGCGATGATGGTAGCAAAGCTCACAGTTAAAGGAGGTGATTATGGGGATGGTGATGGCATGGGTTAAAAGTGGTGGTGACGGAGTTCGATAGCGGAGGTGAGGTTGAGAGGTGGTGATGATGAAGCTTACATGGTGGTGGGTTGGTGGGTTGATCGTTCACTTCGTTATCTACCACACGAACCACCAACCCACCACCATGTGAGCTTCATCATCACCACCTCTCAACCTCACCTCTACAATCAAACTCCATCACCACCACTTTTAACCCACAACATCACCATCCCTGTAATCACCTCCTTTAACTGTGAGCTTCGCTACCACTGTTGCCGCCGCCGCCATTGCCCAGCTCTGTCAAAACCTAGAACCAACATTCACAACATGTTATAGGTGAAAAAGGAAGATGGAGGAGAAAGAAACAAAAGAGATAAGTTTTTGGAATTTTTGAAGTTGGTTTGTGGGTTACTTTCGGTATACTGAAACCACCCATTTCGTAGAGAAGTAAGAAAGCGAGGTAGTGTAGACGAAGTAGGAAGTGAGGTGAAGAGATTGGCAAGAGAACGGAGTAAAACCGTTAAGAATTGAGAAAGTTATGGAGTCTGAAAGATGGCTCGAAGAAAAGTTGGAAACGGGAAGAAAAATCTTATCAACTTTTGGAGCTTCGATGGCACACAAAAAGAGGTGGAACAAGGCATATGGGGAATGGAATGAAAACTAGGCCATAGGGTGAATCTAACAACGCAAAAATGAGACGAAACAGAGTTTTGATGAGGGAGATACAAGGGTTTCAACATGTGGATTTGAATATGAAAATTCTGTGTGTTGCTGAAGGAAGAAGATGGACAAAGGGGGCGCATTGAAACACGGATGAAATTCCAAGATTTAATTTGTCGAAATTGAAACACTAGGGTTTAAAGTGAAAAACACGCGAAACCCTGGGATTTATTTTTTTGTAATTAACCCATAAATAAGCAAGCAAGTAAACTTTTTTTTTTTTTTTTTTGATCAAAATAGTAATATCCATTAAAACAAGTTCATGTGGATTGTTCTATTATTGTAATATAAACTTATTAGACTTGATGAAATTTAAGAAATAAACTAGCTAAAGGCTTAAATTAATACTTAATTCTTAAAGATTAGTATCTTGCATTATAAAATTACAATGTGGTTTCTTAACATTCTTGAGTTTATGTGTAACTCAGTACTATTAATTTAATATATTTTTTTTTTAAACAAATGTATCCTAGGCTCTAGCCATACCTGTATCCTATGAGTTTTGTCATAACACCGTATCTGTATCTTATCTGTGCTTCTTAGGTATTCTTTTGGCAACATGCTTCTTATTAGTTTTCTTTCCTCCCTCATTGTTTTGGTCGGTATAAAGGTTTGAAAAGGCTTAAATTAATACTTAATTCTTAAATATTTTGCATTATAAAATTACAATGTAGTTTCTTAACATTCTCGAGCTCATGTGTAACTCACTACTATTAATTTTAATTTTTTTTTTTAATTTTTTTTTTTTTTACAAATGTATCCTAGGCTCTTGCCATACCCATATCCTATAAGTTTTGTTATATCGCCATATCTGTATCTGTGCTTCTTAGGCATTCTTTTGGCAACATGCTTATTATTTTTCTTTTTTCTCCCTCATGGTTTTGGTCGGTATAAAGGTTTGAAAAACAGTGCAAGCACTTATAAACTGATGAGGTCCACTGATTGGTTCAATTAGTTATGCTTGCAGTGGGGGATGTTCCAGTACTCTGCACTTATCACTTAATGCATGTCAATGCAAATTTAATGCTGTGTTTGATTGAGAGATTTGAGAATGAATTTGGAAAAGAAAATGGAAAAGGTAAGTGAAATGTACACCTAGTTTCACACATCTTTTCCCTTTCCCTTTCCAAACCCCCCCCCCCCCCCCCCAAAAAAAAAAAAAAACAAATCTCCCAACCAAATATAGCATAAGTAGAGGTCTTCTTTTTCTTTTTTTGTATGGTAAGAATTTCAAAGTTGTGACCCCCCCCCCCCCCCCAAAAAAAAAAAAAATCCCCCAACCAAATATAGCATAAGTAGAGGTCTTCTTTTTCTTTTTTTGTATGGTAAGAATTTCGAAGTTGTGAATGTCATCTTTACTCGTTAAATGTCGGAAGGAAACCTATCATTTTCTTTTGTCCATGTGATTTCAGCCTTCAGGGCATCTATACCTTTCTTGTGATTGATGTCTAATGGATGGGATGGGTTCTGATCAGCTAGTTTGGTTAAAGTTAACGTTGTTGGTTTGATGATAGATATAGTGAAGAAAACATATAATGTTAATTAGCAATTGATTTTGTTCAATACATATTTGGATCAAATCTACTACTTTGTTCTGCACAGTATATGTGATAGAATGGAGGATCTGTTTCTTTTACAGCTATTACTATTCTCTGATACATAATTTTTTTTTTTCCGTCTATTTTCAGTGCCAAAGATGAGAAGGAAGTTGCTCTTTGTGTAAAAGAATTAAATGCCCCCAGCTTTCATCCCACAATGGTATCCATCTGGGTCACTGATTCTTTCGAGAGGAAGGACTTGGAGAGGGATCTTTTGGCTAAATTACTCATCGACCTTTCAAAACCTCAGGATGGCACGTTAAATCAAGATAATCTCATCAGAGGGTAAACAAAAAAGACTTTGTGTCTTAATATAAGGTTGAATCTGTGTCTGACAATATTTCATTTTGTTCAGGTTTGAATCTGTTCTTGCTACTTTGGAGGATGCTGTAAATGATGCCCCGATGGCAGGTGAATTTCTCGGTCGTATCTTTGCAAAAGTCATACTAGAAAATGTGATTCCATTTCCAGAAATCGGACAATTGATATATGAAGGTGGGGAGGAGCAAGGCCGTCTTGTGGAGATAGGGCTTGCAGCTGAAGTTGTTGGAACGATCCTAGAGACGATTAAATGCGAGAAAGGAGACTCTCTCGTGAATGAGATCCGCACGAGCCCTAGTTTGAAGCTCGAGAAATTCCGGCCGCCGGATCTGAAGCGATCATTGAGGTTAGATAAATTTATTTAGGACAGGGATGCTCATTTGTGGATCTGGGGTTTTTAGGAGAAAATTCATGTCTAGAAGTGCTTCTTAGAATACCACCTTCTTTTCTTTTTTCTTTTTCAATTTGCAGAACTATTTTTGTTATTATTTTTCTTTTTCCTTTTATGGGGTGGGGTGGGTGGGGATTTATTATATATTGGGGTTGTCCTTTCATGTCTTAAATATTATTTCTTAAAAAAATAACTGCAAAAAGGTTCAATTGAGCATCCAAATTCCAGCTTCTTTTTACTTGGCCTTTTTACTTTATAACTTTTGATCCAATATTGGTTTTCATTATCATATGTTATCTGCAACAGAATTCCATCCCTTTTTCAGGCAGGCCAGTTTTAAGTTAACCAATGTGGGTATCATGTTGGCTAAGAGTAGGTGATTAGGATTTGCCTCTCCACCTAGGTGCACAAAATACCTAGTAAATCGAAGAATTGATACATAGGTTAAGTTCTGGGTTTTAAAATCATCAACCTGATAGGATTGAGTTGGGTTTTGATTTAGCCTATGACCGAATTGAACTAGCCGAGACCCGAACTAAACCCATGATATAGTCTCAGATTTGTGTCAAGAATTAACGTGTGGTGGAGATTGATTGTGTAATCTCAACTACATATTGATATTTCTTAATAAATGTCTAAGTAAAATTTCTTAGTTTGTGGTATTATTGTGTATATATATTGTATAAAATTCTATATATGTTCACATTTAGGATTAATTAAAATTCATTTCTTATCTTCACGTAAATAACTCGTTAACATAAAATAGATAATTTATTTAAATATTTTTAAATTGGCTCATCATTTATTTTTTCATATTGGCTTATTCTCATAATCTACTTAACACGATCTACTTAACGTGACATGATTATTTGTACTTATTGACTTGTATTAAATTTTAAATAATATTTTGTTTTTCTTTGTTTGTGTTATGTTAAAAAAATTGTTCAAAAAGATTTATTTATTTTAATAATTTATTGTTGATTGATTCACTAATTTTTAACATAGCGAAACCATAGTTCAATCCTAACCAACCCAAGTTACATTGGGTTAGGTTGTTTAGTTTTGGTTCCAACTCAAACCAAACTGACACGTGCACTCCTATATCCCCCTATGTGTATGTATTGTCTTTCTTGTATTTATCCCTTTTTGTTGTGCAGAGTTATGTTGGATTTTTTTTCTTAATCGAATGTCAAATTTAGCATAATTCTTATAAGAGAAAATTAGTGAAATATCTCTCTAATTTTTAGTAGTAGTAGAGATTTAATATGTTTTTTTTTTTATTAGTTAAAGTCCCTCGTAATAATATTAGTGAAATTGTAGCTTGTCTCAGAGAAATTTCAACTCGTAACAGAGCTGAAATTTCTTTGTGACGAATTGAAATTTCTCTTTGCCAAAATTTCTATGCTGAAATTTCTGTGAAAATGTTAAAGGATTTCAATTACTATAAAAGTATTATATATCATTTATCTTATAAAATTTTAATATTATGGACCTTAAAATAAAAACCTTTTGTTATAATATTCGTAATTTATTTTTTACCATTTGATTAAAAAAATTGTTTAGAGTTAATAAGGTATTAAAGTAAAATGGATGTCAAAAGTAATGTTATAGTGATTAAATTTAGGTATTGATTTTTTGATTTCATTTAATGTGTCATCCACGTGGATATGAGGTATAAATGATGAGACTTTTTAAACTAATGTATTAATAGATATCATATGATTTTTAAAATTTGGTAGTCAAATTTTGTCATTATAACATTATTGAGTACATGCATTTGCAAAAAGATACATACAAGGCTGCAATTAAAATGAGTTGTTCATGGCTCACACTTTCTTCTCAAATAGTCGGCTCGTTTGTTAAATGAATAAATTTGAGCCAAATGTTTAGGCTCAGTTAGTAATTGAGTCTTGTTTGGGTAGATACAAATTTGATTCAAATAATCATATATTTCATTAATTGTTTTATTTCTTTATTTATGTTTAGTGTTCGCATAAATTTACATATTTAATTGATGAAGTTTATTAATAAGATGAGATTTTTCATATTTCGTTGATTTTGTTCCTTTTTTTTTAACGTGCATATTAATTTTAGTTCAATCATTTTTTGTTTTCAAGACCAAGCTTGAACTCAATTCATTTATGTAATTAAGTTGACCAGAGTTCTTCAAAGGAAAAGAAAATGGAAACAAAAAAAAAAAAAAACCACTTTTCTCCCTCAAACAATTGGATTTGTGTCACTTTAATTCTTGAACTATTGATTTAAATAATTTTAGTCATTAGTTCATTTTACTCAAAATTGTCAATAAAGTCGATATTTTTAGCAAAATATCACATTTATTAGCAAATAAAAATATCTGTGTACATAATTTGATACAGTGGTTGTATTTTATTAATATTTCAAAATAATTAATTGTGTTTTGGTGTTCAAATTTAGATATTTGTCTCTTCTATTTCCATACTATGGGACAAAGTAAATTAAAATACTCAATTATTCACAGATGTATTATGGTATACATCTCTCAAAAGGTATATATATCATATATACTATTGTTACACATTTTTTATATTACATGTTACGTATTTTTGTGATAAATGTTACTACTTATTTTTTTCTGGTAGAGTTATGACAATTTGTAGTTAAAAAATAAAGTAATACATTTTTTGGGTAAAGAATGTTTGAATAAAAAAATGTGTAACATTTTCATGAAATGCATAATTTCATTTCTGAATAATAAATTATAGTAACTCTACCAAAAAAATCACATAATATATACCACAAAAATATATAATATGTACATGTTTACCATAAAATTTTCCAACTATGTATGTATGTGCAAGCTACATGTGTTTGCTAGGATTGGATTAGAAGGATTACAAATCTCTATACTGTGATAATACACTTGGGGAGTGGTTTGGCAACGTTTACAGTTTTTATTTTTTATTTACAAAATATTAAACATGTTTATGTTTATTTTAGATAAAAACAAAAGTAAAAAGCATGTTTGGTGCACAAGTATTTTAAAATTTTATTTTGAAAATAAGTGAATGAGGCTGTAGGAAGTGATTGTCAACGGTTGGATGGTGGTCGGAGGTGATTATTGGGCACGGGAGGTAGTGGTCAAAATTGTTGACATTGGTAAAAGGCAATTGGGAATGGCAAGAGGAGGTTACTAGCCACAAGAATTGTTGTTGGAGCGCTTTGCTTGACCTGATCGTTGTGCCAAGGGCGGGTGATGCGTTGAGCAGCTATGACTTTCATTTGCCAGGCCCTTGACAATGGGCTATACAAGAGGCTAGATACTTATGTTCGAAAGTGATTATTAATGTTCAGAAATGGTGGTCGGTTGGCCGCCTAAAGTGATTTTCAAGAAAAGCTGTGGCCGAAGGTAGTTATCACCAGTGAAAGGTGGTTGGCGGCAATGACAAGTGGTTAGCAGTTGAGAGAGGTGGTGGCCAAAAGTGGCTGCCTAAAGTGGTTTTCAAGAAAAAGTGGTGGCCAAAAGTAGTTATCGCTAGTGAGAAGTAGTTGGTGGCGATGGTAGGTGGTAAGCAGTTGAGAGAGGTGGTGCCAAAAGTGATTGATGAAGGAGGTCATAGTAGGGGTGGGGCGAGAGTGGGACGGGGCGAGGTGGGATAATTTGGTTTCTTTAAAAATAAAAAAATTAATAAAAATTAAAGATAATATAATATATTATAGATAATAATTTATAATTAATGAGTTAAAAGATGTAATATGATAAATAAATGAGTCAAAATGAATATTAAGCATAATATTTTAATATTTTAGTTTTATTATATTAAAAAAATAAATTACATGCATATTATATATATAAATATATTTAATAAATAAAATTGAGGCAATGACGGGGTAGATCTGGGCCGACAAGCAACGAGTTGTAATCGAAGAAAGAAGAAGAAATGAAAATAAAAAATAAACAGAAAGCGAAACCAACTTTTACAATTTTTTTTAAAACTAAAAACAAAAACTAAATTAGTTTTTGTTTACAGTTTTTAAAAATTCTATAAATATAAATAGTAAATAGTAAATATAGTTTTAAAATATCATATGATATTTGTTATATATCAGGAATCACAAAATAAATGAGGTGGATTGTTTCTTGTCTCTCAACTACCTAACGGGTGCAACTCAAAGTTGTACCAAGGCAGAGTTTGAATTGCATCCCATCACAAAATGATGAGTTGCACCCTCTATATTTGTGTAATTTATTTATTTATTTATTTTCTATCCCACTGTTGAGTGATTTTCCCTTAATTAAAAGCACTATGTGGATAATACCACATGGTACTCTAAAAATACTAAATAATTACTCCTCCTAAAAAAACTTTTTCTCTTTTTCGGTAAATCCGGTGTATGAGACATGTCGATACTGTTTGGTGTAACTTATTGTAAGTTAAAAGTCAATAATCCAAAAATAGAAGTTAAAGACACCTATTCTTATTAATCAATTTTTATTAAATTATTTCTGACTAATAAATTATAAGTAAAAATAATACTAAACAATCTGATATAAACTCTCAAAATAAAATAAATTATAGTCAGCTCAAATAAGCGACTGCACCATACAAATACTGTTGTATACCATTTTAATAGTAAGACAACGCAATGCAACCATTTTGTTTCTTATTTTTTAAATAAAATAGTCATGTATCCTTCTTAAAGTATTTGGCTTGGTCTCAATTAACATGTTAGAGTAAATTATCAATATATTTTAATAGTTTGACTTAATTTTATCAAGTCTTATTAAAAATTAGTTTTAGTAAAATCGTCGCTAAAAATAAGCTTTTGTGACGATTTTTTTGCAAGTTACTAAAAATTGATAATTAGCGACTTTTTTGTCACGATTTTTATAAATTGTTGCTAAAATTTACAATTATAGACTTTTTTTGTGATGAATTTTTAAAACTATCGCTAAAAGTTAAAAATTAGTGACGATTTTTTTAAACTGTTGCTAAAACTTATAATTAATGTCATTTTTTGTGACAAGTTTTAAATAATATCTGATGAAAAATGTCATTAATTATGATAAAACATGTTGAACAATAAATTCATCTATCAGAACCTACACGTAAGTCTCCTTTAATGTTAGGAATACTCACCTAGCAATCCAATGAGTGATTTTACTTGTGCCACTAGTTTATCTCTTTACACCCTTCATCTCATTACACCACTAAAAAAAATGTGATTCTTATTACACCCATTATACTACCAAAAGTAATCCTAAACTAAAAACTGTTCAAAACCCTTTCAGTTTTATCTCTTTACACAGATAATTTTTGGTAATACAATGTTAAAGAATTTGAATTACTCAAGTTTCGTGTTACCAAACAAATAAATTTTTTCCGGTCATTTGTTGCCGTTCGATTGGATGATTTTACTTTATTTTAACAAGAAATTAGTTGTAGCCCATTTGTGACGTGTCTGTTTAGTGATATATTGCTATACAAATTAAATTACTCTAATGTCATGTTGCCGAATTAAAATACATTTATTTAGCCACCTGTCATTTTACGTGCATTGTAGATTGTCTTAATTGTTGTCGCATTAAAGACATCAATTTGTTTCAATGTAATCAATATCTCTTTTGATCGTACCATACTCTTTAACATGTCAACTAATAAGGATATTTCCTCAAATAATCTACTAGCAATTGAGTATTTTTCAAAATGTTCAGCAGCCAGATGATTGTACTTGCATTGCTGCAATAAATAGAAGCATAATCCTTTCAAGCAAAAATACAAAAAATACAAAAAAAAAAAAAAAAAAAAAATGAAACTGAAAATACACTGTAATGAGTATCCAAACAAATTAAAAACGTTCGATCTTGGGTTATCGGAAATATATCTTTTATTCGGCAGTGAGTTCCTAGACATTTTTTGTTCAACAATGTGATTATGAACTATTATATTTTGTTCGATTTTGACACATCAAACAAAGGTCGAAGAACTCTCTCAAAAAATGAAACGACATTTCTTCATCCATTGCTTTCTTCTATGATTAAAATATTATAATTCTCACTTTTTGAAAAGAAATGTATAGCAAAGAAAAAAAACTGAGAAGGGAAGAAGAGCAAAGGAATTGAAGAGTAATGGATGTAAGGAGTAATAAAATATATTTAATTTTAGTCTTTTGTCTTTCAAAATACTTTCACATTAAAAATATATGTATATATATATACATATATATCTTATATAAAGGGTGTAAAGAGATAAACTAATGATTTAATCCAATCTTATGTTTTGGAGGATTGAATTGGATAATCTATCAAAAAGAAGAATAAATAAATAAATAAACGGCCTTTTTGTATTAGTTTTCCTTCCCTCCATCGAATTGAAATCAACCCTCATCCAAAGACAAGCTCAACAACAAAATTCTTGCAACAAATTTGACCAATAAGTTCTATTAAAATATAGGGTAAATTACACTGACATCTCCTGAGATTTATGTTTATTACAGTTCCTCCCTTCATATTTGAGAAATTACACTGACCCCCCTGTTAATTTAATTTTATGTATGATGATCATTACGGTGAGGAGGAGAACTGTTATGAAACTTTAAACCTCAATGGTGGGGATGTAATTTCTAAAAGATGAGGGAGGAAACTGTAATAAATATAAACCTCAAGAAGTGTCAATGTAATTTACCCTAAAATATATATATATAACAAATCAATTTCACAAAACATTCAATTTGGGAAAAATAACAATAAATTCTCGCAAATTCATGCAATCTTGAGGTTAAAAAACACCCAACTCTTCCTCAATTAACACAAATCCTCATGTAATTCCAAAATTTAAGGGTCAAATTTTAGGACTTCTTATCAATAAAAGAAGAAATAGAGAAAGAAAGGTGTCTATTATGTGAATGTGTATATATATATTTGTGCATGTATGTAATCAATGTTTGCTCAATTGGATGGTAAGAGGGGGAGAAGAGAAGAAAGAGGCGGTGGAGGATGAAGAGGTAGTAGAAGAGAAGCAGTGGCGGCCAGAGTTGCAGGACATGAAAGAGAAGAGGGGTGGGCCAGAGGTGACAATGACCGAGCTGAATGAGAGACGATAAACAGGATAAAATCAAGATCATAAATACCACCCTCAAATTGAGTTATCGCAAGTATAAGGGATTGAAATCATTGTTGAGATTTGCAATCGTATTTCAGCCTAATCACAGCACACCACTTGGCTCTCTATTCTAGTCAAGCAAAATTTCCTAAACCAGGCTTCAACAATAATAGGATGAAAATGCCAGACTCAGTCTCTCTTCACATCATCTAGTTGTTTTTCTAAGGAATAGAAATTTCAGAATAATGCTGCAAATTCTAAAAATTCGAATTTCATGTACAACACCACATAATAATCACAATAATATATTTCCGATTGAGAAAACCCCTCTCAAAATATTATTTACTATTTCTATAATCATGAATTGAATCAAATATGTTTTCCACAACACGTGAAGAAATCCACCACCCCCCAAACCCACACAAACACAGAGAAAAGGAATAAAAGAAAGCACCATCCCGATATATATGTATATATAAAAACTGATCTGTAATTACAGACAATCCCAAATACCACTATGCCGAAGTCACAATGAGAATGGCTTTGTATACACATCGAATGCCTGGCACGCCGTTAACTGTGGCTCCTGTTAGAAAATGAAACGAAGCTGATCATCAGAAACATTCCATTGTATGGCATAAAATTCAATATAGATATGTCATTGAAATGCATGTGCGCCAAAGAAGCAGAGACATTTCTAAGAAGGTAATTGTTACACAAACTTGGGTAAATCTCAACCCCAAAAGCTAGTTGTTGAGGTGAGGATGCCATCAACGCTTATATACTTCACATACCTAGGAGATGTGAAACTTCACTTCACAGTAACATGTCGTGTCCAACATGACATGGCACTTTTTTAATAGTCAAACATACTTAAAACACATTACAAGTTCGAATAAAATAACTTGAAATCTAATAATAAAACAAAAACAATGTAAATTTAGACATATTCTCCTCATTTATAATTTAAAATTTATTTTTTACTTTTGAACTTGGTATCCAATGATAAATATATATATATATATATATAAATTTATACATATTCTCCTCATTTATTCTTTAAAATTTATCTTTTACTTGAATATTCATATATATGACGTAATAATTATTTATTCTTATATATGGTATATAACAAATACATAAAATAATATATTTTGCACGTGCCCCCCATGTATCATGTCATGCATTTTTGACAATTTTCATGTTGATGTGCTCATGTCGTGTCACATATCCTTGTCCGTGATTCTTAGATGTGTGATCATGCAAATTTGCACTTGCAATTGAAAATTCCTTGTTCATTATCCTCAATAGTTTCCAGGGGAAACTAAATAGTTTTCAGGGGGGAACTATTCCAACATATTTATTGTCAAGGAAAATTGAATGAACCATTACCAATTCACATCCATTAACTTGGGCCACATGAACCAAACCAGCAAATCCATAATTTACTAAGGCATATTACGTTAATTAAGTCAACTTCACATAACAATTCCCAAACAAAAAATGCACATGAACATCACCTTTTTCCTTCTTTTCCCAATTCCATATATTTTTTAGATGAATACTTCCTCTAAATGTAGTTTCCCTATCTTATGTTGATCATCTGCATGACGGTTTTGCACGCAAGTGTGCATCTCAAAAATTATCTGCGCATGTATAACTAAATGTACTTGTCTAGAACTAAAAGGTGTTTTCAGGTAACATATATGTTATTTTTTTATTTATTTTGTATAAGTCAAGATCATTGTTGTCAAATCATGAATCATTTTGGTAAAAATAATGAATCGTGAATTGTATTGAATTGTGAATTTAAGTTTCACTTTATTTACCAAAATATATATAATTTTACATATGAATATACAATTTAAAAATACACCCATAGTATTTAAAAAGAAATACATATCAATATAACTAAATTATATTTATGTACATAAATATAAAATCACGCATGTCAATATAATAATTGATCACTTTTTTTATTTTGTGAAAACCAAGTTATTTCATGCATTATGCAAATAGAATTAAATTGCAATGAATCGTATGATTCACTCAACTTAAGATTTAACAACACGATTTGAATTGTTTTGGTTGAAACTTGTATCAAATAGTAAATCATAAGATTCCAACAACCATGGTTCGAAACAATATATATTATTTTTTACTCTAGAATCCCATATTCAGCTGCCCTCATCCATGACTGAGAACAACTCCAGTTCCCCATTTCTCCACAAGTTCAGTTCCCAATCACACCACACCCAGCAGAGGACTAAGAGGAAGGCCATTCTTCCACACAGGCATGCATGCAAACTCAAAGAAACCCACACCGCCAGAACAACCTCAAGAACAAAGCAAAGCAACAAGCTAATTTATGAAATGACTAGCGTTGGCCTCCATCAAGGGAATTCAACATGACAAAAATTGAGGGGGGCCTACGGTGAGTAGGCCCCCATATCCATGCTTCATGATGGATTGGGGCTAAGACAGTACCCAAATAAAGTTCATGATAAATAATTAAAACACAGAAAATACCTGTCTCAAGCCACCACCACTGACACTGCCTCCTGTCAAAAGCATGGTGAGAAGGGATGTTGCCACGCCACCTCCAACGTCATTCCCCACACTTCGGATAGCAGTACGCATAGAATTCAGAACGCTTCCATATGTTGTCGCATGCCCACGCTCAATGGCTTGAATGAAACAGAAAGTCATCGCACCTGTTGAAGTGATTTTAGAAAGAGCCTGTTCCCATAAAAACATTAGCTCGAATCTTTTCCTTCGTCTGACTAAATAAATGCCTTTGGCAATGCAAATATTAAGGAGGGTCTAATCAAGTTGACTGAAACTTACAGCTGTATCAGCAGAGGTTTGATCATCATCACAACCACTGAAGGAAATGACTTCACCGCCATTCGTTCCTTTCCATACACCTGATCGAGGGCGATGGTCCTCCCATACATACTGGCCCATCCTATTTTTGAAGAATGAAAGAAATATAATTATAATTGCAAACTTACCAAAAAAACATAATTAACACTAGATAGTTATTATTAGCAGCCGTGAGATGGCAAAATAGGACTCATGCACCAAACCCCAAATATTTAGAGTAAGACTTTGTTGGGTTGTGTGGAAAACTTGTCGCAGCTATGAACTCTTTGAAATAAAGATCACTGTTGGTATGAAAATTTTGAAAAACTTGTCCATGAAAGATGTATGAATGATTCTAAATATAGGGAGAGCACAATGTGTTCCAAAAAATTAACCTTGACTGAATAGTTTTGAGTTTAAACATGATTTGTTTTAGGAAAGGATAATTTGGGAATCTACATAAATAATTTAGATTTATATTATGTTGGTTATATTAGTGAATGAGCCAAAATTATTGAAATTTGAAACTACATAGCCAAAACTATGAGTTTATAATTTTCCCGTCCCTGTGTCTCATACTGCCTTTGATTTTGTAACAATAGGCCAAATGCTACTAGCCATAATAATAAGCATGATGTACATACAGTTCCCTGTGACGGGTACTAATTGTTGCAGAACTTGATTAAAAAGGAAAAAGGTAAAAAACAAAGACCAAAAACCAAAAACCCTTTGAGATCTATCATAATCACAGGTTAGAAATCTCTTCAAGCCTTTGGTGTTTCTGGTTACAATCTCGGACTGAAAACAAAAATTCCCTTTGCTCCAATTTCTGGCTGATTTTTCGACCCTAAAATGAGCCAGAGTAAATGTCTACTTTGAAAAATCAAGGCACACAAGTTTGCAGCATTGCCACAAGATCCTCTCTAATTGAGTGTGAATGCATCAAACAGTGTCAATAGAGGGGTAAATCTGGAAATTCATACTACTAGCTGAATGGGAATGCACTTAATGCTTCTCTCCTTAAAAAGCTGCGGTTTCTAAGGTGAAAAATCAAATTATGATGGAGTGACAAGATAGAAAAATATTACAATTCAAACTATGAACATTGTAATATAAACCCACCTGTTCATTCTGCAAAGGAATGGTAAATCTAATACAGTGCCGCTGTGGCAAGCATCTATTATTGCATGAAGCTTAACGCCATAAGGAAGAGGCCTAACAATTGTTGCATTGATTTCATCATCGACAATCATACCCTGAGTTTCGAAGTCCAGGGGACACAAAGTTTCATCATAACCATCAACTTCATCACCACTAATGTTCCTTTGCCGTGAACCATGACCAGAATAGTGAAACAGAAGGGAGTCACCTGGTTGGCAGCCTTGCACGAGCCAATATAATGCCATCCGCATATTTTGTTTAGTTGGAATTCTGTATGGATCAGTTTCTTCCTCTGCATTTCAAAATCCATGAAAAAGTATAGCATATGTTTAGGACAAAAAGGGAATAAACCATGCCTATGAAATATATCACTCTTCAAGGACATAAACTTATCATAAGTAAACCTTGTAGCATAAAGGTTAAAGGTATTTGAAAAATCTTTATTGGCGAGAAAAAGGAAATGAAAAATTTTAATGGAAAACATTTATTGAAACTTGACCGTAACTTGATTCAGCAAGAAATTTGGTTCACAGTAATTTGGTTGCTAGGAAAGTATAGGAAATAAACTAGGAATTTTATAAACAAGTAATTAAACCCAATACATTAGTAAGATTAAAATGGGTACTTTTTCCAGTTTTCCTCCTTCACACCCAAATAAAACTCAGTCCAAGCGATGTAAAAAGGAAAATTGGGGAATTACATAACAAGTTGTCAGGTTGAAGAGATACAGTATAACTTCACCCCCAAACACTTAAAGAAATTATTCATGTATCTCCCCGCAAGACTAGCAGTGTTAAGCAACAAGATAGAAACTACTGACAATGATTTCAGGTTGTGACCTATTAACTGGATATCCAAAAGATGTAATCTTCCGGGTTATCTAAAGTTGCATTTCACTTTAATTTATAAGCCTCATACAGAACCCCAATTGAAAACGTCCATTTAAAAATGTCTACTCTAACAAAGCTTAGAAATAATAAAGTCAGAGGCCATAAATGACACCACCAAGCAACATAGTTTTCAAGACCCAACATCATTTCATTTATCTTTTAATTTTCATCAAGTCGTTCTTCAATTTCCAATTGTCATTTCAACTTTCAATTAGTGTTAAGTTAGTTCATTGTACTTCAATAATCAATTACTTTGAATGCAATTCCCTTTCCTTCTATTTACAGTGTTTGTCCATGTTCCTTTTTCATTTCAACGCCTAAGAAATTTTAAGGCCTTTTCATTGAGACCAGCAAAGAACCAACGACCACACTCAATCTACTAATTTAGAAGTCAATTTTCAATCACGTTAGACTACACTCAGCCCTGTCACATCCAAGCGCTCAGATCCGACGAGCCTCATGCGAAACACAATCATAATATCCAAAGTTATTTTCTTTTCTCCTCTCCATCAATATTTAAGGCCCACATTGCTCCATTTCTTTTTCCTTTTTCCAATATTCTTTCTGAGATTCCAGCATCATTATATGTGCCTCACAATAATGAATCTTCCAAATTCCTATTCGAAAATTTGTCTCCTAGAATATAAATCAACAATCGCATTCAAACATATCTATAGTGACATAATAAAAAAAAATGTCCTGAAGTTCAAATTTTCCATCTAAGAATCTTGAATTGAATGTCAATCAACATCAAAACATTCAAAACTCATGCAAAACAACTTTTTAGATAAAGATTAAAAAATAAAATAAAAAATTGCTAACAGAACCAAACAAAAAGTTGCAGAATTTTTTATCCAAATCTCCAAATTACAAGAACACATATATAAAGGAATAGAATTGAACCGAGAGAGAGAGGAGAGACAGAGAGAGAATCGTACCGGTGAGCATGAGAACGGAAGCCTCGGGGAATTGAAACTTGTTGATCAAGAGAAATTTCATACACTTGGCGTCGTTTATACAACCCTTGAGTTCGTGCCTCGAGTATTTATACGATATCCCACAGATCACGGCCTTCTTCCTCCCGTGCGCCGATGGCGGAGGACCCGGCGGCGCGTGGTTGTACGGAGACGGCGGCGGAGGAGGAGAGGGCAACTCCGACGGCCGCGGAAACTCCGACGACGGCGGCGGCGGAGTGGTGCGGGGATCGGCGAGGTGAGTGATGGCTTGGCAAATAGCGCAGCGAATCGATCTGGCACCTGGAGGCAGCTGCAGAGGGGTATGGCAGTGAGAGCAGTTGACGAGCATGAACATGGCGGATGGTAATTTTGGAGAATTCAAGGGAATATGGAGGGCAAAATTGGAATGTTGAAGATATTTATTGGGAGAGGGGCTTCACCGGAGAGTGTTCCAACTCTCATCATCAATATAAGGGGAGGAGAGAGAGAGAGTCCGTTGAGGGCGGGACATGGATGTATCATAATTTTTATTATAAGTATTAAAATATTAAATCATAGATATTTTTGTGATTGTGTAAATATTATTTTTAAAAACACCTTAATGTGTAATTTTTTTAAGAAAATCTCAATACATAATTTATTTTGTTCGAATATAAATTTTTAAACAAAAAATAAATGTTTGGACATAAATTGTTAACAAAAATAAAATTTTCAAATATATATTTGGTTTCATTATTTATGTTAAAATAAATTTTTTTTGTTCGTAAATTTATATTTGAACATTTGACTTTTATTTTGAAGTTTATTTCTGAACAATATAAATGGCGTTGTAGACACTCCATTTTTGACTACCCGTAAGATTTAGGGGCTTGGTCCAGTACACTCGATGATGAAAATTGCATTATGTGATTCGAGTTCTCGGTAGGAGAATCCAAGGTCAAGCCCCAAAATAATCCCAAAACCTTCCTACTTGTCTCATTCTTACCTCAAAGGTTCATTTTTTACCATTGCGCCACCTTATATTGAGTTTGAAACAGGGGAGTGGGGCAGCACATTAGGGCCCGGCCGTGCCCCATTGGGAGCTGGTCGTGCCTCGATGGCGATACACACTATTCTGGACAAGAGCTCGCCAGCTGTCATTTTTTGAAGATATTTTTTACTTGTTTTGCTCAAATTCTATAAAAACAAGGTTATACTTCTGTTTTGAGGGTTGAAAAATTTCAAAAGAATATATACACACAAGAGAGAGCTCCTTCTTCCTATACAAGTCACCTTTGAGCCAACCTATCTCTCTTGATCAATATTCATACACCATATCTCACCTTAGATCATAACCTTAGAACTTTGGTTGAAGTTTGAGCATCACAATTCAAACTTGAGAGTGTGCTTGAACCAAGTTTGTGTTACAAACAAGAGCTTACTTCTTTGAGAGGTATAAGCTTACCATCTTCTCTTTTGCTTCTTGTTCTATCTCTTGCTATCTACTTCTTGTGTTTTTATGCTGTCTTGAATCCCTTTTAAGTGTTTAAACTTGGGTTTGGATAGCTACCAAAGGGTAGAGAGAGTTAACACCTTCTCTTGCACCTTATTTCATAGCTCAAGCCCTTGTTTTTACACTTTCTTCTTTGCCTTTTAAATTGATTTTCAAAGCTTGGAAGAGGCTAAAAAAATATGGTTTGAAGTCTCAAAAATTGAGAGGTTAACGACCTCTCCTTGTTTTTAGTTCACTAGCTTTGCTTTGCTTTGCCTGGCCTTATTCTTGCCTACCATTTTATGCTCTCTAATATGATTTTCGGTCACTGTTTTTAGCATATTAGGGGCTGTTTTAGAGCTGTTGTAATTTGTTTAATTAGTATATGCATGAATATCAAAGCTTGTTGCATTGTAAGTCTTCACATCTAGCTTGTTATGTTATGTTATGCATGTTTTGGTAGCTTTTCTATGATTAATTAAGAATCAATCTCGCAATCATGTCTGCAATCTCCCTCATTTCTGCTTTTCTTCTTATTTGAGAGTTATTTCAACCAGTTGATGGTTATTCAAAGTATGAGCTAGAGACCTATGCTCAATGGCTTAATCTCTACACAAGTTCATTGTCAAATGCATGGTATCTCCTTTATATTTACGAGTACCTCTCGCTTGACGTTCTTCTCATTTAGCAGACTTAACCATCACCTTGGACAAATGGATTAAAGAATGGATAAGACTAATGAAATTGGCTTAAAATTGGATCAACCTACATAAAGAAAATGAATAAGGTCGCTTGGGCTCAGTCGGACGTTATGCCGAGTCTATTGTGTCAAGAGTCGTCGCACATCAATTCATGGTGTTTTGATGACCCTTGAAGCATCTTTACTTCCCATTTTGAGCTCATACTATGAAAAATGGGAGGGGTTGGTGCTGATTCATTGCATTCATTGATTTTTTTCCAAATCGTGGCTGAAATCATTAAGCAAACAACTTGCTCATTGATGGTTTTAGAAACAATTTCATCATTCTCTTGAAGCTGTCCATGACAGAGAAGTGTAAGAGGGACAAACAGGGCTCAGAAAACTCTGTCTGCACTGTTTTCACCTCAAAACACAAAAACAGAGTTTTGCACGAAATTAAGGCACGACCGGCCCTATTTGGGCTCAGTTGGGCTTTATTGGGGGCCGGTCGGGCCCCAATGTTTAGTAAACAGAGTGTTTTGCAGAAAACAGAGGACAGCGACTGAAGGTAAAACAAGGCAAATTCCAAGGAAGACAGACAGAGTTGCTTCTGAAAACCGTCACATGCATGCCGTCCTTGTGCTTTTTGGTTCTATCAGATGTTATAAATTAATGCTCTCATTATCGTTATAATTAAAATATAATTAGCATTACTGTAATGATTATGAATGTTCATTATTGATTAACATAGATAGATAGTTTTATTGTTCATCCTTATTGTAATAAATTAAATAGTTAGCTTAATGCTTATTATTAGTCTTTGTTGTAATAACTTAGCTAATTAGTTGTTTATTCATTCATTTGGTTTTATAATAGTTAGTTTAATTTGGACAATTGGACATTCATTCGGATCGTCTTGCATAAGGGCAAATATGTAATAACATGTATGTCCTCCAATCCCCATTCCTTTCTCCTTTTTATTTACCTGCTTATAATGGTAGTGTAGAGCATCATATTTCTTAACATTTCTCATATTCGCATGCACTCGTTTCACATGCATTTGGGTTCGGCTCATCATACTAACTAATGTCAATTTCACTTTCATTGTTTGAATACATGATTTATCACATGTCTTGGAATTAGATCATATACCATGCTCATAGCCGAGCCCATAAAAGTGGCATAAATGTGTGCGTTGCATTAGTCATGTTGTATGGTTTAGGAACATGCATGTTTTCTAATCATTTTTCTCTATTTGACTTGCCTTGGAGTACTAGGTGAGCACTTATTGTTTTAGCATATCATATTGAATGTTTGTGTTGCCATATCAAACATGATTTCCGTGAGGCTAAATGCTTAAGTGATATACTTGTTTGAATGCATGTGGATGAAGGCTAATTGCTAAAATTGAGATCAATTGATAAGTGTACATACAAGCTCAATTTTTTTCAAGTGACGAGTATCAAAAATAATTTTCAAACAAACATGAAATCAAAGCGTTCCAAATTTTGCAAATTAGTCTATACTTCTGTGAAACACATAGTAATATTAGTCTAATAATCAGAACAAGAGTATATAATGTAAATAAGAATCACATTATGATTAGTAGATGCTAATCTTCGATCGAGCGAGTAGGGTGCTCAATTCATGACCTCCCCTCCCGTACCTAAGTTCCCGAGCTGAGACACTTTGGTGATAACAGATAAGTGGCTTTTGACATGAGTCACGGGTTTCCTAAATTTCGCAAAAATATTTAGGTGGCGACTCTAAAATCTAGTAATGCAGTTCATTTTTGGCATTTTTGATTCAAATCGATTTTCCAAAAGAATTGCCGAATTTGGACTCTTTTTGTGTTTTCATTGTTTCACATTGCACTTGTGAAATCAGATTCAGAACTACAGGAATCCGAACTATAGGGCTAGTCGTATCTGAAAGGAGCACGAAAAGCTCGCTACAGACGTGTATTGATATTTTTTTTATAGTATGTAAATAGAATTATCGTTGTGTAGACACTCCATTTTTTACCGTCCTTAAGACTTAGACGCCTCAGATTGACCCAATGATGAATTTATATGTTGTACAAATGCTCGATTTTCTCAACAAGAAGCCTCGGTTTGAGTCTCAGAAGCCTAAAAACCTTGCACCATTATTAGACCAAAACAGATTTTTTTTCAAGCGTAACCACTCAGAGGCCTGCAGACCAACTAGTTGCCGGCTGGCTAGAAATTAGTGGCCGGCCGGCCAACTGTTCCGATAGAACAAATATTTACTGCCAACTGTTCCCCTATGTTTTTGCATTGCACCAACTGGCTTAATATAGATATTTCTGAGATATCAACCAGTTGTTCTATATATATAGAGTCATACCTTATGTTTTTAGGTTAGAAAAATTTGTGAAATGCAAAATTATTGAATATCTCTCTCTCTCTCTCTCTCTCTCTCTCTCTTGTAACCTATACACTCTCTATCTATACTCCGTAAACCAAATTTTTAAGGCTTTTTGCTGAGGTTCTTGA
Organism: Camellia japonica; assembly: GCA_030407325.1. NCBI lineage: Eukaryota > Viridiplantae > Streptophyta > Magnoliopsida > Ericales > Theaceae > Camellia > Camellia japonica. The sequence goes on along the minus strand of JAPPVO010000019.1, from coordinate 130,262,956 downwards.
GCTTAAATTTCAACACTTGAGGGTGAGGATTTGTGGGTTTGTGAATAAAAGGGTTATTCCTCTTCAAGAGGTATAACTTCTAGCTTATTTGCACTACTTCTTCCCTATCTTTACTTGCTGTTTTTGGACTATTTTTCACTGTTTTTATGAGCTGAAACTTATGGCTTAAAGCTATCCAAGGTAGAAGGGTTAACCACCCTTCTTTGAACCTTATTTTTCAAGCTTTTTCCCTTGTGTTTCCCATCTATTTTTCAACTTTTTCCTACTAATTTTCAGATTTTTTTTAGAGGCTAAAAAGGTGGTTTTGAAGTCTCAAAAGTGGAGGGGTTAGCCACCCCTTCTTAAGCTTGTTTACTAACCTCTTTTCTCCATTATTTTAGCTTACTTTTCTAGCATTTTTCAACTCAATTCCAACACCGTTTTAGCTATTTTTAGGACTGTTTTAAGGTGTTTATTTCATTTATGCTTTGTATAGCATGCTTGTAGTGTAATTGTGCTTATAGGTTTGGTGGTTTAGGTCTTAGTCACCAACCTATTTGAGTTGATAGCTTTCATTTTATGCTTTTCATACATTTTCTCACACTTGTTCAAATCATCTCTGCAATCTTCCTTTTTTCTTGGTTTTCTCTTTGTTTGTAAGAGTTGTTTCAACCAAGTGTTGTTTAAATATGAGAAAGAGACCTTTTATGCTAAATGGTTTAATCTTTTCGGAGGTTCATTACTAGGGCATACATCTTTCTTATGCCCAAAACAACTTCTTGTTTGACACTTCTCTTCGTTAGTGGACTTAATTCTCATTTTTTTGGACTAAAATGACTAAAGAATGGAAAGGTAATTAAAAGAGGCTAATTAATTAGACTAAAATGGTATAAGATAATAAAATCAAGTTAGGTTCAATCGAACGTTAATTGAATCCATTGAGTCTTGAGTCATTTCATACTTTTTAGTGATGATAATGGTTCAAGATCTAAGGTTTACCGCTTCCCTTAATCTATTCCATGATAGAGAAGAGGTTTTGTTAGTCTTTTAGTTTCACTTATTGAGCCTTTGTCTAATCGAGTCATAAATCATCATGCAATAACCTTGCAACTATTGATGACTTGTGAATTGATTTTACTATTCCTTTAATCAATTTCATGATAGGGAGAGGCAGATAGGATAAACATCTCCTGGAAACACTCTGTTTCTGCTCTGTTTCTTTTCTGCTGCAGCAGGGCAATACAAAAACTAGTGGCCGGTCGGCCACCTCTTTTCAGCCAGGTAGTGTCTTTTTCTTGCAGAACAGAGTAGAAATTGAGGCAAAACAAAGGTATTTTCTACAGACAGAACAGTTCTGGCAGCAAAACAGAGGCGTTTTCGGGAGGATGTTCTCATTGGCACATATGGTTCCTTAACCCCCGCTCGGACATTTATTCGGATCCTCTTGCATGAGGGCAAAATTGTAATATTGTGTATGTCTTCCACCTCCACGTCTTTCTCCTTTTTATTTATCCGCTTATAATGATAGCATCATGTTTTCCATTTTTTCATATCATTACCATGCTTACCATGTCCATTTTTGTATGCATTTGGCTCGACGCATCATTCTAACTTCGTGGTTACTTATTATCCAAGAAAACGTGCTTAATTGCATACTATCAAATTGATTCACATGTCATACTAGTAGCCGAGCCTCTTAATTGCATGCTATATATGTTGCATTAGTCATTTTATATCGTTAGGATCATGCATTTTTTCTAACTATTTTTTCTCTTTTGGCTTGCCTCGAAGTATTAGGTAAGCATTTCTTACTTTAGCATATTGCATGTATGTTATTGTTGCTATATCAAGCATAATACCATGAGGCTAAGTGCTTAAGTGATATGCCTGTTTGAATGCTTGTGGATGAAGGCTAGTTGCTCAAATTGGGATAGTTTGATCAAATGTACATATGGGATCACTTTTTTGAGTGGTACATATTCAAAACACTTTTCAAACAAACACGAAATCGAAGTATTCCAAAGTGGGCGAATTAGTCTATACTTGCGTACAATACATAGTAAAAATAGCCAAAAAATCGGAATAAGAGCATATACTGTACATAAGAATCACATCATTAGTAGCAGAGGCTGATCTTTGATAGGGTGAGTGGGGTGCTCAATTGATGACCTTCCTCTCTCATACTTAAGTTCCCGAGCCAAAACATTTTGGTGTGACGGATAAGTGGCCTTTGGCATGAGTCTTGGGTGTCCTAAATTTTCCAAAAATATTTAGGTAGCGACTCTGTAATCTGGCAAAACGGTTTTTTTTTGGCATTTTGATTCAAAATCTATTTTCCAAAAGATTTGTCGGATTTGGACTCATTTGTGTTTATCTATTTCACATTGCACTTGTGAAATCAAATTCAGAACCACAGGAGTCCGAACTGTAGGGTTATCGTATCCGAAAGGAGAACGAAAAGCAATCTACAGTTTCTAACAACCCTGCTAGGGAAAGTAGAGAACTTGACTTGAAATTCATGATGTGAAATTTTATTTACACATATATGCTCTTTGCATTGCATTTGCATTTGCGTTGGTACTCTAAGTCACTGTATTTTCCATTTGTTATTCCTGGATGGTTTGCCGGAGCTTGCCTAAAAAGCTTGCCAGAAGGCTGATCGGTAGTGGGCTCTACCATGTTGGAAAACCAACCCTCAGATCTGGATTATCGCTGTATCGTTTGATCCTCCTTTCACTTCTCGGTGTTAGGTGTGAGAGGTATATTAAGTAATCTTGCTGAGGTACCCTTTTTTGATCAATCGGCCTAGCTGTATATAGCAAAGCCATAGTGACTGTTCCAACTCAGGACAGGATGCTCATCCGTATGCAGGATTTTGTGAAACTACTTGCTTGAAGTAGTAAAACCCTAGACGATGCCAAAACCTAGGACAGGGTAACCCTCCTCCCTCATAGGGGTGTTTTGGCTCCCTTTACTTGGTATGTACTTTACAGTGAAACTGTACAGGGGTGCTTTATATTAGTAGTACAGTTGGTATTAGTTTGTGGGGCAGAATTCAACGAGGAGTACATTCATTCAGCTGTGATTATATCTGTTCTAGTGAAATTAGGCTAAGGTGCTGTCTATTTTCTCTTTTGCTAGGTAGTCCTGGAACCATAGCTTCAGAAGGCTCCGATATCTTCCAGGTACTCTGGACTCGTGTCGATAGACTTTGTAAAATTAGGGACCTAGTTCAGGGACGACCAGTGTTTGCTTCACTGCCGCCAGTGCAAGGTGAAAAAAGGCCAGACAAGGCTCACCGGTTCCACTGTTTCGGCATTTACCAGTTAGATCACCTTTGTTTAGAGCACAACCATCTACTTCTATTATGGCTTAGCCTCCAACAAATCTAAAGCAATCAGTAGATTTTCTGCAGCAAGATATGGCTCGGCAAGCTGAGATATCGCAGAAAATGATATTCAACTTTAAGAACCTCCATGAAATTGGGGTTCAAATCAAGGATGCCGTCAGACAAGGGCTCATTGTGGAAGATAATGAGCTTATGAGGAAGAATGTTGTTTGCAGTTCCAATGCTACTACCAGTGGTAGCACAGCTGTGAAATGCTCAGAAGTAAACATTGTCTCCACTCCCATCAAAAACCCTCTTCTTAATGATAGCCAAAGACCAACCACTTCAACTCGGCCCCAAGCTTGAAATTTCCATCCTCTTTACATAAATCTTTCTTAAGCCTTGAAAATGTTGCTAGAAAGATGGCACCTAGAGCTCCTAGAACCCCGACCCCTCCCAAGTCCTCTTCCACCAAGACATGACCTCGCTAAATACTATGTCTATCATCAACAACCTAGTCATGATGCAAACTATTGCATCCACCTTCATCATAAGATTCAGTATCTTATTGACGAAGAGATCATAGCTCCACCGAAAAGACCTCAAGCCACCACTAACCCATTACCTCCACACCTCAACCTAATCCATAGACTGTCATCCATCTACAACCTTAGCATATACATCATCGCAACCCATTTACCAAAGCCTGAGGTGTTCATTCCAAAAAGTACGAACTTGTGTATGATGGGCGCACTTGAATCCCAATCACCTTAAACCCCCAAAATTGAGCACCACAATAGCCTAATTCCAGCCCAACCTACTCCAAAGCACCCAGTCCAACCAATTTATCAAGACCAAGTCGGTTCAAATACACCACAAGCACTAATATCTAAGCCCACTATTTATGAGCTATTGAGCACGATTGAAGATCTTCAGAGAACTGTAGCAAATTTAGCCTTTAGGATTTTGGCTCCATTATCGACCACATCACATGCCAAAAGTTTCACGTCAAAAAGCTCTCCAATCTTGGGATGAGCTACATATCAAAAAGGCTAACCTTAAGCTATCTTAAGTCTGGGTGATGACATGTCAACAACAACTGGGCCTTGCCTCGACATAGCCACCCAATCTCTTGGTAAAGCTGAAGAGAGAGGCAAGAACAAGGTCGGGGCAAGTATTGATCCTTATGCATATCTTCGGTGGGTTATCGAGATTTTGAAGGCCAAGGGACTGAACAAACAGCAAGTGCTTGCAGTTGTTGCAAAGACTATGGATGACGTTTTTGTCGTTTAGGTTGGAGGCATTTTAAATCTAGGACTAAACTATGAAAATGGATGCCTTACTAGAAACACCCCTTCCAACTCCAGTCCTACACCCGTAAGAGATCATCAAACCCAGTCAAAACTTGCCGACCCCTCTGTCAATACTTCCAGGACTGGTAGTCGCACCTACAATCCCCTTTTTATGACCTTATCCAAAGCTCTCCAAATCCTCATAAGACAAGGCCATCTCAAACCCCTTGACCCTCGGCCTCTCTCTGATCCCCTTGCAGTCAAGTATAATGCTGCCAAGTACTGTGCTTTCCATCAACAAATCGGCCATGACACTGACTGTTGTTTTTGCCTTCACCATGAAGTTCAAGATCTGATTGACAATAAGGTCATCACTCCACCGGGTCCTACAAAGTCTATCGGTGCTGGATAAATCAACTTGGGGGATAATGTGACTATGTGATCGAGGATGAACCACCTGCTGATGGCACTCATTTTACTCCAGATATGGTGGATGATACGCACTGTTTTAGCACTTTGAAAATACTATTTATTTTACTTTTGGACTTAGGTATTGGGTCAGTCTTATTGTATCGAGTCAATCTTGTTGTGTTAGGGTTAGGTGATTTCGGGCATGTTCACTTGGACATCACTTCCCTATTTGTTTTTGTTTGTCTTTTCACTCTTTTTTTTTTGTATCTATTTCTACCATTGAGCCAGTTGAGCCAAAAGTTTTGAATGAAACTGCAGTTATTTTCACCTACTTCTCTCTGCCTTTAAATCATTACATTGACCAAAGTTTTTCAAAACTTTTCTAACACTATGATGAAAACAAAAAGAAAAGAATTCATCAGGATTTGTAAAATTTGATGGACTGAAAGGAAGAGAGGCATGCTAATCCCTTAATGAATGAGATCATGTTTGTTAATGTGGGTACTGAGAAGGATCTTGACTTGGTCCATATTGGTTCGACATTGTCTTTAAAAGAGCATGAGCGACTAGTCGCTTTATTAAAAGATTTCAAAAAATGTTTTGCATGGTCCTACGAAGACATGCCTAGAATTGATCTTGAGATTGTACAACATATGATCACTCTAGGCCTCAAGACTCGACCCCTTTGCTTTCAAACTTTGATTCAGAATGTTCAACGGTCAACCAAAATATGAGGCTTGCAAAGTTGGATTTGAAGCAGCCCTTGAACTATGGGTAATACAGTTATATGTCATCAAAGGAAGCTTGCATAGCTGGATTAGAAGTAGCCCTTGAACTAGGGACAAAAAGGTCAGATATGCTTGAAGTGTCAAAACTGGGTCGTTTCTCAAGCCAATGAAGATCGGCAAGAAAGCCCAATCCCAGAATCTGAAAGAAGAAAAGTTATTGCTGAAGGACAATCGAGTTCTAATCCGCGACATTAGGGGAAAATTCAAACCCAATTGGATGGGCCCTTACATCATCAAGAATATTTGGTTAGGAACAACAGCCATTCTTGGGGATTTAGATGGCCTAGAGATCTCACAATTGATCAACATGGGCAAGTTAAACTTTTTTTTTTCCTATCCTTGAAAGGCTCGCTAGGCTGAAAACCCGGAAGAGCGACCCAGGCAAAGAAGAAAAGCATAAATGAAAACAAAGAAAAGGAAAATGAAAAAATAAAAGAAGCAAAAAGAAAAGAAAAAGAACAAAAATGAAAAAATGAGAAAAAAGAAAAAAAGAAAAAAAAGAAAGAAAAATAGCTCACAAGGTTAAAAACCTGAAAGGGTGGCATTGGCAAAAGTTAAAGTGCAAAAGGAGAGTGTTAATACCCCGAGTGCACATTAACCGAACTACCTAAGGCCTGATTTCCATCTTTAAGATACATAGGCAACTTCATCCTGAAGTTCGACCCCAACCATTTTCGCTTGCTGGTCTCATCTATATTAATTGGCTTGTTCAACTCAGCTATCCTATCCATGTCCAATTGGTTTATCTTCGTTCAAATTCGGTTGTCCTATTCCGTTAAAAGATTCAGCTGCAAAACAAATTAAGTTCAGATCTGAGGTTGTGCATCTCAAAAGTTAATTCCATGTTGGTTGAGCAGTGGCCATTTTGCAAAAACAATTTTGAGGATTTTTAGTGAAGTTGTCTAACTTTCTCGAAAATTATTCCATTTTTTCAAAATCGGATCATTTCTTGGACCCAAAAAAGGAAAATTTTTAGTGCTCATAGCCTGACTTACATGATTTCGAAGCAGAAAGTCGAACAAGCATGTTAATCTAACTCTCATGTTGGTCAAAATTGTTTTAGTAGAAACCAAAAACACAAAAAATATAGTCAAAGTGATGAACTAGGGGCACAGTCGAATAAGGTTTTCTATCTTTTTCCCATTGTCAACGTATTCGCCAGAAAGGGCACAACTGAAGCTAGCAGCAGGGCCAAAGGCTTTCTTATCCTCCAAGAAGTGAGATATCGAGCCAACTGTGAAGCACGGACTGGAAATGGAGCTGGATATTCGACCCCCTCATCTGGGGGGTTTGATCACACCCAAATTGGCATCTAAACCGGAATGAGGAAGTAGAAAACGCAATGTGTGAGACCAATCAATTGTATACCTGACCGGTGGGACATGCTGTAACTTATCTCGATCAAGTTAAGCCAAAGGCATCTCCAAGCAATGTCAGTTGCAAATCTGCTACACATCCAGTCACACCACAACCCCTCTATGGGAAAGCTCACTAGTTGTAAATAAAAGAAGTAGAATCTAGCAGGGTACTAGGGGCAAGGGTTCACAACTTTCAGCTTATCCATTAACCGCACCTGGGAAGGGATAAATAAAAAATAAGAGAGATTAAAGAATAGAGAGATGTGAACTGAGAGAAAAAGTAAGAAAAGGGCTTTTCAAAGAAAAAGAGATTGAGGGCCAAAGTGATGTGAGAGCCATAAATGAGAAAATGGTGGGAAACAATACTTGGAGAAACAGGCTCCTCATGAACTGAGAGGTCTCCTGCCAATGAAAAGCAAATATCCGAGTGTTGTGTTTGTGGTTTTGTTTGTTTTGATTATTGTTTTGAGTCGTTTTTATTTTGGTGAGTGTAAATAGTTGTGTTATGTTGTTTTTACTTTGTTTTTCCTTTGTTGAGTCACGTGGTGTACTGTGGTCAGTCGTAGGCTCAATACCCGGTTATGAACTCATTTACAGTTTCAATTTCAAAAATAAATCGTTTTGTGCTCAAAGAGTTGTGTCATTCCCAACATGATGTGCAAAACAGGATTCTTTCTTTCATAAACTGTAGGGTCCAACCCCGATCAAAAGAGAGAGAAACATAACAAGGACCTATCTGAAGCAACATAGGTTTCGGATTGCAAAACAAAAGAAAAAGAGGGAAAATTGGAGTATCTGAGTTTGTTTCAACTTCAGCATTTTCCAAGTTTGCATTCCGAATTCACCTTCTCAGACCTTGTCATTTCTCCAAAGTATGAGTGTACTTCGATCTCAAGCTCAAGCCTGCTTCAAGCCAAAATGGCGATCAAAAGTGCTATCCCTGAAACACCATTTCCTACCAGAGGCGTCTTGGTTGTGTTTGCAATGAGTTCATGGGAGACCAACTGCGACGGTGGAAATTAGAGTTCGAATGGCGATGCCTAGAACACAAAGGTTTGGAATTTTCGAGACTAAAGTCTAGTTTGAATACCCAGGGGTGTATCCCCAACTTGAAATCTGTATGACAGCCCCATAGATTGAGGTAACATGTGTGCGCCTCAATTCTAGATACTGAATCAACCTAGTCTGTCACCCTGTTGGAGAATAAGGAAAGTTGCAAGCATGATTAGGGAGAAAAACGGCATCCGTGGCTTCCGCATGCAGATTTTTGTCAGTATCTGAGGACCTTTGAACTATGAGTTGAAGAAGGAAATTTTGAAGAACACAAAAGAGAGATCCCCATCAGAGTAAAGCGGTTCATCGCCACTCACCCCATGAGGAGCTTTCTAAAGCGCCGTTTTGTTGGTTTACTACATTTCTTTAACATCATCCATTACATCGCTTGTTATGCATACCACATCATGCATCTATAACACGACCCAATTGTCATTGTGCATCTATCGCATGATCGTACCACATTGTGCATCTATCGCACCACCCAATCGCTATCGTGCATCTATCACACAATCGTACCATATCGTGAATCTATCGCATGACCTAATCGCCATCGTGTATCTATCGCACGATCATACCACATCGTGCATCTATCGTACAATCTCATCATACTCTTTTAATCTGTCGCATCATCCTCTTTGCATCCATCGCATCAGCTCAGGACCTCTTCTCACGATTTTAGCATGGTTAGAATGTTCCTTTTCTCACATGATTTCAGCGTGTTTGGAATTTATCTCAAGGTGTGCAGAAGAACGACCGTGAGCGGTTTTTCTCTTCCTCTTCTGATGTTTTCAATGTGATTAGAGTTTCTTAGGGTGTGTGGAAGCACAACCCTGAGCGGTTTTTCTCTTCCTCTTCTGACGTTTTCAATGTGATTAGAGTTTCTCAGGATGTGCGGAAGCACGACCCTGAGCGGTTTTTCTCTTCCTCTTCTTACGTTTTCAACGTGATTAGAGCATCTCAAGGAGTGCAAAAGCACGACCCTGAGCGGTTTTCTCTTCATCTTCTCACGTTTTCAACGTGATTAGAGTTTCTCAGGTTGTGCGGAAGCATGACCGCGAGTGGTTTTTCTCTTTATCTTCTCACGATTTCAGCGTGGTTAGAGTGTGTTTTTTCTCCTTTCACATGAAACATGGTTGGACCTATTTTGATTTAAGCTTGAAGCTCATTCATATGCTATTACGTTTTTATTGCTTATTGCATTGTCTAGCATGACCATGGATTTTCGAAATAACTGGCTTCACGAAGCGTGTAAGTCCAGCTTTCAAGTGTATTCTTTGTGTGTATCATTTACATTCTGCCTATGAATTAAGCTGATTTGATTCCTTGCAACAAGATACATAGGCAAACCTCGGGTTTAACCAAATGCATTTGCATTTTGTTTGTTTGTCCAAGTCTTACGACCTTGTCAAAATGGCTCGTCTCTTGGCTTTAACATTCACTTACATCATTTCATGACTTCGAGCTTTGTCAAAGAGGGGCAACTATAGACACCCCATTTTTTTCAAGCCTGACCACTCAGAGGCTTGCAGGCCAACTAGTGGCCGGCTGGCCAGAAATTAGTATTCGGTCGTCCCCCTCTTGGCCGGCTGGCCAGTTGTTCTAGTAGAATAGATATTTACTGCCAGCTGTCCCCCCACGTGCATGCACTGTACCAGCTGGCTCCATACAGATATTTCCGAGATATTAACCAGTTGTTCTATATATAGAGAGTTATACCTTATGTTTTTAAGTTAGAAAAATTTGTGAAGTGCAAAATTCTTGAAAATATCTCTCTCTCTATCTTACAACCTATACACTCTCTATCTATACTCCCTAAACCAAATTTTTAGGGCTCCTTGCTGAGGTTATTGAGCTTGAATTTCAACACTTGAGGGTGAGAATTTGTGGGTTTGTGAATCAAAGGGTTATTCCTCTTCAAGAGGTATAACTTCTAGCTTATTTGCACAACTTCTTCCCTATCTCTACTTGTTATTTTTGGACTGGTTTTTCACTATTTTTATGGGCTGAAACTTGTGGCTTAAAGCTATCCAAGATAGAGGGGTTAACCTCCCTTCTTTGAACCTTATTTTTCAAGCTTTTGCCCTTGTGTTTCCCATCTATCTTTTAACTTTTTCCTACTGATTTTCAGAGTTATTCAAAGGCTGAAAAAGTGATTTTGAAGTCCCAAAAGTGAAAAGGTTAGCCACCATTCCTTAAGCTTGTTTATTAGCCTCTTTTCTCCATGATTTTAGCTTGCTTTTCTAGCATTTTTCAACTCAATTCCAGCATTGTTTTAGCTATTTTTGGAACTATTTTAAGGTGTTTATTTCATTTGTGCTTTGTATAGCATGCTTTTAGTGTAATTGTCCTTATAGGTTTGGTGGTTTAGGCCTTACTCATCAACCTATCTAAGTTGATAGCTTTCATTTTATGCTTTTCATACATTTTCTCACACTTGTTCAAATCATCTCTGCAACCTCCCTTTTTTCTTGGTTTTCTCTTTGTTTGTAAGAGTTGTTTCAACCAAGTGCTGTTTAAGTATAAGAAAGAGACCTTCTACGCTAAATGGTTTAATCTCTTCGGAAGTTCATTACCAGGGCATACATCTCTCTCATGCCTAAAATAACTTCTTGTTTGACACTTCTCTTCGTTAGTGGACTTAATTCTCTTTTTTTGGGACTAAAATGACTAAAGAATGGAAAGGTAATTAAAAAAAGCTAATCAATTGGACTAAAATGGTAAAAGATAATAAAACCAAGTTGGGTTCAATCGGAGGTTAATTGAACCCATTGAGTCTTGAGTCATTTCATACTTTTTAGTGATGATAATGGTTTAAGATCCAAGGTATACCACTTCCCTTGATCTATTCCATGATAGGGAAGAGGTTTTGTTAGTCTTTTAGTTTCACTTATTGTGCCTTTATCCAATCGAGTCATAGATCATCATGCAATAATCTTATGACTATTGATGACTTATGAATCAATTCTACCTCTCCTTTGATCAATTTCATGATAGGGAGAGGTAGAGAGAATAAACATCCCCAGGAAACACTCAGTTTCTGCTCTATTTCTTTTCTTCTGCTGCAGCAGGGCAGTACAAAAACTAGTGGCCGGCCAGCCAGCCACCATTTGAATCTGGCCGACCACTTTCCCTAGCCAGGCGACCACCTCTTTCTAGCCAGACAGTGTCTTTTTCTTGTAGAACATAGCAAAAATTGAGGCAGAAATAGAAGTATTTTCTGTAGACAAAACAGTTATGGCAGCAAAATAGAGGTGTTTCCGAGAGGATGTTCTCATTGACATGTGCGGTTACTTAACCCCCGCTCGGTTTTAATTAGTGTAAATAGCTATTAGTTAATTAATAAGTTAATTTCTTTAAGCTTGTAAATAGTTAATTATTTAGATTAATTAATTCCATGTTGTACTTAATTAATTAGCTTCTTTTTAAATTGTAATAATTAGTTAGCATAGTTAATTTTGGTGTTGTAATAGCTAGTTAATTCAGACATGTATTCGGATCCTCTTGCATGAGAGCAAAATTGTAATATTGTGTATGTCTTCCAATCCCACGTCTTTCTCCCTTTTATTTATCCGTTTACAATGCTAATTGTGGAGATGTGGTTTGGAAATACCCTTTGGCCCAAGCTGACTCTCTTGATCCTCGAGTTTGTACCTGAAATAGGAATGAACAATCTGGCCGGGGGTGCCGGAATTGGCACTCCGACGGGTAAGTTAGTATTCACTCAAATTTTTCTTATATCTCAAGTTATCTTTTTCTCACATACTTCTCTTTGGCTGATGCTCCTCCTTTTTTATATTACTCTTCTGGAGGCCCACTTTCTTATTATGGACACCCCGCCCTGACAGCTGGACTCCCAGTCATTTAGTAGAATTTATGGCTTATTCGGCCCGTAATCTAATTCTATTCGGCCACGGCCGACCCATTTCACTCGTCTTCTCAGCAATCTTATCCCGAGGGTGAGCCGACTTACACGCAGCTCCTATTTGTATACGGCATCTCAAACTTGGCCCCCATAATAGTATCATGTTTTACATTTTTTCATATCATTACCATGCTTATCATATCCATTTTTGTATACATTTGGCTCGACGCATCATTCTAACTTTGTGGTTGTTTATTATCCAAGAAAACGTGATTAACTGCATACTATCAAATTGATTCAGATGTCATACTAGTAGCCGAGCCTCTTAATTGCATGTTGTATATGTTGCATTAGTCATTTTTACATTGTTAGGATCATGCATTTTTTATAACTATTTTTTCTCTTTTGGCTTTCCTCGGAGTACTAGGTAAGCATTTCTTGCTTTAACATATTGCACGTATGTTATTGTTGCCATATCAAGCATAAAATCATGAGGCTAAGTGCTTAAGTGATATACCTATTTGAATGCCTGTGGATAAAGGCTAATTGCTCAAATTGGGATAGTTTGATAAAATGTACATATAGGATCTCTTTTTTAAGTGGTACATATTCAAAACATTTTTCAAACAAACATGAAATCGAAGTATTCCAAAGTGGGCGAATTAGTCTATATTTGTGTGCAATACATAGTAAAAATAGCCTAAAAATCGGAATAAAAGCATATATTGTACATAAGAATCACATCATAACTAGTAGAGGCCGATCTTTGATCAGGTGAGTGGGGTGCTCAATTGATGACCTTCCCCTCTGATACCTAAGTTCCTGAGCCGAGACACTTTGGTAATGATGAATAAGTGGCCTTTGGCACGAGTCTTAGGTTTCTTAAATTTTCTAAAAATATTTAGGTGGCGACTCTGTAATCTGGCAAAGTTGTCCATTTTTGGGATTTTGATTCAAAATTGATTTTCCAAAAGATTTACCAGATTTGGACTCATCTGTGTTTATCTATTTCACATTGCACTTGTGAAATCAGATTCAGAACCACGAGAGTCCGAATTGTAGGGCTATCGTTTCCGAAAGGAGCACGAAAAGCAAGCTACACCTTGCATATAATTTGAAATGCACAATTAATTCTCTCGGTACATATCATATCTCTAAAAAAAATTATTATATCTTTGTACTTTTAGTCAATTACTCTCTTTCTCTCTAATCATAGGTGCAATGGTCGAACTGCGAGGGGTCACAGGGGGTAGGCATGATCGTCGACCTATGGGGTCGTTGGGCTGTAAGGAGATTACAACGAAGGGCTACGAAAGGTGGGCATTGTGATGGCAAGAGAGGAGGTCAACAATGAATAGTGGGGTTGGAGAAAGAAGGCAATGGTAATGAGCAGTGGAATTGAGGGATATTCACCAAAAGAGATAGAGGGTTGAGCGTCTCCAAAGGCGATGGCTTGAGGAGAGCATAACGACCGGCGGTGGCAGTGGTTAAGGTTAAGATTTGTCGAAGATGGAGAAGACTGTAATTTAGTATTATTTGAAAAGTAATATTATGTATTAAGACAAAATTATAATTTTCAATTTAGGTGTGATGTGAATTAAACAAATGGAGAAAAGATGATATGAACTAAGAGATTTGATGATGTATAAATAGAATCATTTTTGGGCACAAGGAGTTGTAACATAATTTCAATGGACCCATTATTCCAATATTTTCTTTTTGCAATTTGTCTTTATTAAAGAGATTTCTCTCATCAACAGTACAATAAGAGATATCACTAAACTTAAACAACTATTTTTTTTTTCCTGTTTTTATTTTTTATTAGTTGTTTGTCATTGTCAATAATTCCAATAATCTTTTTTAATAATCAACAAATTGTGACTTCTATCTATTCCATTCACATAGAATGAGTATTGGAATGGCAGTTTTAGTGTGTTTTATTTTATTTTATTTTATTTTTTTTAATGAAACACAAAATTTCATAGTCAGGTCCACTATTTCTTCTTTCCTTTTTTTTCCCTTTTAGGATTTTTTTGGTATGAAAGTTTTGTATCTTCATATTGTAAAAGTGTGTGAAAGTTTTCATCTTTTGTAGAAAAATTTTTATTTTTTGAAAATACAAAGTGTGAATTTTATTGAATGACTTTAAAATGTCATACTATTTTAATAAATTTATTCAAATATCACATACAACTTTTGGGTCACAATTTTAACTGTAAATATTTTGTAGTGGCCCGGGGTCAGAAAACCTGACCCATTTTATTTTTCTGTTTGGGCACGGGGTTGTCCGAGTGTATCTGTTTGTCTTTGGGTGGTTTGGACCTTCGGTACGTTCGGTCTAGCTTTGGAACAGCAACCCAAGAGTTTTGTCTTAGGTAGGTCGCGTCCGTGACCACCTTGTTCGGGACTGCGATGGTTGAGCGGTGGAGATCGCGCTCACGATGGGTTGCAACCAAAATATGGGTTCAGGTCTGTTGGCCCAGAGGATGGTGCGTGGCCAACGGAAGTGGCTCGCAACATGCTTGGTCACACTACGAAGACCTTGGTCGCGCCTGCGACCTTGTTATCTCTCTGTTCACACCTGCGGTCTTTATGTTCACGGTCGTTGTTTGTTTTCTATATAAGTCACCAAAAGTTAAAAATATCATTATTGAGTGCATCTTCTCTTTTATCTCTCCTTTTCCATCATTTTTGGCCTTTTCAAGCTTTCAAGATTGGTTTTCATTCATTTCTACCCATTTTCTACCCAAGTCCCATGGACCAAAATGTAGAGCTCGGCGAGGGCTTCCATTTAATCTAAGCGAATTATCATTTCACCGCCATTGATTTTTGGATTGTCTCCTCTTCGCTTCAAAAGGTAGGGATTTCTTTGCTCATTTTCAATACTTCGTTATAGACATACATGTAGTAGTTTTTATTATGTTTAAAAGCATGTTGTTGAGAGATTTTCCAAAAAGCATATAAAGGGGTTTAGGGGTTTGAATTTCGGAAGTTGAGTTGTATGTTTTTCGATCATTTTGGGTGATTTGGGAGATGGATAAACATGTTTATGTCAAGAGTGGAAAAAAACCCTAATTCATCATTGTGGGTAAAAATATGGAATAACAGAGTTATGTGTTAAAGAATTGGACTAGTGGTTTAGTTGTTAAAATGAGAATTGATGGGGTTAGTAGTTGTTTTGATTAATTTTGTGTTGAGTTGGGTTGTAGTTGTGTTTTATGAATTGGGTTTGTTTAAGGAAAAAGGGGTTTTAGCTAAGGGTTGGAGATGTTGAGAATTTGATATAACGGTTTTGGTTTTGGAAATAACATGACGAGTGCAACTCTTTTGCGAAATGAAATGAGAAATGGTTGTCTTGAAAAGGTGGAATTAGCTAGGGATTTATATTGTAAGAGGTGTGTGTCTATTTATCTGTTTAGAGGTTTTGTCTTTTGTCATCGATGGAGGATGACATTGTTGTTGGCGAATAAGTTATGTGTATGTATGACACTTGTACGGTATTTATATAGTTTAGCATGTTGTGCTATTACTGTGATGTTGTTTAGGGGGTCCGTTTCCCGCTGAGTAAGGCCGATAAAGCGTAGCACCTGGACAGAGGTTTCTCTCTCTTTCGATTTGTGCTCGGTAAAGTGCGAATGGAGGTTTGTTTCTCTCTGACTAGGGCTGGTAAAGCATGGCACATTATGATAGGTTCCTCTTCCTTCTGGTTTGCACCCAGTAAAGTGTGACCTTGGGGTCGTTCCTCTCCAGTGAGGCTGGTAAAGCATTATGTGGATTTGTATCTTTTGCCATTCGTACTGTATGCTGGTGGAAATGAGAATGGAAGTATGTATTACGGTTTGTTATTTATACTTAGAAATATCTATTTTGCGATATTCTATTATGGGTGTTCCTTACCCTTGGGCCTATGGCCAGGGGAAGTATTGGGTGTGTTATTGTATGAGCGCGTGTAGTGGATTAAGTTATGAGTTTGGTTGTAGTATGTATAGAAGATGAAATTCTTTTATACTAGCATAGACATTTAATGGGTAAAGACTGTGTTGTGAAAAATGCTTTTGGAACTAAATGGAATAATTGGAAAAGGAACAAGTGGCTTTACACCTTGTGGTGTTAAATAAATGTTTTTGGAAGAAACTGTACTTATATAAGTATATTCTGATTATCAAACTGCCACATTATCTGTATCTTATGTCTTGATGTATTCATGATCATAGATATATGTATGTCATTATTGTTTAGGATTATATTGAGATCTCTACTAGGTTTTGTACTCATCCCACGTGTTGACAAACTTTTTAGGTATATGGCTGAAGAGATTGTCCGGACTCGAAGTCTTTTATTTATTTGTTGGCTACGGGGCTTTTATTTGTTGGTTGAATGCCATGTATTGTACAAGGGTAGATCCTTTTCGTTTATTGTTATTCAATGTAAGCCTAAGGGCATTGTATAAGATTTTGTTTATATAACATCATTACTTCGGAGAGAAAATGTCATTACTTATTTATTCATCTGTGTGGCATGTGTATGATATCAATGAAATTGGTAATAATAAAAAGGAGTTGGTAATGGACTTGAGTAATAAAAGTTGGGGCGTTACATATTTACACTTAAATTTTTTATTGAAGGACTTAAAATGTGATATTATTTTAGTAAATATATTCAAATGTAAAATTTCACATTTACAAGTTGTTAGTGTGAATATTTACACGTACAAATCTTTTGCACCTCTTAAAAATTCACACCATTTTTTCATTGATAACATAAATATTTATGTCTACAATTTTCAAACTTACCATAAATTTATACAATTATATATATACTATTATATACTAGGGCAAATTATACTAACAGTGTTTGTAATTTGAGACTTGCGTCACTTTAGTCTCTGACCTTTCAATTGTATATTGTTCCTGGTTTAGACCTGACCCGTAGATGTTTTGTCCAGGTTTCATTTGTCTTATTTAGATATTCATACCGTGTTTCTCCTTGTTTTTCATTGAGTTTGAGTATTGGAGTGTCTTGGTTGTGTTTGAAACAAGTTGGTTGCTAGTTGGTTCAAACTATTGTTGTCCAAAATTTGGCCTCTTTGCTCGAGCGAAATTTCTTACGCTTGAGCGAGCTTTGCGAGCTCCCAGTACTTTTGTAGGCCTGTAGAGATACTGGGAAGATAGTGTTCTTCGCTCGAGCGAGACTTCTTACGCTCAAGCGACGATTTTCTATCTGTAGAACTTCTGAGAGTGTGTATTCTGCGCTCGAGCGAAGCTTCTTGCACTCAAGCAGAACAACTTATTGTGTCTGGTCGCCCGAGCAACAACTCTTGCGCTCAAGCAAGTTGTGCAAATATTAGTTCGTAAAAAGGCCACTTTACATCACTTTTTCATATCTCTCTCTCTCTTTCTCTAAACTTTCTAAAAACCCTAAGTTGAGACCCTCTCTCTCTAAAACTCACATTCTATCTTCTAAAACACTTGGATCCATTGATTTCTCCACCCTATTCCCTTTGAGAAAAAGGTAGAGCTCACTTAGAGTTTCGTTTTCATCTGAGCAAAGTTGGATTTTGGCTTCCTTGAGATTTCTCCATTCTCTCCTTGCTCTTCTAGTTTCGATGTAGGAATTCTCTACACTCTTTTATGATTTTTAACTTAACTATTTGTTTTTATAGAACAATCTTGTGATTTTGGAAGATTTTGAACAAACCTAGGGTTTTGATTTAAAATTAAAAGAGGTGTTTTCAAATGGTTGTATGGGAAATGGTTATGGGTGTGGAAATGAGGTTGAATGGTGATAAAATTGTTGATTTTTATACTTGGATTGGATGTTGGAAGAAAAAGGGGTTTTGACCTAAATGTTTCAAATATTTATTTTGTATAAATAAATGAAATTAATGTTGAAAATGTGAAATTGGATGGGTATTGATATAGATGGTGGAGTTTGATATGTATTATCGCCCACCTTAAAATTTGAAAAGTTTATCTGTATTGGAGATTTTATATCGGTTTAGAATATCTATTTTCGGCTATCAGTGGAGGATAGTTATGATTGTTGTAGTAATTGCATAAAAATTAGGTGAATTGAAACTAATTTCTCGTCTTTATGCATTGAACATTGTTTCTCATTTAATACATTGCATATGTCTATGAATTTAAGAAAAAGAGTTGAATATTGGAAAGAGGTGTGTATCACCAAATTAAGTTGGCATGTGTATCCAATGTGAAAGTCCTAAAAAACGAGCGTATATATGGGTGTCGATTCTCACTGATGAAATATCTATAAAATGGAAATAGTAGTGCTTCTATAGGCTATGTTTACATGGGTGTTCGTTTGACGGTTTCCTACGGACGAAATATCCATGAAAGGTTGTACCGGTTTGAGAATTCCCCCTTGTTTCCTATGGTAAAGAATATGATTTGAGACTTTGATATAAATTGAGCATGGCATGATTTTGAGAAAAAAAAATGCAAACTGTTTTGACATGGGCATTGCATATGCATTTCACCCTTATATCTTTGTTAAGATTCATATATTGTGTTAGATTATTTCTACTGGGTTTTGGCTCACCCTATTTGGGGAAAACCATTTTCAGGTGCTGGTGATATGCCTCCACCAAGGACTTAGCTTGGGAGGATTGTGGAGCTGAAGGCTCAGTTTTGTTCTTTTGTATTCACTTTTGTACAAGCCTAGGGCTTTATTTGTATTGAGCTTAAGACTCACTCTTGACGTAAAACAAGCATTGTCTTGGAAAGTTGTAGCCTTCAGGGCATTTCCATTATCTGTTTAACTTCTTTTTTTTGTTGTTGACACATGCTATAGATTTAGGGTTAAGACTTATGAATGTATAATCGCATGTGCCACCTCTTTTGTACAATTGAGTTTTATGAAATGGGAGAATATCGTACTCTGATTTATGTTGTTATTTAATTATCGTTATGACTGGTTTATTATAGTTATTTTGAGCTGTTACAACTTGATATCAGAGCGTACCGGGTTTGAATACTTTGGGTACATGGGAAATGGTTATTACCACAATAGGTTTGTCTCACTTAACAGAGATGTTTGTATGTATAGTACGTTTATGTGATAACATGCTTACGTGACTATATGGGTATGGGATTTAATTCCTAAGATTTGATTTGGTCTACGGGTTTCTAGAAGTCCTATTAGAAGAGCACTTGATCACTGTTGTTTCTAATCGAAACTCTGGCAACACTACGGGACGATCATTATCTAGAAAGGAAATTCGTATGTGTTTATGTGACTATGTGCTTATGTGGAGTGAATTACTATTGTCCACCGTATTAGGACACGAGTGAGTTAGCTTCAACACATTTGTGAATGTACTAATCTCTTTTGGTTAACTTCATTAGGATGTCAGAACGTGGTCGCGGTGGTAGGCGTGGTAGGCCTAGACGGCAAGAGATGTTGATACCAGATGAGATTCTAGCGCAAGAAGAAGGAGTTGGTCATGCCAATGTGGCCGAACTAGTTAGTCAATAGGCCATGGGCGCCTTAGCCCGTGAAATGACCGAAGCACTGCAGGAATCCATGGACATTCTCAAAGCTGAGAATCAAGTCTAGACCCATGTTGCTGAGACGGGGTTGTCTTTTTTGAAGTGAGAGTTTTTCCGATCGAATCCAGACGAGTTTTTGGGCAATCCTAAAGAGCCTTTGAAAGTGAATGAATGAAACAAATGGTGAAGACGTTTGAGATGCTCGGCATAGAAGATGGTGGTTTGAGAGTGACCTTGGCATCTTTCCAGCTAAAGAGAGATGTAGGTCAATGGTAGAAGTATGCGTATGGGTGCATTGGAGTGACTTGGGAGGCTTTCATCGACGCCTTCCACGACAAGTTCTTACCTCCCACTGTTAGGGAGAAGTTGATGGAGCAGTTCTCACAACTCAAGCAGTTGAACACATCGGTGGCCGAGTTTGAGGCCGCATTTACTAGCCTATCTAGGTTTATAGACGACAAAGGAACACCGCTGTATGGAGTTTGAGAAAAGGTTAAGGACTAGGCTTTTTTTCAAGGTAGTTAGTTCAATGATTAAAGATTATGGGCAACTTGTAGAGTCCGCGGCTCATCTTGAGACCATGATGCAAATAAAGGAGGAATGGATGAGGGGCTCTAGGAGGAATCAGAATGTTCAGGGGGACAGTAAGAGGCAGAGGGGTTCTAACCCATAGCAGTCCCAGGGAGCTCAATCGAGGTCCACTTTTCCAGTCTCGAGTTTGGGTTCTGGAAGAGGTGGTTAGGGAGATTTCACTTGCGTCAAGTGTGGTCAGTTGGGCCACATGTCTCCAACTTACTCACAGAGAGAAGGAGGGTAGCGATCTGCATCATCTTCAGCTCATTCTCAGAGCCAGAGTCAAGGGAGAGGGCAGCCGCTCACTTGTTATCAGTGTGGGCAGGCAGGGCACATGAAAAGGTTTTATCCACAGTTAGGTGGCATACTTGGCGCGTCTGATTTGAGGTAGACAAAGAGCCACCAGCCAGCACAGTCAGCTCAGGTCTCGAGGGCCAATCAGGGAGCCTCTTCGGCTCAGTCAGTACATCAGGCTTATGCTCCAAGGGGTGAGCAGGTAGAGCAAAGACCTACAGGGCGTGTGTATGTTGTTACCGCGCCAGACCTAGTACCAGCGCCTTCAGTAGTGAGAGGTACTTTCTTGTTTTGCAATTCAATTGCTAATGTATTGATTGATACGGGTGCATCCCATTCATTTATCTCATCTGCATTTGCATTGGCTTTGGGTTAAAATTGGCTCGATTAGCATCTTCTCTCAATGTAGAGTCACCTATTGGTAGTGAGATTGTTTTGGAACAGGGGTGTTGGGGTTGTGACATAGAGGTTGCCGGTCGCCGACTTTCTTTTGCATTTGTGTTGATTGACATGTCGAGTTTTGATGCTATATTGGGTATGGACTAGTTGTCATCATATCGGGCTATCATATATTGTTATCGTCAAAGGATTACTATATGTACCTTAAGCGGTGATTGTTTTTATTTCATGGAGAACTGAGCTGATAGAGTCTTGTCACCAGTGTATGATCTGCGTGGTCAGAGTAAGCTTAGTTGTCTTCTTGCAAACTTCTTGGGTAGTGAGTGTGATGAAGTACGAGTTAAATTGCTGAGGGTAGTTTGTGAATAACCGGATGTTTTTCTTGAGGATCTTACTAGTTTACCACCTTACCGAGAGATCGAGTTCTCTATTAATTTAGTGCCTGGCACGGCACTAATTTCTATGCCACAATATAAATTTGCACCCACCGAGTTGAGTGAGTTGAAGATTCAACTCCAAGAACTGTTAGATAAGGATTTTATTCCCCAAGTACTTCACCTTAAGGAGCACCGACCCTTTTTGCGAAGAAGAAAGATGGTGCGTTGCGACTTTGTATTGATTACCGGAAGTTGAACTAAGTAACTATTAAGAACAAGTACCCAATGCCTCATATAGATGATCTGTTTGATCAGTTGAAAGTGTCTTGTTGTTTTTCCAAGATAGACCTGAGATCGAGTTATCACCAGTTGAGGGTAAGGGAGGAGGATATCTAGAAGACGGCATTCCGTACGCAGTATGGCCATTATAAGTTTCTAGTGATACCTTTTAGGCTAACCAACGCACCAACCGTGTTTATGGATTTGATGAACCGGATCTTCCGTGAGTTCCTAGACCGTTTTGTGGTTGTCTTTGTTAATGACATCTTGATTTACTCACCCTCTGAAAAAGAGCACGAGGAACACTTGCGAGTGGTACTTGAGTTGCTTAGAGCCCACAAACTGTACGCTAAGTTTGGAAAATGTGAATTCTGGTTGGGAGAAGTGAAGTTCTTAGGCTATGTGGTATGCGGGGGAGGGGTGATTGTAGATTCGTCCAAGATAGAGGCAGTGCAAGATTGGGGACAACCTAAGAATGCTTTTGAGATTCGTAGTTTCTTGGGGTTAGCCGGGTATTATTATAGATTTGTGAAAGATTTCTCTAAATTAGCCTCATCATTGACTAGACTGACGAAGAAAGGAATCAAGTTTGTGTGGAGTGAGACTTGTGAGAAGTCATTTCAAAAGCTTAAGGCTAGACTTACCACTGCTCCAGTATTGATTATTTCAGAGAGGGGTTTGGGCTATTCAGTGTATTTTGATGCTTCACAGAAAGGTTTGGGTTGTGTTTTGATGCAAAAGGGAAATGTAATAGCTTATGGCTTGCGGCAATTGAAAACACATGAACGGAATTACCTTACTCGTGACCTAGAGTTAGTGGCAGTGATCTTTGCTTTAAAGATTTGGAGGCATTATCTGTATGGTGAGAAATTTGAAGTGTTTTCTGATCACAAGAGTCTGAAATATCTGTTTACATAGAAAGACTTGAATCTGAGGCGCAGGAGGTGAATGGAGTTTATAGAAGATTATGACTTTGAATTGCATTACCATCCGGGGAAAGTCAATGTTGTAAATGATGCCTTAAGTAGGAAATCCATCAACAGTGTAGCTAGTATCGCCATTCGGGAATGGGAGATGTTGGATGCTATTGGTGAGTTTGACTTGCATCTTGGTGAGTCCGTTGAGTCTGCAACCTTTTTTTCTGTAGTAGCACAACCTACACTTATGAACCGAGTGATGAAGGCACAGAGGGGTGACCTTAAAGAAGATCTCTAGTGGAAAGGTAGAAAAAGGCTTGAGCGTGTATCCCGATTCGAGTGTTAGATACTGCAACCTTCTTTTCGTGCTGGGGTCTTGTCGAAAGGAAGTACTCTGGGAGTTACACCATTTACGCCTTGCGGTGCATCCAGGAGGCACAAAGATGTATAGTGACCTTAGTCGCTAGTTTTGGTGGAGGAGAATGAAGAAGGATGTGGCCGTGTTTATATCGAGGTGCCTTACTTGTCAACAAGTGAAGGCCGAACACCATAGACCTACAGGTTTGTTGCAACCCTTACCTATAGCCGAGTGGAAGTGGGAGCATGTCACGATGGATTTCGTTGTGGGTCTTTCGAGGACTCAACAGGGTAGTGATGCAATTTGGGTGGTAGTTGACCCGTTAACTAAGTTGGCGTGCTTTATACCTATACGCGTAAGTGACTCGGTAGATTATCTTGCCGACCTTTATATTAGGGACATAATGAGGCTTCGCGGGGTCCCTGTAATGATTGTTTCGGATAAAGATCCACATTTGACAGCTCGGTTGTGGCAGAGCCTACAAAATGCCTTGGACACAAGATTGACTTTTAACACCATGTATATTAGTTCGTAAAAGACCATTTTACATAACTTTTTCATAAAGCCCTAAGTTGAGACCCTCTCTTTCTCTAAAACTCACCTTCTCTCTTCTATAACACTTGGATCCATTGATTTCTCTACGCTACTCTCTTTGAGAAAAATGTAGAGCTCACTTAGAGCTTCGTTTTCATTCGAGCAAAGTTGTATTTCGGTTTCCTTGAGGTTTCTCCATTCTCTTCTTGGTCTTCTAGCTTCGAGGTAGATATTCTCTATGCTCTTTTATGATTTTTAACTTAGCTATTTTTTTTTATAGAACAATCTTGTGATTTTGGAGGATTTTGAATAAACCTAGGGTTTTGATTTAAAATCAAAAGAGGGGTTTTCAAATGGTTGTATGGGAAATGGTTGTGGGTATGAAAATGAGGTTGAGTGGTGATAAAATTGTTAATTTTGATACTTTGATTGGATGTTGGAAGAAAAAGGGGTTTTGACCAAAATGTTTTAAATATTTATTTTGTATAAATAAATGAAATTAATGTTGGAAATGTATATAGATGGTGGAGTTTGATATGTATTATCACTCACCTTGAAATTTGGAAAGTTTATCTGTATTGGAGATTTTATATCTGTTTAGAAATATCTGTTGTGTGCTATCGGCGGAGGATAGCTATGATTGTTGTAGTAATTGCATGAGGATTAGGTGAATTGAAACTAATTTCTCATCTTTGTGCATCGAACATTGTTGCACATTTAATACATTGCATATGAATATGAATTTGAGAAAATGGGTAAATGTTGGACAAAGGCGTGTATCACCAAATTAAGTTGGTCTGTGTGTCCAGGGTGAAAGTCTCGAAAAATGCACGTATACATGGGTGCCAATTCCTGTGGACGTAATATCCATAAAATGGCAATAGTAGCGCTTGTATAGGCTACGTTTACATGGGTGCTGTTTGATGGTTTCCTGGGGATGAAATATCCGTGAAAGGTTGTACCGTTTGAGAATTCCCCCTTGTTTCCTGTGGTAAAGAATATGATTTGAGAATTTTGATATAAATTGAGCATGGCATGATTTTGAGAAAGAAATATAAATCGTTTTGACATGGGCATTACATATGCATTTCACCCTTATATTTTTGTTAAAATTTATATATTGTGTTAGATTATTTCTACTGAGTTTTGGCTTACCCTATTTAGGGAAAACCATTTTCAGGTGCTAGTGATAGCTTAGGAGGACTGTGGAACTGAAGGCTCAGTTTTGTTCTTTTGTACAAACCTATGGTTTTATTTGTATTGAGCTTATGACTCACTCTTGATGTGACCAAGCATTGTCTTGGAAAGTTGTAGCCTTCAGGGGCATTTCCATTATCTGTTTAACTTCCTTCTTTTTTTTGTTGTTGACACATGTTATAGATTCAAGGTTAGGACTTATGAATATATAATTGCACATGCCATTTTTTTGTACAACTGAGGTTTATGAAATTGAAGGATATTTTATTCTGATTTATGTTGTTATTTAATTATCGTTACGGTTGGTTTATTATAATTATTTCAAGGTGTTACAAATTGTGAAAAATTTAATCCTAAATTTTGAATTTCATTTCAAATAAGAACAATTGAAGACGTCATTTTCTTTTCAAACGGAAAATGCTCAATTTTAGAGGCAAAATCGTCAATTTGCCATATTTCCCACCCAAATAAACCTACCCCCTTAACTTCATGAATTAAGGCACCATTAGAGTTCGGATTTGTGAGAAAAAAATGGGATTTTCACCGTTGAACAAAAAGTTACAGTAGATCAAAGTGGGAATATTAAGATATTCACACAATTACAATTACACGTTGGTATTGAAGATGGGTACTCAAAGGGTTACGAATGACATCATCCTACTGCAATATGGTATTCATTTTTTTTATTTTTATTTTGGTTGATTTTGTTTGACATCGGACATTTGTTTTGGCTTGAGTTTCTAAGACATTTTTTAGTTTTTTTTCTTTTTTTTGAAAAAATAAAAACTAATTTAATAAAAAGAAATATCAAAAAAAAATTTAAACTATTTCTACCCTCTATTTTTTTTTTTTTTGCTCGCAATCGTCAACTAATGGTGCCCAAACTCCTAAAGTAAAGAGGGGTAGGTTTATTTGGGTAGGAAATGGGATAAATTGACCACTTTTTTTATCAGAATGGAGCATTTTCCCTTTACAAAGGAAACGACATCTTCAATTGTCTTTATTTGAAATAAGATTCAAAATTTAGGATCATATGTATCACTATTGAAAGGTTAGGGACCAAAGTGACACAAGTATCAAACTATAGGGACTATTAGTGTAATTCATCCTATATACTATTATAAACAAAAAGGCTTCTCATGTTCTTGATGTCTCATATTTCGGGTTTTTCCAAAACACTCTTATATCAGTTATATAGACAGTGACGTCCTAAATTCAATTTTTTTTTTCAAATCTCTCAACTTTTTAATTTTCCAAATTCATTTCAATTTTTAAATTTTGAATTCAATCATACAATTTATAATCTTATTTTTGCAATAAAATGATCATATGTGCACGCTTCACGTGCACCACCACTTCTAGTATATATAAATGCAAAATCGAGTGCAAATAAGATAAATATTACTGTTGTGATTTTTTTTAGAGTACAGATTTTATTGCTATTTTTAATGTAATTTCATAAAAATAAAATACGTAAACGTTCACATTTTTTATGAATAAGAAAAATATGATTTTTCAAAAAAATAAAAATATTCACACTTTTGATGTATAAGAATAATGTGAAGTTTTAGAAAGAGTGAATATTCGTAATTTCAAAAAATTCACAATATTGTATTTATTAGAAGGGTGAATATTGATATTTACCATTTTCACACTTTTTAGAAAATTTATACTAACAAGATACACATTATTCTCTAATTATGGTAATTTTTCAAAATATATAAAATTTGATGATATATACAAATATAAAATGAAAGATAAATCATATTAAAAATACTCTACGAGATTTCCTCCTAGAATCAATATACATATTAGATGCGGATTATATTGTCAAATTTAAAAATACAGTAAAAATGGAACATGGAGATATTGTTGTAGGCACGGCAAGCTGTGACTAGAGATGGCAATGGGGTGGGTAGAATGAGTTTTATCCTCCCTATCTCCAATCCTTAATTTTTATTTTTTCCCATCCTCCATCCCCAATTTCCAACGGTGACCAATTTCTTACTACCACCCTCGCCTCTTCATGGGGATCGGTTTTCCCCGCCCCTAACATCCCCACCCCATGTGCTTTGCTTCATTGCTTTGCTTTTTGGTATATCTCCATTAATATAAACAAAATAAAAGCAAAAAATTAAGAATTGAAAAAAGTGAGTGAAAGAGACAAATTGATTAAGATTATGTTTGATTTATGAATTTAAGAATAGATTTGAATAGATTTTATACACATTTTTTTTTTTCAAATTCATAAACCAAATACAATCTAAAAATAATAATTTTTTTAAAAAAAAATATATACTGTTTCAGTTTTTTTTTTTTTTTTTATACTGCTTCAGTTTTTTTTTTTTTTCCGTTCTTTAGATCAAGTAATGCTTCAGTTTAATAAAAACAAACAAACAAAATTAAGAAGAAGGAAAGTAAGAGAGAAAGGAAAAATCAATTAAAAGAAAGAAATAACTTTCAAATTATTGAAAGAATCTCGCACCAAGAAAATATTAATTAAAATTAACTAAAAATTGTGTAGATCCTATTCGATAATTTTCTACTTTTACACCAAGAATAAATTGATTCAGTTTCCATTTGTTTTGATATAAAATATTTTTCATATAAATTGATTTTACACACAAAAAAATATTTTGTATTTGTTTTTCAATGTTTAGTTCATAATTGAAACGATAATTTTATATTGCATGAAAGAGTTAGGATACCTATTTGAAAAGTCAAATGTGCTAAAAAAGTTTGATTACATAATTTTTATTGTCAAGTAGTTTTTGAAACTATAATGAAAAACATTTTTACTCATATTTTGTTCAACCAAACAATAAAAAATGAATAGAATATTTTTTTTTAAAAAAGATGTTTTATGTCAACAAAAAAAAAAAAAACTTTAATAAAAATAGTTCGTAGTAGTAATAATATTAATAACAATTTACCTTGAATAGGTAAAATTTTTACATGAAACTATTCGTGATTTTTTATTTTTTTATTTTTAATTCTAAATTTTGTAAATTAGGAAGCATAACATAAAAGAATTATTATTATTATTATCCTATATTTAGTTATAAATTGAACTACATTGACTTAATTATAAAAGTTGAAAGGCATAAATAAAAAAATTAAAAGTATGAGATTTACACTTAAAATTTTGAAGAATTAAAAGTTTAACAATCACATTGAAAATATAAGTAAATTTAGAAGCACTAATTGATAACTTATCATATATATATATATATATATATATACTAGCGTATGTCTATGCCTAAAGACACGATGTAAATAATATTATGATTATAATATAATTGTAATCCAAACACTATTTAAATTTATTTTTTAATTTGATAAAATCACAAATTTATTATAAAATTTTGAAATTCTCACAAAACTCCTCACGAAAACTCGCTTTTACTTATATAATATATAGCTAGATAGATAGATGTGCCTAGCATACAGACAATTTCCACGGGCATACATACAATACTGATTTTGCTTAAATAATTATATAGAAATTGTATGTATGCCCATAATGTCCTAGTGTATTACGGGCATAGATACATTGTACGGAAATATGTGTAAAATATATTGAACAAAAAAGAGAAAATAAAAAAAATAAACAAATAGAGAGAACAATAAAAACGGGAGAAAATACAAAAATAAAAAGAAAAGAGAGAGGAAGGCGGGACCATGAGATCATGGAAGGAGGGATGTGAAAAAAGGAAAAAGTAAGAGAGATAGAAGTAGGAAAGTAGAAAATATATATGTAGAACATTTTTTGGAAAATATATTTAAGCCATTGTTTAATAATTTGAATAGATCTGAGCCATCAAAATGTACTAACATGACAAAAATATGTTGAAGATTCAAAAACCATCATACTTTATTAAAATATGCTGAAGATTCATATGAGGTCTAAATTTACGAAGTCTATCAGGTATTCAATATATTTAAAAATAATAGTTAATTGTTTAAATCCATTTAATTTGTGGACTAAAAAATTCATTAATATAATCTCCACTACACATAGTAAAATCTGACTCCTAATTCTGGGATCGCAGACTTTTCCATATAATATGAATAAAAATAAGTGAAAAAAAGGAGAAAATAAAAAAAATAAACAAATAGAGAGAAAAATAAAAATGAGAGAAAATAAAAAAATAAAAAGAAAATAGAGAGGAATGTGGGATCAAGGGATCATAGAAGGATGGGTGATAAAAGGAATAAGTAAGAGAAAGAAGCGGGAAAATAGAAGATGTACATGTAGGATATTTTTTGAAAAATATATCTCAGCCGTTGTTTTATAATTTGAATAGATTTGAGCCGTTCAAATGTCCTAGTAAGACAAATGTGTGTAAGAAAAATTCAAAAACCATCCTGCTGTATTATATAGATGTTGAAAATTTATATGAGGTCTAAATTTATGAAATCTATCAGGTATTCAATATATTTAAAAATAATAGTTAATTGTTCAAATTCATTTAATTTGTGGACTAAAAAATTCATTAATATAATCTCCACTGCACATAGTAAAATCTAGCTCGTAATTCTGGGATTGTAGACTTTTCCATATAATATGAATAAAAATAAAAAGGAGAAAATAAAAAATAAATAAATAGACAGAAAAATAAAAATGGGAGAAAATAAAAAAATAAAAATAAAAGAGAGAGGAATGTGGGATCATGGGATCATAGAAGGATGGGTGATAAAAGGAATAAGTAAGAGAGAGAACTGGGAAAATAGAAAATGTACATGTAGGATATTTTTTGAAAAATAGAAGGATTGGTGAGAAAATGACAAAATAAGAGAGAGAAGCGGAAAAATAGAAAATGTACATGTAAGATATTATTGAAAAATATATTGTCCTAGTAAGACAAATGTGTGTAAGAAAAATTCAAAAACCATCATGCTGTATTATATAGATGTTAAAGATTTATATGAGGTCTAAATTTATGAAGTCTATCAGGTATTCAATATATTTAAAAATAATAGTTAATTGTTCAAATTCATTTAATTTGTGGACTAAAAAATTCATTAATATAATCTCCACTGCACATAGTAAAATCTAGCTCCTAATTCTGGTATCGTAGACTTTTCCATATAATATAAATATAAATATAAATAAAAAGGAGAAAATAAAAAAATAAAAAGAAAAGAGAGAGGAATGTGGGATCACGGGATCACAGAAGAATGGGTGATAAAAGGAATAAGTAAGAGAGAGAACCGAGAAAATAGAAAATGTACATGTAGGATATTTTTTGAAAAATAGAAGGATTGGTGAGAAAAGGACAAAATAAGAGCGAGAAGCGGAAAAATAGAAAATGTACATGTAAGATATTATTGAAAAATATATCACAGACGTTTTATTATTTAAATAGATCTGAGTCATTCAAATGTCCTAGTAGGACAAATGTGTATAGGACAAATTCAAAAACCATCTTGCTTTATTATATAGATGTTGAAGATTCATATGAGTTCTAAATTTACAAAGTCTATCAGGTATTCAATATATTTAAAAATAATTGTTAATTGTTCAAATTCATTTAATTTGTGGACTAAAAAATTCATTAATATAATTTCCACTACACATAGTAAAACCTGACTCCTAATTCTGGGATGGCAGACCTTTCCATATAATATGAATAAAAATAAGTGAAAAAAAAAAGGAGAAAATAAAAAAAATAAACAAATAGAGATAAAAATAAAAATGGGAGAAAATAAAAATTAAAAAAAAAAAAAAGAGAGAGAGGAATGTAGGATCATGGGATCATAGAAAGATGGGTGATAAAAGGAATAAGTAAGAGAGAGAAGCGGGAAAATAAAAGATGTACATGTAAGATATTTTCTAAAAAATATATATCAGCCGTTGTTTTATAATTTGAATAAATCTGAGTCATTCAAATGTCCTAGTATGACAAATGTGTGTAAGACAAATTCAAAAACCATCCTGCTTTATTATATAGATGTTGAAAATTTATATGAAATCTAAATTTACGAAGTCTATCAGGTATTCAACATATTTGAAAATAATAATTAATTGTTCAAATTCATTTTATATTTTGAAAAATATATCTCAGCCGTTGTTTTACAATTTGAATTGATCTGAGCCGGTCAAATGTCCTAGTAGAACAAATGTGTGTAAGACAAATTCAAAAACCATCCTACTTTATTATATAGACGTGTGTGAAGTATAAAAATAGCAATAGTATATATAAATTATTTTAGGATAAAGAACCAATAGTTTGTTATTGCATAGTTGGTTAGCAGTTTCATCATAACTTCATCAGGTATGGTGTTTGAGTCATGGAGACTCTTTTGTTTTTCCCTTGACTTGGAGACGAAGGGACAGAATATTTTTGGGTAAACTATCAATAGGTCCTAATAGTTAGACTTAATTCTCATCTAGTCCTATTGAAAATTAGTCTTGGTAAAATTGTCGTTAAAAATAATTTTTTTGTGAGAATTTTTTGTATATGTCGCTAAAAGTTGACAATTAGTGACTTTTTTTATCATGACTTTTATAAATTGTTGCTAAAACTTACAATTAATGACTTTTTTTATGACAAATTGTTAGGACTTATTAGGACCTATATGTAAGTACCCCCAAATTTTTCACCATTGGGTATTCACCAACCCAATCCCAAAAAAATCGGAGATTCACCAATCAATTTTATATCCGACCCATGGGGGGAAATTTTGGGGAAATCCACTCTAATAATAGAGTAGCGGGGTGGGTCTCCATTGGGTTTGGATTTAATTGCCATCCCTACCTGTGACCCCTTATGGGGGTGAATAGTAGGCTTATTTTGATGATCTGAATAGTTCATATTGTATAATTTGTCAAATAAGACATTCATGGTAAAAATTAAATTAAACAAACATTCATAACCACATAATGAAGGCTTAAAAATAAATAAACAAATGTGATATTATTATGTGATTACAAATGTCCGATTGATTTGATTATTTTTTATGAATGATTTACTCAACAAAACTTATAATATAAATTGTTTGAATCAACCAATTAAGTCTGGTATCGACCCCACAAAGGTCATCGCTAGTTCCTTAAAAACGAGGCTCTCTTTTTTTCTTTTTTTTCTTTTTTTTTTTTTGAGTTACAAGACTAAATAGAATTGGAAATTATAAATGAGATACAAGTTCTATTTATGGAATTTATTAATATAATCCCTTTTTTAATTGGGCTAGTCCATAAATCTAATCTAATTTTGTTTGGTGAACAGTCCAAGCACTAAATTGTTTGTTCAAAAGAACAAACTCAAGCAAAATGATCAAAATACCCTTATATATATATAGATATATATATCTCCCCCAGACCGAACAGTCTCTCACACACACACCATCTCTTTCTCTTTCTCTTTCTCTCTCTCTCTATCTCACTGCCTCTTACAATAGCACTGATGTCGTCGCCTCCTCCTCCACCACTACAACCACCACTATCGCCGCCCTCTCTCTCCCTCTCTCTCATCTCTTCATAGACCGATTGAGGCGACATTATGACCCTTCGATGACGATGTTACGACTTCGACCTCCCCGTCGACGATTGTGACAACCCTCACCTCTGATTAGTGTTAAATTGTGATTAAGCATGATAAGTGATTGATTATGATGAAATCCTAAATTGTTTGTGTGAGTGTGTTGTTTAGAATGCATTTCTATCTGTTGAGCCATAGAATGATCTATTCATGTTTTAATTTCGAATTGCGAATTGAAAGACTTATCGGCGACCGATTCAGAAATTGATTAGTGTTATATGCTAATTAGGAATTATATGATTTTATGGTAGGTTTAATTAAAATTCAATTTGGAATGATTAAATTAGAATAAATAAAGTTAAATTACATTAGCTTGAGTTTATTACATTGTTGCCATTAGTGGGCATTTTCTAAGCCATTAGTTGATTTCATGTTTGGCACTATCATTTTACCATCTCCTCAAGCCCAAAACGTGAGAGAGAGGGAGATTAGGAAAGGAATTGAATTCATCTAGAAATTTTGCTTGGATTTAGAGGAATTGAAGAGGACTTGGAAAATTGGGCTACCATACTTGGAATTCAAGACTTAAGGTAGGAAATTCATCCCCTTAACTATGAATTTAAGTTGTTACATGCATGGTTCATGGAAAAATTAGTAATTAGAGTCTAGAATTAGCTTAAAGTGTTGATTTGAGAGTGAATTCATGCATGCATGTACATGTCCTTGAATTTTGAGGTTGTTTTCATGAGAATTTCCTCATGCATGTTCATATTTTAGTTGCGGTCCAAGAATTCACCATGTTTTAGAGTTCAATCTTGCATTTGACCATGCTTTGGAGCACTAGAGTTCATAGGAACTCATGCATGTTATGTTCTTGCATTGTTCTTCAAGTTTCATTGAAATTGGTGTGCAATTGTCACACCTTTGGGGTTGATTTTATAAAAATGATCTTCAAAACATGTTGTAGTATGAGTTTCTAAGTGTTTTCCAGAAAATTGGCCCAAAAGGATGAGTTTTGGCATGTTTGATTCTTGGTTTGAGCTTTGGAAGCAAATCTGGAAAACCCAGATTTTGGCTTCCACGCTTGAGCGACCACCTTTGTGTTCAGAGCTCCGCTCGAGCGACGGAATGCTGGCTCGAGCGTAGATTGCAAGCTCTCAGGTTTTTGCATGTGCAGACACATGCTCGAGCGACGAGACCTACGCTCAAGTGAGGAACTGTGTCTCACGCTCGAGCGAGCATCGAGCGGAGAATTTTAGCAACCAGTACTTTTCACTTTTTGCAGACCACTCGAGCGAAGGAGTTCACGCTCGAACGACCCCTCTGTTTTGGTAAGCTTGCTCGAGCGAAGAAAGCCACACTCGAGCGAGACCCCTATTTTTAGCAAATTTTGAAAAGTGTTTTAAAGTACATTTTTGCATCCTCATTCCATCCTAGGCATTCCTAGGCCATGTTTAAGGCATCTTAATGAGGATAATGTTATAGAACCACACCAAGTCAAGATAAGGGCTAAGTTATTAATCCCGAGTGTGTAATTAGTGTGTGTTCGTTCTGTGATTATGTAGGGTTGGCACCCGTGGACGCTGATTAGCCTGCCTATAGCCCAGTAATCTGTGAGTAACAATGTTGTAAAGATATGTTCAATTATAATTATTTTCTGAACGAATGACTTTACTGCTTCCTGAAATGACATTGTTTACTAAATGAATGTTTGTCCTATTTGTAAACTGTACCCGTGGCATCCATAGCAACTTACTTTTACTGTTACTGTTACTGCTACTGTACTGTTACTGTTACTGTTACTGTTACTGTTATAGAGATCTCTGTCAGTTCCAATGTTTGGAACTACTACTGCTTACTGTTTGATGGCCATCAACTGACTGTTTGGTCTATTAAGACCTACTGTACTGTTTTGCTATTGGATGTACCACGTATGACTGCTTTGATTTCTAATTGACTGATATGGCATGAAATATGAGCCACTGATTAAATAACTGATCTATTGATGCAAATGACTGTTTTAATCACTGAAAGGACATTCATTCTTAACCCCTTTACACAGTTGTTATTCACTGGGCTTTAGCTCACTGTTTATATATGTATGTAGGTGGCCAGGCACCGGACCGAAGCTAGGAGCGTCAAGTTAAGCTCCTGTTTTGTCAAGCCAACCATTGTGCCTCACTTCAAGGTTCCGAATCCGTTCAAGCCAAGGCCGTTTTGAGGTGTCTCAGACTCACCCTTTTGTCTCGGTTCTTGTAATGAATGTTTTAGACTTTTGACTGTACAGTTATGGTGAAGGGATTGGATCCCTAGCCTATATGTTGCATGTATCTGATATATGTATATATGCTTATGGTTATGAATGTGGACTAGTCTATAAAAGTCTTTTTTCATTCAGATTTTCACAGCTCATTGGACATCTTTCATTTACTGTTTGGCTTCTGCCAGCCCCTTTTATACTGTACTACTATTATTACTGTTAAGCAGGCCTTTGGTAATCGCGGATTACTGGCCGATTACGATGCTAAACCCATAAGGGCGGGTTTGGGTCGTGACAGAGTGGTATCAAAGCACGAGTTATACCGCACACATGTGTCCAAATGAGCTATAGGATGTCCTAGAAAAGTAATTATGGCATTGCATGAGCATGAGAAAGTGTGTGTGGCCATGATATGAATATATGTACTAATGTGCTTAAGTAAGAAACTTCCTATGTTTATTATTATCGTATTGAATATAGTGAAATGGAGAATGCAAGAAATGCCGACGAATCTGAATCATCTGAATCAAGAATGGCAAGGTTAGAAAGAATGGTTGAACTGTTGACTGAAGCCCTAAGACAACAGCAGAACCAACAGCCCCCACCTCCTCCAGTACAGCCAGAACTGAATATCAATGATGATGTAATTGCTTTGACTCAGAAGTTCAACAAAATGAAGCCACCAACATTCCAAGGAGGCCTTGAGCCACTAAAGGCCGAAGCATGGGTTTTAGAAATCGAAAAGTTGTTTGAAGTGTTTCCCTGTTCAGAGGCACATAAAGTATTACTGGCTACCTTTACCTTATAAGAAGAGGCTAGACGGTGGTGGATGCTCATTCGTGATACTAACAATGCTATGACTTGGGCTCAGTTTAAGGAGGCCTTTTATGAGAAATACTTTCCCCAATGTGTCCGAGACCGCAAGGTGACTGAATTTGAACAATTAAAGCAAGGTACCATGTCGGTAGCAGAACATGAATCTAAGTTCACTGAACTCGCCCGATATGTACCACACATGGTTGATACTGATTATAAAAAGGCTAGAAAGTTTGAAGGCGTGCTTAACGTAGAGATACTTGATCGAATCAATGTTTTGAAACTACTCAAATATGTGGATATCCTTGACCGAGCAATTATGGCCGAAGCAAATGTCACTGCATTGCAACAGACTAAGACACCAGTGACCGAATGGCGGGGTAAAAGGCGAGGCTTCAATTTCAAAAGGGGCCGAAATAACTCATTGAACAAGAAGCAAAAACAGGGTCAACAAGCAGCTCTAGTCAGGGAAATAGTTCCATACCACCCTGCTCCGAATGTGGCAAAAGGCATGAGGGGTTTGCTACAAGATTTCTGGTGCTTATTACAGGTGTGACAAGGTGGGCCACATGGTCAAAGATTGCCCTTCCACATCTCAAGGCAATAGTAAGGCTACAGCTAGTGCCGCAGCATCAACTGTTACACCAAAACCCAATCCCAAAGCTACTGGAAAGGAGCCTTTAAGGCAAGGCCGGGTGTTTGCACTTGTACCGGGAGATGTGCAGAACACCGAGACAATTGTGTCAGATATACTCTCAATTTGTGCTCAAAATGCTTATGTTCTGATTGATTCGGGGTCTACACATTCGTTTGTCTCGCATGCTTTTTCACGAAAATTAAATAGACCACTGGAACCCATGAACTATTTGTTAGTTGTATCTTCACCTGCTGGGGGATCCATGACTTGTGCTTATGTGTATCCTGCATGTGAGATTGTTATTGGGGATACACTTTTGTATATTGATTGACTACCTTTGAATATTGATCATTTCGATGTAATTTTGGGAATTGACTGGTTAACAAAATATCATGCTTCCATAGACTGTGTAACGAAACAAGTTGTTTTTCGTCCACCTGGATTGCCTGAATTTGTATTTAACGGAGTTGGTGTAGTACCTCCCCCATATCTAATTTCGTCCATGAAAGCATTCAAATTAATTAAAAAGGGGTGCAAAGGGTATTTATGTTGTATATTGACTGTACCTGCTGATACTAAAACTGATGTGAACAGTATTCCTATAGTCAGAGAATTCCCAGATGTTTTTTCAGATGATTTTCTAGGGGATTTGATTGATAGAGAGATTGAGTTCACTATTGAAGTGTTACCAGGTACACAGCCAATTTCCAAAGCTCCGTACAAAATGGCACCTACTGAATTGAAAGAATTGAAAATTCAACTGCAAGAATTGTTGGATAAGAAGTTCATCAGGCCCAGTACTTCACCGTGGGGCGCACCAATTCTATTTGTGAAAAAAAAAAGACGACTTACTAAGACTCTGCATTGACTACCGTGAATTGAACAAGGTGATAGTGAAAAACGGATACCCGCTGCCTCGTATTGATGATTTATTTGACCAATTGCGAGGTGCTCAGGTTTTCTCCAAAATTGACCTTAGATCTGGATATCACCAGTTGAAGGTAAAAGTGGAGGACATTGAAAAGACTGTCTTTCGAATGAGGTACGGACATTATGAATTTCTTGTTATGCCTTTCAGAGTTACTAATGCGCCTGCTGCATTTATGGATCTTATGAACAGAATTTTCAAACCATTCCTCGACGAATTTGTGGTTGTTTTTATAGATGACATTTTAATTTATTCCAAGAGTAAGGAGGAACATGGACATCATTTGAGAATTGCTTTACAGACCCTAAGAGAACAAAAACTGTATGCAAAACTAACAAAGTGTGAATTTTGGCTTGATAATGTTATGTTTTCGGGACATGTGATTAGTAAGGATGGTATTTCAGTTGACCCACAGAAGATTGAAGCAGTGGTGAATTGGCCTAGACCGACTAATGTTACTGAAGTTCGGAGTTTCTTGGGTTTAGCCGGGTACTACAGAAGGTTTGTGAAAGATTTTTCCAAAATTGCTCTACCATTGACTCAGTTGACTTAAAAGGGAATATCATTTGACTGGACCGATCAGAAAGAATCAGCTTTCCAAGAATTAAAGACTCGACTTGTGACTGCACCGATTCTCACCCTACCCTCAGGTACAGATGGATTTACTATTTTTAGTGACACTTCTTATAAGGGTTTGGGATGTGTATTAATGCAGAATGGTAAAGTTATTGCGTATGTTTCTCAACAACTGAGACCACATGAAAAGAACTACCCAACTCATGACTTAGAACTTGCTGCAGTAGTGTTTGCATTGAGAATTCAGCGCCACTACCTATATGGGGCAACATGTGAGGTGTACACAGATCACAAGAGTTTGAAATATTTCTTTACACAGAAAGAGTTGAACATGAGACAGCGGAGATGGTTAGAACTGATAAAAGACTATGACTTGCAAATTTTGTACCATCCGAGGAAAGCTAACACTGTTGTTGATGCACTTAGTCGGAAATCAATTGGGAATTTGGCCTGTTTACTCACCGGATAGAAAGAACTGCTATGTGATCTCGAGAAATTTGAAGTTGAGTTGTTTTGCGTGAACAAGGTGGAACATTAGCTGCTATTTCTGCTCAACCGGCACTTATTGAGGAGATTAAAGAGAAACAACACCAAGATGACTTTTCGTAGAAGGTCATTGATGAACAGGAATCCAAACCAAGGCCGGACTTTAAATTTGAAAACAATGTATTGAAATTTCAGGGAAGGTTGTGTGTACCAAATGATCCTGAACTGAAAAAGCGAGTTTTGCAGGAAGGCCACAATTCAAAATTTTCCATCCATCCAGGAAATACAAAAATGTAGCAAGACTTGAAACTTAATTTCTGGTGGCCGGGAATGAAGAAAGAAATTGCTGAGTTTGTGTCAAAATGCCTATATTGCCAACAAGTCAAAGCTGAACACCAACGACCCGCAAGCTTACTTCAGCCCTTACCAATACCGGAGTGGAAATGAGAACATATTACTATGGATTTCATCGTTGGATTACCTCGCTCCAGTAAAGATATGGATTCAATTTGGGTTATTGTTGATTGATTGACTAAATCTGCTCACTTTCTTACCTGTCAAAACAATTTATAATGCGGACAAATTTGCTACAATTTATATTGATGAGATTGTCAGATTGCATGGAGTGCCTGTGTCTATTGTTTCTAATAGGGACTCGAAGTTTACATCGAGATTCTGGCAAAGTCTGCAAACAGCATTGGGTACCAAATTGAGACTGAGTAGTGCATACCATCCTCAGACAGATGGCCAATCAGAAAGAACCATCCAGACTCTGGAAGACTTACTGCGTATGTGTGTTCTTGATTTCCAAGGGAATTGGGAAAGTCATTTACCTTTAGCTGAATTCACCTACAACAACAGTTTTCACTCGAGTATTGGTATGGCGCCTTTCGAGGCTTTATATGGCAGAAAATGTCGATCTCCTATTTGCTGGGCAGAAGTCGGAGATGGGCCTTTACTTGGGCCCGAGATTGTACACGAGACCACAGAAAAGGTGAAACTGATTCAACAAAGATTGAAAACCGCACAAAGCCAACAGAAAAGTTATGCGGATGTCCGAAGGCGAGACAGGGAATATGAAGTAGGTGATCATGTCTTTGTTAAAGTGACACCAATGAAAGGACAGACTCGTTTTGGGGCTAAGGGTAAGCTGGTACCGAGATATGTTGGGCCGTATGAAATCATTGAAAAGATCAATCCAGTAGCGTACCAAGTAGCGCTTCCTCCTGAAATTGAGCATATGCATAATGTCTTCCATATTTCGATGTTGAAGGATTATCTTCAGGATCCCTTCCATGTTATTGAGCCTACCCGTGTGGTGTTAGGTGATGACTACACTTATGAAGAACGACCTATCCAGATTGTAAACTAACGAATCAAGAAGTTGAGAAATAAGGAAATCCCGTTAGTGAAAGTGGATTGGCAAAACCATTGTGGCATTTATGCCACTTGGGAAAGAGAAGACGATATAATGAAAAGATATCCTGAATTGTTTCCCCTGGATCCAGTGTTCTTCCAAAATGAAGGTAATTCGAGTTTGGAGAACCAAACTCTTTCTAAGGGGGGAAGACTGTGACAACCCTCACTTCTGATTAGTGTTAAATTGTGATTAAGCATGATAAGTGATTGATTATGATGAAATCCTAAATTGTTTGTGTGAGTGTGTTGTTTAGAATGCATTTCTATCTGTTGAGCCATAGAATGATCTATTCATGTTTTAATTTCGAATTGCGAATTGAAAGACTTATCGGCGACCGATTCAGAAATTGATTAGTGTTATATGCTAATTAGGAATTATATGATTTTATGGTAGGTTTAATTAAAACTTAATTTGGAATGATTAAATTAGAATAAATAAAGTTAAATTACATTAGCTTGAGTTATTACATTGTTGCCATTAGTGGGCATTTTCTAAGCCATTAGTTGATTTCATGTTTGGCACTATCATTTTACCATCTCCTCAAGCCCAAAACGTGAGAGAGAGGGAGATTAGGAAAGGAATTGAATTCATCTAGAAATTTTGCTTGGATTTAGAGGAATTGAAGAGGACTTGGAAAATTGGGCTACCATACTTGGAATTCAAGACTTAAGGTAGGAAATTCATCCCCTTAACTATGAATTTAAGTTGTTACATGCATGGTTCATGGAAAAATTGGTGATTAGAGTCTAGAATTAGCTTAAAGTGTTGAGTTGAGAGTGAATTCATGCATGCATGTACATGTCCTTGAATTTTGAGGTTGTTTTCATGAGAATTTCCTCATGCATGTTCATATTTTAGTTGCGGTCCAAGAATTCACCATGTTTTAGAGTTCAATCTAGCATTTGACCATGCTTTGGAGCACTAGAGTTCATAGGAACTCATGCATGTCATGTTCTTGCATTGTTCTTCAAGTTTCATTGAAATTGGTGTTCAATTGTCACACCTTTGGGGTTGATTTTATAAAAATGATCTTCAAAACATGTTGTAGTATGAGTTTCTAAGTGTTTTCCAGAAAATTGGCCCAAAAGGATGAGTTTTGGCATGTTTGATTCTTGGTTTGAGCTTTGGAAGCAAATCTGGAAAACCCAGATTTTGGCTTCCACTCTTGAGCGACCAAATTTGTGTTCAGAGCTCCGCTCGAGTGACGAAATGCTGGCTCCAGCATAGATTGCAAGCTCTCAGGTTTTTGCGTGTGCAGACGCACGCTCGAGCGACGAGACCTACTCTCGAGCGAGGAACTGTGTCTCACGCTCGAGCGAGCATTGAACGGAGAATTTTAGCAACCAGTACTTTTCACTTTTTGCAGACCGCTCGAGCGAAGGAGTTCACACTCGAGCGACCCCTTTGTTTTGGTAAGCTCGCTCGAGCGAAGAAAGCCATGCTCGAGCGAGACCCTTGTTTTCAGCAAACTTTGAAAAGTGTTTTAAAGTACATTTTTGCATCCTCATTCCATCCTAGGCATTCCTAGGCCATGTTTAAGGCATCTTAATGAGGATAATGTTATAGAACCACACCAAGTCAAGATAAGGGCTAAGTTATTAATCCCGAGTGCGTAATTAGTGTGTGTACGTTCTGTGATTATGTAGGGTTGGCACCCGTGGACGCTGATTAGCCTGCTTATAGCCCAGTAATCTGTGAGTAACAATGTTGTAAAGATTGTTCAATTATAATTATTTTTTGAACAAATGACTGTACTGCTTCCTGAAATGACATTGTTTATTGAATGAATGTTTGTCCTATTTGTAAACTGTACTCGTGGTATCCATAGCAACTTACTGTTACTGTTACTGTTACTGCTACTATTACAGAGATCTCTGTCAGTTCCAATGTTTGGAACTACTACTATTTACTGTTTGATGGCCATCAACTGATTGTTCGGTCTATTAAGACCTACTGTACTGTTTTGCTATTGGATGTACCACGTAAAACTGTTATGATTTCTAATTGACTGATATGGCATGAAATATGAGCCACTGATTGAATAACTGATCTATTGACGTAAATGACTGTTTTAATCACTGAAAGAACATCCATTCTTAACCTCTTTGCACAGTTATTATTCACTGGGCTTTAGCTCACTGTTTCTATATGTATGTAGGTGGCCAGGCACCGGACCAAAGCTAGGAGCGTCAAGTTAAACTCTTGTTTTGTCAAGCCAACCATTGTGCCTCACTTCGAGGTTCCGAATCCGTTCAAGCCAAGGCCGTTTTGGGGTGTCTCAGATTCACCATTTTGTCTCGGTTCTTGTAATGAATGTTTTACACTTTTGACTGTACAGTTATGGTAAAGGGATTGGATCCCTAGCCTGTATGTTGCGTGTATCTAATATATGTATATATGCTTATGGTTATGAATGTGGACTAGTCTATAAAAGTTTTTTTCCATTCAGATTTTCACAACTCATTGGACATCTTTCATTTACTGTTTGGCTTCCGCCAGCCCCTTTTATACTGTACTACTGTTATTACTGTTAAGCAAGCCTTTGGTAATCGCGGATTACTGGCCGATTACGATGCTAAACCCATAGGGGCGGGTTTGGGTCATGACAACGACTCCTCATCCACCGTAGTCATTCCTCATCTGCTGCCATCGATGACGGTGTACCACCACCTATTTACTATCACAGCGACGACTTCAGCGCCGCCACTATCATGCCCCACTTTTTATTACCGGTTAACATTACCAAATCCGTCGTTATAGTCCATTTCATTAATACGACAGGGAAAGGAAATCCACTGACATCCATGAATGCATAAAGGTTCCCTCAATCGCATATACAAATTGAAATACAACATGAATTACTATTAAATAAATTTCCCATAGGCTACATTGTTACATAAAAAGAAAGGGTTCAACCCTCAATGTCGTAAAGGCCTTCCGCCAACAAATAAAGGCCCCGTGGCCAACATGTAAGGAAGATCACTGATCTTGTATCACTTATCAACCTGTACCTGAAAATTGATTAACAATATGGGATGAGCATAAAACCCAGTGGGGATCCCAACATGATCTAAACAATAACAACATACAGATAGCTTCATGAATGCTTCATATCATACAATATAAATAATATGACGATTCATAATCAAAGTATACTTATATATATACTTTTTCCAAAAATTATCCAATTTTCTCAACAATACATAATGTTCTCTCTTCCTGCTCTTACATAATTCATAATTCATTTCATAAAAGAACCTATTTTAACAATGCGTTTTCAAGAATGTGTTCATAAACTCAATCACCTTTCATTCCTTACACTTCCAACCTGTCAAATACACCCATTTCTAATACATGAATCACATTTCTAAGCCCTAAACCAAGGGTAATGAAATATTTCTACAACACGTTCGACACACAAATTTATATACAATTCCTTTAACACGAAAAGAAAATAACATACATGCCAAGACTACGACAATATCACATGAGACAATCCGACCTCATTAACCAAACCGTTACCACATATAATATATACAGATAAACCGATTAAACACTAAAACCCCTAACCCATGCTCTACTTGCCTCAAGCATGGTGGGCCAAGGATACACCTTTCCACAATGAAACGCCAATTTACCAAACACAAGTTGAAAGGGAAATGATACCTCTACCAATTTACCAGACACAAGCTGGAAGGGAATGGTATCTCTACTAAGTTCTCCAGGCCCTAGCTGGAAGTTACTGGCACCTCTCATTCTAAGCGCAGCCAATTCTCTAGGTGCTAGTTAGAAGATAATGGTACTTCTCATTCTTAGTGCAGTATACATTACAAATCATCACGACATGCTAAAAGCATAATAATACAAGTGTAATACATACACATAATCTATTCAACACATCAATGTCATCCTCTATCGATGACCAATAATAAAACCTCTAAGCATATGTATTTATTACACATAACTACAACTGCCCAATTCTCATGGAACATAAGCCCAACAGCATCAGTAACATATATCAAATGTTCAAATGTCCAACCTCCCTTTTATTTCTCAATTTATGAAAGAGTTATAATTCCATTTTCATTTCAAAATCAATTTTCTTATTTTCCCAACTCACAATACTCCAACCATGTTTAAAAAATATTCGTTCTCTTTCTTTTCAAAATCTCGAATTTATAGTTAGCCAAAACCACAACTCAACTCGACATATATTTCTCAAACAATTTCAATATCTTGGTTAACTTTCCTTTTTAGCAATTAACACATTGACACAATCACATTAAACAAGACATAACAATTAATCAACTTTACCTCTTTTCAATTTATTAAGCCAATAACTTTAACTTAGGGCTTCCCCCCCTCCCCCCCTCAACATAAACATGATAAACTACTCCCCAATTAACCAAACAACAACCAATTGAACAATTACAAACCCCAAGTATCAAACCCTATATCCCCTTTCATGCTTTTTTGAAAAATCTATAACAAATATGATTTTTATGCAATAAAATCTACCGCATATCTATCTATAGATGAAGATTGAAAAGAAGCAAAAAAATAAAAAAAAAAAAAAAATCGCTACCTCTAGCAAGAAGAGGAGAAAACCCAAAAATTCAACTTCAACGAAAACACAATCCGTTCAGATTACTAGAAAGCTCTCTTCATGCTTTACGTTTTGGTATATAGAACTACGGGTAGAAAGTGAGTGGAACTAGATGAAAACCAAGCTAGAAAACTTGAAATCCTCAAAAATGGCGGAAGAAAGGAAGAAGAGAGAGAGAGAAAATAATCTAGATTTGACCAAAAAGTGACTTTTTAAAGTGCTGAACTCGAACAGACCGCTCGAGCGTCAAAGACATAAGACCACTCGAGCGATGAACCTTTCACTCGAGCGCAGAACGCGAACTCCCTAAAGTTCAGAACTGCAAAAGTACTGGATGACCCGCACGACCGCTCAAGCGAACAATACGTCGCTCGAGTGATGAAGAAGAAAATTTTACAAGTTGTCACAGCCTAGATCGATCTTGATCGATCATTTGATTCGAACTGAACAAGCTCAAAGATCTGGAGCAGTAGAGATCGCAGATTTGAAGCAACCCTGCATCTCAATCTCTCTCTCTCTCTCTCTCTCTCTCTCTCTCTCTCTCTCTCTCTCTCACAATCTCTTTCTCTCTCTAGTTTGATTTTCTAGATTCGATAACTGTTCTTCGATCTAATAGTGCTTTCCAAATTTTCCAAGTGACAAAACAGTTCATTAATTTTTCAAAATTTTCATATTCAAACACAGTTCTTCAATTTTCCAAATCAATTGCAATATCAATAATAATAATAATCAACATAGAAGAGAGAGAGAGAGAGAAAGACTTACATCAAAGGAATCGTTGATGAGTTTACGAAGAAAGATCTCCTTGTTGTTGTAGAAAGTGTTGATGATGAGACAAAACAACTAGTTGATCTCAGCTTGGAAAGAAAATATCTTGGTCTCTACCATTTTCGATCTGTAAACACACACACTCTCTCTCTAGAAATTGAAAAGCGATGAAGAAGAGTGAGAAATTATAGGGTTTATGAAAGCAAGAGACATATGGAGC
Source organism: Camellia japonica (assembly GCA_030407325.1). Taxonomy (NCBI): domain Eukaryota; kingdom Viridiplantae; phylum Streptophyta; class Magnoliopsida; order Ericales; family Theaceae; genus Camellia; species Camellia japonica. The sequence continues at coordinate 130,218,245 of JAPPVO010000019.1, read as the reverse complement.
AAAGTGAGAAGCGGTCTTAGTAGGGGATTTATTTTGTATGTGTGTGTGATTTTTCATTTGGATAGTGTTGTTAGGTTCTTAAATTGATCTATTGATGAGTTGATGAGTTGTAGTTATGTTCTCTCAATTTTCTGTATATAGTAGCTCATTGACTTCATGTATGTATTCAACTTTTTTTTCTTTCCTTTTTTTTTTTTTTTGGTGAATTAATGTAGGACTAATTCCATTTGTTGTTTGTTTTGGGACCTACACTTAGAAATGCATACCTGTATTCATACATATGCTTGTATATAACATCACTAAATAATTGATATTCTAGGATCTTTGAACCAGATTTGCGATTGAAATCAAAGAAAGAAAGAGTGAGTGAGTAAGTAAGTGAGTGAGTGATCACAGATGAGAGAATAAACTAGCAATGTGGGCGTGTGGTGGAGCTCCGATTACTGCTAAGTTTTCTCCTCCCTTTTGATTGTTGCTATTGTTATAATGGTGGATGAATAGATAAAAATAAAATATATAAAAAAAAAATTGAACAGATATATGTTTATGTACTAGATTATATTTAAGTGGTTTGGCTATCTATTTCATTTGAGTGTTGGTGTTGGGAAATTTCAATAGATAAGGATTGATTTGGCTATCTATTTCAACAGATAAAATTTGGTTTTGCTTGACATTTCAACGGATAGAAAAATTTAAAAAAAAAAAAAACTGAGCATATATAATTAATTCATGAGAGAAAACTTGAATAGATAATAAAATTTGGACAGATATTTGAACAGATAAGAGAAAAAATTTGAACAGATAGATATGAATTTGAATAGAATGAAAAGTCAACAAATAAGAAAAAAAAGTCAACAGATAAATTAAGGGGGAAAAAAAAAAAGAGGAGCATTTGTGATAGATCCCTCAGTGTCTAATTTGTCCTATAAAATGATAAGAATTATATAGATTCTTTTAAAACCCCATGGTATTTTAAAACTTATTTCTCTTACTATAATACCCTTATATATATATGTGTGTGTATGTGTGTGTGTGTGTGTGTATTAGATTGTAATCATTGTCTCTCATCTTAACCTTTCTTCTTTCTGTCTTGCTCTTATCATTGTTGCTCTTCATCGGCGCCATCGCCGCTCTCCATCGATACCACCGCCACTCACCATGGAACTCTTTATCTACCATCTTCATCACTACCATCACTTGTCGTATCCACAACTTTAGATCTGAGATCATTCACTATCGTTGTTGTCGGAAAATGACGATTTGCGACAGTTCGCAAACCTCAAATCTAAGATCATTCACTCTCTATCTCTCTCTCTCTCTTTGGTTCTGATGGTTCGTGCTCTCTCTCTATATGTGTGTGTGTGTGTCACTCACCATTTATGTTCTCTCTCTCTCTCTCTCTCTCTCTCTCTCTCTCTCTCTCTCTCTTCTCTTTTTCTTCTCTTCCTCTTGATCCTCTATTTTCGAATTCTGTCTCTTTATCTCTCTTTCTTCTTCTTATGATGCTCTGTTCTTCTAACAATAAAATTTTACTCTAGTTCATGACACAACACTATCTTGTAAAGCCATCATCATAACTTGTTTTAGAGTAAAATTTTACTTTGAATCATAATAAACTTTACTCTGTAACAAATAAAATACAAATAATTAAAATTAAAAAAAAAAAGAGTAAAATTTTACTCTGAATCAGAGTAGAACTTACTATGATTCAAAGTAAAATTTTACTATCGTTAAGTAGATCAACATATTGTTAACCAAAGTAAAATTTTACTATTAAAAAAACAGAGTATATACTAAATGAACGAACCAGAGTCAAATTTTACTTTTAGATCTATGAAAACAAACAAAAAAAACTATTGGGCTTGTTTGGTTTGTTTTTGGGAGAGTTGTTTTTGAATTTTTTTTTCAAAATTTTGTTTGTTTGTGGTTTTTTTCAAAAAATCTCCAAAATCACTTTCTCTCTTTTACACATCAATCAATCACTTTTTCTCTCTCTTCTTTCCTTCTCAATCACTTTTCTCTCATACGCATCTACTCAATTACAATAAAATATCAAATTATCCCAAACTCCCAAACTCCAAAACTACTTTCAAAATATATAACCAAACAAACCAAAAAAATTTCTAAACTCTCTCCCAAATTTTTTTTTCAAAAACAACTTTCCCAAAAACAAACCAAACAAGCCCATTAATTTTCCATTGCTATATCTCGATTTTTCATTTTTCTATCAAATCCATTTTTTTTTTTTCTCAAATATGAAGTTATTGATCTCAAATATGAGTTTGTAGGTATCAAATCTAAGATGATGGTAGTTGTTTGACGGTAAAAATGGTGGTTGCCAGGCGACGGTGACGATGAACAATGTTAATAGACGATGAAGATGGTGAAAATGATGAACAACCATCAAGTTAGAGAGAGAGAGAGAGAGCGAGCTGTAAAAGAAAGATAAAATATAATGATCAAATAAAATATTCAAATAACAAATTTTGTTCTTTATACAAAACTTTATAAAAGTACTACTTTTTTTATTTTTATTTTTATTTTTATTTTTTGGATCCTTTTAACAAGAAAGGAACGCTAGGAGGCTTATGGTCAAATTTCCCACCAAAAAAAAGAAAAACTTCTCACCAAACTATTTTACAAAGAGTGGACATTTGACTAATAAAAAATATCCACTTAACCTAATGCCTTATTCTCTCATTATTTTAGACTTTTCAACAATTCTCTTTTAAATTTTCAAAAATTATGAGTGTTATATTCTACATTATTTTCACAAGGTTAGTTTTTTTATGTTTTTTAAAAAGAAGAATGATATATAAACAAAAAAATTCATACATTATGATGTGACTTAATGTACATCTTAAACTTTAAAACAAAACACCCATAAAAGTAAGGGTAAGGGTAATGCTAGGGTACACCCAAGAATGTCATTATCACATCATTATGATAGGGTTTTTTATATGAAATTTATGTATGAATATTCTTTTTAAAATGAAACCATAAAAATGTATTTCCAGAATAAAAAGGCATTCAAAAATATAGGACAAGTTGGCAGCATCCCTCAACTTCATTTCAAGAAGAAAAAAGAGAACCACATGCTTTGGCTGTGACTCCTCCCTAGGGAGAAAGAGATCCATTTTTCCCTGAAGCAAATATTCATGACGAGATTTGTAATGTCAAAATGCAGTGTAAATCATAACATTTTCTATTTGACTTTGCCACGTCATCATTAGTCCGCATACAACATTGGCCGGATTAAGGTATTTCTCCCTAGGCACCAGCGCGTAATATTACAAATTTACAAACTAACCGAACTTTACAAGAATGAAAGAAAAATGGAAAATTAAAGACAAAATACATTTAGATGCCACCCATTTCTCTCTCTTTAACACAATGTTAAAGAGCAAGAAGGGGCAACTAGAAACTAGCTACTACTCATTAGTTCAGCCCTTTCACCCGACGGAAAAGGCGCCTCATATTAGATATTCTCGAGGAAAGAAAAGGAAAGTAAAGAAAAATGAAACAGAAAATGTGGGGATGTGCTAGAAGAAGAATTACAAAATGTAACCATCCCTCTTGCAGCCATATCTCATGTAGTAGAAGCCTGATTGATGATTTTAGTGATATTTAGGGTCAGATTACCAGTCCCGCATAAATGGCATAGGTATGTTGTCATTGTTACCATTGTATTGCATTTGTTTTTCGACAGCTTTTACCGCTGCTACTCTAGCTGCATTTGCTGCCCTGTCAGCTGCCGCTACTGCCCTGTTCACTCTTTCGTCCACTTTGGCCACATCATACACTTTCTCTGATGCTCGTCTAGCTTCCTGGTTGTCAAAACATATCATATTAGAAAACCCATCTACTATTTCTTCTTGGTTTCTTCTTAATTGTTGCACTTAACTTTTCCAATAAAATACTATTTTCTCATCCTCAAGTCTGTTCCTCAACAGTGTACAACAATTCAACTAATCGGCATATTTGGGAATGCAGTACTGAGAGAGTGGTGTAGAGTGTCTAACAGAAACCATGAAAACTGGGACAAGATGTTAGCTGTATTCTCATAAGACAAAAAATTTGTGTCCAAGACAGACAAACTATACAAATTCTGATTTTTCCCTAATTCTATGCCATGTCAGATTGAAAGGAAAAAATCATTGCCATGACGGGACTAAGTCAGTGGATCCCCACCACCAGTACCTGATTGATAAAAAATTCCGGCATCTAGTTTCAATCAAAAGCTGGAAATCAGACATACATGTTCTCTAACAGAAAGATATGTTCAAGACCAATGATCATTAATGAATTGAACCAGGTTTTTTACAAGATTAACCATCAAACTAATCAGATGCTCCAATTTCAAGTTGACAAGGCAGGTACCTAACAAACTTCTAAGAATTGTATGAATTCATGCCCTAGCCAAAACCTCAAAGAAGTTTCCAAGTCCAATATTTGAAAGAAACATGGTGAGAAAACTATTGACAATTGGGAACAACGGATGTTGCAAAATTTTGTCAATAAACATTTTTTCAAGACCACAATATCTTCTTACCATGGAGCCTTGAAAAATGTACAGAGAGAACAGAATAAAAATGCTCAGCAAATCATCATTATCATTGTGCGGTAAATGAAGTTAATCACACCACATGGAATTTATCAATCAAATAGTTGCTGCCCAAAGAATTTAGGGGATATTTGGGATCAGCTAAGTCAACTGTCCAAACACGCTAGCAAGTTAAGCATCACAGATCGCACGTTACTGCAATGGAAGCTAATTTGTCTAACAATACCTATAAGGATACCTTTATAAAAATGATGGAGATAAAATTAAATATACCTGGACTGTGTTGAGTACTTTGGAATGGTAAACCGCAACAGGAGATACAGGATAGGTGGTGTTCTGTGTGCTTGGGATGTCAAGAATTCCATTGTTCCAGTGCCCAGATTGGGTCTCCCCATTTCTGAAAGTATACATTCCAAGTCCTTGCCTTCTGCCCTCGTGCCAGGCTCCTTCGTACTGATGCCCATTTGCAAAACGGTACACTCCAAATCCATGCATCTTGTCCGCAAAGTATTCTCCAGCATAAACATCCCCATTTCTAGATATGAGATAAAAGTGAATGATCAGATCTAAATAAAATAATTCAATTCACATGTGGCCTCACTTTATACCAAAATGAAGGTGTCACAAGGAGAGATCTCATTACTCCTGCAGTGGGCCAGGTCAAATTGTAGCAACTAGACCAATTCTTGCATTTTGACAGAAAATAATAGCTAAAAAGGAACTATAGCACATTCAAAGTCAAAGTCATCAATAAAAATTTCAGTCATGTGAAAGAGAAAAATAATCCATGAAACATCAGCGAATGATATGGCTCCACATTATTCTAGAATATCAAATTCTAAAATGGACTGATCTGTCTCTTAGTTGCACAAAGCGGGAGCAGGAGCGGGGCCAGTTAGAGGAGTCTTAGTTTGGGAGTGCTTATGTATTATTTTTATCGATTATATTTTTAATTTATCTATATAATTTTTTTTAATTGAAATATATAACATATATTAAAGTTCCTTGTTTTATTTATTTTTATATATTTTTTTATATAATATTCCTATTTTTTTAATGGGCTTTGATTGTAATATAATTAGCCCTTGTTTGGCATCACCTAAAAAAGATAAAAAAAAGTCAAAAAGTCACTAAAAAAACAAAAAAGTTTATATTATTCACAATGTTTGGGCAGGAATCTAGGGCTGAATACTCAGAGGGCAAAAAGAAAATTTTGTCCTTACTTTTGTCCGCTCCTCCGAGAATACAATTATTAAAGGGATACTAGGGTTTATTCTATTTTTTTTGGTTTGCTATTTTTTTTCATATTGTAGACCAATAATTGTACTATTGGACTGCCACCATTATGACATTATTGAATTCAACACAATAATTAAAAAAAACAAAATTGCACAGCTCACGGGGTGAACAAAAAAAAAAAAAAGCCAGTGCAACTGCCTTGAGTTTGACAACTTCACTGACGTGCACGGAAAGCATGTCTCCACTCAAAAAGGTAGGAAGATAATTTTGATATTTCATACAATATTTTAACACACATTTTTTTCGTAAAAAGTCAAAAAGTTAACCCAAACAACCATTTTTTTTTTCCTCTACTTTTTAGCCCAAAAAGTCAAAAAGTGCACTTATATAGTTCATCCCAAACAACCTTTTAGTTTCCAATACTTTTTGAATTTGCAAACTAAGACCAACTATAGGCCCAATGAAGCCCATTGAACTTTTTAAATGAAGCCCATGACCATAAGTTAGGTCAAAATAAAATAAATAAAAAAAGAAAGAAATATAAATGTGGGCAGTTGTGTCGTCTTCTCTCTCTTTGAAATGCAAGTGTTCTTTCGACTTCTCCGGTTCTTTCGACTTCTCCTTTGACTTCTCTCTTGGTCTCATTTCACTTCATATTTTTTCAAAAGGTATGCCATCTCTTCTTCTTCTCCTTCTTCTACCCCATATCTGATTTAAAAATAATAATAATAAAATCAGATTCTTTGTTTTTTTCTTCTCTTCAATCCCATCTTGGATAGAAACGCATTTCTCTCCCAAAAGAATCGCATTTCTTACATGCTTCTTACTAAGAATCGTAAAATCGTATTTCTTCCTAAGAATGGGGACATGGATGCACGATTCCTGCAACTAAGATCTGTCTAAGTTAATGATGCGTAGGTGCCACACGTAAAAATTTATTTATTTTTTTATATAAAATTGAATTGTTAATATTTTAAAATGACAATTATACCTTTATTTTTTGTCCCCTTTTACCTTCTTGCTTCATTACCCCATGTGTTCCTTCCACTACACAAAACACCAGAGCAAACCTCTGGCCAGACCATCACTCAACAACACCCACCAGTGGCACAACCCACCACAACCACCGTCCACTCATCACCCTTGAACTTTCAAACGAAAGCCAATATAGGTGTGTATATATATACACCTAACCCAATTCAAAGAAACCAAAAAATAGAGCATGGAGATCTTGTGAACCAAACCAAACCAAGCATTAAGTCTCATCAAATGGGATCGACTACATGAATCCTTCTTCTTCACGCGGCTCTATCAAAGGCCATTTCGTCAGTCAAATTAAGTAGATTCATATCTCTATTTACAACGCTAGCCAACGTTAATCTAGAGCTACCCGGTCCCCAACACTTCCATCTACCGTCACTGCATCGCATCTCTTCACTACTGCCTCTATTAGTCTTCGTTGAATATGACCAAACCATCTTAATCGATTATCTCTCAACTTATCTTTTATCGGTGCTACCCTTACTCATTCCCGAATACACTCCTTCCTAATTTTGTTTTGTCTCTAGTTTTGCCACACATCCAACTTAGCATCCTTATCTCAACAACACTCATCTTATCTACATGTTGTTTCTTGATTGCCCAACACTCCGTTCCATACAACATTGCTGATCTAATAGCCATCCTATAGAACTTACCTTTTAGTCTAATGGGTATTCGTTTATCGCATAGTACCCCATAAGCACTTCTCCACTTAAACCATCTCGCCTTAATCCTATGGGCCACATCCGCATTAATCTCCCCCACCGTTGTGATAATCGACCCTAAATAACGAAAATGTTTACTCTTGGGTAGTTCTTGATTCTCAATCTTCACTTCTGCTCTGCTTTCATTATTACTGTTACTAAATTTATACTCCATGTACTTTGTCTTAATTTTGCTTATCCAGAATCTTTTAGATTCAAGTGCTTTTCTCCAAATCTCTAACTTTGTGTTAACTCCTTTTCTAGTCTCGTCCACTAACACGATATCATCTGCAAAAAGCATATACCATGACACGTCATCCTGAATATTTCTCGTCAACTCATCCATAACTAATGCAAAAAGATAAGGACTTAAGATAGATCCTTAGTATAACCCTACAGTGATAAGAAATTCATTTGTCTCTCCAGCAGGTGATCTAATAGTGCTCACACCCCTTCATACATGTCCCTAATCACATCAATGTAACATTTTGTCACCCCTTTCTTCTCTAACACCCACCATATTACATCCCGAGACACTCTATCATATGCTTTCTTAAGGTCAATAAACACCATATGAATGTCTCTTTCTTTTCTCTATACTTTTCTATTACTTTTCTCAACAGATAGATCGCTTCTATTGTTGACCTGCCAGATATAAACCCAAATTGATTCTCTGATATCTTTGTTATATCTCGCAATCAGCATTCCATCACCCTCTCCCACACTTTCATTATATGACACATTAGTTTGATTCCTCTATAGTTGTTGCAATTCTTGACATTTCTTTTATTCTTATAGATTAGCACTAAAATAGTCTTCCTCCACTCATCTGACATGTTCCTAGTCAACAAAATTTTGCTAAAAAACCTAATCAACCAAGCAACCCCCTTTTTACCCAAACACTTCCAAGCTTTAATAAAGATATCATCGGATCCTAAAACCTTATTTGATTTCATCTTCTTAAGTGCAATCTCCACTTCAAAATTACTAATCCTGCGATATAAACTATAGTCTTGGTTTATCATATTACTGGCTATTTCTTCCCCTATTGACGTACCTCCATATTCCTCATTTAATAGTTTCTCAAAATAGTTCTTCCATCTCTCCTTAATCTCTTCATCCTTCATCAATACCTTAGAATCCTCACTCTTGATACACTTAACTTGATTAAAATCTCTTATTTTCTTCTCCCGTATCTTAGCAAGTTTGTATACCCTCTTCTCTCCCTCCTTACTATCTAGTCTAGTGCATAGGTCATTATAAACTTTCAACTTAACCTCTCTCACTACTTTCTTGACCTCCTTATTAGCCAATCTATAGCTTTTAAGGTTTTCCTCAGTTCTATCCTTCTGTCACTTTTTAAAGCACTCTTTTTTTGCCTAAACTACCGCTTGAACCTCTTCCCTCCACTACCAAGTTTCCCTAGAGCTGGATCCTGTTCCTTTTGACTCCCCAAGCACTTCTGTTGAGATTCTCCTTATACAATTGGCCATCGAATTCCATATAGTGTTAGCATCATCTTCCAAGTCCCAAGCACCTTCCTTATCCATTCTATTCTTAAATATTTCTAGTTTATCCCCTTTTACATCCCACCATCTCGTCCTACGACGCCCACCATCCTTCCTAGCTTGGTATTGCCCTTTAAAACATAAATCTAGTACCAAAATCCTATGTTGAGAGGCCAAGCTCTCTCCAAAAATCACCTTACAATCATTGCATTTTAGGCGGTCCACTTTTCTCACTAAAAAGTAATCTATTTGGCTCTTAACTGACCCACTCTTAAAGGTTATCAAATACTCTTCCCTCTTCTCATACATACTATTGGCCACCACCAGGTCAAAAGCCAACGTAAAATCTAAGATACTCTTTCCAGCCTCATTTCTATCACCAAAATCATATCCACCATACATCCTTTCATAGCTTAGTTTATCTGTGCCTACATGGCCATTGAAATCTCCACCTATAACTAGGTTCTTCTCATACATACTATTGGCCACCACCAGGTCAAAAGCCAACGCAAAATCTAAGATACTCTTTCCAACCTCATTTCTATCACCAAAATCGTATCCACCATACACCCTTTCATAGCCTAGTTTATCTGTGCCTACATGGCCATTAAAATCTCCACCTATAACTAGGTTCTCTCCTACAGGTATCTCCTGTAAGATCTCATCCATTTGCTCTCAAAAATCCCTCTTAGTCTGATCATCTAATCCTATTTGAGGAACATATACACTAATAACGTTCACTATATTCCCTCCAATAACTAGTTTAACTAACATAATCTTATTCTCTTTCCTAATGACTGTCACTACATTTTCCTCAAGACCCTTGACAACTATGATTCCTACTCCATTCCTGTGTCTATCCTTCCCACTATAATACAGTTTAAAACCAGTATTCTCAATTTCCCTAACTTTCTCACCTGTCCACTTAGTTTCTTATACGCATGCTATAGTAACTCTCCTCCTAATCATAACATCTACCCATCTCTATACACACACATATATAAATCCATTCTACACATGATTTTCATCAGCAGTTGGGGGCTTTCTCCAATTTTTTCAGACATAACATTTTCTAGCAAATGTCTAGTATCTAAAACAGCATTACTATTTGACACTAAATCATAACCAACCACTTTCCCCTTTCCTTATTTTCTTCCCTGTTGAATCTTACCATTATCATTTTCACATACTACAATTTTTGGGTTTGGGAACTTTAGGATTCTACACATCGTGGTAGCAGGTGGATTTGATTGGTTGGTGGAGAGTAGGGTTGGTCGGTAGTGATGGTGACTATCTTGGTTTGATGTGGTTTAGCCAAGGGGCATAGTGGTTTTCAGTGGTGGTGATTATTCATCTCTCTTCAAGTTGAGGAGGATGGTGTGAAGAGAAGAAAGAGAAAGAAGGGAATTAGGCAGTAGTGAAATAACACAAGTAATTTTGTCTTTTTACCTTTTCCATTACTTTCCATTTTTACACTTCAGTATTTACCACTGGGAGGTTTAATGTCATAAAGTAAATGGGGGGGTTCCATTTTTTGGGCCTAACCACAGGAGGTAAACTGTAATTTACTCAAAAAAATAATTGGACATGTTTGGATGTGTGTATGACACATGTTGGAAAGTGTCCAACAAGAGTGGTGTTTGACATGGACGCACCACCTTCCGTATTTATTAGATTGTTACTATAGGAAGCTTGAATACTGAACAGTCATGAAAGAAAGGTTTGCAAGTCTGCCCCACGGCAAACAAATAAAACCACATTTGGCGACCAGGCAACATGACTTTTACAATGCATGCACCAAGGAACCTGATTCAGGAATTCACAATATCATCTTCAAATGGAAACTTGTTCAAACAAAATGAGGATTCAAGTACTCCAAACAACCATAATTCATTGCACTATTAAAGAATGGATATTTCACTGAATTCAATGCCATGTATAGTTTCTTAATTTTTGAAAGTTTTATATTTATTTATTTATAGGATTCCATGCTTTCATCGATTGATGTTTAGATTGCAAGTGTCTAATGCATCTAATAAAAGAACACTGCAAAATCCCTTGATATTTAAAATGCACCTTGGTTGACACTTGTCCAAACCACATTGATTACAGTTTCAATATTTGTATCAGTGAAGTAATCCACTGTACCTGGAAAATTTAATTATTTTGGCACACATAATAGGAACTGCTTCTTGCTTTATTTGCAAGATTTCATCTCTATCTAAAGCAAAAGATCCATCTCCCTTCTAGAGACGGATGATTAGAAACCAAATCTTTTTGTATTATGATTGACATGAAAGGACATACTGGGGCAGAATGAGACATAAGCAGAAAACTAATTACATAAGAATAACTAAATTGTAAAACTAGAACAGAGAGGGGTACACGAAGATGCTATAAATTTTTCCACTCAGTCTTTTGGTTGACATTATAGCCACAAGACAACACATGCAAGTCATAGCATACTAATTGCACCGCTACTGGTAAGTTGGTACACTTCATTTTATCTACAAAATTTATTGTCCTCCGACCTTAATTGAAATAACGTCAATCATCAATTGAGAAAAGAACAGCAATCACATTTTAAAACTTATGTAAACTTAAAAGATAGACACAAACATATAGAAATGTTGTTGCAACAAAAAATACAAGTATAAAACGAGTGGGTGCCTAAGCCATATGAGGTTAGGCATGTGTGCTCACTTAATATTCCAACAGCATGACTAAATTCACTTTTGCAAGTTCATCTAATATTTGTTAAGTAATACGAATGTTCACCTTAAGCATTTTCTATTCTAGAAGCCAAATATGGTTATCTCTTTCAACTACATTTACTCAACAATATTTACACCCTTCTGAATGTCATCATCATAGTACTTTCAACTGTTTTTACTTACACAGGCTGCCTGTGATTGTCTATTGACCAATAGCCTGCAGAGTACATCTACACTGTGTTGCTGTTTTACCCATCAGATACAAGCAAAATGACCAAATAGAGGTAATTTTGTTTGAGCCAACTTGCAATTCTCGGGAGCTAAGTAACATGGACACAAACACATCACATCACATGACACAAACACTAACACAAATTTTAAAAAAATACAAAACACAAAATGTGGAGGATGCGCAATATATATTTATTATAAGCCACATATATATATATCAATATTTCTTAAAGATAATAAAAATTACAGCATAACCCTAATTTCTAAAATTTTAAAAATAAAAAAATAATAGCTATAAATCTAAATTATTCTTCTTTTATCATTAGATCCCAACCCATTTTATTCAAACTTGTAATCTATTTCATGTGTGTCTAATCGATGAGCACAAGTGCCCAAGTGTCTGAAAAAAATGTGTCAAGATCTAAATTTTTTTAACAATAATAAAACCCATTTGGACACATGTCCAACACATTTGATGAGTGTAGGTGACACATGTCTGACAGTGACACAAACAACCACCTTAGAAGTGTTTGTCCTTCAAATGCTTCTTAGCTCAAGAGATACAAAACTATATCATATTTTCTCCATTTGAATTTTTTGAATTAATTATAACTACATACATGAGAATGGAAGATGAAATTCGTTAAAATTCATACTGCTATTTAATTTTTTTTTTTTTTCCTTTCTTTTGGTCATTAGAAATACTTTGGTAGTGTAAGGTTTTCCAATTGTATCTTCATGAAACACACAGTAGAAGTCACAAAAATAAAGCATCTCATACAATTATGAGCAAACCCAACGACAAAATCCACTGCCAACCCCCAAACGAAACCCATCCACATACGACAACCTACTAGTCAAAAAACTAACACTACAAAGCACATACCCAATGAACAATAAGCATAAAAATCTAATAACATACAAGAAAGCATTCAAAGGCATTCAATTCAAATCAACAATAACCCACAAATGTATTTAAACACCAAACCCAAAACTACCAGAATGTCAATTATGTTATTACAAATGGAGAGAAAACCAATGAACCAATATCTATATTACCTAGTTACCCAGTCCCAGTGAAGTATAAGCATAAACATACAAGACAGCATTCAGAGGATTCAATTCAAATCAACAATAACCTGCTAACCCACAAATGTATTTAAACTCCAAGCCAAAATACTAAGAATGAACTGACATCTAGAATTACCTGAAATGGTAACGACCAAGCCCATGCTTGACACCCCACTTGAATTCCCCCACATACCGGCTACCATCCTCGCAGGTATGAACTCCACACCCATGACTCTGCCCATTTGACCATTCCCCAGCATAAACGTCTCCAGTATAGAACCTGTAAACCCCAAAACCATGCCTAAGGCCTTGCCTATATTGCCCGCGATACCGACTACCTCTTGCCCAAGTCTCAACCCCATAACCATCATACTTTCCATCAATCCAATCTCCTTCATATCTTCCACTCATGTAATAGTAATAAACCCCACTACCCGAACACTTCCCCTTATGAAATTCACCCTCATATACATCCCCATTGCTATAAGCCTGAACCCAACATCCCGAATTCTCCTTTTTCTCCGATTTTGGCCTCGACCCAATTGACCAAAACACCGGCAAAGGCGGTCTAGACCCGTGGGTTGATGATGTGAGCTTAATTGGGAATGATCGAGCAAGGAATAGGCGAATCGAGGGGAGGCGAGGGACAGCGAGATTGAGTGAGAACAAGAGCGCGGCGGAGAAGGCAAAGGCGGAGAGGAAATCAAGCACCAAGGAGTGACTCGGATGGGAAACCAAGAAGTAGAAAAATGGGAGAGACAAGAGGAGAATCAATCGGAGGTGGATTCGGAGGCGGCGGAGGTGGTAGAAGCGGCGGAGGAACCGAAAGGCGGCGGCTTTGGTGGAGGAGCGGTTGGAGAAATAGTGGGATTTCAAAGGAGGGGTAGAAGAAAATGGGTATTGGTGAAGAGAATTAGACAAAGTGGGGGATTTAGAGAGAGAATTGGAAGAAGATGAAGATGGGTTGTTTGTCTGGGTCATGAGAGGGCGCTTGTGAGGAGTAGATTTGGGGGTTGGAGTTGAAGAAGAAGGAGAAGGAGCAATTGGGTCATTGTGGGGGTGTGTTTGGTCGATGAGAAATTGTGGGTTAGGTTCAGAAGAAGAAGACAATGATTGAGGAGGGAGATTCAAATGGAGAGTGGAACTGAAATTGAGATTATGGAATTGTTGTTGTTGTTGTTGTTGTTGTTGTTGGCATTGGGAGTGTTTTTGGTAAATTAAAGGAGGGAAAAGAAGAGGCGGTGTAGGATTGAAATCGGAAGAGACGCCACTGCTTTCTTTTCCGATCTGAACTTCAGATTTCTTCTGATGCATTACATAAATAAAAACCAATCTCTCTCTCTCTCTCTGTTCTTGTTACTCTCTGAATCTAGATTGTTGAAGACGATTCTTGGGCATTACACAGTTGTTTTTTTGTTGGTGGGGATTGTGAAATTGATATTGAATTTCGGAGGAGAAGAGAGTGGGGGTAATAGAGATGGAAGGATAGGATTGAATGTCTGGAGCGAAGTCTGCGAGGAGATTTGTAATTGCGGAGGAGGAGAGTGAATTTTTTGAAACCAGTGGCGACCGGCCGCAGCCTACAAACTACAATTCTCAATTGCCCTTGTCCTTCTACTTAACTACGAAAATGCCACTCTTATTTTGGCGCTGTTTCTTTTTCTATTTTTCTGGAAAATTAAATAAATAAATAAATAAATCTCAATTTTTAATTTTATAATTTTTATTGGTTTTCGATTTAAATATTTGCAAAAATGTTATAGGCTCTAAATTTTCTACCAAATAAATGACCAAATATCTCACATGTGGAATAATTGCGGATCTCACACTCATACCTTTTAGTTATTTATTAATAGAAAATTTGATATTTCTATCATTATCCTTTGCCTATTTCCATTATTTACCAACAAAAAAAAAATAGTAGTTTAATTAAACTTTTTTGTCCTCTCTCTAACACAAGAAGATAATACTATGGTATAAACTCTCAAAACTCTCATGTAAGTTATGATATTAGGGGATTTGTTTACCACAAATGTTATAATTTAATTTTATGAGATTTATAATTAAAAAAAAAAAAAAATATAACTAAATTTCACTTAAATATAATTAAAATAATATTATAACTACTATCATAAAATACGTACATAGTAAGTTATAATCAAAAATCACAATCATGAGCAGAACCACAGCTAAATTAGTGGTGTAAGGTGACACGACTGAATCTTCAAATTTCTTTGAAATACTTCTATCCTTTTTATTCAAAATATTTGGACATTTACAAAGTGACCCTAGTGAAATTGGACAACATAAAAACGAGTTTATGAATTTCAGCATTGAGTTCTACAAAAGCACCAAGGATCCTCTAGAGTGTTTTTTCCTAAAGTTTCCTAAAGTGGTGTATTGTGTGGTTGAGATTTAATGCTGAAAAATTGATGTGACTTGTCATTAAATCTCAACCACACAATGCACCACTCTAAGAAACTTTAGGGAAAAAAAACTCTGGAGAATCCTTACTGGGTTACAAAATTGAGGAATAAAGGGAGTCTGAATTAAGGGCTAAAACATTCTCAAAATATGATTATTACATTATGTAGTTCATGTATAATGATTTTAAATCAAACAAAATAAGATATAATTTTTCTAAATCCATTCTTAATCCAAGACATTTCAATCATAAGATACATAATCCTAAAATTGATAATCCCAAAACTATTTATCCCATAATTAATTGTCTCATGTCCCATATAATCTAGTCGAAAGAAGCAAACTTACCGGTCTTGAAAATTAACCCACCAAAATTGTGACAAGTAGGGTGTAGTATTGTTTTTTTCTCTCTCAAATTTATTTCCCTTTTACCATAGTCCTTATCACATTCTTCAAAACCTCTCCTTAGAAAGATTTGTAAGTTAACTCGACTAGCATTTTGAAATGCTTCCTTTTGTCGTGCCGATTTCAATAGATAAATTTGTGTGCAAGTGTATATTTGTAAAATGATGTATGTATTTGTTCCATTTTTGTTAAAGTAATAGAATTAATCCTGATTTTTATTTTTATAAGTAATTTGACAAACTTAAATTGTTGACATGATTTAGAATAGAATAATGTTTGAGGGCCCGAAATTAGGAGCTCGAAATTGGCTCAAAACCCAAAACGACGTCGTTTTGGGTTTTGATTTTTTTTTTTATTTTTTTTTCCCCCTTTTCTGCCTTTTCCTTCCCTTCCTTTTCTTTCTTTCTCTTCTTCTTCTTCGTTGAACAGAGAAGAAGAGCAGAGGCGAGAGAGAGAGAAGAGCAGCTCGCCGGCGTCGCAGCTCGTCGCTCGTCCGATCTCGCAACTCGTTGCAGCTCGTCGCTCGTCCGCCTCTGCCCGCCACCGCCTCCGCCTCCACCCCGCCTCCCCCCCTCCATTTTTTAGGCCCCTCCAGTCCTTCCTCCCCCTCCCCTCCCCTCCCCTCCCCTCCCCTCCTTCCCCCCTTCGTCTTCCTCCTTTCTTCTACTGAAAAGAAAAAAAAAAAAAAAAAAAAATTGGGGCATTCGGGGCACCGTTTTTCGGGCCCTGTAGCATTATTGTTTAGAATATATAAAATTACAATTTGTTAATCATATTATTTAATTTTGATAATGTCTAAAATATTATTTGTAACAATTTAGATTTTTTTAATGTATATATTTATTTGACACAAAATATTATCTTTTTAAAATATATTTGTTAAATATTAGTTAAATAAAAATATTTTTGAAAACTTTACTATTCACTTTTTGAAAAATTGAGGCTGATCACTATTTACTTTTTGACCAAAATTGATTAATTATATTATTTTGACAAAAATGATGGGTTGGTTGTATTATTTTGACAAATTTGATATTGATGGGTTGTCTTGTGTTGACAAAATTAATATGGAGTGGTAGAATATATTTAGTTTAAAATCTTTACAACATATACAATATTTTAAAGATGGCATACATTTTCAGATCCATCATAAATATCATTTAAAGAGATTTTTTCTGTATGCAAATATTTGATTAGAACATTATATATATATTACATATAATATAAATAGAATACATCACGTGCGCTATTAAATTTTTTACATTACATTGATTATATCATATCACACTACACTACATTGATTATATCTTATTATAATCAAACAAGAAGAAAAAGATGGAGTTATATATATAATATATATATATATATATATAAACTAGATGGAAAAAATTATTTGTTTGTTTGAAAGTTGTGAACTTTGTATTAAATTGTTTACAAAAACGGTGGCTCCATGTTTGAAAAAACAAAAAGAAAAATCAGTCTTATTTTTATCTTTTTAATTCTTATCATTTGCTGACTATTCAAAATCAAAGAGTATGCTTATGTAAGTCATGACATCAGGAGCGTGCTTATGTAAGCCATGACGTCAGGAGCGTGCTTATGTAAGCCATGACGTCAGCAAGGAGCGTCCAACGGGTATATTTTTGTGTATAAATAGAAGTGTTGTGTGTGGAGAAAAAATCAAGAACTTGAAGAGAAAATTTTCTGTGAACTCCAAATTGTATTCTGCTCTTTCACTTTCAGATCTAAGTCTAGCATTTGTTCTTATACTTTCATATCTACTCTTTGTGAGAGAATTATTGTAAAAGAGGGTTTAAATTACCCTTATTCTTATTCTTTATTTTTAGAGAGATTTTGTAAGGGTAAGGCTTTTATTGTTGAGTGAGGCTCAATAGATAAGAGTAAGTCCTATGCCAAATCCACAAGCTTGGTGGTGTATTTATTCAATTGATAGTAAAGAAATTCTCAAGGAGGTTCCTTGGGGAGTGGACGTAGGCCGGCGTGCCGAACCACTATAAATCGCAGTGTTTGATTTTCTCTCCCTATCTCTCTTACGTTCATATTGATAATTATTATTCTGTTTTTTTTATTAAAATTCTGAATATTGTGTTAATTTTAATACTTTGAAATTTTTAATAACTCAATTCACCCGTCCTCTTGGGTTGCCTATCTGGGATAATACAATTTATCATGTAGTAGTTGATTTTTGACACCATAAGGGTCATAACTAAAGATGCATATGATACGAAGGCAGGGTCCCTGCTGTGAACAATTCACAGCCGTGCCCACTGTGAGTTAAAATGCCACCGTTTTAACTTCTTTTTTTTTATTTTTTATTTTATTTATATGTAAGGGTTCATTAATTCTTCTTTCATTATAACAAAGAAAACAATGAACCTAGCAGGGACGCTGCCGTCTTCTGGTCGCACAGTCATGTAAAGTTGAAGGGAGTTTGTGCTAAAAAAAATTTATTTTATAAATGGAAAATATAATAAAATAAAAATAATTCATCAAACAAATCAATTTATCAAACTAAATTGTATTTTTTTAAAAAGATTAATTTTAAAATTAAAATCAAACAAACCATACATGTTTTGACTTTTTCAAAACATATACATATATAATATTATATATATATAGATACACATACCAGTTTGTTGAACAATAATAGTTTGTAAATCCAGTAGAAGGACGATGAAGCAAAGACAGAGAACACTGCTCAATCTGTTTGAGAGAAGACAAAATGTTAAAAAAAAAAAAAAAAAAACTAACTTTTCACTCCATGTAAATAGAGACGGTTTTGCTTATAGAGAAGACGGCAGCGTCCCTGCTAGGTTGATTGTTTTCCTTGTTATAATGAAAGAAGAATTAATGAACCCTTACATAAAAAAAATAAAATAAAATAAAAAAGAAGTTAAAACGGTGGTGTTTTAACTCATAACAGGTACAACTATGAGTTGTCCACAGTAGGGACCTCGCTTCCATATGGTACACACCCCAACATAGAATTTGCCTATTTTTAATACTACATTTGCCATTCATTCATTGCAAAAAAAAAATACCATCAAAACATATGATTATGATTATCGAATCAATCTAATATTTTTCATAGATCTACACATAATATAACAAAATGAACAATTTAAATCGTCAAATTGAAATCCATAATGGACTTGGCAACACCCCTAGTGGAGAGAAGTCTCCCATATTTTTTTTGTCTGCAATCCAAAAAAATGTAGTATGCCATGCAATCCACCCTTTGTGGGCCTTGCCCTATGCAACAATTCGGACTATTTGTTGTTATAAAGTTCATCGAGCATATTATTTATGTAAAAAATTAAATTAATTGAATAGTGCACATTATTGGGCAAGATATTTAGTAAGATATTATTTATTTTTATTAGTTTTTAATAATTATTTCAAACAAATAACTAATCATGAGTGTCATGTAAGGCTAACATAAAATGCTGAAATATAAAAAACATATAACATTTCTAATGTATTTCTCATTTGTTTTTTGGTTTGGTAGGAGGGAAATAGAAGGAGGTGCACATATATTGCACAGTTGATAAACTTAGATTCATGCACTCTGTCAAGTAAAAGAGTGCATTAGGTCAAATTGTCTTATGTTAACCATTACTCTTTTTTGGCCTCTATTTTCATTTAGGCTAATTCTACAAGAAAAATGACATTCTTACAAAATTTTAAATAAAAATAATAAGACAATGATATTTTTAAAAATATGAGTTACCATGATGTGTCTTTTCCTTTAAAGTCATAAAATCAAGAATTATCATATTATTATTTTTAAATAAAAAAACTAAAGGACAGATATCTATTAAATAATTTATTTATTTAGTGGTTGCTTGGGGTGTCCTAAATAAGTGCAGTTTTTGTCTTTTTGGACTAAAAAGTTGAAGGAAAAAATATGGATGTTTGGGTTAACTTTTTGATTTTTTATGAAAAAATGTGTATTAAAAATTGTATAAAGAAGTGTGTTGGAGAAGATTAGAAATGTGTGTTGGTAGCCGTACAATCTGAGGGGTTGAATTGATGGTAAGAAATTATTAGCTACTTTTCGGGCATTGTATTGAACGGTTTTGTTCAGCCCATGGGGGTCATCACGGGTCCCATTTTGATAATTTAAACCGTTCAATGTGTAGAACTCGTCGAGTACTATATGCTTATAAAAAATTATGTTGATCGGATATCGATAGTTATCTGATCAGATTTGTTTTTTTTCAATCGTTAATTACAAATACCATTAAGTTTTAATTTAGTTTTGCTTGTGAAAAATAAAAAGTAGGATTTATCGAGAATTTTTAGTATTACATTTAAGTATATTTTTTGGCAACTGAAAATAACTTCTAAAATACCCTTACATTTTTTCTATACTACTACCACATATTTTTGTACATCTTATGGAAAAATATTTGTACATGCGAGCATAAGGACAGACCCAATGTTTTAATAAAGAGGAAGGGAATATATATTAACGAAAATTTTTAAAAATATATATATAATATAATAATATTTTTTATCGGTGAAAGAAGAAAAAATAATCAATATATAAATAAACATGTTTTTTTTTTTATCCGTTACAAAAGACAAAAACTATACATCTTCTAAAGTGAGGCATCTCAAGTTGTGTTTGTTGCTAAAACTAGGGCTGAGCAAGGAATCTGTGAAATCCGTAATTCGATCCAGTCCAATCCAATCCAGTAGGTTTGGATTGGTTTTTTGAATCCGTGGTTTGGTTCCGGATTGAAAAATTAAAAATCCGTAATTCACGGATTGGTTTCGGATTGAACCCCATGGTTCCAGATTGGAACCGATCTGGACCGTATACAAATAGTTTATATTTTTATTATACACCCTCCTACATAGTATCTTCTCTTATTTCATATAAAACTTAAATCCAAACCTAAACTTGTATAGTATCTTCTTTTATTACTTTTGTTTGCTAGTTTTTAGTGTTAATTTGTAATGGTCTAAATACTTATGGTGGAACTAGTTTTCTTATGGTTGTTTAAATTCTAGAACAGTTTGTCGCTATTATGAAAAGACATGTTGCTATTGTGAAACTAATATGGTGCTATATTTATATTTTTATGAAATTAAAGTGTTATATATATATTTTTGTTATTTAATTATGTAAATCCGTGGTCCTAAACCGATCCAATCCATGTTTAAATGGATTGGTTCGAATTGGTTCCACGATTTAAACGGATTGGATTGGTTCCAATTTTTCAGAATCCGTAGATAACAGATTGATTCTGATTTTACTCCAATCCGGACCATGCTCACCCCTAGCTAAAACCATCTAGGATAGAATCAACATTAAATGTGATCAAGTAAATTCTTGACTCCTCGTTCATCTTCTTTTCTTCTATGTAGACAAGAGCTTATAATCAACACTTGCTATAATTTTTTTTTTGCATAAATGATATAAGACTAGTTTTGGTTATTCTAAACTAAAATAGCATTGACATAAAATTACTTTTTCAATAGTCACCTAATAATTAGGTGACATATGTGAGATGAGAGGTTACAAGTAATATTGGAATCATCAAAAAAAAATTGCCTCAGCATAAATAGCTAACTAGAGAGAGAGAGAGAGAGAGAGAAAAAAGTGTTTAAAAAGTCTTGTTTTTAAAATTCAATTTTCTTCTTCACTAAGGAACAAAGGAGGTTCGGTTCTTGTATTATTATATTTAATAGGTGATGATTGAGATCCCCTCTAATCACCATCCTCACCACCCCACAGACACGTGGTAGGTGGTGATTGGAGGAGAAGGAATAAAAAAAAGAAAGAAACAAAAAGTAGCCAATCAAGTGAAGAGGGGGTCAAGGGGGTGGGAAAAAAAAGGGGGTCCAAATCATTATTCTTAATTATAATTTGAGTGTCAAAACTCATATTACATAGCCAACTAGATTGTTTTGTAGAATCATGATCCAAAATTGATCATGTTTTGAAAGTACATTAAAATGGAATTATAAATAAATAAAAGTTCCTAGAGAAGAGTTTTTCAAGGATTATTAATAATTAGCTCCCCTATAATTGGGGAAAAAAAAGAAAGAAACCGTGATTGATAAGATAGGCTTTGCTTGGTTTGGATTCTGATTTTTTTTTTAATAATTAAAAACTAATTTAGTGAGAAAAATTAATAAATAAAAAATGCTCATTATTTTTATATTCTTTTACTTTTTTTTTATATAGTGAAAACAATTTTTAAAAATTAAAAATTGATTCTAAAAATAAAATCAAACAGATTCTAAGAAAGAACCCCCCAAAAAGATTTATCCAATTTCATATTAAATCTTTCATTTTTAAATATTGTTTTTGGGTCAATTAAAAGCTTATATTTTTGTGTTGTGTTTGATTCTCAGGTTTATATTGAGATTTTTACGAGGGCCAGAAAAGTGAAAAAATATACTTTTATGCGTCGAATGCAATGATGCGTGACAAAACAAAATGCTTATAGAAAACAACCGCGATTTGTAGCTCGAATGGAGGCCCCCCCGAATCCCCCGAATCGAAAACGACGTCGTTTGACGTCGTTTGAATTTTTTTTTTTTTTTTTTTGCAGATCAAAGAACGGAGAAGAAGAAGGAGAGGGAGGAGGGAGGAGGGAGGAGGAGGGAGGAGGGAGGAAGAGGAGGAGGGAGGAGGAGGAGGGGGACTGGAGGGGGCATATTCATTGGGGGAGGAGGAGGCGGAGGCGGGCCGGAGGCGGTGGTTGGAGGCTGCGACGCGAGGCTGCGGCGGGGCTACGACGGGGCTGCGACGATCCGGAGCTGCGACGATCCGGGCTGCGGCGGGGCAGATCGGCGGCGCCTCTCCTCTCTCTTTCTCCCTCTCCTCTCTGCTTCCCCTCTCTCCCTCTCTCTCTCTCTCCCTCTCCCTCTCCCTCACCATTTCACAGTTCAGACGCGAGGAAGAAGAAGAAAAAAATAAAAAATAAAAAATTAAATCCGTGAAACGACGTCGTTTCACGGGTTAGGGGGATTCGGGGCCAATATTTTCGAGCTACAAATCTTTTTTGTATAGAAAATAAGGATTCGTTTGGTAATATTTAAAAATTTTAATTTATTGACTTATTAATTTATTTATAGGGTAAACTACCAATAGGTCCTACTTTGGAGACTTATTACCCAATAGGTCCTACTTTGGAGACTTATTACCCATTAAGTCCTATTGATAAATTTATTAAGTGATAAAGATAAATTTATTAGTCTTTTATTTTTATGAATAAATTTATAGTGATAAATTTATCAGTCTCTTTGTTTTTATGAATAAATTTTTAGTGATAAATTTATCACTCTCTTATTTTTATAGTGTTAAATTTATTAGTTAGGACCTGTAGGTAAATAAGTCTAGTTAATAGGACTAATTGGTAAGTACCCCTTATTTATATCACATCATTACTCTATTTTTTTATAAGAAGTAAAAAAGTCAGTGTATAAATCACACCTAAAATAATTCTAAATTACACTTAGCCCATTTATATTTAATTCTTTCTCACTTTGGCCCTTTAATTTTTTGCTTTTCTATTTTGGCCTTTTATATTTCATGATTTTTTCAATTTACACTAAAAACTAACTTATATCCAAAATTATATAAAATACAACACATTGACAGTCACATACATAAAAATATTTTATTATATATAATTCACACTTTTAACACAAATTAAACTCTAATATAATAATATATTTTTTATATCATGTAATAGCCGTAATATTTTTTTATTTAATTTTGAATAAAAATTAGCTTTTCGGTGTAAATTGAAAAAAACTTGAAATATGAAAGGCCAAAGTGGAAAGAAAAAAAAAAACTGTAAGAATCAAAGTAAAAAAATGACCAAACATAAAGGTGGCAAAACAGGGTTTTTGGAGTGTTCTAAATAAGTGCATTTTTTGATTTTTTGGTCTAAAAAGTTGAGGGAAAAAATATGATTGTTTGGGATAATTTTTTGACTTTTTACGGAAAAAATATATATTAAAAAATTGTATAAATTAGCGTGTAGGAGAAGCTTGGGCAGAGTAGGCAGTACGGTGGCAGAGTAGTGTATAGGAGAAGCTTGCCTCTTTTTCGAGCATTAAATTGGATGGTGTTGTTCTGCCCGTGAGGGCCCACCACAGGTCCCATTTTGCTAATCGGAACTGTCTAATGTGTAGAACTCGTTGAGCATTATATGTTTGCAAAAAAATCACGTTAATTGGATATTGATAGCTATTTGATCGGATTAGTTTTTTTATCAACCGTTAACTATAACACCATCTATTTTTTTTATACAAAACTGATTTGATCATGTGGTTAGCGATATTCGATCAACGTGATTTTTGATAGGATTATATTAATCGACAAGTTCTACACATTGAACGGTTCAGATTATCAAAACAGGATCCATGATGCACCCCTACAGGCCGAACAACATCATCTTGTGCAAAAAAAAATTTCTACTCGCGTGACCATCACTTACCGGCCTGTGTAGTGGCTTGTACTTGACTTGTGTAAAAGGGATTTTTTTATATACATATATATATATTTTTTTTGTGAATAGTGATGACTTTTTTATTTTTTAGTAATTTTTTGACTTTTTGTATTTTTTAGCGTATGCCAAACCAGGCCATAATTTACTCAACAGTCTTCTGAGTTTTTAATTTGTATTTTTATATTTTTAATGATTTTTTAAAATATTTTAATCAATTTTTTTAGAACTTTTAAAATTCAAATCTTGATACACTTAAAAAGTATAAATTTTGTACAAAAATATTTAAAAAATTCATTGAATACAAGAAATACAAAAATGTAATAAATTTTCATAATTTTTGTATATGGTGAATTTTTTAAAATTTTATTTCACAAATATTATACTTTTCAAATGTATCTAGATTAGGTGTATCTAAAAAATAAAAATACATACAATATTGTTTTTAAAAAATGACAAATTACACTAACAATCCTTATAATTTGGAACTTGTGTCACTTTAATTCCTGAATTTTCAATTGTGATACATTTAATCATGAATTTTAAATCTTATTCCAAATAAGAACAATCCAAGATGTTTCATTTGCAAATGGTTTATTTCAAGGGCAAAGTCATCATATAATTTATTTTGTGTTAGTTAACTTGAATGTCGTTTGAAATGTAATGGCCTTTTTTTAAAAAAAATAAATAATGTTGAAACTTTCTTGATTATAAAGTTATATTTTGTTTGGTTTTTAGAATCTATTTTCAATTTTTTTTTTTTAAGAAACTAAAAATTAAATTGGTGAAAAAAAATTAAAAACACATTATTTTTATATAATTTTATCTTTTGGGAAGGTAGAAATAATTTTTTAAAGTATTTTTTTTGTATTTATTTTTGTTAATCTAGTTTTTATTTTTTCAAAAATCAAACATGGCGATAACTTTGATATTATTATTAAAGCAATTCATTAAATCAAAAAATTTAAAACTAAAAAACGTTACATATATTAAATATATCGATTACACATTGAAATCCTAATAACTATATATTACATGATAAACATTCAAAAATATCCGTTAACAACAAATATAACCATATATTACATGATGACCATCTAAAAATATCAACAAAAACAATCACTCATTACATGATCATCATCCAAACACATTCTAAAAATTAATTTGGTAAAAAAAAATTTTAAAATTTATCATTTTTATATAATTCTATCTTTGAAGGTAGAAATAATTTTTTTTACATTTATTTTTGTCAAACTAGTTTATATTTTATTAAATTGACGACTTTGCCTTTGAAATGGAATAACAATGTCTTCAATTGTCCATACTTGGAATGAGATTCAAAATTCAGGGTCAAATCTATAAATATCTATACTATATATTAAGCAAAAGGGGATTTTTAACCCTAAGCCTTGTGGGAGCTCCAATCTCCCAATCTAAATTTCCTGATTTTTTGATTTAAAAAAAAAAAAACCTTAGCATTTATTAACTTCTCCTAACCCCCAAGTCTTACCCTCATAATAACACTTTAATGTATTAAGAACAAGCATAAAAAAAAATTCTTTGAAATCCAACACATATGAATTCCTTGAAAAGTCCTAACACATATGATTATTATCCTTTATAATAACACTTTAATGCATTAAGAACAAGCATAAAAAAAAATTCTTGAAAAATCCAACACATATGATTATTATCAAAATATTAAATTTTAATATAATATAATAAAAAAAGAAGACATTTAATTCTTTGAAAAGTCCAACACATATGATTATTATCAAAATATTAAACTTTAATATAATATAAAAAAGGAACAAAAGAAGACATTTTAAAAATAATAAAAAAAAGACATTTAAAAATCGCAATTCACATATATAGATAATTGTAAATATATTAAGGAAAATGGGGTTTCTAAACCCCAAGCCTTATGGGAGCTCCAATCTTTCAATCTTAATTTTCTAAATTTTTGATTTAAAAAAAAAAAAAAAAACCGCAGCATTTATTGATTTGGTCAAAATCCC
Source organism: Camellia japonica (assembly GCA_030407325.1). Lineage (NCBI taxonomy): Eukaryota > Viridiplantae > Streptophyta > Magnoliopsida > Ericales > Theaceae > Camellia > Camellia japonica. Next base: position 130,191,831 of record JAPPVO010000019.1, on the reverse strand, counting down.
CTTATCAGCATTTATTAACTTTTTCCAATGCACATGCCTGTATTTATTGATTTGGTCAAAATCCCTCATTAGCATTTAAAATCCCCTCATACAAATAATTATAGATACAGCTTGTGCATAGTTACTACAGTAGCCTTTTTAATTTCTTCTGTACACTATGGTTAGTGATAAGATTATTAAATTATTTTTATAAAAAAAATCTTAAAAAACATAATTTATATATTAAAAAAATTAAAACAAATATAAATATCTATAATTATCCCGTGCATAGCACGGGTGATAGGCTAGTACTATATATTAAGCAAAAAAGGGTTTTTAACCCCAAGCCTTGTGGGAGTTCCAATCTCCCACACTAAATTTCTTGATTTTTTGATTTAAAAAAAAAAAAAATCTTAGCATTTATTAACTTTTCCCAACTCCCAAGTCTTACCATCATAATAACACTTTAATGCATTAATAACGAGCATAAACAAAATTCTTTAAAATCCAACACATATGAATTCCTTGAAAAGTCCAACACATATGATTATTATCCCTCATAATAACACTTTGGATTGAAAAAAGACATTTAATTTCTTGAAAAATCCAACACATATGATTATTATCAAAATATTAAACTTTAATATAATATAAAAAAGGAAAAAAAAGGAGACATTTAAAAAGGGGGTTGTGTGAGTTTCAATATCCCAATCTGAATTTTCTAAATTTTTTATTTAAAAAAAAAACACAGCATTTATTGATTTGGTCAACATTTCCTGATCAGCATTTATTAACTTTTTTCAATCCACATGTCTTTCCACATGCCTGCATTTATTGATTTGGTCAAAATTCCTTAATCAGCATTTAAAATCCCCTCAAACAAATAATTATAGATATAATCCGTGTATAGTTACTGCAGTATCCTTTTCAACTTTTCCCATACATTATGATTAGTGATAAGATTGTTAAATTATTTTTATAAAAAATCTTAAAAAATATAATTTATATATTAAAAAAAATCTAAAACAAATATAAATGTCAATAATTATCCCGTGCATAGTACGGGTGATAGGCTAGTATATCATAATTGAAAGGTCATGAATTAAAGTGACACAAACCCCAAATTACAGAGACCATTGGTATAATTTACCATTAAAAAAATCATAAAAAATATATAAAAAACACAAAAATAAAAAATTCAATTTGAAAAAACAATGTAAACCAAACAGGGTCATGATCATCATCCAAATACATACTAAAAATTAATTTGGTAAAAAAAAATATAAAAAATGTATTATTTTTATATAATTCTATCTTTGAAGGTAGAAATAATTTTTTTTACATTTATTTTTGTCAAACTAGTTTATATTTTATTAAATTGACAACTTTGCCCTTGAAATGAAGCAACGGTGTCTTCAATTGTCCATATTTAGAATGAGATTCAAAATTTAGGGTCAAATATAACATACTTGAAAGGTCAGGAATTAAAGTGACACAAATCCTAAATTACAGAGACCGTTAGTATAATTTATCATTAAAAAAATCATAAAAAACATATAAAAAAGCACAAAAATAAAAAATTCAATTTGAAAAAACAATGTAAACCAAACAGGGTCATGATCATCATCCAAACACATACTAAAAATTAATTTGGTAAAAAAAAAACGTAAAAAATTTATCATTTTTATATAATTCTATCTTTGAAGGTACAAATAATTTTTTTTATATTTATTTTTGTCAAACTAGTTTATATTTTACTAAATTAACGATTTTACCCTTGAAATGGAACAACAGTGTCTTCAATTGTCTTTATTTAGAATGAGATTCAAATTCATGGTCAAATATATCATAATTGAAAGGTCAGGGATCAAAGTGATACAAATTCTAAATTACAGAGACTGTTAGTATAATTCATCATTAAAAAAATCATATAAATATATAAAAGAACACAAAAATAAAAAATTCAGTTTAAAAAAAAAACGCAAACCAAAGAGGGTTATGTCCCACTATGTAAAATTCTTTCTGCACTAACACATTTTATTTTCCCAAAACATCTAACCGACCTTTTTAGAATCAACTTTGATTGATTTCCCAAATGAATGTGGTAAAAGACAAGTTGACAGAGAAAGAAAATGAAAAGGAGAAATAAACAAGAGAGAGAGAGAGAGAGAGAGAGAGAGAGAGAGAGAGTAAAAGAAGGGGTATGCACGAAAGGGATGGAAAACAGCCCAAGTCATTGATACAAGGGAATAACCCCAATTTTCCAAATTCATTTCCTTTTCAGAATAGTGGTTGAGTGTGTGTGTATAAGGCCTCTGATGGTGACTAGGATCATTTGATAGTCTCTAATTTGATTTGGCTTTAGTAGACACTATTGACTCTCATATCGTCCCTCGCACTGCATTTAACGTAAATACACACCTTTGGCATAATATGAACACTTTGAAAACTAGGACAAATATTGATTGGAGGCTCGTTTGACTTTCTAGTTCTTAACCCAGAGCATATCCCCTACGAATAAAAAAGAAAAATCAAATTACATTCACCACCCTTAAAATATGAAGAAAATATAATAAGTTTTACATAATTACATTAATTATTTTTAATAAAGTTAAAAGAATAAAAATTAATTAGTATGAAAATATAAAAATAAATACAGTACATAATATATTTTAATATAAAAATAATGATAATATTATTTTTTTTATTTACATGACTAACATTATGATAAAATGAAAACCAAGTTTCATATAAATTAAAATATTAAAAAAATTCAATGTAATTATGTCAAATTTGTAAAACTTACTGTATTTTTTTTAAAATATAAATCTCAAGAGAGGTCAGCGTAACTTAACCCAAAAAACGAAAGAAAATAAAAATGAAAGAATGAATTCCAATTTTTTTAGAATTACATTTAAGCTATATTTAGATCTTAAATTTATGAAGAGAAATAAAAAGGAAAGAAAAATAAATTAATGAATTAAAATTTAAGTCATGCAATGGCCCTGTTTGGTAGAGCTGTGGGAAAGTGCTTATAACTTATGCCTAAACAGCTTATAACTTATAACTATGAACATAAGCTGATTTCTGACTTATAAATTAAGCATCTTCTGCCCCACTCAAAGAATAAGCTGATTTCTGACTTCCAAAAAGCTATAAGATATAAGCTAAACCAAACACATCAAAATAGCTTAAATTAAGCTAAAAGCTGAAATAAGCAGTTTTTAAGCTGCACCAAACAGGCACAATACGCTAAATGAATGAATTAAAATTTAAGGCATGCAATAAGTATATGAAAATTCTGATTTATTTTAAGATACCATAGCATCTATCTAAAAAAAAAAATGCATTAAAACTGTATTTATATCATGAATTTAAGTAAAGGTTTAAAAAGAAAAATAAGAAAGAGTGAAATGTAGTTGAAATATATATTTCATTTACATTTTACTTCGTCCTTTCTGAATTTGTGATTTAAATACAGCTTGAAGTACAAAAATAAGCACATGTTGACACAATAGAGCCCACAAAAAGTATATCCTCATTTGTAGATATTCTCATTATTTTCACAAAATATGAACCCCTTCATAATCTTAATACTATTAAGTAATTTAATTTAAATTTACTCATTATTTATTGGTGCCTAGGTCCAAATTTGAAGTTTGTAGTTTCTGGTTTTAAGTTTTCAACTCATTCAATCAAATTTTGTGAAAGAAGCATGGAAGGCTAGCCAAATATTATGAGCCCAAAAGAAGTTTATATCACCTCGCTTTATAGTTCCACTTTCTGAAAGCATTTCCAAAAGGTAGTCACGAAGTAATCCTTTATTTGCATGCATAAAAGTGTGTAGGTAGAGATTCTATGACTGTTCCGATTTAGAACCGATCTTTATGATATTTTTAGATCCGAAATTGTATATCTTTAATTGTTATTTATAACGTTTTAATCTTATTGTTAGTTAAGTTTGGTTGTTTGGGAGTTATTGGTTGTGTTTGAAACAAGTTGGGAGTTAGTTTTTTAAAAGAGTAGTTGTTCAGTTCCTTTCTTGTTCGCTCGAGCGGTGTTTTGGTTGCTCGAGCGTTCTTTAAAATCTCCCAATATTTTGCAGGTCTGCAAAACTTTAGAGAATAGGATGATCTTTGTTCAAGTAGTCCTTTCTTTGCTCAAGCGATCTTCTGCAGTTTGCAAAACTTCTGGAAGAGGTCATTGTGTGCTCGAGCGGTGGTTTGGTCGCTCTAACGGTCTATGCGTATATCAGATTGGGGAAAGAGAATTTTTAGTCACTTTTTCATTTCTTTCTCTTTCTAAAATATTTCTAAACCTAATTTCTTCGCCCTCTCTCTAATTCTTGCTTAAAACTCTTCCATGCACCATAATCTATTGATTCCACCACCTTGGTGCTTAGGAGTAAACATAGACCTCGTAGAGGAAGTCACTCTAATTGGACAAGATATTGTTTTCAACTTTGTCAAATCTCTACTCTAGTTCTTTTCTTCTTCAAAACTTGAGGTAGAGATTTCTTCGATATTCTAGTAAGGGGTTGTTTGGGATGACCTAAATAAGTGCACTTTTTTGTCTTTTTACGAAAAGATGTGCAGAAAAGTAGAGAGATGATGTGATGGAAAAAAGATAAAAAGATAAATTATTTTAGAGTTGCCAAACTTGGCCTTAATTTAGTTATGTTCTCCTTGTCAAGTGTGGAGATTTGGGAGATGGGGATTTTGATTTAGGGTTTGGATTTTGAAATGCAAAAAAAAAGTTTTCAAATGGATTCTTGAAAAAAGTTTTTGGGGTGTAGTTGTTGAGATATGTTAAATATTGAAAATCTTCTCTTTAAAGGTGTTTTTGAAAACAAAGGAAGTGTGATTTGAAAATCATTGATATTTTGTTTATGAAAGAATAAGGAATCGTGTTGGGTTTGTGAAGAGAAAAAAAAAATGAATATATCTATTAATGATGAGGGTCAAGTTGGATATGTATTATCATTCCCATTTTGAGATTTTGACATTTATACTTCTTGTTAAAAATTATCTGTTGTGTAGAGATATCTGTTATGGACTATCAGTGGAGGATAATTTTGATTGTTGTAAAAATTACATGAAGAATAGATTAATTGAAACTAATTACTCATACATCTTGCATTGAACATTATTTCATACTTAAATATTGGAATATATTTTATTTTGAAAAAAATTGATGTATATCTTGATAAATCTGATTAAGGGGTGTGGATGTAGTTTATTATGTTAGTTTGTGTGTTCTTGGTGAAAGTCCAAAAACCTATATAGTTAGTTGCTGATCCTTTTGGTTAGTACCAGTAAAATAGCTTTGGTAGTGCTTGTATAGCTTCCTAGCAGATACGTAATTAGAGACTCCCAGTGTTTTGTATCTACTATCCTATTTTCTAAACTTGAAGGCCATGTTTGATTTCACAAGACTAATAGTGAGGTATTAATAATCCTATCAAATTAGTGTGGTATTCACAATCCCACCCCTACCCCATTACTAATAATCCTACAAATTTGTTGGATTAATTATCCATTGGATTAATAATCCTAAAACAAAATGTCAAAGCAAACATAGGATAATTGGGCCCACGGATTAATAATCCCAATCCCATGCTTTAATCCTTCCAATCAAACATGCCAGAAAGGTATTGTTTATTGAATTGATATACATACAACCAAAACATCGCATCGTTTTGAAAATGAAAGCATAATGTTTTGACAAATGGCATGCATTGCATTCATTATATGATTTTGTTAAGCTTCATACATTGTGTTCAAGTATCTCTACTAGGCTTTAACTCACCCTATGTGAAAAATAACTTTCAGATGCTAATGATATACCTCTTTCAAAGACATAACTTAGGAAGACTTGGAATCGAGAGGTTCTTTTTGTGTAATTATTTTGTGCAAGTCTTAAGCTTTTTATATATTGAGTTTAACTCACTTTTGTTGTACTCAAGCAATGACTTTGAAAGATACAACCATTAAGACATAAACTTAATTGTACTACCTTTTATTTCCATTCATTAGCACATGTCATGTGCTATATACTCTGGATATAAAATTTATGAATGTATATATACATATCATTTTTTGTACACAAAAATAGAATCAATAAAAGGTTAATATCATACAAATTTATACTTTTCCATTTAATATTATGAGGTGTAATTTGATTATTATGAGGTGGAGCGTTACAGATTCAATATCAGAAATTGTTGTAACCATTCAAAAAGTTCATGTATCCAATCATCCAAAATGCCTAACGCTCAATCTAGTTCCTTTTCTTGGTTAGATCAGACAAATAGGGCTCAAACAAAATTTTGAGCCGAAAACACCGGGTCCAAATTATTTGACAATTTGAGTTGCAAATAAACCGAGCTACTCAACTCACTCGGCTCGATAAGGACTCCTTATGCATATAAATGAACCCAAGCCAAAATTTTAAACTCATTTAATAAACAATCCAAGCACAAGTTAGAATCTCATAAAGCAACACATTTTATTCTATTATTTAAATAAAATCTACATTTAGAATAATATTTAATGAGCTGATCAAGTTTGATTATCGAGCCGAACTTTTTTCTTCATTATAGAGCTTCAATCCAAGCTCTTCATGATTGGTACAAACGAGCCAAACTCAAGTTGGACTAACTTCCGAGCCAATAAGCTGGACTAATTTTCGAGTCTAACAAACGAGCAAAGCTCGTGCCTAGCAAACCTCTGCTCCTTCTATTTGATGCAGAATGCAATTTTTTCAGTAGTCACAATACATTATTGAGTTTTCAATGAAGGCTCGAAACACAGGAGTACAAGACAACAAAACACAGGATCCAAATTTACAGAGATTGCAACTTAAATTGGCATATAATGAATGTGATGCTATTATGAGACCCAAGCACCAGAGGGTTGGAGCATACAAGAACTCCCCAAAAGTTAACGAAAGACTTAAATCTTGTAACCATTACTTTTCTATGTATGACATTTTAATCTCTACCTTTGAAACCAAATGGCCTCATCAAATTACATCAAGAAACACAGAGCCCTCCAAACAGGGAGACAACCCTGGTCTTGAACCTATATTCTACCTTACCAGTATTCAAACATGAAAATAAAATAAAGATAAACCATTCTTGACTCTGAAAAACAAATCAGATTATACAAGCTCAGTTAAATTCATGGATATATTTAAAGATAAGTTTGCTGGACAGATAGGCCGGAATTGATTTTTCATCAATTAATCAATTTTGATGTTTCGGAACTAAAACACCTTACCTCCTTTGTTAGAACCCCTGGTACATTGAGAGAAACAAAGTGAGAACAACCAGTGGTCACAAAATTGAGATCTTGAACAGCAGGGAATTCTAGCCGTCTACTGTCATGGGTTGTGGATCTTGAAGCCAAATACTCTTGGAACATAACTCTGCATTGCTTTTTGTGGTTTGAGATGCCCGTATGTAATCAAAAACAGGTGAGGAAATGTGGTTCCAAAATAAGCTCCATCAATATCTTGGCAAAGTTAAGGAAATTCATGATTAGACAAAGTAAACCTGAAAAGCACAACCATTTCTAGGTATTCGTGTAGGGCACCGATACTCGTCGGACACTTCCAAACATGTCGGTCACACATTCAAGTGTATTATTTTTAAACACTTGAGGGACACGTGTCTATTGTTAAGACATACATGAAACACACTACGAGTTCGAACAAAATAGCTTGTAATACATGATAATAAAAAAAATGTAGTGAATTTATACTTATTAATCCCTCGTCTTTTGAAATTAGTCTTATATTTTATTTTTTTATTACCTTTGAATAAATATTCATATACAATAAACATATAAAATTATATATTTTGAACGTATCCACCATGACTAACCCAAACCAACCTCCTTCCACCTACTCATCTGTCCCTATTAAATTTCTATTTTGAGTTCAACAATAAGAATGGGACAGTAACACTAATTGGGAAAACATAATGGCCCTGTTTGGTAGAGCTATGGGAAGCTGCTTATAGCTTATGCCCAAACAGCTTATAGCTTATAACTTTCAGCTTAAGCTGATTTCCAGCTTATTCTCAAAGCATATCCAGCCCAGCTCACAGAATAAGCTGGTTTTCAGCTTCCACAAAGCTATAAGCTATAAGCATAAGCTAACCCAAACATATCAAAACAGCTTAAATTAAGCTGAAAGCTGAAATTAAGCCCTGACAAACAGGGCCAATACATCTATAAAAACAATGCAGTAGATACCAAAGCAAAGGACGAGGAATGGAGAAAGGAAACATAAAAGAGCCAAAAGCAAAACAAAAGAAATTGGTGCATTATAAGGATACTGCCTTGAAACTTGGATCGAGGGTAGTAAATATCTTCGCATTTGGGACAGTAAATTTTTACAGTACTTGAACGCGAAATATCCGATTGACCAACTGGAAGGCAGGGTTGTCCACAACAGTAAACTCTCGGGCATCTCCCAAAGTCAAAGTTCTTGTATTTATCTAACTGTAGATTATCATGACGACTTCTTAACAATGACAATGGGAAATAGGTAAAGAAAAACGACAAAGTAGAAATAACTTCACTCAGAATCTTACCATTGCTGCCATTCCCTTGGTAGACAATATGTATCGAACATGTATCAAACCGTATAGCATTTCTGCTGCTGATTCAACCAATTCATTCTGTTCTTCAGTAAATGAGTCACCTGTGAATGTCCATACCAGGGTAAGAAAACAGTTGTAGCAAATTCCAACGCACACAAACAGAACATATATATGTAGTCCATAGATTTTTATTATAAAGGAAAAAAATTACAAACAAACAAAGGAAACCCCTATGGTTTGACCCTTGTAACAAATCAAAACCTAGGTTTTCAATTTCGTCAATTTAAACCTTGAACTTATGATTTGATTTCAATTTCAACTTTCCATTTGTTACTATTAAGTAAATTAAACAGAGTAAGGTCACTTCTGTAATTACATACACCATTTACAAATAAATAATAAAATTATTACAAATTTGTGCTTAAACAAAATTTCTTTTCACACCCCCTCTCCTACTCACAGTTTTCCACTGCTGACATCAAAGGTCGCTGCCTCCTGGCAACCCTCCCCCGTTGCCGCTGCCTCTCTGCCCCTCAAATCCACCCCATGGCAGCCCTCCTCCCTCAGGTCCAGCATCCCCACCCTCCCCCACTGTCGCGTCCTTTAGATCTACACGGGCAGCCATCCCCCATCATCCCCGCCGTCGCCTCCTTCAGATCCACCCCCAGCTGCCCTCCCCTCCTTCAGGGTTTAAATTGAAGAAATTGAAAACCTAGGGTTTGATTTGTTCTTACGGTCAAACTCTGGAGTTTTTTTTTTTTTTTTTTTTTTATTTCCCCCCAAAAAATACTTGAAGATGCCATGAAATCATTTGAATACAAGATTCATGCCACAGCCTTTCTCCAGGCAGAGTAATATCCATTGCATAAATGTAAAGGTACCAGCAGTTTCTTGGGAAAATTATAAAAAAATTCTATAATTCAAGCAATATCTTGCAACTTAGAGCAGCCTGGAAAAGATATTCACTTGCATTATAATTAACCAGAAAATACATGAAATACCAATAGTAATCCAAAAGGCTGTGCAATGATGTTATGTGTTGCATAGAAAAAATAAAGAACTTCCCCATGAGTTGAGCACAATGCCATGAACCAAAACATTGGACTTCACCCACCCCAACACACAACTAAAATCACCCCAACCAAACAGCAACTATCTCAATAGTACAAGGTTATTGGAGGCCTTTCAAGAGAGCTAGTTAGCCATCTGATTCCAACAATGGATTATGAAAGGCAAGAATTTTGGTTCATAAAAAACTGTAAAAAAGGATGCCTACAGCTAGGGGTGTTCATAGATCGGTTATGCGCGGTTCGGATGGCGGGTTGGACCTACCCAATTGGGTACGGGTTAGGAAAAAATGAAACCGCATCCGCCCGCAATGCGGGTTGCACGGGTGGGTCATGCAGTTGTGCGGGCGGATGCGGGCAATTTGTAAATTAGATATTTTTTTAAAAATTTTTTTTGGAAAATTTTATTCTTGGGCTTTGCTTTGGGGCCTTCCCCCTTTTCTGAGATATGCTTTTGGGCCACAAAAAAAAAAAAAATAAATCAAAACAAAAAAATTCCATGCAAACCAAGCAACCCAGGTACAAAACAAAACTGGGACATACCCCAGGCCATCAAGCAAAAGCAAACCAAAGACAGAAAAAACAAGAAAAATATTTTTTTGTGCAATGAAGCAAAGCAAAGCCACAATCAGCAAAACTGGGACATACCCCAGGCCATCACGCAAAGCAAACCCACAATCAGCAAACCCATTTGGGACTCATACTTTGTGCAATGAAACACTTTCTTTTCTTTTTTTTTGTGTACAGTTTCTACATCTTCTAGATTTGGAAATCTCCAAATCTGGTTTACGATTGGCGACGGCGACAAGGAGAAAAGGAGGGGACGGCAGTGAGTAAGCAACGACATGGCTGGGTTGATGTGTGAGAGGTGATGGAGCGGCGATGGAGTAGGGGCTGATTTGCGAGAGACGACAGCGTCACGGCGAGAGGAGAGGAGAGAGATGGCGACGGGGAGGAGAGGAAAGAGACCGCGAGTAAGGAGGCGAGAGATGGTGGTGGTGACGGTGACGGTGACGGTGACGGGGAGGAGAGAAGAGAGAGGTAGGTGAGATGAGAAAGAGAAAGAAAGACAATGGAGAGAGAGAGAGAGGACCAAAAAGGATTTTTTTTGGATCAATCTGGGAGGGGTTCTGTTCTAAATAAATAAATAAATCTGCGCATGGGGAATATTTTTTTTTTTAAACATAATTTGCGGGCAGATATAGATCTGTGTGGGTAGGGTCGGGTCCAACCCGAACCCGATTTTGGGCAAAAAATAGACCCGCACCTGTCCTATTTATGAGTGCAAGTAGGGCTGGATTTGTGCGGGTAGGGTCAGTTTGGGCGGATTGTGCGGATCGGATAAACCGTTGCCCACCCCTACCTACAGCCAAGCTTATCCAGATTTTGAAGAGATCATCCATTGGAACTAAATTTCAATTTCCTTTGGTCAAGGCATCTGATAAGAAAATATGACAATATAACAACTTACTCAAAAACACATTCTTTTAATTCAAGATATAGTAGATGCCTGAAGAATGTCGAGAAAACAAACTTGCATTACGTCCTTTTCTATATTTGACTATGAAGACTGTGTCCCTGTCCACCCAAATAACCCAAAAAATAGCCAAAAGAACACAAGGCAAAAGACCCTGGATTTTTCATCTTTGCAAAGCCTCAAGTGGAGAATTCTAATGTAGAGTGAACCTTCGCATGAATCATCCAAAGCAATCTACTAAAGCCAAAGGCCTTTGTGACATTGTGATGAAGCACATGAGATGGGGCAATGCATAGAAAATTTACTGCAGTTGTCATTTTTATTTTTGCAAAGAACATTTCAGACTACTGGGCTTTCTTATCTGGAGAATCTCACTAGTATTGATCCCTTCATTAGGAACTAATTATGATAGGGACTGACAGTTTTAGGGAAGACCATAGTTCCTATATAAGCAAGCAAGGTCAAGTGTTGTATTCAATGAGAAGCTATGCACAAGCCTCGAGGAATTGAGGCATAAACATTTCAAGTTTTGAATTTTCGGATAAAAGTACATAATAAAGTAGTGTTAAGCAAAAGAGAAAAATTGACTTTGCCCCATTGCACTATCACACTTGTATCACTAACTATCAATTTGAACAAAAATCCCCTTAAACTATTGACATTAGTTCATTTTATCCCAAACTCTTTAACAAGGTTAATCAGAATATAACACATGCCAGCACACACATGTTTAATAGAGGGTACTGATTACATTAAGAAGACAAATAAGGAGACAAATATCTAGATACCATGCAACAAAACACAACCAATTGTTTTGAAAATATTAAATAGAACACAAAATACAACCAAATTAAGCAAATCACGTGCAAAAAAATTAGCCGGCATATCCAAAAAAATTGTGCACATGATTTGCTTAATTTGGTTGTATCAGCAGACAATAGTTTGCTACATTTGGTTGTATTTTTTTGTATTTGTGCACATGTTGGCTGCTTAAAGCGCCAAAGTTGCTGTTTGTGCAAGGGATTTTTTGGATTGTTTGTTTGTTGATAGGCTCCCTATCCTTGCGGTTGTGCAAGGCTTTTGCTAGGTCCCTAGTTTGGTGTTACATTGCTAGCCCAGATCTTTAGATCTATTCAAGGTCCCTATATCTTAATGAGGCCCTTGAACAGAATTTAATCTGGTGCTCCTGTATGCTTTGATCTATTTCTATATTCAGTGTTAGTAATCCTTGACGCGAGATGTGCATATTATCGTTTTGTCCTTTGGTTTCTCCATCGTGTGTTCTGGCTGGATTCCTTTTTGGTGTTTCTGTTCAAGACCCCCATATGCTACAGGGGCTGCTCGTCCCAACTAGTTATGTGGTTCTTGCAAAGATTTCTTTTTAACGTGTGATGAGTCTATTAGCTGTGCTGTTTTGTTTTAGCCTAGGGTATATCCCTTGTAATCCTGTACAACTTTTTTGTTTTATTTATGACTTATTCACCCCAACACAAAAAATAACGAAATATTTTTAATAGCATAAGTGGAAAAATATTCAAATTGCTAGTTCAAAGGGAAAAGTGACACAAGCGTGATTTTTTTCCCTGAACAAAAAGTATCCATATAGAAGTTTCGTTGAGAATGGTGGGACTCCTTTTTATCCATCACTAGAAAATAAAAGGTCCATCAACATGATTCATAAAATACCCCTACCATACCAATCTATGTGATGGTATTTATGTATAACATTCTGTTTGCTTAGAATTTTTCTCCATGCTATAGAACCAATTATTTAAGATGATAGAGACAACAAAGTTTTCTCCCTGGAATGCAAGCCTTTTGATTATGTTTATATAAATTGAATGCCTAAAAATTAAATTTAATTGAGAAAAGGAGTATGGTTAATAAGATTCATAATGGGATATAACACAAGGTAAAAGCTTATGTGCTTATGTCACATTCAACCACTAAGTCACATATTGCAAGATGCATTGATAGCCTATCAAAAACATGAAGCCTTCATTCTTCGTTTCTCCAGAATTTCATTCTTTCTTCTCTTCCTCTCTTATCCTCTCATTTTCTTGCAGAATCCATGAATCCATTAAGATTCATTGTGCATTAACCATCATAAACATGGGTTTCTTCAAGCAAAAAGAAGCATGGATACAAACATGGAATACGAATATTGTGATATGGCACTTCCCAAGATTAGCATCAAGTTAGGAAGTATCTGATATGTATCCGCAAGTATCTGCGGTGTATCGGTATCCAATACGGGACAATACAAATATGACTCCTTTTAGAAGTATATGAGCTTCGTAGGGTTCAAAACATGGTCACATTTCAAAGATTCTTCATCGAACAATGACAAAAGACTATGGAAAAAAGTCACATGTCCAGATTTTCACTTTTATCCAAACATGTTTAAAATTTTAAATTTCTATTACTTTTGTTTCAATTTTTTTTAAATGAATAATCTAGATCCAATCCTTGTTCACCTTTTTAAAAATTTTACAATATATTATTCTCACTATATATTAAATGTTAATTCTACAAGTCTACATCTCATATGTTACCTCATATTCTTCGGAATTTATTAATTTTATACTTTATTTATTTTAGTCTTGTACATAGCTTCCTTTTGCATATTGCTTTATATCATTCCTCTACTTTGCCACTACTAGTGCCCCCTAAATCTGTAAGCAATAGCCTAATGATCGGTGCCTAAATATTACACATTTGACATACTTTATTAGTCTATATATTTATATTATTTTATACTTTTGTGTGATTTTATATATTTGTAAATATTTTGAGTGTTTGTACATAAATTGTTATAAATAATATATTTTAATATTATATTATAATATAAAATAAAATAATAAACAAATAAAAAACTCTCAGTGGAGGTGCAAAATCCACCCCACTGTTATCATCATATCCATTATCCCACATCAATTTTTGACACCGTTGCCAGGGGCTAAAAATAGAATTATTTAATTTAGAAATTTATTTATAAAACAAAATAAAAAAAAAAAAAAAATTGAGTTTAGTTTCTTTTGGCAAGAGAAACATAAACTTGAAGGAAAAAAAAACCCAAAAAAACAAAATTTTGATACCGTGACACAGAAAGGAGATACCCATACTGGACATATAACTTATGGACTATTTACCTTTGTTGGACACTTGGGGATTAATTACCTCTGCTGAACATAAAACTTTGAGGACAAATAAAGACTACAACTACTAGCATTTACTTTATTGCACTTTCTTTTATTCTGTACATTTATTTTCTTTCTAGGAGGTCCTAAACCCCCTTTCATTTTATTGCAATCTAGTTTATCGCATTTTTGTATATTTATTTATACTAATTTGCAGGTTTTAGCTTGTTAAAAAATAAATAAATAAATAATTTTGAGCTCTTTTAATAGGAACAAAGGTTGGAGCTATCTAGTGCTTTGGAGCCTTGTGTATAGTGGAGTCATGGCATATTTTTAAAATAATTTTTGGGATATGAGAGTCAGCATGTTGATTATTTTGAAAACCCTTTTTTATTATTTTCAATATCAACATTATACTCCACCACCTCAATAAAATTCCTATTTTGAAGAGAGTGTTGCAAATTCTTCAAAATATAGAATCCAGTACACAATTGTTGCACTCTCAAATCCCACCTCAACAAAATCCAGATTACGAGGATAAAGTGTGAACATTTCTTCAAAGCAACTTAGATTCCACCAATGTGTTGTTGCATATCCAGGGTCAATCAATTGCCAAAATGGAAGCCCATTTAGAGCAAATAGCTAATATTCTCGATAGGTAAGAAGAGAATGTCTCCCATTTTCCAATAGAAAATTCTTTAGGAGAGTCTCGGGCTCGTTTTGATTTTGATGACAGTGATATGGATGAGCCATTGTCTACCCCTTTCAGAGAATCGCATTTTTCTTCCATTGAGGATGATCCACTCTCAACCCCATCTTTTTCACCTTGTGTGGAAGTACTGCATCAAGAGTCGGAAACTTTGCCCTCAGTTGATACTGACGAGTTTTTAGATAGGGTTGAGACTATCTCCATGGATACTCCTCCACTTGTTTGTTCAGTGTCTGAGAAATAGTGAGTTGAGTGGGTTTGACGGTGATTTGGACTAGGACTTCGTGATTGGCAACAAACTTTCGATTTCTATTCCTAGGGTTTGTTTACATGACTTCCTATTCAAAAATACATACTCACTTTTGGATGGGTCAAATAATTTTTGCTGAGATGACCCAGATCTCATAAATTATAAAAAACTGAAAATGTGGAATTGCTACACTATGGTAAAATAGATTAGTTTTTTTGTTTTGTTTTGTTTATTTTATTTTATTTTGTGTGTTGTTAGTGTGGTGTGTCAAGGCAAAATAGATGTATATACACCTTTGAAGGGAACCACTGAGTAGGATTAAAGAATTTTGGTCCAAGACGAGTTACTTAAAGAAGGATAAAATTTTTAACCCTAAACTGTATTGGAATCTGACAATAAAAGACTAACTTTTATTTTTATTTTATTAGGTTTTATTTTTGTCTATTGTTTTATTTACAACAAAAAAAAATTCATTTTGGGGAAGCCTTTGAAAGCCCTGCCTTAGGTTTTGTAGGGTTTTCAAAGGAGATCTGCTCCGCCAAGGATCTAGCAATAGTTGTTGCCCGCCTTTCCAATTCTTTGTTTTGTTTCTTTAGCTAACTGATTTCCCATTGAGCGTCTTGATACATCCGCTAAAAAAGAGAAAGTTGTGCATTCAGCTGCTGCACTTCATTTGTTTTGCTTTGTAATCGGCAAGACAGATTTGGCACTGCAATCACGGCCTCTGCACACAATTTCAGTGTGGGAATTAGCATCGATGTCAGATTTGGCTGCCAACAGTTGGTCGAGTGACACTATTGGGTCGAGAGTCGGGACTTGGGTACTCCGAGGAGGATCTGAAGAATCAATATCATGTACCCCTCTAAAGTTTCATTGAGATCGGGGAAAATAGTGAGAGCACGAGAGACTGCCATATCAGCAAAGAAAAGTTTCATTTGTAATGGGCTGATCTTTGCAGTTTTTCTCTTTTACTTGCTCTCATCTGCTACCTCGTATATAAAGAGGAGGTAAGGGACAAAAACAGAAGGGGTGATGACAAAAAGTGAGCGAAGATCAAGGCCAGCTATGTCACCGGCGCTGTAATTGTTGAATTTGAAGACACAACACAGCGGTCGATGCTTCGACAAAGGAAGAAAGGATGAGATGGGGAAAAAAATAAAAAAATAGAGGGAAGGGGAGCAAAGCTATTGGAGAGCTCCAGGCAAGTAGAGGGCTTCAACCAAGAGTGGGGGTGTTTAGTTTGTAAATATTAGAGTGTGATACTTATATGAGTGTTATGAACTAATTTTCTTGTCTTAGGATAGAGATGAAGCCCTGATCAAGTAATTGGGGTAAGTTGTAGTATTTTTCGTTTTGATTTGATTTGGATACATTTGTATAACTCTCAGATCTTTTTGTGCAATAAATGCTTTATTCAAATCCTATTATACAATGGTTTTCACTGTTGTGTATTAAAATTGTTAGACGAGTCATACCTAGTAAGACGAGTAGTGCATCAACAGTAGTTTAGTCTAGTTTAGTGATTATGGTCCGTGTTAAACGAAGATAACTCGGGGCTTTCTAGTTTTAATATACAAATTCTCTTAACGATGTATTTCCAATCAACTTACATCACAATATCTAAATCAATGATTTTCTAAAGACTGAATACAATAACTCCCAATTATGAGGTTAGTGGTAGATTTGAAATCCTAAGATATTTATCTCATTTTGTTTAATTAATTGCTTAATTTAGTAGTTTAATTTTCACTCCAAAAATTCACAACTCCATCTTAAATTTCTAAATTAAATTAATTTCTCATCTTAATCCCTGTGGAACGACACCTAGTCTTAGCTGCTATTCTACGGAGTAGTTGCTTTTACTTGGTTTTAAATAAAATATTTTGATGTGCAAACGAGAACATCAATTTTTGTCAAAAATTGATGTTGGATGTTGGATAATGGATATGATGATAACGGCTGCACCACCATCGAGAGATTTTTATTTTTTTATTATTTTATTTTATATTATAATATAATATTAAAATATATTATTTACAACAATTCGTGTACAAACACTCAAAATATATACAAACATATAAAATAACACAAAAGTACAAAATAATATAAATAAATAGACTAATAAAGCATATGTTAGCAGGTCAAATATGTAATATTTAGGCACCCGATCACACCCCCAACTTACACTTTGCTAGTCCTCGAGCAAAGCAAAACTAAAAAGAAAATAAAATAAAATTTATCTAGACTATTTTCGTAGGGAACACGATTGCATTTAGAGTATGCACTTAGCCTTTGAACCCCTAGTAGACGAGTTGTAATCTCATGAAGGTTTACAGTGAATATACCCACAAAATTCGCATATTTTTTTTTTTAAAGAAAATATTCACAAAAATAATTGTTGATTTTAATATATTAGCAAAAGAACTATCAAAGTTCAGAATATTAGCAATTAGTAAAAAAATTTTATCTATCTCTATACTCGGTGTGTGTAAATTATAGCCAACAAAAATATTATTTAATCTCTTAATGAAAGAAGACTTTAGTTCTATCAAAAACATGCTTTGACTCAAATCTCACAGATATTGCACTTAACAAATGAATCACTAGATACGGTGCAAATTTGTGCTCTCTCAACATATGCGAGTAGAATTAATATCAACAAATCAAAATATCTCGCATATAAGTGATGAAAGACGCCAGCATTAACGAATCACTAGATAGGCAGTCTAATTTCACAAAATTCAATGATGAGGCACCGTCGATACAACTGGCCTGGAACTTCGCTCACCGTTTGTCGTCACCCTTTCTGTTTTGTCCCTGACCTCCTCTTTATATACAAGGTAGCAAATGAGAGCAACCAAAAGAGAAAAGCTGCAAAGATCAGCCCATTATAAATCAAACTTTTCTTTGCTGATATGGTAGCCTCTCGTGCTCTCACCCTTTTCCCTGATTTCAATGAAACTCTAGAGGTAGATAATACTGATTCTTCAAATCATCCTCGGAGTACCTAAGTCTCTGCTCTCGACCCAGTAGTGTCACTCGACGAACTATTGGCAGCCAAATCTGAAATTGATGTTAATGCCTACACACTGAAAATGTATGTAGAGGCCGTAATTGCGGTGTCAAATTTGTCCTGCCGGTTGTAGAGTAGAACAAATGAAGTGCACCAGTTGAGTGCAAAACTTTCTTAACTTCAGCGCATGTATCAAGACACTCCGTGGGAAATCAGCTAGCTGAAGAAACAAAACAAAAAACTGAAGAGACGGACAACAAACTATGCCAGATCTCTGGCGCCCTGGTGTACCTCCTTCGATGGCCAACGAGGGGCAAATTTTGAAAATCCTACAAAACTTGAGGCAGGGCCTTCAAAGGCTTCCCTAAAATGAATCTTTTTTTTTGTTTGTTTGTTTTTGTTTGGTATTTTGATTTTTTTTTTTTTAATAAATTTTTTTTTTCTTTATAAATGAAATAAATAAAAAAATAGACAAAAATAAAACACAATAAAATAAAAATTAGTCTTTTATCGTCAGATTCCAAGACGGTTTAGGGCTGAAAATTTTATCCTACTTTAATTAACCCATCTTGGACCAAATTCCTTTGGTCCTACTCAGCGGTTCCCTTCAAAGGTGTATGCATCTATTTTGCCTTGACATGCCACACTGACAACCTAAAATAAAACAAAACAAAATAAATTAATCTATTTTATCAGAGTGTATCAATTCCACTTTTTCCGCTTCTTATGATTTATGAGATATGGGTCATCCCAGCAAAAATTATTTGACTTGTCCCAAAGTGGACAAAAGTGAGTTAACAAAACAAGAGTAATATATGCAAACCTAGGGTACATATTTTTGAATAGCAAGTCATGTAAACAGACCTTAGGAACAAAAATCAAAAGTTCATTGTCAATCACGAAGTTCCAGTCCAAATCACTATCAAACCCACTCAACTCACTCACTATTTTCTCAGACACTGAATAACAGGTGGAGTATCCATGGAGATGGTCTCAACCCTATCTAAAAACTCATAGTATCAACTGAGGGCAAAGAATCTGACTCTTGATGTGGTACTTCCACACAAGGTAAAAAGATGGGGTTGAGAGTGGATCATCCTCAATGACAGAAAAATGTGATTCTTTGAAAGGGGTAGACAACGGCTCATCCATATCACTATCATCAAAATCAAAACGAGCTAGACTCTCCTAAAGAATTTTCTATTGGAAAATGGGAGAGTCTCTCTTCTTACCTATCGAGAATATTAGCTATTTGCTCTAAATGGGCTTCCATTTTGGCAATCGATTGACCCTGGATATGCAACAATACATTGGTGGAATCTAAGTTGCTTTGAAGAAATATCAACATTCTGTTCTCGTAATCTGAATTTTGTTGAGGTGGGATTTGAGAGTGCAACAATTGTGTACTGGATTCCATATTTAGAAGAATTTGTAACCCTCTCTTCAAAATAGGAATTTTGTTGAGATGGCGGAGTATAATGTTGATATTGAAAATAATCAAAAAGGGGTTTCAAAATAATCGACATGCTGACTCACATATTCCCAAAAAATATTTTAAAAATACGCCATAACTCCACTACACACAAGGCTCCAAAACACTAGATAGCTCAAACCTTTGTTCCTGTTAAAAGAGCTCAAAACTCACCTTTCTTTTTCTTTTTTTTTAACAAGCTAAAACCTACAAATTAGTAAAATAAATATACAAAAAATGCGATAAACTAAATTGCAATAAACTAAAAGGGGGTTTAGGACCTCCCAAAACAGAAAATAAATTTACAGAATAAAAGAAAGTGCAATAAAGTAAATGTTAGTAGTCAGAAGTTAATAGTCATTAGTCTTTATTTGTCCTCAAAGTTATATATTTTGTGTTTTTTTTTTTTTTCCAAGTTTATATTTCTCCTGCAGAAAGAAACTCAATTCAAAATTTTTTTTTTTTATAAATAAATATCTAAATTAAATAATTTTATTTTTAGTCCCTAGCAACAGTGCCAAAAATTGATGTTGGATAATGGATATGATAATAACAGTTGGGTGGATTCTACACCTCCACCAAGAGATTTTTATTTTTTTATTATTTTAATTTACATTATAATATAATATTAAAATATATTATTTATAACAATTCATGTACAAACACTCAAAATATGTACAAACATATAAAATCACACAAAAATATAAAATAATATAAATAAATAGACCAATAAAGTATATATTAGCGGGTCAAATGTGTAACATTTAGGCACCGATCACCTAACTTATAACAACGTTATAAAATTAGTTCAGCTAACCAAAGTTTAGGAAAATTGTATTAGATAGAGGATTAAGCAAGCCTAAACGAATTTTCAGTCCTCCATTATATCGGAGCTACCAATTTTGAGACTACTAGATGTAGTCTTCCATTATATCTTCCTGACAATGGATTTTCAATCTGTCAAACAGTTTTTTGTGGGCTTGCAATTCCCTAAAAGTTTATCTTACGCGACTAAATTAGCTAGTTTTAGTAACAAATGAATGTGAATCATCTCATCATTAAGAGCTTCCAAGCCTTTCACTCCTCAAAATTCATCAAATCATCTTTCAACAAGGTGCTTGAAGGCATCCTCAAGTAGCAAGAATTCCTAATGTGCATGACAAAATAACATGGTCCCACATAGCACGTGTAAAGAAAGTAAACCACTGCAGGACAATCGAAGTTAGCCATAAACATTTAAAAGAAAAAAGTCTGGAACATGAAGAAGCACCTATTTCTAACCAATTAGCAGTCACAACTTTTAGAAAGAGAAGGTTCAAACCAAATGGTTGTTTGGGATGTGCTATATAAGTGCACCTTTTTGACTTTTTGACTAAAAAAGTCGAGGAAAAAAAAGATGTATGTTTGGAATAACTTTTTGACTTCTTACAAAAAGATGTGTCATAAAATATTGTAGCAAAAGCAAAATGACCATTCTACCCTTTTCACTTTTTGACTTGACTTTTGGGTTGTTGAATTCAAAGGGCAAAATAATATTTTTGCCCTTTAGGCTTCCCCCACAAGCTTCCCCAAATATTATAGACATTTTGACTTTTTTAGTAACTTTTTGACTTTTATAGTTTATGCCAAACCAACCCTTAATTCATCTTTAAGGCTCAGTTATTTGTTTTGATAATCAAGTACTCATTTTCAATGTCTTGGTTGTGATTTCTTAAATTGGTGTGCACCTCAGAAATTTGCGTTTTTTGAAAAAAGAAAATGGGTAACTTTAAGATATTTAGTTAATTAACATATATATATATATATATATATATCTTTTGAAAAGTTGAATATATTTATTCACTTGACATGCCATAAGGACACAGCCTTTACACAGGAAGCATACATATAGTAGAATTAATGGTCAAATAGTTGTTTGATTGCATAAAACCATACAATAAATCTTGTGAGCAATGCATCTCTTTGTGGAGTCACATAGATAATAGATCATAATAATATTTCAAAATTTCAAGCTAAGTAGCACAAACATGTACACATAACATGACAAAGACACACTAACACGGCAATTTTCAAAATATGCAGGATACACGACCCATCTAGGACATGATGAAAAATTATTATATGACAAATATATGAATATTTTATTCAAAGGTAGGACACTAATCAAAATTAAAATGCCATATATTCCATAATTTAACATAACAACTGCATTCCAAAGAATGCAATATAGTTGTAAAACATTGAAATACACATTATATATTCATCTTATAAATGTCTCAAAACATATCTAAAGTGCATGAGTTGAATCCCTAATAATGCAGAACATAGTTGTTACTGTAAAACGATTCATCACATGTCACGTTTGGAGGGTTCAAGAAGTGCCACTAAACTGTACGAGAAGTGTGTATGTAAAGTGTCTGATATTATGAATTTTAAATTTTAGTTTAGACATGTTGAAAAAGTGTCGAACATTCTTTTAAGAGTGCCGCAGAATGTTTTGTCCAACATGAGTCACCGACACTACCCACCTACTTCATATAAGTGTTCATGCTTCCTAGATTGCAAGTATAAAAGATGCACTTATAGAACATAGATGATTATAACTACAACTCCAGTATAATCCCTAAGTTGCCTGCTTTAATTATCTGTTATAAAATTGATTTAGATCTAAATATTTATCAAAAGAGGAACCAGAACTGTAGTATTCATATCTCCCAAGAACTATACCAGACCCTGGACACATGTAGTTTGAAAGTAATTTGAATTAAATACACTGAACTTACCATGAGAGGACTCAACATCCAGAATTAGATCCAGTGCATAATCATAATATGGAACTTGGCTGCTTAACCCACAAAGATTAAAATCATCTTGGATGTATTCATCATCAACTTCGCAAAAAAATTCATTTCCTCGCAAATTGCAAAACCAAGAAATCCAAGATGTATCATCCCCGTCAGAACCACTAACATCAGATTCCTCACTGTCTGTCTCGGATTCCTCTGCAATATAGCAAACATGAGCATATCAATTTCACGGAAGTGGAAGTGATTACATGTATTACCTAAGGAAGCATTTACGCATTTTATATATAAGTAAATTGTAAGAAATACTTTTTCCCTTAGTCGTGTAAATAAGAAGAAAAGGCAAGAGGTTCAGGAAATCTATATTATTCCAATTTATTCTTCATTTTTTACCTTTTGTTAATAAATAAAAATATTATATTCAAGAGGCACTAAGGAGCTGCGATCAATATACAAAAGAAAACATATCACAGCTATATGTCGAAAACCTTCAAAAGCTTCTACAAAGCACAAAAATTGGTTCAATGATGGATTAACCACCTCCCAAAAACCAACTACACAAAAAACACAGAAATCTACTCTCTAATTTAAAAATCAGCGCTTCTTTTTCAATCAGAAGTTCTTCCATTCCTTTCTCCCCAAACTAACCACATCAAAGCCAAGGGAACCAAATACCATACCTTCCCCGTCCTCCCACTCGAGCTGCTCTCTAAGAACAAAGCGAATCCCTCATCGTCCTAGGTAACACAATCCACACCAAAGTGTGATTAAAAATAGCAAATTTGTAAATGCCCAAGCGCCCCCTCTCTCAATGATGCACACACGGTTTCCAGACTCAACTCAACCTAGCAACTTTGGATGTACTTTCATAAAACGAAGTTTTATATAGCAGGTGAACCAGTCTGTTACGATGGAAAGCCAATAAAATATCCAGTCCAACACAATATGTACCAGAAATCAGCCAGTTCAACCACAATTTTGGATCCCACCGATAAGCAAGCTGTATCCGAATCGGAAAGCAGAAAAACCAGTTCAAACCAGCTGTTGCAGTACGAACTGGCCAGTTTTTTGAACCATAATCATGATTATAAAAAATGTTCTACCTAGCTAGGTGATATGGGTTTGATTCTCAAATTAAATACAATAATAGAAAAATTGAACCTCGTTTGATATTTAGTGAAGAAAGACCCGTTGTTCCCCGTAATCTAAGAAGTCCATTTTTGCACAGGAGCTGAAAATTTTCCTTTCCAAAAAAAAGGAAATTTGAATTTTAAATGTGAGAAAATAGTGTTCAAAATTAGACTTTTCTAATACTTTTTCTTTCTTGATAGTTAGTTCTTTTTCTCTGCTCTGTTTTTTTTTTTTCTTTGTCTTTTTTCTTATGTCCCATAGGCACTTGTTAGCAAGACCCAAAAAATAAATCTCAAGCATCACTGAATTTTTCATTCTACAACATTTAGATAATATTAATCCTGTGCACGGGTCACCAAGCAAATGGGCAATTCTTCACCAGGTTCTTCCTTCCCATTACCTTAAAAAATAATAGATAGTTCCACCAATGCCAACAAACGAAAATGACTAATGTCTTTGCACCCAAAACATTAATCACCTTGATCCTATAACCCACCAAACCTATAACCAATCACAAACTTCTAAGGGCATCTCCAACCGTCAAACCAATATCAAATTTAAATTTGGGTAAAAATCACACAAAAAAACATCTCCACTCCTTCCTCAAACTTATATGAAATTGAGTTTTACCCATGTTTCTCACCCAAATCAAGGAGATTCAAATTTTACAAAACCATTTCGTAACTTTCAAATTTACAACTTTACAACTACTAAATCTTTACTCAAACTTATACTTAAATCTGAGTTTATCTGTCCATTGGAGTGTTTCAAATTCAAATTTTTCAACACTTCACACGATAAATACATAAACACACAAAATATCCTATATATCACCAGAACAGATTAACATAAAACTCATAAGCATAATTCACTAATGTTCTGTTTGTTTGGGCGGAAAACGTTTTCTAGAAAACATTTTTTTGTATTTTATAGTGTTTGGTACAATGAAAAAACGAAAGTCAACCGAAGGTAGAAAATAATTTTCACTTTCAAAAGGCGAAAAAATGTTTTCCGAACTAAGGTTTTACCAATGTCACTACAGTACCACCGCCACTCTCACCTCCACCATCACACCACCACCACCGCGGAGCGTAATACAAGCAGGAAATGGAAAATAATAAGAAAACACAACCAACCATCAGAGCATTTGTTCTTGGCGGAGGGAGTGGAAGACGGCCGAGTATCACGGCCGTCGAGCGGCTGCAACTTTCCGGCAACGGCGACAGCGCTTCCGGCAGCCGTAGAAGTGGACGGCAGAGACACTCTGTCTTTGTCCCTGTTGCTGCTGTTCAAGCCCCTCGAAGCCGACGGTGACGATTTTTGCAACTGCTTATCTAACGCGTCGTTGATACGCTTCCGATCCAACGGCTCACCAACGATCTCCGACTTCGAGGATCCACCTCCGCCTCCTCGATCTCTATACATATCCAACTGTATATATGAATTATATATATGAAATTTCGAGAATTAGAGCTCTGGTTAGAGATTTTGAAGCTTTTCATCGAACATGGTGTGAGTAGTAAACAGAGATCGGAACAAACAAGGGTTGATTTTTGCAGGGATGATTCAGAAAGTGAGTGTAGATTTCGAGAGGCCGTGAAAACTAGGGCAACGTTTGGTTTAATTTTTAAATTAATATTTGGATAAAAAAAATAAAAATAAAAAACGTTTGGTTAATAAATTTTTGGGTAAAAAATACGCACTACTCTCTGTATTACATTATATTTTTTAAGATTTCCAATTTCTTAATAAATTATTTATTTTATTAATAAGTCATAAAATTAATTAACAGTTGTTAATGATATTAATATATTTTAATTAATAATTTAGATAATTTTATTATTATATAGGAGAGTAGTTATGAATTTTATTTTTTTAGTTAATTCTGTTAAATAAAAAATTCTGATAAAAGGGCATTTGGAATTTTTTAAATTACTCCTATAAGAAACAACAACAATGATTCATCCCCCCTTTTCCCCCACCTCCTTTGACCCCCTCTCTCTCTCATTGGTCCCTTTTTTTTTCTTTTTCTTTTTTTTCCTGCTCCTCCAATCACCACCCACCACGTGGCAAAGGGGGTGAGGGGGTGACCCCCAAAAGGGAGTCCCAAGCATTAGTCAAACAATCTGTACTTAAAACAAATCTCAATAGATGTATTTATAATTTATCTTAAATTTTTAAAACCCATTCTTCTCTCCTTTTTCTTTTTATTATTAATAAATCAATTAATTATTTTTTCTCTCTCCTCACATTTTATATATCAATCAATCAAATTTTCTTATACTTATTTATTCAACTACAAAAGAGAATCAAAATATAAAAATTATAAATTATCTCATAATGATTTTCAAAACTCATAGCTTAATAAATTTTTAATTTTCAAAACTTTTTTTTAACAACTTGTCTTTCAAAATATAACACAAAATTCAAAACTCTTTTTAAAATTTGAAAATTAGGTTAAAAGCCAGCTTATTTGCTTTTTTGAACTACATCACATTTTTACTTATTTGCACATTTAAAAAAAATTTAAAAATTATCTTTTAACCTACTTTCCAAAGAAAAATGCTTGAGACCTCAAAATTTCGAGACTCAAATGCCTTGAAATTGCTTCTTTTTTTTTTTTTTGGGCTGTGTTGGTTTGATTTTTTTCATTTTTCCCTTTCTTATTTTATTATTATTATTATTATTTTTTAGCAAGGTGGTTATGTGTAAGGGTGTGCTAAAAAACTAAACATCTCGCACCAATTCAGCTTGTGTAGTTTGATAAGGTGAGTGAGTTGGGTTGGACTAGTTTGGTGATAAAATTGACTGATCAGTTAGGCTACTGGTTAAAATTTATTAATTCTATGTAGTTTTGTACGAGTCTCTACTATTTTTTATTTCAAATTAGAAAGACTCGGATTTTGACATAAAAATATAATAGGGACTCGTATAAAACTATATAGAATTAATAAATTTTAATCAACAGTCCAACTGATCAGTTAATTTTATCACCAAATCAGTCCAACTTAACTCATTCACCTTTTCAAACCACACAAACTAAAATTGGTGTAAAATGTCTAATTTTTTTAACACACCCTTATATATAGTGGATGTTTGGGAAGTGAGTTTTTTTTGTAGGTTTTTTTAGTTGTAGGATATTATTAGAGAAAAAAATTTTGTGTTTGGAAAGATAGTTGGATTTTTTGTAGTTTGATGTGATGTTTGTGAGAGAAAAAGTGAAATAATTATGGGATTTAATGTGATATTTTGTTTAGATTTATTTTTTTGATTTTGTAATTAATTTATCTTTTAGTAAAAAAAATAAAAAAACAAACTTCCCAAACACTGTCATAACCACTCTTGAAAATAAAAAAAATAAAAAATAAAAATGATTCGAGACTCGAATGTCTCGAAATTTTGTGACGTCTACCACAACTCCCTTATGCTCTCTCTCTCCCCCTCTCTCTCTCTCTCTCTCTCTCTCTCTCTCGTTTACATTTTTTTCAAATATTTGACACCATTCATGTAAGATTTTAAAAATCAGATCAATAAGCAAATTAAAAAAAAAATTTAAGTGACGCATCATTGAATCAAAATCAAGTCAATTCAGGTTGAACTATAATGTTATAATTAATTAATAAATGTATTAAAAATTATAATTTACTAAAAAAATAAGTATTAAATATATTACATATTTGTATAAATATATATTACATATTTGTATAAATATATTTATGAATTATTTTTAAATTAATATTATTTATAAAAATGTTAATTATACTAATACATGAAAGAAAATGATTTGAATATAATAAATAAAATATATCTACTAATTTATCAACAAGGAGTATTGTTAACTTAGGCCTCGTTTGGGAACATGCTATTTTAGTAACTTTTTGACTTTTTAGTTAAAATATAAAGTAAAAAAAACTAGTATGTTTAGAATGACTTTTTGATTTTTTACGAAAAGATGTGCAAAAAGTATAGAGAAAAGGGAATCTTTGACTTTTTTGTATAAGTTGTTAGCTTTTTAATTTTTTAGTGACTTTTTAGTTAAAATCATCACTTGCCAAACGAGGCCTTAGTGATAACTAACAATAGTCTCGTGCTTAAGATCTGATTTTTTTTTTTCTTTTTATTTATCATTATGTTAGTCGCTGCCAATCCTCTTGTCTCTATTCCCAACTTGTCACCGGAAAAACTTTTAGATTTAGACTCAAATCTGACTCGTGATCAAGATTTAATGTTATTCAATAGTTGATCCAAAAATCTTAATAAGAGGGTGCCAAAACTCTATATAATCATAAATTGATTATAAATTTTATTTTATCACATTCTTACAAATGTTTTGTATGTACATTGTACTAAAATTATTCAGTGTGTTTGGTTTGAGTTTTCTGGATTAAGTTTTTTGAAAACTGAGTTTTTTAGTTTTCGTATTCTTTTGTTTTTAGTGAATATTTTTTTAATTTTAAATATTTTTTTTTACTTTTTTAGATGCACCTTACTTAGATGTATCTAAAAAGTAAAAAATTTGTGAAAAAATATTTTAAAAAATTAATAAATACATAAAAATACAAAAAATGTACTGAATTCTTGTATTTTTTTTTTTTGTATTTTTGGTATTTAGTGAATTTTTAAAAGATTTTTTTTACAATTTTTTTACTTTTTAGGTGTATTTATGTTAGGTGTGTCTAAAAAGTAAAAAAAATTGCTTAAAATATTAAAAAAATTCAGTAAAAACAAAAAAACACGGAAAATAATAATGTAGAATTTTCTGAAAAGTGTTTTTCTGAAAAATGAAAACAAGCAAGCTGATTGTTTTTATAAGCACAAAATTAAATATTATCATTAAATTTACAAATAAAATTTTTGGCCAATAGACATTTATAAAATAAAAGGATTTAAAACAATATTAAAATTTCTTTTACACATTGTACAAAATGTAAGATTAAAAAAATAGTAAAATATATGTTTTTTCAAGTTGATCATAGTCACATTAAACTGTAATTAACACCAATAAGAATATAATCAAAACTCATTTTGATCGTAATCAAAGTCACTACAATGAATTATAACAAATGCCACTTTAAAACATAATCAAAATTATAATGGGACGGAACTAATTTAATTTAATAATTTTGTAGCCTTACCACCATAAGGACCAATAATTAAATAGCACAATAATTTGTAACTAACAACAATTTAAATTATATAACTTACATATGGAATAATGGAAACAACATGATCCTAGTTAAATGCTTCAAGCCAATTAACACTTCAGAGGGGGAAAAGAGGTAAAATATTAGCCCCCGTTTGTTTTCTTCTATTCACATCCGGATTGTGAATGATGAACAGTGAAAATGTTTCATGTTTGTTTTGATTTTGGAACTCTGGATTCGTAGTCTCCTTTGGACTACGATAAGCCTTGGTGAGGATATTATTAATTAGGGCAAGGACGTGATATTAGAAAATAGTCCGTTTGGCTTAGGGTGTTACCAATCGTTCATCTAGACATCGGCCGGTCAACCAGTCAGCTGCAATTTTATTTTATTTTAGTTTTTTATTTTTATTTTTTTACATATTGGGCTTTTTTTTTTTTTTGATCACTAATGTTTAATGTTTTTTTTTTGTTACGTAAAAATCACAATTTAATTTGTTTTGTTATTTTATATTTATTTATATTTAACAATTCCTACGCTAACAACTATCATCAAAACAAACATAATTTTACTAATTCTTTCATTATCAATCTCCTCACTAACAATTTTCTCACTATTAATCTCCTTACTATCAATTCCCTCTATTTTACCTCTAAAAACAAACGGACCCTTACAACTTAGAGGGGTTAATTCCTAAAAAATATAGATTCAACCACAAACATATATAGTAATCTATATCTATATCTATATTAAAGAAAATAGGGTTTTTAATGAGAAGTCTTATGAGAGTTTCAATCTCTCATACTAATTTTCTTGATTTTCTTAATTTTAAATAATTAAGAAAATCCACATTAGCTAGCATTCATTTAACCATATAAAAATAAAACTCTAATTAGTCAATGATTTATAGTTTTAAAAGGAATATATATATTTTTAATATATATTATATAATATAAGTAAAAACGTTATTCGTTCATTAAGTCTCAAAGTTCTAAAAGCATCTTGATCAAAATAGTCAAATTTTTAGTTAAATTTTAATTAAAAGTCTGTTTTTCTATTTTAGCTACCATTTTTTCAACTATATTCCCTAACAAACTCTCTATTTTTTATTTTATTTGTTGAGTCATCTTACCCTAACTACATGTACCTATTGGTTTGATATTCAACTAAACTAATTAGTCAACATGTAACGTCCCGAAATAATTACTATAAACCATCCACAATATTAACTACAAAATAACATGTGATGAAATAGTTGTCTTCCATTAATCCCAATTGCTTGTAAAAAAGGATAACATATGTAGACATACATTCATAAGTCTAACCCTTAATCTATAGCATATGTTACAATAAGAGATAAGATATGAAAATAAAACAGATAATAAATGCTCTAAAGGCTTACAACTTTCCAAGATAGTACTTGATTACAATAAAAGTGGAATTTGAGTCCAATACAGTTAAAGGCCTTTGGCTTATACAAAACATATATAAAAGATCAACAAAATGAAGCTCTTGCTCTAACTTCTCCCAAGCTATTGCCTTGGCGGAGGCATATCATCTACACTGAAATGTTTTTCCCAAATAGGGTGAACCAAAACCTAATAGAAATAATCCAACACAGTATATGAATCTTAACAAAGCTATAAGGTGAATGCATATGCAATGCTCGTGCCAAAACGTTTTACATCTCTTTTCAAAACCATGTAATGCCATATTAATATCATAGTTCACAAATTATTTCCTTCACAATAGAAAATAGGGTAGTGAATCACACTCTGGAAATTTCAGAACCAATACAACCTTTCACAGAAATTTCATCCGCGGGAAACCGTGAATCGGCACCCATGTAAATTGTAGGCTATACAAGCACTACTATTGTCATGTTACAGATATTTCGTAAGCGGGATCGGCACCCATGTATACGAGTGATTTTTAGGACTTTCATCATGGACACTCAGGCCAACTTATTTCAATGAGACAATATATGTTTCCCAGATTCACCCATTTTTTCTCAACACGATAAACATTTCCAATGTATAAGTGTGAGATAATGCTCAATGCAAATGAATGAAAAAATAGTTTCAATTCCCCTAATTCTCATGCAATTTCTACAACAATCATAATTATCCTCTATCGATAGCCCAAAACAGATATCTCTAAACATATAATTAATTTCTATAAAGGCAAACTTTTCAAATTCAAGATGTGAGTGGTAATACATACCCAACTCTATCATTCTCATCAAAACCAATCCAATTTCTTATTTC
The DNA here is from genome assembly GCA_030407325.1 of Camellia japonica. NCBI lineage: Eukaryota > Viridiplantae > Streptophyta > Magnoliopsida > Ericales > Theaceae > Camellia > Camellia japonica. The sequence continues at coordinate 130,160,771 of JAPPVO010000019.1, read as the reverse complement.
CAACACCAATTCCATAATTTATATAAAATCAACATTTAACATAATTAGGGCAAAACCTTCTTTCTTCCAAAATCAATTTTACATAATGAAACCAACTATTTTATCACAACTAAACCTCATTTCCAATCCCACAACCATTTTTATGAAACCGTTAGAAAACCCCTCTTTTGAGTGTTGACCCAAAACCCTAGATTTATTCAAAATCTCCAAAATCACAATATTATTTCAAAACACAAATAGCTAAATTAAAAATCATAAGAAAGTGTAGAGAAATCCATATCTCAAGCTAGAACACGAGAGAGAGAGAGCATGGGAAACTCAAAGTCACCAAAAACCAACTTTGCTCCAATTAGAACGAAGCCCTCGTTGAGTTCTATCTTTTTAACAAAGGCACAAGGGGTGAAAAGATCGATGGATCTAGGCGGATTTGAGTGAAATTGATGGGTTTTAGAGAGAGAGTGAGAGAAAATGGTGTTTTGAAATGTTTAGAGAGAGAGAGAAGAATGAAAAAAATGACTTTATGAACTAATATATTCACAGCTCGCTCGAGCGCATGATGTGTCGCTCGAGCTACCAGACACAATAAGTTGTACCGCTCAAGTGCAAGCTTCACACGAACGAAGAATGCCAACTTCCAGTATTTTTGCAGACCTACAAAAATACTGAGAATACATAAGGACTGCTCGAATGCAAGAAGTGTCGTTCGAGTGAAGAAGCAAAGTTCTTGGCAACAATAGTTTGAAAAACATGCTACCAGCCTGTTCCAAACGCAACCAACACATCCCAATAGCCAACTCAAAGAAAAATAAGGGGAAACAAGACATGAACAACTATATAAGATAATGAAAATCGGATCCAAAACATCAAATGGTTCGGGTCTAAACCAGAATCGATATAACCTCCATCCCTTAAGGAATTTCATCCCTGGAATTTTAAACCAAACATTAAACCATGCTTAAACCACTTACAACAATGATAGTAGTTTAAATTTGTTACCATGACCCATCCACTGGTCATCATTTCTCATCAACATGATAAACAAGTTTTCAATACTAAATATACAATTCACATTCCCAAAACATATAAAATGTTTATATTACATTAGCGCAACAAAGTTTTCAATACATGCTCAAACATCAACAAATAGGTCCAAATACTTCTCACGGACTTCCATCTCACGCTCTCAAGTGACTTTTTAAACCCTGTGGTGTCGCCACAATATTTTTACCAAAGGAATCGTCTTGCCTCGCAAGACTTGGTCTCGAGTGTCTAAAACTCTAATCGGTCTCTCCTCATACGAGGCACCCTCATTTACCTCTAATTCCGTCCAATCCAATACATGTGATGGATCCAGCTCTTACTTCCGAAACATACAGATATGAAACACGTCATAAATCCCGAAAGCTATGGTGACAGGGCCAAACGATAAGCTACCTCCCAAATCCGCTCTAGGATCTTAAGGCTCAATAAACCTAGGGGACAACTTCCCGCCCTTTCCAAACCTTGTCAAACCTTGTCTAGGTGATATCTTCAAGAAAACGTGGTCTCCCATCTCAAAGAACAACGGTTTCCTCCTACAATCGGTATAACTCTTCTAACGACTCTGAGCCGTAACCAACCTCTTACGGATAAGTGCAACTTTCTCCACTGTTTTCCGGACTAACTCTGGACCTAACATAGGTGCATCACCCACCTCGGCCTAACACAGGAGATCTACATGGTCGGTCGTACAAGGACTCAAACAGTGCCATACCAATACTCGACTGGAAGCTATTGTTATAAGCAAACTCCACTAAAGGCAAGTGCCTCTCCCACGACCCCTTAAAGTCAAGAACACAACCCCGAAGCATATCTTCAAGGATCTGAATGGTACGGTCTGACTGCCTGTCAGTCTAAGGATGATAGGCGGTACTAAAAGTCAATCTAGTTCCCAAGGCATTCTATAGGCTCTACCACAACCGAGCCGTGAAACGTGGATCTCTATCTGAAATAATAGTCACAGAGACCCCATGAAGTCGAACCATGTCCCTAATACACAGATCGACAATGTAGTCTACCGAGTCACTTGTACGCATAGATACAAAGTGCACTGACTTAGTCAACTAATTAACAACCACCTATACGGCATCATTACCCCATTGAGTCCTCGGAAGACCCATAACAAAATCCATCGTGACATGTTCCCACTTCCACTCGGCTATAGGCAAGGGTTGTAACAAACCCACTGGCCTTTGATGCTCGGCCTTCACTTGTTAATAAGTAAAACATCTCAACACAAACACGGCTACATCCTTCTTCATTCCCTTCCACCAAAACTAGTAGCTAAGGTCATGATACATCTTTGTGCCTCATGGGTGCACCGCAAAGCATGAATGGTGAAACTCTCGGAGTACTTCCTCTAGATAAGACTTCGGTACGAAAAGACGGTCAAGGTATCTAACACTCGAGTCAGAATACACGTTCAAGCCTTTCTTTACTTTCCCACTAGAGATCTTCTCCTAGAGAGTTTCTACCTCAAGATCACCTTTCTGTGCTTCTATAACTCGGCTCATAAGTGTAGGTTGTGCAACTACCGAAAACAAAGCTGCCGACTCAATGAACTCACCAAGACACAAGTCAAACTCGCCAATAGCACCCAACTTCTCCCATTCTCAGATAACAATACTCGCTATATTGCTAAAGGAATTTTTACTCAAGGTATCGGCCACTACATTAGCTTTCCCGGATGATAGTGCAACTCAAAATCGTAATCCTCCACAAACTCCATCCATCTCCTTTGCCTCAAATTCAAATCTTTCTGTGAGAATAGATACTTCAAACTTTTATGATTAGAAAACACCTCAAACTTCTCACCATAAAGGTAATGCTTCCAAATTTTCAAAGCAAAGATCACGACTGCTAGTTCTAAGTCGTGGGTGGGATAGTTTCTCTCATGTGTTTTCAATTGACGTGAGCCATACATCAAAACACAACCCAAACCTTCCCGTGATGTGTCACAATACATTGAATAGCCAAACCCCTCTCTGGAATAATCAACACTAGAGCAGTGGTAAGTTTAATCTTAAGCTCTTGAAATAACTTCTCACAAGTCTCACTCCACACAAATTTGATTCCCTTCCTCGTCAGTCTAGTCAACAGTGAGGCTAACCTAGAGAAATCCTTCACAAACCGACAACAATACTCGGCCAACCCGAAGAAACTATAGATCTCAAAGGCATTCTTAGGTTGTTCTCAATCTTGTACTACTTCTATTTTAGATGAATCTACAGCCACTCCTTCCCTGGATACCACATGGCTTAAGAACTTCACTTCTTTCAACCAGAACTCATACTCCTCGAACTTAGTATACAATATGTGGGCTCTAAGTAACTCAAGCACAACTCGCAAGTATTCCTCGTGCTCTTCCTGAGAGGGTGAGTAAATCAAGATGTCATAATTAAGACGACTACAAAGCGATCTAAGAATTCATGGAAGATTCGATTTATCAAATCCATAAATATGGCCGGTGCATTGGTTAACCCAAAAGGCATCACTTGGAACTCGTAATAGCCATACTGAGTACAGAAGGCCGTCTTCTGGACATCCTCTTCCCTTACCCTCAACTAGTGATAACTTGATCTCAAGTCTATCTTAGAGACACAACAAGACCCTTTCAACTGATCAAACAAGTCATCTATATGAGGCAATGGGTACTTGTTCTTAACAGTTACCTGGTTTAACTTCTGGTTATCAATACAAAGCTACAATGCACCATCTTTCTTCTTGGCAAAAAGAGCCAGTGCTCCCCAAGACGAAGTACTAGGGTGGATAAAACCCTTATCTAACAATTTCTAGATTTAAATCTTCAACTCACTCAATTCGGTAGGTGCAAATCTATACGGTGCCATAGAAATCGATGCTGTGCCAGACACTAAATCAATAGAGAACTCAATCTCACGGTAAGGTGGTAAACCAGTGAGATCCTTGGGAAAGACATTCGGGTATTCACAAACTATCATTGGTAACTCAACTCGGACCACATCACTCTCGACACTCAAGAATGTAGCAAGAATGAGACTAAGCTCACTTTGACCACGCGGATCACACACAAGCAATAAGGCTCTATCGACTCTGTCCCCCATGAAATGAAAACAATCACTGCTTGAGGTACATACAGTTACCCTCTAACGGTAACAATTTATGATAGCCAAGCCACTTCTAACCCCAATGTCGATGCAAATGTAAAAGAGATAAAAGAATGGAATTCACCCGTATCAATCAACACATTGGCAATAAAATTGCATAACAAGAAAGTACATTTCACAACTGAAGGCATTGGCACTAAGTTTGGCGTGGTAACAGCATACACATGCCCTATAGGTCTCTACTCCACCCGCTCACCCCTTGGAGCATAAGTCTGATACACTGACTAGGCCGAAAAGGCCCCCTGATTGGCCCTTGAGGCCTATGTTGACTGTGCAGGCTGGTGGCTCTGTGTGTGCCACCTGACTGAGGGCAAAACCTCCTCACATACCCTGACTGCCGACACTAATAATAGGTAGGCAGCTACCCTCTCCCCTGACTCTAGCTCGTCGCCTCCACAAGGCGTCTGTAGTCCCTAATCATCGACCCAGCTACTAAGAAAAAAAGCTTGGTCCTCAATTTCTTCTCGAACTCAATACAACGACGTTCCTCAATCGGTACGAGTTTCGGTACAAATCCAGAGAGGCCAGTGAAAGCTGCCTCAAACTCAGCTACTGGCAAACTAAGCTACTTGAGCTTCAGAAACTGATCTCTTAACTTCTCCCTAACAGTAGGAGGTAAGAACTTGTCTTAGAAGACGTTGACAAAGGCCTCCCAAGTCACTCTAATGCGCCCACACCCATACTTTCACCATTGACCCGCATCTTCCTTCAGTTGGAAGGATACCAAGGTCACTCTCAGTCCATCGTCCTCGATGCCAAGCATCTCGAACGTTTTCACCATTTGTTTTAGCCACTCATCTGCTTTAGTGGCTTCTTAGGGTCACCCAAAAACTCATCCGGATTTGACTGGAAGAACTCCCTCTTCAAGAAGGACGACCCTGCTTTAGTAACTTAGGCCTGGACTTGATTGTCAGCCCTGAGAAAGTCCATAGATTCCCGCAAAGCTCTGGCCATTTCACGGGCCAAAACGCCCATGGTCTGCTGACCAACTGGCTCGGCAACATTGGCTTGACCAACCCCTTCTTCTTGTGCTACAATCTCATCCGGTAACGGCACCTCATGCCATCTAGGCCTACCACGCCTACCACCACCACATCCACGTCCTAATATCCTAATGAATGTAACAAAAGAGATTAGCACATTTGCAAATGTGCCAAAGCTAACTCACTCACATCCTAAGGCAATGGACAACAGTAATTCATTCCACATAAGCACGTAGTCACATAAGCACATACGAATTTCCTTCCTAGATAATGATCGTCCTACAACATTGCTAGAGTTAGAAATAACAGTGATCAAGTGCTCGTCTAATAGGACTGCTAGAAACTCGTAGACCAAATCAATATCTTAGAAATTAAATCTTATATCCATGTAATCACATAAGCATATTATCACATAGCATACCATACATATAATATCTCTATCAAGCGAGATAAGCCCATTGTGGTAAGAACCACTTCCCACGTACCCAAAGTATTCAAACCCGATTCACTCTGATACCAAGTTGTAACGCCCCGAAATAATTACTATAAACTATCCACAATATTAATTACAAAATAACATGTGATGAAATAGTTGTCCTCCATTAATCCCAATTGCTTGTACAAAAGGGTAACATATGTAGATATACATTCATAAGTCTAACTCTGACAGATAATAAATGCCCTAAAGGCTTACAACTTTCCAAGATAGTATTTGGTTACAATAAAAGTGGAATTTGAGTCCAATACAGTTAAAGGCCCTTGGCCTGTACAAAACATATACGAAAGATCAACAAAATGAAGCTCTTGCTCCAAATCCTCCCAAGCTATTGCCTTAGCGAAGGCATATCATCTGCACTTGAAATGTTTTTGCCACAAACGGTGAGCCAAAACCCAGTAGAAATAATCCAACATAATATATGAATCTTAACAAAGCTATAAGGTGAATGCATATGCAATGCTCGTGCCAAAACGTTTTACATCTCTTTCCAAAACCATGTAATGCTACATTAATATCATAGTTCACAAATAATTTCCTTCACAATAGAAAATAGGACATTGAATCACACTCTGGAAATTTCAGAACTAGTACAACCTTTTACAGAAATTTCGTTCGTGGGAAATCGTAAACCGGCACCCATGTAAATTGTAGGCTATACAAGCACTACTATTGCCATTTTATAGATATTTCATTCACGGGATCAACACCCATGTATACGCGTAGTTTTTAGGACTTTCACCATGGACACTTAGGCCAACTTATTTCAACAAGACAATACATGTTTCCTGGATTCACTCATTTTTCTCAAAACGATAAACATTTCCAATGTATAAGTGTGAGATAATGCTCAATGCAAATAAATAAAAAAAATAGTTTCAATTCCCCTAATTTTCATGCAATTTTTACAACAATCATGGCTATCCTCCACCGATAGCCCAAAACAAATATCTCTAAACATATAATTAATTTCCATGAAGACAAACTTCCCAAATTCAAGATGTGAGTGGTAATACATACTTCACTCTACCATTCTCATAAAAACCAATCCAATTTCATATTTACAACATTAATTCCATAATTTATATAAAATCAACATTTAACATAATTAAGGCAAAACCCCCTTTCTTCCAAAATCAATTCTACATAACGAAACCAACTATTTTATCACAACTCAACCTCATTTCCAATCCCACAACCATTTTCATGAAACCATTAGAAAACCCCTCTTTTGAGTGTTGACCCAAAATCCTAGATTTATTCAAAATCTCCCAAATCACAACATTGTTTCAAAACACAAATAGCAAGTTAAAAATTATAAGAAAGTGTGGAGAAATCCATACCTCAAGCTAGAACACAAGAGAGAGAGAGAGAGAGAGCATAGGAAACTCAAAGTCGCCGAAAATCAACTTTGCTCCGATTAGAACGAAGCCCTCGTCGAGCTCTATTTTTTTAACAAAGGCACATGGGTGAAAAGATCGACGGATCTAGGCGAATTTGAGTGAAATTGATGGGTTTTAGAGAGAGCGAGTGAGAGAAAATAGAGTTTTGAAATGTTTAAAGAGAGAGAGGGATGGAAAAGTAACTAAGAAAAGTGACTTTACGAACTAATATACGCACAGCTCGTTCGAGCACAAGATGTGTCGCTCGAGCTACCAGACACAATAAGTTGTACCACTTGAGCACAAGAAGCTTCGCACGAGCGAAGAATGCCAACTTCCAATATTTTTGCAGACCTGCAAAAATACTGAGAATACGCAAGGATCGCTCGAGTGCAAGAAGTATCGCTCGAGTGAAAAGGCAAAGTTCTGGGCAACAATAGTTTGAAAAACACACTACTAACCTGTTCCAAATGCAACCAATACATCCTAATAGCCAACTCAAAGAGAAATAAGGGGAAACAAGACATGAACAACTATATAAGAAAATGAAACCCGGATCCAAAACATCAACTGGTTTGGGTCTAAACCAGAATTGCTATACAATATATGAGTTTGATGGAGTGTGTTTATATGATTTTGTGCTATAAAATAGTCAAGAGAAAACTGTAACAAGTTTAATAATGATGTCTTATCTCTATTTTCATAAATTTTTGAATTAAAAAAATTATAAAAATACACATGTCAATAAACTATTGGTTATTTGATCAATATGGTAATATATTTAAACATTTAAACTTAACTCTTATGAAACATTCTATGTGAAAATCAAATCAAACTTTTTTATGTTTCAAAATATCATAATCATATCATTTATTGATCAATAAGGTAATATATTATCTAAAATCATAATGTTTTTAAATAAATAATATATTAAAAATTTATAATATGAATATACACATGTCATAAAATTATAAAATTTAATAATATTATATTATAATATTATGAGCTCTTTACTTATAGGGCGAATTACACTAACAGTCCATATAGTTTGGAGCTCGTGTCACTTTGGTCCCTGATTTTTCAATTGTAACACATTTGACCTTGAATTTTGAATTTTGTTCCAAATAAGGACAATTGAATATACTATTGCTCAATTTCAAGGGCGAAATCGTCAATTTGATAAAATATAAACTAATTTGACAAAAATAAATGTCAAAAAAATATTTTTAAAATTTTGAAAATTATTTCTACCCACCAAAGATAAAATTATATAAAATTGATAAATCTTTTACACATTTATTTATTTATTTTATCAAATTAATTTTTATTATGTGCTTGGATGATAATCATGTAATAGGTGGTTGTTAGGTTTTTAATGTGTAATCGATACATTTAATATATGAAATGTTTTTAGTTAATGGATTGGTTTAATAATGATATCAAAGTTGTCTCCATATTTAACTTTTAAAAAAATAGAAACTAATTTAATGAAAATAAAAATAATCACCCATTACATGATTATCATCCAAACACATAATAAAAATTAATTTGATAAATAAATAAATAAATAACTGTGTAAAAGATTTATCAATTTTACATAATTTTATCTTGGGGCATTTACACACAAGTCTTAATTTATGAATTTATATTCCATTAAGTCTTAACTAAGATTTTTTGGACTTTCAAATCCAATTAAATTTTTAATAGTCGGAATTGCCATTCAAATAATGATTGTTCATCATTTATGATTATTTATAAATGAATATAATGATTTGACATTTATTTTGATTTTTAAAAGTTTAAAAAATCAATTTTCAAATTAAAAAAACTAAAAAACAATTATGTGAAAAAAAAAATGTTTTTTTTTTTGAAAAAATTGAAAAAATTGAATTATTTTTTGTGCAAAATTGAAAATTTTGGGTCTATAAAGGAGCATAATGATGGAACATTGATGTGCAAAACCAAAAAAAAAATTTTAAAATGAAAAAACTGATAATATTTTCAGTTTTAAAACGGGAAAAAACTGATAATGTTCTCAATTTTATTGGATAATTGAATCAAACCAATAAATGTAAGGGCAAAAACGTTTAACCTTATGCTATGTTTTTTTTCATCAGTTAGTGAAACAGTTATCTGGAACATTACTATACAAAATTGATGATATTCTTAATTTTAAAAATTGAGAAAAACTGATGATATTCTGTTACGCCCTATATTTTACACGGTCTCGCTCACGTGAGTAAACCACCCAACGATGAACAGTAGATAACAACTCTTATGCAAATGAATATAATATAGGCACACAACATATGTGTTTATCCGATTTAATACATTATAAGATGCAACATCTAAGTCGAATGGATGTTCAGTAACTAAAACATGTACAAATGTTATAAAATCAAATTAAACGCCCTGAGGCTTACATCATATACAAGGGTGTAACCCTTACAAGAATGGCATACGGCCAATAAATAACATAAACAGCCCTTGGCCTACAAAAAATAAAACCACCCTACATAGTTCAGAACACAGCTTCACATCACAGTCTACATCCACACATGTACACTTGAAAAACATTTCCAGCCACGCACGGTGAGCATAAAGCCTAGTAGAGACTACTTCAAAAATTAAACATGCTCCACCAGCATAAAAAATCATAATGCTGTACATATATACAATATGCCCAAATGCATTCTCAAATCCATTTGATTTCTCAACAAAATCTTTTCTTTCCAATTACCAAAACTTTACGTTTAATCAAAACGTTTTTCGAGTTCAAATCATCCGTTTGATATAAAATTCCTTTCCAAAAACCAATTTCGGTACCTCAATACTAACCAGCAAATACATTGCTAAATCAAATGCGAATACATCACTAGATAACAACAAACACATTGTCAAAACCATTTTCCAAACATTCTGTTCCAAAACAACATAACAGTAAATAAATGGGTGAATCTCCAAAACAAACATAACTTTTCATAGAAATTTTGTCCGCGGGAAACCGTAAGCTAGCACCCATGTAAACGTAGGCTATACAAGTGCTACTATTGCCATTTTACGTATATTTCATCCGCAGGATCGGCACTCATGTGTATGCGCAGTTTTCAGGACTTTCACCCCGGACACACAGGCCAACTTATTTGATGTAACAACAACTTTCTCCCATATTCACCATTTTATTTACCCTTTTCAATAGTACAATACATATAACTCAAAATATTGTTTTTCCAAAACAATGCAAATATTTCAAAACATAATGTGAGAATTTCCAAAACCTCTTTCCAAAACATACAGTTTCAATTTCCAAAATCTATTACATGCTTCATGATATGAATGATTTCAAATTGCCTATGCCACATGCAATTTCTAACACACGGCAATACTATCCTCCACCAATAGTCGAAACAATTATTTCTAATGCAATAATGAATAGATAACAATACATATATATTTTCCAAGAGAGTAATAACACCCATTTTCAAAATCTCACAACCATATCCTTTCCAACCAAACCATTTACCATAAATCAATCCAACTCCCAAAACAATATCATTTAGGGTTTTTTTACAAATTGGGGCTTTTCTACTTTTAGAAATCCATATGCAAGTTTGATTATCAAAAATTACTATAGTAGCAAAATCATAGCCCAACAATCCCCTAATTTCACAAAACCTCATTTTCTTTCAAAATCACTTTTGAGTAAAAGAAAGCAACCATGTCAACATATCTCAACCACCAATACAACATCATAACCTTGTTCAAGAACTCATAAAAAAAAGAAAAAAAAAAAAAAACCCTCTCTTTTACATTTCAAATCGATACTCTAAGTTTTACCCAAAACACCTAAATCCATAGATCTTTTGAGAAATTATGCCAAATGACTACCAAATATAAATAAGAAAATATGCCACGAATATGCTACCGAACTCATATTGAGTTTATGAAATAGACCTTACCTCTTGAAGCGAAGAGGAGAACTCGGAAAAACTCAAAGTCGATGAAACCACGAAACTCTTGGATTAAAAGAAAGCCCTTGATGAGATCTTCAATCTTTCTCAATGAACTAAGGTGAAATATGTTTCTAACCAAGTAGATCTAGGGAAGTTAATTTTCTAAGAGAGAGAGAGAGAGGGATTCACGGTTTAAAGAGAGAAGAGAGAGAGAGAGAGAGAGAGAAGAAAAAATGAATGAGAAAAGTGTGTTTGGAGTCTATTTATAGTGGTAGAATAACGGTCCTAAAGTCAAAGAAAAGAATGAGTCAAACCCCCAAAGAGTAGAGCCCAAAACCGAACCAAAATCTGAAAATTAACTCACAAGGGGTCAACCCTCAAGATAGTGGTGTCGACCCTCAAGAAGAAAAGCTGAGGCACTACAGTGTGCAACAGACAAGGGTTGACTCTAGGAACTTAGGGTGTCAACCCTATTTTCAGTAAACAACCAGAATAAAACAGCAATGGAAGGGTCGACCCTAGGAACTCAACCCCAAAAACCAGCAAAGATACTAAGTGTAAGGCAGCAAGGTGGTGTCGACCCCCAAGAAGACTAGTGTTGACACCAGAACAAATTTTCTAAGTTCCCAAAGAACTTTTCAACGTAAGCAAGTGCGAATGAACAATTCCAATTAGTTTAAATCAAATTGTACTCCTCCAAAACCAAGATACAACAACTCCAAAAACTTTCAAAAATGAAAGTAAAGGAATTAAATACACTTTCCAATAGTTTGAAGGACACAAGTGCTATATATTCTCAATTTTACTAAATAGGACTTATTGGTTCAAAAAATCTTAGATAGGATATAAGCTACTATAACATTTGTAAATAGGACTTTTAGATAATTAACTCTTTTATCTTTGGAGGTTAGAAATAATTTTTAAAAATTAAAAAAAAAATTGACATTTATTTTTTTCAAATTAATTTATATTTTATCAAATTGATGACTTTGCCCTTGAAATGGAGCAATGGTATCTGTCACGTCCCAAAAATTTCCAAAATACATATTCACCAACTTCCATTGTTAATTATAAATATGAATAAGTATTCAGAGTTCACATCATCTACAAACTCTAACATTTGTATCCATTGATCTTTAAGAGATTTAGAACAGGTATTCCACATGCAAATATACATTCAACATCCCTAGTATATAAATCCACAACATGTGGCAAAGCAGTTCAAATACAATTAAAATGCCCTAAAGGGCTACAGTTTCCAAGGCTTAAGCCCGGTTACACAAAAATGGTTTCAACTCATACACATTAAGCCCTTGGCTTGCCAAAAATAATTTCAACAAAAAGAAAGAGTCTCGTGCTCTTAAAACATATCTCACGCCTCTAACTCGGCGGAATCACCACATATTTCCTTGCACAAAATCTCATAGGGGTGAGCACAAAAACCTTAACAAAGTATATACATTTTATACAATCACACGAGATAAATACACATGCCATGCCATGTTCAAAACAACATATATTGTTATCTTTTGAAAACTTTCGTGCACAATGCAATTATGAGAAATCAACATTTTAACAATTTCAATGTAATTAACAAGGGCGGTAAATATGACTCAGGTAATCCTTAGGTTAGTATCTGTAAGTAGGTTTAACAAGCACTACCAAATCCCCACTTTATCGGTAGCTAACTAGAAGGCACGTGGTACCTCCTTCGTGCGTGTTTTCAATCTTTCACCATGAACACTCATGCCAACTTAACCAATACCACCTACACCCCCTTATCTGGACTTACTAACGTATTTACCTCAAAACAATTCGATATGGTCTTATTCCACAAAATAATTCTTTTCTTGAAACAATAGTTTTCAATAGCAATTTAAAATCAATGATAACAAGTGAAATGTAATGGCAATGCGATATGCAACAATGTACTTGAATAATTCTAATATCAATTTCCACCACACAATCTTCCATTGTGATCCAAAATTTCCATACCTCTTCACAAGGTAATTTCACAATAATTTCTTCAAGAGGTAGTAACAACACCATTCACATGTTAATCAACCATTTCCAATTTAGTCATTTCAAGACAATTCAATGGTATTCTATATGCCAAACCTCCAAAATCAAACATTTCTCATCTTTGCAAGAATTTCCTCATTAAACACAAACATAGTAATCCTCCACAATTTATTCACCATAATACTCTATAAATCATGGATTTCAAAATATCATAACACCATGACATTTCTCAAAACAAATCCCCAATTTCTAGGGTTTCCACCAAAAACTAGGTTTTTCATCATTTTTGAAAAGATTTTCCAAAACAACTTCCTTTCTCTAAAAATATAGTTCATACTCCCAAGAGTTTTTAGAAAATATTGAGAAAACCCCTTTTTAAATCACCAAGAACTCATGAATCAAAAATTAAGTTCCATACCACAAGAGGAAGTTTCAAAATCAACATAAACTTATAAAAATGTATATATAACTCAAAGATTTTCCCTACCTCAAGTTTTTGGAGAAAAAGAGAGAAGAAACCCTCCAAAATCAATGGTGTTGAAACTCGATCTCCACCACACAAAAACGTAGCCTTTGAAGAGTTCTTCAACTTTGATGAAGGGACTAGGGTCAAAACTTTAATAGATTTAGAGAAATCAAGAGTTTAGTGTAATTTGGTGAGGAAAAAGTAGAGAGAAGGGGGAGAAATGTGTTTTAGAGAGAGAGATGAGAGAAAAGTGAGGTAGGTGTTCAGCCCAAGAAAAGAAAAGGCAAAAATTTTTGGACTCAGTGCACTTCTGCACGTGCGGCACGTGCTTCCGCACGTACGGCACTCTCCCCCGCACGTACGGCTTACTTCTCCGCACCTGCCATCCGCTCCTGCAATTAAAGCAGTACTGCACCATCGACAACCCCACCTTATCGCACGTGCAGCCTCACCTCTCGTACGTGCGACCCTACTTCCACACGTACTGCTCAAGCCCTCGCATGTGCGGTCTTGCCTTCTCCCTAGGAATTTGACTAGCTGAAACTAAGACAGCCCTGATCTAATTTTACGCCTTTCGAAACAAGTGAACAAGTGAAATTCAACTCCGGAGCAAAATAAAGGCAAGAATCTGAAGAAGGTTTCAAGAACGATGAACCCAAACGATCGACAGGATCTCAAATTAATCCTTGACACTCCTAACATGAGTGGGCTAATCACAAAAAAAAAAAAAAGAAAAAGGGAAACAAGATGGGTTACGTACCTGGTTATCACAACCTCCCCACCTTAGGAAATTTATTCCTCGAAATTTAGAGACCATTCAAAAGGAACACCGATGGTATAACAAAACACAATGATCAACCTAGACTTTACTCAACAATCACAATCATACTGGAAAACATAAAATTTACGTAACCATCTCGATATTTCAAAATTCACAACCATCCCAACCATGGGGAGTCAACGACACCATGCCCAACTTTTACAATAATGAGTCAATAATCACATGGAGATTTCAATCTTGACAACACTCCATTACTACCATCATAGTTTCATGAGCCATAGCCATGATGCCAACCATAACTAATACGATAAACACAAGCATGAGGTTCAACAACAATAGTGGAAATTTTACCACAATTCTCATGCTTGAAAACAACAACAATCATAATGGCAAGTAGTGAGCAATTCAAATACTTTGTTCCAAATACCAAGAGAATTTAAAAATTTAGAACAAATTAAGCGTTCTCAAATAAATCTGGATACTTGGAGCAGGCTTCCGCCTCCCGTTCCCACGTTGCTTCCTCAACTCCATGGTGCCTCCACAACACCTTCACTAATGGTATAGTCTTGCCTCTTAACACTTGTTCTCGGGTGTCTAAAATTTGAATCGGTCGTTCTTCATATGAGGCATCCTTATCTACCTCCAAGTCAACCCAATCGAGCACATGTGAAGGGTTGGGCTCATATTTTCTAAGCATGGACACATGGAACACATCATGAACCCTTAAAAGCTGTGGCAGTAAGGCTAAACGGTATGCTACCTCCCCAATTCGCTCCAATATCTCAAAAGGCCCAATAAACCTTGAAGACAATTTTTCACTCTTACCAAATCTCATCATACCCTGCCTCTGTGAGATTTTAAGAAACACATGATCGCTAACCTCGAAAGATAGAGGTCATTTTCTCTTATTGGCATAACTATTTTGTCGATTTTGAGCCATAGCTAACCTCTTTCGAATGAGAGCAACTTTCTCGGTCGTCTCTCTAACAATCTTCGGGCCCAACATCGGTGCATCACCCATCTTGGCCCAACAAACTGGTGATTTACAAGGGCAGCCATACAAGGCCTCAAACGGTGTCATCTCGATACTAGCATGATAACTATTGCTATGGGCGAATTCAATCAGCGGTAGGTGCCTCTCCCAAGACACCTTGAAATCAAGGACATAAACTCTAAGCATGTCCTCCAAAATCTGACTGGAACGCTCCAATTGCCCATCGGTCTGAGGATGATAAGTGGTGCTAAAGGTCAACTTAGTTCCCAACGCCTCTTGAAGGCTTTACCATAACCGGGTGGTGAAACGTGGATCTTTATCCGAGACAATGGTCACAGGGACCCCATGAAGTCAAACTATCTTCCTGATGTACAACTCTGCCAAATGCTCAACTAAGTCGCCGGTGCGTATTAGAATGAAGTGTGTAGACTTAGTCAACCTATCAATAATCACCCAAACGACATCATTGCCCCATTGTGTTCTAGGAAGCCCAACTACAAAATTCATGGTGACATTCTCTCATTTCTACTCGGCTATCTATAAGGGTTGTAGCAAACCTGCTGGCTTTTGGTATTCGGCCTTCACTTGTTGACAAGTAAGGCATTTCGAAACAAATAAAGCGACATCCTGCTTCATGCCCCTCCACCAAAAGTGGCGACTAAGATCATGATACATTTTTGTGCCTTCCGGATGTACCACAAGGCTTGAATAATGAAATTCTCAGAGAACCTCCTCTCTACAAGATTTCGGCACAAACACACGGTCTAGATATCTCACACTCAAATCTGAGTGTATGTTCAAACCTTTCTATTTCTTCTCGTTGGAGATCCTAACATGGATTGTCTCCACCTCATAGTCACCCTGTTGCACCTCTATGACTCTATTAATCAAGGTAGGTTGAGCAATCAAAGTAAACAAGGTAGCACCCTCGCTGGACTCCCCCAAATGCAAGTTAAACTCACTAATATCGCCTAGTATATCCCATTCCCGATGGCCATACTTGCTAAACTACTCACAGATTTTCGACTCAAAGCATCGACCACTACATTGGGCTTCCTCGGGTGATAGTATAACTCAAAGTCATAATCCTTCATAAACTCCGTCCATCTTCGCTGGCGTAAATTCAAGTCTTTTTGGAAAAACAAGTATTTTAAGCTCTTATGGTCGGAGAAAACATCAAACTTCTCACTATACAAATAATGTCTCCAAATTTACAAGGCAAAAATTACCGCCGCTAACTCTAAATCATGAGCGGGGTAGTTCTTCTCATGAGTTTTCAATTGTCGTAAGCCATAGGTCACGACCTTCCCCTCTTGCATCAATACACAACCAAGTCTATCTTGGGATGCATCACAATACACGGTATAACCCAAACCCCTTTTTGGAATTATCAAGACTGGTGCGGTAGTCAATCTAGTCTTAAGCTCTTGGAATGACTTCTCTCAAGTCTCATCTCACTTAAATTTAACACCCTTCCTTGTCAACTTGGTCAAAGGTGTGGCTAGTTTAGAGAAGTCTCTTACAAAACGACGATAATACCCGACTAACCCTAAGAAACTCCAGATCGCAAAAACATTTTTAGGTTGTTCCCAATCTTGCACGACATATATCTTAGAAGAGTCTATAGTTATTTCTTGTCTCGATACAACATGTCGCAAGAACTTCACTTCAGTCAACCAAAACTCGCATTTCTCAAATTTAGCAAACAATTGATGTACTTTAAGCAAGTCAAGCACTATTCGCAAGTGTTCCTCGTGTTCCTTCTCGAAGGTTGAATAAATCAAGATATCGTCCACAAATACGACCACGAAGCGATCTAAGAATTCATGAAAGACTCGGTTCGTCAAGTTCATAACGGGAGGAGCGTTGGTTAAACTGAAAGGCATCACAAGGAATTCATAGTGGCCATAACGTGTGTAAAAGGCCGTTTTCTGGATATCCTCTTCCCAGACTCTTAACTGATGGTACCTCGACCTCAAGATGATCTTCAAAAAGCAACGAGACCCCTTAAGTTGGTCAAACAGATCATCTATTTTGGGTAAAGGGTATTTGTTCTTAACAGTAACTCGATTCAACTTGCGGTAATCAATACATAACCACAAAGACCCATCATTCCTTTTAGCAAAGAGAGCTGGAGCTTCCCAAGGCGATGTACTAGGGCAAATGAAGCCCTTATCTAAGAGTTCTTGGAGTTGAATTTTTAACTCATGCAATTCTGCGGATGCAAATCAATATGATGCCATGGAAATCGGTGTCATGCCAGGCACTAAGTCAATGGAGAACTTGATCTCTCAGTGGGGTAGCAAACTAGTGAGATCCTCAGGAAAAACATCCGGCTATTCACAAACTACCATTGGCAATTCTACTCAAACCCAATCACTCTCACTATCCTAGAGAGTTGCAAGAAGACAACTAAATCCGCCTTTACTATGAGGGTCATAGACTGGCGATAACACTCTATCGGCCCGGTGTAGACACCCCATTTTGATGGCCTTTTAAGACTTGGATGTTTTTGCAGGTACGTCCGATGATGAGTCTGTTTGACTGCCGAACGCTCGAAGTCTCTAGCGGAATGCCACAGCTTTGAGCATTTCAAATCCTGCATCCACTTTGTCTCATCTTTGGACCATGCCT
Organism: Camellia japonica; assembly: GCA_030407325.1. Taxonomy (NCBI): domain Eukaryota; kingdom Viridiplantae; phylum Streptophyta; class Magnoliopsida; order Ericales; family Theaceae; genus Camellia; species Camellia japonica. Next base: position 130,142,876 of record JAPPVO010000019.1, on the reverse strand, counting down.
GGGTCTTTTCAGCCTAAAGTTCCTGATGGCCTGCCGGCCATCCTTGGAGGCTGTCGCCCACCACTTCTGTTTTGCCGGCCATTGATGTGCATTGCCTGCCATCAATGAAGCCTTGTTGGCCACCACTGATGGCCGGCCGGCCACCATTGTGTGTTGCAGATATTTTGTACCAGCTGTTTGCACAGGTTCATGCATCTTTCTACAGATGTGTGGCTGGATGTTTGTGAGGGAAATTTGTGTTTTCTATATATAGGACCCCTCTCTCTTATGAGGAGGAGTTAGAAAAATTTGAGACATAATTTTTTTTCTCTTTCTCTAGATTTTCTCTCTCTCTATCTCTCTCTTGCAAAATTGTGTGTGTATGCTTAGTTTCTCTACACTTTTGCCTACTTCTCCTAAACCAAATCCTCTCACCTTTGAGCTGAGGTTCCTTGGGGCCTTCTTGGAGCTCTTGAAGGTGGTTTTGGCTTGAACTTGTGCCTAAAGTGTTCTTTGCTTCAAGAGGTAGAATACTAATCTTGTTATCTTGTTTTCAATACTTGTTTTTCTATCTTTTTCAATTGTTTTTGGGGCTGGTTTTGAATTGTAAAAAGCTCTATTTTGGTGGCTTAAAAATGGTGGTTTGAGCCCTTCTTTAGTTAGGGGGTGGTTCACCCTTCTTGTTTCTTAGTTTATAAAGCTTTTGTGCCTTTATCCATCACTTTCAAACCAACCTTTTCGGCCCTTTTAACCACTGAATTTTAGAGGTTTTTAGTGGCAAAAATCTCATTTTGAAGTCCAAAATTGGAGGGGTTAGCCTTCCTGCCTTGTGTCTTGTTTGCATGCTTAGTTAGCCTTACATGTTAACATGTTTTTCTAGCTTAGCTTAAGTCCAATTTGTTTTAGCCTCTGAAATAGCCTATTGTAGCTCTGTTTTGGGCTGTTTGGTTCATTTGAACTTTGCTTTGTGTAGTTGTAGTGTAAATCCTTGCCCTGGCTTGTTGTTTTAAGGCTTTAAACGTCATTAGTGTGACTTGGCTGCATGTTTTTAGTGCTTTTATCACTCAATTTCAGTACCTAAATCTCTGCAACCTCCCTCTTTGCTTCACTCTTTTAATTGTTTTTTTGAGAGTTGTTTCAAACTTGGGATCCTTTAAGCTTGAGATTGAGGTCATGCTCAATAGTTTAATCCTCTTTAAGGGTTCATTATCAAAGACATGATCTCCCTCTTGCCTTACACTATCCCTTGGTTGACACTTCTTTCACTTTAGAGGACATTCACCATTTGGACTTAATGTGATTAAAGGATGGTTGGTAACTAAAATGTGTAAACAAAATTGACAAGTAAAAGTGACAAGATAAGCATGTCTTTGTGGTGCATTGCATGTGTTCAAATCTGACGTTAATTTGAACACAAGGAAAATGGGACATTTCATACTCATAAGTGATGAAATGTGCCACTTTCCTAGGTCTCCATTGCCTTTGATCATGCATGATAATGTGGTGGTCTTGTTGGTCATATTTGTGCATTTATCGAAATTGTATAACTTGGATCTGTGGCCATCATGCAATGAACTTGTTTGATTGGTGGTTTTTGGATCCAAATGTGTCACACCTTTGAGATGTTGAGATGATAAGGAGGGATACAGTACAAACAAATCCTTGGAAAAACCTTCTTTTTGCTTTGTTTGTGCTCTGTTGCTGCATGGTGACTCAATGCATCAGTGGCTGGCAGGCCACTATTTATGGCTGGTAGTGCATCATTTATGGCCGGTAGGACACCTCCTTGGCCGAAAGATGGCCGGCAGCACCCGTCCATGGCCGGCAGGCCACTGATGCAAATCTCAGCAAAGATTTGGTAAGATGGAGCATGAAGGTTCTGGAAATTCTCAACCCTACAAACAAAGGTTTTCTAGAGCAAAACGGAGGTCTTTTCGGGCCAAAACCGAGCATGTGCATCTTGCATTTCCCGAGGCGGAGCAGTGGCAGCATAGTTTAATATCTTAATTGCTTAGTTTGTTTGCATTTGTGTTGTAAATTAATTAATTAGTTTGCTAGTTAGTTAAAGTGTTGTAATAATTAGTAATTAGCTTAGCTAGTTATTCATTTGATTTGTAATAATTAGCCTAATTAGCTTAATTAGATTAGCTTAGCTCTTATTTATTCGGACCCTCCTTCACAAGGGCGTAATGTTGTAATAAGTGTGCATACGTGGGTGTATGTTTTCCAACCCCACATTTTTCTCCCTTTTATTTAATCACTTTTGATGGTTAGATTAGGGACATCATATTTCAATTAGCATATCGCATGCTTGCATACATTCATCTTGTCTTGTATGCACCGAGGCTCGGCGCATCATTCAAACTGCATTGTCATTTCAATATCTTATTTGAATACGTGTTTAATCTCATGTTGTTCAAATTGATCCATATGCCATATTAGTAGCCGAGCCTATTAATTGCATTCTTCGCATGCGTTGCATTAGACATCTTGTATAGTTAGGATCATGTATCTTTCTAACTAGTTTCTGTTTTAGCTTGGAGTACTAGGTGAGTTTTTATGCTTTAGCATACTTGCATAAGTGTGAATGTTGCCATGATTAGCATGCTTGCCATGAGGCTATGTGCTTAAATGCTAAACTGCATGAATGCTTGTGGATGAAGGCTTGTTATTTGAATTTGAATGATTCAATGAATGTAAGTTTTAAGCCCACTTTGTTGAGGCAAATCATGTTTTAAGCCCACTATGTTCGGTGGCAAATCCGCATCTTTGAGTTCACTTGAGGTGGCAAATTCAAACAATTTTTACAAACAAACACGAGTTGAATTGTTTCAAATTGAGCAAACTAGTCTATATTTGCTTGTGCGCATCACATAGTAAAGCTAGCTTAATAACTGGAATAAGAATGCATAATGTTTATAAAAAATCATATCATGATTAGTAGAGGCCAATATTTGATCGGGAGAGCGGGGGGTGCTCAATTCATGACGTTCCCCCCTCGTACCCAAGTTCCCGAGCTGGGGCAACTTTGGTGATGATGGACACGTGGCCTTTGGCACGAGTCAGGGTTTCCTAAATTTTCCCAAAATAAAAAATATTTAGGTGGCGACTCTGTATTTGGCAAAGCAGTCTAATTTTGACATTATTTGATTTAAAATCGATTTTCCAAAAAGATTTGCCGGATTTGGACTCTTTGGTGTTTATCAGTTTCACATTGCACTTTTGAGACTAGATTCAGAATTGCGGGAGTCCAAACTGTGAGGCCTTCTTTCAAACCTTCCGAAAGGGGGCGCGAAAAAAGGCGAGTCCACAATTTTCTGGCGACTCTGCTGGGGATTCAGAAAACTTGACTCGAACTCATGATATGATATTTTATCTACACTTATGTGTTTTTTTGCATTTGCATTTGCATCGGTGCACCTAAGTCACAGTGTTTGCTATCTGCTATTCCTGAGCGGTTTGCCAGAGGCTTGCTTGGAAAAGCTTACCAAAAGGTTGACTAGTTGCAGGCTCTGCCACGATGGGAACACAACCCTTGGATCTGGACTACTGTTGTACTGTTTGATCCTCCTTTCACTTCTCGGTGTTAGGTTTGAGAGGTATATTAGGTAGTATCGACTTAGTTGCATATCGGAAACCATAGAGACTGTTCCAAACTAGGACAGGTTGCTTACCCAAATGCAGGAATTGTATGAAACCGCTTGTTTTGCGTAGTGAATCCCTAGCTCCTGACGAAATTAGGACAGGGTAACCCTACCCCATCATAGGGGTGTTTTGGCTCTCACTTGCTTGATATGTGCTTTTAGAGTGATCTGGATCCGTGTCTGGTCCAGATCGAGTCCGCGTTGTCTTCGGAGGAGCGCGAGCGCTTAGTCGCTTTATTAAAAGATTTTAAAGATGTTTTCTCATGGTCCTACAAAGACATGCCTGGAATCGATCTGGAGATTGTATAGCATTGGATCCTTGTTGACCTCGAGGCCCGACCCAACAAACAAAAGTTTCGGAGAATACGCCCGGATTGGGCTTTGAAGATTAACGAAGAGGTCACCAAGCAGATAGACGCAAGGTTTTCGCTAGTATCTGAGTATCCGACTTGGTTAGCTAACATTGTTCCGGTGCCAAAGAAAGACGGCAAAATTCGGGTGTGTGTGGATTTCAAAGATCTGAACAGAGCTAGTTCGAATGATGACTTTTCTTTGCCGCACATTGATGAACTGGTGGATTTCACCGTAGGCCATGTGTTGCTCTCTTTCATGGATGGATTTTTCAGGTATAACCACATTCTGATGGCATCCGAAGACAGAGAGAAAATCGCTTTCACCACGCCGTGGGGAACCTATTGCTATATAGTGATGCCGTTTGGGTTGAAGAATGCGGGGGCTACCTATCAAAGGGCTACAACTACAATTCTGTATGACATGATCCATAAAGAGGTCAAGGTGTACGTGGATGACATGATTGTCAAGTCCAAGGAAAGAGAGGGCCACTACACCGCCTTGAAGAAGTTCTTCCAACGGATCAGAGAATATAGATTGAGGTTGAATCCATAGAAGTGTACTTTTGGCGTAACAGCAGGGAAAATGTTGGGTTTCTTGATCACACAGAGGGGCATCAAGGTAGATCCTTCCAAAATCAAGGTCATCCTAGAAATGCCACCATCAAGGACTGAAAAAGAAGGTGCGAGGCTTTCTGGGTAAAGTGCAATTCATAAGACGGTTTATTTCAAAATTAACCTTGACTTGTGAACCACTATTTGGTCTCCTGAAGAAAGGAAAGAAATTCTGATGGGACGACCGATGTTAGTTTGCTTTTGAGCAAATCAAGCAATACCTTCAGAATCCACTTATGTTGTCGCCGCTAGAGCCGGGGAAGCCGTTGATTCTATATCTGTCAGTAACGGACACAACAATGGGATGCATGCCTGCTCAGAAATTTGAGGATAGGGTAGAGAAAGCCATCTACTATTTGAGCAAGAAAATGTTGGACTATGAGACCCGTTACACCTCGCTGGAGAAGGCTTGCTTAGCCTTAGTATGGGCTACCAGGAAGTTGAGGCACTACTTGTTAGCTCACTCTGTAATTCTGGTTTCAAGATTAGATCATATCTAATATCTCTTTGAGAAACTAGCGCTTACGGGTAGGCTAGCTCGTTGGTTGCTTTTCCTCTCCAAATTTGATCTGAAGTATGTCACTCGCAAGTCTGTCAAAGGGAGAGCGGTAGCTGAGTTCTTAGCAGATCACCCAATAGAAGGGAATGAAGTGGTAGAATATCTATTCCCAGATGAAGCTATTCTGTAAATCGAGGAAAAAATTTGGATAATGTACTTTGACGGAGCGTCTAATCAATACGGTTATGGGATAGGGGTGTTGCTGATAGCACTCGAAAATTCCCATATACCCTTAGCCTTCAAACTCCAGTTCAAGGTGTCCAACAACGAAGCAGAATATGAGGCGTGTATCGCTGGTTTGGAAGTCGCCCTAGAACTAGGGGTAAAAAGGTTAGACGTCATCGGGGACTAGAACCTAGTTGTGTCTCAAGCAAATGGAGACTGGAAGGTCAAAGAAGAAAAGATGAAGATCTATCACCAGACCCTGGACGTTTTGATTCCTAGGTTTGAGAAGCTAACCTTCACTCATCTTCTAAGAGAGAACAACAGGTTCGTTGACACTTTATCAACTCTATCTTCTATGATAGACATCCCGTTTGGAGTCCGGATGCGTCTGATCATCATTGAACAGAGATATATGTCGGCCTATGAGACTATCGTCGCGATAGATGAAGTGCAAGATCAAAACCCCTGGTATTATGATATCTGGATCTTCGTAGAAAAGGAGGTTTATCCACTAGGGGCAACTGCCAAAGATAAAAGGGCAATACGGCGGATGGCCGTTCAATTTATCATCTGCGGGGGTAAGTTGTATAAGAGGGGTCATCTGAGAATGCACAAGTTATGTGTCAACACAGAGGAATCGAAGCGCCTAATGGAGGCCATCCATGGGAAAGAGTTTGGAGCACACATGAGCGGAGTAATGTTAGCCCGGAAGATTCTCAAGCAAGGTTATTACTGGTCTACCATGGAGGAGGATTATATTGGTTTTGTTCGGCGATGCAAAAAATGCCAAATCCATGCAAAATCGCATGAATATCCCGTCATTGAAGCTGTACAACATGACTTCACCATGGCCTTTCTTAGTCTGGGGAATTGACGTCATTGGGGCAGTTACATCTAAAGAGTAAAATGGGCACGAATACATTTTGGTGGCAATTGATTATTTCACGAAGTGGGTGGAAGCTCAGTCTTATGCAGTGTTGAAAGCAGCGCATGTGGCTAAGTTCATTCGAAACAACATCATTGGCCGTTATGGAGTCCCGAATGAGAACATTTCAGATAATGGCTCCCATTTCAAGAAAGAAGCAATCGACTTGTTGGAGAAATACAACATGGCTTTTCATAAGTTATCCACATACCGGCCACAAACTAACGGAGCTGTTGAGGCCGCCAACAAGAACATCAAGCATATTTTGTAGAAAATGGTTAAGACCTACAGGGACTGGCCAAATAAATTGCCATTTGCTCTCTGGGACTACAGAACTTCAATTCGGACATCTACTGGGGCAACTCCGTACTCTCTTGTTTATGGGATGGAAGCTGTTCTGGCGATTGAAATAGAGGTTCTGTCACTGCGGGTTATGGCTGAGTACCAGATAGCAGAAGCGGACTGGCAGCAGAGCAGGTTCAAAGAACTGATGCTGTTTGACGAGAGAAGGTTGAAAGCACTGTACCATGTTCAAGGATATCAACGTAGGATTGCAAGGGCTTTTAACAAGAAAGTTAAGTCTCGAAATCTTAAGGAAAGGGAATTGGTATTGAAAGACAACCGAGCTCCTATCCATGACCCTAGGGGCAAGTTCAGACCCAATTGGACTGGTCTTACATTATCAAAACTATTCAGTCGGGTGGAGCTGTTTTTCTCATGGACTTGGATGGCCTAGAATTTTCCCAACCAATCAACATGGACAAGTTGAAGAAATATTACCCCTAAGAGGCTCGCTAGGCCGAAAACTTGGAAAGGCGACCTAGGCAAAAGTTAGAGCACAAAAAATTGGAAAAAAGAAAAACTGAGCTCGCAAGGTTGAAAACCCAGAAGGGCGGCCTTGGCAAAAGTTAGAGCGTAAAAGGAGAGAGTTAATACTCGAGTGAACCCGAATCGAACTACGTAAGGCTTGATTCCCATCTTTGGGATACGTAGGCAACTTCATTTTGAAGCTCGGCCGTAAACACCTCTAAATCAACTGTGTCCATGTGTTTGATCAAGGCATCCTTGTCTGTTTGTTATTTGAAAGTTCGGTTGTGATCCTTACTCTGAGAGAAGAGCTAGTTACAATGCTGAGCAGTGCTATTCAGACAAGGGGCAATTTTTCATTTTTTGGATTCGAGGTTGTATGTCTCAAGGATAGATTCCATGTGTGTCAAGTTATGATCCTTATCGAAAATGGTTTTGAAACGTTTTAATAAAAGTTGATTTTTGTTCAAATTAATCTTTTTACAACTTAGACCATTTTTGGACCAAAAGGAAAATTTTCAGTGCCCACAACTTCAATTTCATTGATTTCAATACAAAGTTCTCTAACTCTCGATACAAATTAAAGTTGCTTTTATTACATTCAAAAAGAAAACTTGAAAAGTAAGATTAAAGCAATAAACTTGGGGCATAGATGAGTTAGGTGTTCTTGTGTCCCCCGCTTGTGCTTGTGGAAGCTTCTGATGCTAAAGTGGGCTCAGATTGTGTCTCATTGTAGACACCCCATTTTTGACCGCCCTTAAAACTTGGGCGCCACTGATTGTTTACTTGGTTGTGAAAGTCGTGCAGTGCAAAGGTTCGATTTCTTTGGCAAGGAGAGCATCAAATCCCAACCTCACACCCCATTTTTGGACCAAAATGATTTTGACCAAAATGATTTTAGACCTTAAAACCCTCTCTTTCAAAATATTTTTGGAAACAAAGTTCCTACAATGTTCCGAGGCTTGCATTTCGTTAAATGTTGCGCTTTTTGGTAAACCGAGCAAGGACAAAGTGAAAATGAATGAAAGAGAGGTGAAATCTCTGAAAAATCTTTCAAAACACCTTATTTAGGGGTTTGGGGTTGAAGAAAAGAGGAGAGGAGGGAAGAAAACTAGCTGAGGAGAAGTTAGGCATGAATCTGGTTGGACCGAAACTGAGCAATCTTCACTAAAAGAGGGATATCTCTTAGCACACTTAGAATTTCGATGTGAGACTGCCACCATTGGAAAGAAGACTTCTGGGGCTTCAATTTAGGCACAAGAATGACCTGAAAAGGAGTCCAGACGTAGGAGATATGCCCATTTGAAGTTGGACTTGGAGAGCAGATTTTTGCTGTCGGCCACAAATGTGGGCTGTCGGCCACCAAGGGTGGCTGGTCAGCCAGAAAAGTGGGCGGTCGGCCACTAATGTCCAAATCTCAGATATTTTGCAGATATTTCCCCTCCAGTTGTTTTCACAATGTGCCAGCTATCCTAATTCGGATATTTTGACCTGAAGCTTGCATTTGTCTATATATAGAGAGCCTTCTCTATGGTTTTAAGGGTTAGAACATTTGAGAAAGAAAGTTTGGGAGCCTCTCTCTCTAAAACCTCTCTCTTTACAATTCTCTCTCTCTAGAATTCTCTCTCTCCTCTTGTTTATGCTTGAAAGTTAGAATTCTCTACATATTTGCATACAACCCCTTAACCAAATTGGACCACCTTGGAGCTGAGGGATCTTGGGACTTATTTTGGGCTGTTAGAAGGTCATTTGGGCCTAGAAAGTGGCTGTTTAAGTACTGTGCTTCAAAGGTATAAGACTTACCTCATTTAAGCTCTTTGTACACTCTTGTCTTGCCATCTTTTTATGCTATTTTGAGCCTAGTTTTCAACTACAAAAAGTTCTGATTTTTGGGCCTTAACATGTTGGTTTGAAGTCATTTTGTGCTAAGGGGTTGTCTACCCTTTTTATTGCATATTTGTATGAGCCTTTGCACCATCTTTTAGTATATTAAAGTCAAGCTTTTTGGGCCTTAAACCACTGAAATTCAGAGTTATTTCAGTGGTAAAAAGTATGTTTTGAAGTCCAAAAGTGGAGGGGTTAGCCTCCCCTCCTTGTGTCTCTCTTCCATGCCTAGTTAGCATTACATAGTAGCATGTTTTTGTGGCTTGTGTTGGCTTATTTCAAGAATGATTTAGGCTCTGTTTTGGCATGTCTCAGCTCTGTTTTTGGTTGGTTGGAGCATTTGTTGCTTGCTTTTTGTACTTGTAGTGCAATTGTGCTTACTAGTCTAGCATGCTTAATGATTTAGCCTATTATTCTAGCTTGTGTTAGCTCGACTCTAGCATGTTTTTGCTACTATTTTCACATGCTTTAACTTTGTTTTGAGCTAGTTTGGTCACTTGAGGCTTGCTTTGCATGCTTGTAGTGCAATGGTGCTTAATAGTCTAGTTTGTGCTATGTGTTGGCCTCTCATTCTAGCTATTTTTAGCTTACTTCAAGCATGTTTTAGGACTTCTTTTAAGTTGTTTTAGGACTGTTTTGGACTGTTTGTCCCTTTTGAGCTTTGTATTGCATGGCTATAGTATAATGCTCTTCACTAGCTTAATGAGTTAGGCTTTTAAACATGTTGTGCATGAGTTGCTTGCATGTTGTAGCATCATTTTGCATGTAATTTTAGTGTATATAGCTCTATCACATGCTCATTTACTTCACTCTTTTATTGCTTTTTAGAGTTTCTTTTGAGTCTTGTTTGTAGCCTAACATGTGAGTATGTTTTTAGCCTTTTGTGCTTTAATCTCAGCAAGTTTTAGCTCTTGTTTTGGCATATTTAAGCTCTGTTTTGAGCTGGATTAGTCAGTTGAGCTTTGTATTGCATGCCTCTAGTGTAGTGCTCTTCACTAGTTTAGTGTTTTTGGCTTTTGAACATGTTGTGCATGAGTTGCTTGCATGTTGTAGTATCATTTTGCATGCCATTTTAGCACTAAAATATCTGCAACCTCCCTCATTTCTTCACTTTTTCATTTGCTTTGAGGTTGGTTAGCCTTAAGGGTGTGTTTAAGCTTGAGATTGAGACTTGTGCTTAATGGTTTTAATCCTCTTTTGAGGGTTTCTACTAACCAACGACATGATCTCTCTCATGTGTTAAATCATCTTTTGGTTGACCCCTCTCTCATTAGAGGACTTTCACATTAGACTTAATCGGTTAAAGGATTAATTGGTAATCTAAAATGTGTAAATAAAATGAACCAAGTAAAACTTGAGCAAGATAAGCATATTTGTGTTGCATTGCATGTGTTTGGATCGGACGTTAATCCAAACACAAGAAATGTGGGGCGTTTCATACTCAAAGTGATGGAACGTGTCACGTTTCTTGGTCGCCGTTACCCTTGATCATGCATGATAGGGTGGTGGCCCTTTGAGTCTTATTTGTGCATTCATTAAGCTTGTACAAGCTTGACTCTTTGGCCATCATGCATTGAAAATGCTTGATTGGTGGTTTGAGAGCCAAGTGCCATACTCCTTTGAGCTTGAGAAATGATAAGGAGAGTAGCAGTACACACATTCCTTAAAAAATGCATTGCTTTGCCTCTGTTGCTCTCTGTTGCAGCAAACACAGAAGTCTGGAAAAAGAGGTGGCCGACCGGCCACTTGAGGTAGCCGACCGGCCACTTAAACTAGCCGACCGGCCAGTTAGGGTGACCGATAGCCACCTTTTGTAGCCGACCGGCCACCAGTCAATTTTTGTGCAAAAGTGTTCCTGTGTTGGAGTAGAAGCAGTTTGGAAGTTGGTGCAATGTTCAGAGATCACAACAAGTGCAAACAAAGGCAACCGATGGCAAGGCGATGGATTTTTGGGAAGAAGCCAACCGAGCATGCACGTCTCCCTCACCTTCGAGGCCATTTGCTTTCTTTATTTAAATTGCTCTAGTTAGTTAGCGTAGCTAATTGTTCAATTCAAGTGTTGTAATTAATCAGTTTAATTTGGTTTGTAATATTTTAGCTAGCTTAGAATAGTTAGTTAATTTATTTCAATTGTTGTAATTAATTAGCAAGAATAGTTAATTAGTTCGTTTTGTAATAATTAGCTAGAAGAGTTGATGAATTCGTTTTGTAATAATTAGCTTAGCTTAGTGTAGCTTAGCTTATTCATTCGGACCTTCCTTCGCAAGGGCGTAATGTTGTAATAAGTGTGCGTGCGTGTGTGTGTGCATGTCTTCCAACCCCACGTCTTTCTCCCTTTTATTTACCCGCTTTGAATGGTTAGATTATGGCACGTTTTGATTAGCATACCTTATGCTTGCATGTTTGCATCATTCATTTGTCTTGTATGCACCGAGGCTCGGCGCATCATTCAAACTGCATCGCAATTTCAATACACTTATTTGAATACGTGTTTTCAAAGCATGTTATAAAGTGTTGCATATTCCATGATTAAGTAGCTGAGCCTATTTAGTCGCATTATTGCATGTGTTGCATTAGGCATCTTAACATAGTTAGGAATCATGCATTTTTCTAACTTTGTTTTCTTTCTTGGCTTGGAGTACACTGTAACCTTTTTATGCTTTAGCATACTTGCATAAGTGTGAGTGTTTCCATGATAGCATGCTTGCCATGAGGCTATTTGCTTAAGTGATTAACTATATGAATGTCTGTGGATGAAAGCTTTATTGCTTGAATTGGAACAATTTGATAAATGTGAGTTTTAAGCCCACTTTGCGAAGTAGCAAAATCATGTTTTCTAAGCCCACTTGAGGGTGGCAAATCTGCGTTTTAGCCCACTTGAGAGTGGCAACTTCAAACCATTTTCGAAAACAAACATGAGTTGTTTTGTTCCAATTCTTGCAATGTAATCTATACTTGTGTGTGCGTCACATAGTAAAGTTAGCTAATAACTGGAATAAGAACACATGAGGTTTATAAAAAAACATATCATGCTTAGTAGAGGCTGATCCTTTCATCGGGCGAACGGGGGTGCTCATTTCAGGACTTTTCCCTTTTGTACCCAAGTTCCGAGCCGAGGCAACTTTGGTGATGACGGACACGTGGCCTTTGGCACGAGTCAGGGTTTCCTAAATTTTCCAAAAACAAAATATTTAGATGGTGACTCTGTAATCTGGAAAAGCAGTCTAGTTTTGGCATTATTTGATTCAAAATCGATTTTCCAAAATGATTTGCCGATTGAACTCTTTGGTGTTTATCAGTTTCACATTGCACTTTGTGAAATTAGATTCAGAACCGTGACAGGAGTTCGAACTGTAGGACCAATTCGAGCTCTCTGAAAGGGGGCGCGAAGAAAGTCGAGTCTACACTCATCTTCAAGCCAAGTCAGGCACTCGCTAGAAAGTCCGCAGTTGAAACTAGGGGTAGGAGCCAAAAGCTCTGTCGTCCTCCAAGCAGCGGGATATCTAGCCAATTGTGAACCTCGGATGGGGAATGAAGCTGGGTACTCTACCCCATTTTCTGGGCAAGTCTGGTTGTGTCGAACTGATGCCTAAACCGGAACGGAAAGTAGAATACATAGTGTGTCAAGCCAATTAGCTGAATGCCAGGTTGCCAAGTCATGCTGTAGCTCATCTGAGGCAGATCAAACTAGAGGCAACGCCAAGCAATGTCAACAGCAGACCTGCTGCACATCCAATGGCACCACCATCCATTATTCGGGAAATCCATTAGCCCTTGACAGAAGAAATAGCCCCTTGCTGAGTATGCAAAGCAAGAGTCCATTACTTTCAACCTGTCCATGAGCCATATCTGGAGAGGGATGAAAGAAAAAGAGATTAAAGAATAGAGAGGTGTGTGTTGAGAAAAAATTGAGAAAAGGGCATTGAGAGAAAAACAGAGCATGAGTGCCGAGTGATGTGAGAAACACATATGAGAAGGATGGGAAACATTACCTGAAGAAGTAGTGGACTCCCTGCGAATTTGGTGGTCTTTCGCCGATGAAAGGCATCTAAACACATCAAAGTCTCGGCCAATACCAAGCCCATGCAGCTCTTGCCTTCTTTCAAGCCTTGCGCCACTTCAACTAGCCAAATGCTAGACCCTCCGAAACTAGGGGCAAGGAGGAAATGTGCCAACATACACAAACAAAGGGCGTGTTGTCGAAAACCCCGCTAAAAAAAATTGCCTTGGTCACCAGCGTCAGAAAATCGATGAATTAAACTGGGGATGTCCAACTCTCCATTGTGAACCAAGGATCGAGTGTCATGCAAAGTGAGCCCACACATCTTTTCCAAAGCTTGGATGTGACCAAAACGGGGCTGAGGCAGAATTTCCTCATCGCGTCGGAATTCCATTAGCGCCTGAAATTCTTCGACTGTCGGGCATATCTCTTGTCCCCTGAAGCTAAAGACATGCGTGATCGGGTCTCAACATCTAGCCGCAGCATGAAGGAACGGAAAACAAAGTAGAGAACGACTCAGCGGGAATAGTGCATTTATGCTGAAACCCCAGAAATTCACATTTTCCGAGCCATCCAAAGTTACAATCCAATCGGAGAGTTTTCGGCAAAAAATGGCTCCATTTGTGAAGAATTTGTAGTTGAAAGGAAGAAATCACGAAGCTCAGCCTTTTGTGGAAGATAAGTCAGTGAGTGGAAGCTAGGTATCAACAATGTGGAGGTCCTGTACATTGATGGCCGGCAAGCCACCTTTCATGGTCGGCATGTGGCCGGCATTCACCGCTTATGGCCGGCAACCTTCCTCTCATACCTGTTGTCCTCATTTGTGAAGAATGATGTTGGATGCATGTATTTTGCTCTGCTGTTTGTGTGTCTTGAGGTTTTTTGTTGAGTCCTTTTTGTTTCTTTTTTAACAAGTTTATCGAGTTGTATTTGTTGTTTATTGAGTTATTTTGCTTATCGAGTTGTACAGTGCTTTGTTTGTATGTCAGTTGTTGGTCGGTTCGTTACCTGATTCAGACTATTGTGACAATATAAGTATTCGGTTCTCGTTATCAAATTCAATTTCTTTTTTTTTCGTGCAATGCGGTGCTCATGATGCAAAATACAACACTCTTTCAAAAAACTTGGTTTTCATTCTGATCATGGTTGTTTTTACAAAAGGTGCAGTACAAATTTTTAAAGAAAATAAAACCTGTCCGAAGTTGTACAATGTGCTAACGCTACTAACAAAAGAAGCTAAGCAAAAAAAAAAAAAAAAACTACAGAAAATCAGCGCTGATTGCCTCAGGCTTGAGAAGTCCTCTTCGTTCTCTTCTTCAGAGGAGAGGACTCTGCAGCACTGTCTCCATCAGCGCCACTGTCTGAATCTGGATCAGATTTGAACCGGAGTCGTCTCCACTCTTCGCCTCGGAGCCCTCTTCAGCATCAGCATCCCTACTCTCAGAACCCGAGCCAAGCGTCATTGTCTTCGCTCTCTAATGACTCAGCATGCTGACTCGTCGCCTCTTCAGCCTCGCTAGTCTCAACATCATCATCGCTCAGAATAAGCTTTGAAGGGCCATTCTCAGCTCGGGTGCCCCTAGCTCGGCCTCGGTTGCGTGATAGAGCCTGTCTCTCTCTCCTTGCCGCCGGAGGAGGCACTGCCGGTCCTGCTGCTGCTCCTGCTGGCGCACCCGGTATGGGTGTGACCTGAAAAGACAGTTGTCATATGTCAGCCACAGTATGCGTATCAGATGCAAGTATGGGGTAGAATGAGTATATGCTGAAGTCAGGAACAGAGTATGAATACAATATGGAAGTGCAGTATTTCAGATGCAGTGTATCAGTGTAGTGTGGGGAAGTTCTCATGTCAGTTTCAGTGTCTCAGTGGAAATTTGATGACTGGAATTTAAGAAAACTGAAGAAATTACTTGAATGCCATGGAATCTCATCTACAGGCTCTGGAGTAAGAGTAGGGAAGTATGCGTACATCCATAGCTGCAGGGAGAATGCAGACGTATGTAATCAACACAGTATAAACAGATGCAGAAAGTGCAAAGCAGAAAGCTTACAGTATGAACAGATATAGAAAGTGTAAAGTAGAAAGCACATGTGTTGAACAGATGTAAAGCAAGAAATACTGAGCCGAAAATGTAAAGTGTAAAGAGGGAACTGAGAAATGTACCTCCCAGGCTCGCCAGTAGCCTCCAACCAAGTTCCCTCGCAGACGGGAGAAAGAACTCATATATCCGTATAATGTGGTGAGGCCAGCTCTGCCCCAATCATAAAACTGAACTTGAGGAAGAGTCACCAAGGCACTCAGCAAATACAGGCCCACGGTGTTCCACCTGTTTGAAAACAGGGTGGTACCGAAGATGAACATTAGGAAGCCCCTGGCATACTACTCTATCTCCTTTATCGTCTCGGGCTCGGTCCCCCTGAACTGCTCATTGAACCAGGTGAATCGCACAATGCTCGTCCGATATATCGGTAGATGTGCCCCCCAAGCAGCTCGAGCCAGGCTGTCTCCCACTTCTCCATGTCTGGGTTAAGAGGGATCGGATCACTCCCTACGCCTAAGCTGGTGATCATGGCAAAGTTGTAAGAAGCCATTGTCATCTTCACTGTGGTGGAAAAGTGGAAGGAGTTGGTGGTGTCCCACCACCTCTCCACCAGTGCTCCTAAGAGAGGACGACTCGTAGTAACCCGAGTCAAGCTGGAGCAGAAGAGGTCGAAGCCTGCCTCATCAACAATGTCACGAACTCCAGCTGGGAGCTCGTCATACCAATCTCGAGCAGTCGTCGCACCATAGCCCTTAAAGGCGCGAGACTCACCCTGTGGCAGTGCATGAGATGTAATCAGATCAAGACAGTGCATGAAATGCAATCAGATCAAGGCAGTGTATGAGACACAGTCAGATGAAAGCAATGCAAGAAATGCAAATAATTAAAGCCAGAAATGCATAGAAACAGAGTTCGTACCTCAATGGCAATGGCCGATAAATGAGACTCTAGCTCCCTCAACAGGAGGTCCTCTGGTGCGTCGTCAGTGAAATCAGTAAAACATCTGATGCCTCCAGTAGTGGGCAATATGTGTGTCTGAGGATGATACCTCGCTGGATCAAAATGCCGTACACTCAAAGGTAACGGCTCTGGCTCGGCCTCGATGTCCGCCTTGAAGTCTACTAAGGGAAGCTCGGGAGGAGCCCCATCATGAGGAAAATCATCTGCCATCTGAAAATAGGTGCGAGATGGGTGAAAAGTGAAGAAAAGTGAAGAAAAAGAGGTAAACTTGGAAAAAGTCAACCCTAAGAGAGAGAAAATGAAGGAAAAAGTCAAAGTCGGGAAAAGTGCACAGAACTCGAGAGAAACTCGAGGGGAATGAGCCTAGAATGGTGGAAATGAGGAAAAAAGCGTGGAAATCAAATTCCAATCGGTTCAAAGTGAAGAGAACTAGGAGGATTTAGCGAATAAAGTTTGTATGGGGCGTTGGAAAACGCGTAAAAGGCTCAGATCTAGAGAGAGAAGACACCTAAAGAGAGAGAGAGAGAGAGCATTTTCGGTCAAGAAGGTGTGAGGAAATGAGCCCTAGTGGCTTGTATTTAAAGGCCCGTGCATGAAAAAATAGTTTTGCCTCGAACTGCCATCGATGGCCGGTAAGGCACACTGGTGGCCGGCAAGGCACACCAGTGGCCAGCGGCCCCCTCTTGTGGCCGGTGGGTTTCTAAAGGTCTCCTCTGTGTCCCTGGTTCTGTTTTGTGTCCTTGGATTTCAAAATTGAAGGGATTGTTCATTATTGAGTTCAGAACTGCATTTCCAGTTCGCGATGTTCGTCACTCATTAACATAAGCAAGGTATATCCTTTTTAACATATTGCAACTTTTCCGAGAGGTAAATCGGAAATTGTTCTTGAATTGGTCTTGACGAATATGCTTTTGTTATTGCATAGAATATGTGTCTCTTTGTTGTTGCATGGAATGTGCATTCTACTTATATTGTCGCATAGAACGTGCTCTTACTCTAGTTGCATAGAATGTGCTTCCACTCTTGCATTATGCATAGAACATGCTTATTGCTTTTGCTCTTGAATCATGCATGGAATATATGCATTTGTTTTTGAATCATGTGTAGAATATGCTCCCGTTACCAATCATGCATAGAATATGCTCTCAAATTGTTTGGTTCGCATAGAACATGCCATTATATCTCAGTTGTTGTCTTGCATAGAATATGCGTTTACTATTCGCAACACGTGCATAGAATTTGCGCTTCTCCATTATTGCATAGAATATGCACTTTTCTATTGTTGCATATAATATGCTTCCATTCTTGTTTCATGCATAGAAAATGCATTGTCGTTACATAACACGCTTTTGTACACAGGCACGATATTGTATGTACGGTTCATTCAGCAGAGCCAGCATAGACAAACGATATTGTATGTACAGTCCATTTCCAGGTAAAATCATTCGTGCCCTTCGAATCATATCCTTTTACTCTCCTTTCTCTCGCGTGCAACGCGTTAGGATAAATACTTCGGTTACTGTCCTTTGGTTAAAAACATTTGAGTGCGTCCTGATGTTCATATCATCCTTCGGTTACCGCCCTTTGGTTAAAAACATTCGGGTGCGTCCTGGTGTTCACACCACTCCTTCAGTTAAAAACATTTGAGTGCGTCCTAATGTTCACACCACTTCTTCAGTTAAAGACATTTGAGTGCGTCTTGATGTTCATACCCTCCTTCGGTTAAAAACATTCGGGTGCATCCTGGTGTTCACACCACTCCTTCGGTTAAAAACATTTGAGTGTGTCTTGATGTTCATGCCATCCTTCGATTACCCTCCTTCGGTTAAAAACATTTGAGTGCATCCTGATGTTCATACCATCCTTCAGTCACCACTCTTTCGGTTAAAAACATTTGAGTGCGTCCTGATGTTCATACCATCCTTTGGTTAAAAACATTTGAGTGCGTCTTGATGTTCATACCATCCTTCGGTTACCGTCCTTCGGTTAAAAAAACATTTGGGTGCGTCCCGGTGTTCACACCATCCTTGTTTTCTTCCACGTGCAATGCGTTAGGATTTTGTTTGACATCTCGGGTACGCCCGATGATTCTATTGCTCTTCGTCTTTTCTGTGCGTCTCATAGTTAAGTTTGCATAATTTTCTTACATCCTTTCGGCATGAAATGTGGTTTGGCTCGTAATTCCCACGCGTGGCGTGTTTGCTTACTCCTTCTTGTGATTGAGATTGCTGTGCCCTATTTCGGTTTGTTTAACTGTGGCATTTTCATTGCATTGCGTTTGCATTTAAATGTTTCATTGCACAGTCTCATTGCATGATCATAAGTTATGTTTTTGCATCATGCATATCATTTGCATCTTGCCCCAGAACTACGCTGGTTTGATTCCTTACAAAGTGATACGTAGGCAGCCTGCGGGCGCAACCATTTGTTTTCTGTCTTAATTGTTTGTCCAAGTCTTACGGCCTTGTCAAAATGGGTCGTCTTTGGGCTTTGACATTCAATCACGTCATCTCATAACTCTAAGTTCTGTCAAAGAAGGGCACCTGTAGACATCTTATTTTTGACGACCCTTTAAGACTTGGATGTTCTTGTAGGTACGTCCGATGATGAGTCTGTTTGATTGTTGAACGCTCGAAGTCTTTAGCAGAATGCCACAGCTTTGAGCATTTCAAACCCTATATCCACTTTGTCTCATCTTTGGACCATG
Source organism: Camellia japonica (assembly GCA_030407325.1). NCBI lineage: Eukaryota > Viridiplantae > Streptophyta > Magnoliopsida > Ericales > Theaceae > Camellia > Camellia japonica. The sequence goes on along the minus strand of JAPPVO010000019.1, from coordinate 130,124,239 downwards.
CCTGGGTCTTTTTAGCCTGAAGTTCTTGATGGCCTGCCGGCCATCCTTGGAGGCTGCCGGCCACCACTTCTCCTTTACTGGCCATTGAAGTGCATTGCCTGCCATCAATGAAGCCTTGCTGACCACCACTGATGGCCGGCCGGCCACCATTGTGTACTGCAGATATTTTGTGATATTTTGTGCCAGCTGTTTGCACAGGTTCATGCATCTTCCTACACGTGTGTGGCTGGATGTTTGTGAGGGAAATTTGTGTTTTCTATATATAGGACCCCTCTCTCTTATGAGGAGGAGTTAGAAAAATTTGAGACATAATTTTTTTTCTCTTTCTCTAGATTTTCTCTCTCTCTATCTTTCTCTTGCAAAATTGTGTGTGTATGCTTAGTTTCTCTACACTTTTGCCTACTTCTCCTAAACCAAATCCTCTCACCTTTGAGCTGAGGTTCCTTGGGGCCTTCTTGGAGCTCTTGAAGGTGGTTTTGGCTTGAACTTGTGCCTAAAGTGTTCTTTGCTTCAAGAGGTAGAATACTAGTCTTGTTATCTTGTTTTCAATACTTGTTTTTCTATCCTTTTCAATTGTTTTTGGTGCTAGTTTTGAATTGTAAAAAGCTCTGTTTTGGTGGCTTAAAAATGGTGGTTTAAGCCCTTCTTTAGTTAGGGGGTGGTTCACCCTTCTTGTTTCTTAGTTTATAAAGCTTTTGTGCTTTTAACCACCACTTTCAAACCAACCGTTTTGGCCCTTTTAACCATTGAATTTCAGAGGTTTTTCAGTGGCAAAAATCTCATTTTGAAGTCCAAAATTGGAGGGGTTAGCCTTCCCACCTTGTGTCTTGTTTGTATGCTTAGTTAGCCTTACATGTTTGCATGTTTTTCTAGCTTAACTTAGCTTAAGTCCAGTATGTTTTAACCTCTGAAATAGCCTGTTTTAGCTCTGTTTTGGGCTGTTTGGTTCATTTGAACTTTGTTTTGTGTAGTTGTAGTGTAAATCCTTGCACTAGCTTGTTGTTTTAAGGCTTTAAACATTATTGGTGTGACTTGGTTGCATGTTTTTAGTGCTTTTATCACTCAATTTCAGCACCTAAATCTCTGTAACCTCCCTTTTTGCTTCACTTTTTTATTTGTTTTTTTGAGGGTTGTTTCAAACTTGGGATCCTTTAAGCTTGAGATTGAGGTCATGCTCAATGGTTTAATCCTCTTTGAGGGTTCATTATCAAATGCATGATCTCCCTCTTGCCTTACACTATCCCTTGGTTGACACTTTCTTCACCTTAGAGGACACTCACCATTTGGACTTAATGTGATTAAATGATGGTTGGTAACTAAAATGTGTAAACAAACTTGACAGGTAAAAGTGACAAGATAAGCATGTCTTTGTGTTGCATTGCATGTGTTCAAATCAGACGTTAATTTGAACACAAGGAAAATGGGACATTTCATACTCACAAGTGATGAAATGTGCCACTTTTCTAGGTCTCCATTGCCCTTGATCATGCATGATAAGGTGGTGGTCTTGTTGGTCATATTTGTGCATTTATCGAACTTGGATCTTTGGCCATCATGCAATGAACTTGCTTGATTGGTGGTTTTTGGATCCAAATATGTCACTCCTTTGAGATATTGAGATGATACGGAGGGATACAGTACAAACAAATCCTTGGAAAAACCTTCTTTTTGCTCTGTTTGTGCTCTGTTATAGCATGGTGACCCAATGCATCAGTGGCCGGTAGGCTACCATTTATGGCCAGCAGTGCATCATTTATGGCCAGCAGGACACCTCCTTGGCCGACAGATGGCCGACAGCACCCCTCCATGGCCAGCAGGCCACTGATGTAAATTTCAGCAAAGATTTGGTAAGATGGAGCAGGAAGATTTTGGAAATTCTCAACCCTGCAAACCGAGGCTTTCGAGAGCAAAACAAAGGTCTTTTCAGGCCAAAACCGAGCTTGTGCATCTTCCACTTCCCGAGGCAGAGCAGTGGCAGCATAGTTTAATATCTTAATTGCTTAGTTCGTGCGCATTTGTGTTGAAAATTAATTAATTAGTTTGCTAGTTAGTTAAAGTGTTGTAATAATTAGTAATTAGCTTAGCTAGTTATTCATTTGATTTGTAATAATTAGTCTAGTTAGCTTAATTAGATTAGCTTAGATTAGATTAGCTTAGCTCTTATTTATTCAGACCCTCCTTTGCGAGGGCGTAATGTTGTAATATGTGTGCATGCGTGCGTGCGTGTGTGTATGTTTTCCAACTCCACATCTTTCTCCCTTTTATTTAATCACTTTTGATGGTTAGATTAGGGATATCATATTTCAATTAGCATATCGCATGCTTGCATACATTCATCTTGTCTTGCATGCACCGAGACTCGGCACATCATTCAAACTGCATTGTCATTTTAATATCTTATTTGAATACGAGTTTAATCGCATGTTGTTCAAATTGATTCATATGCCATATTAGTAGCTGAGCCTATTAATTGCATTCTTCGCATGTGTTGCATTAGACATCTTGTATAGTTAGGATCATGCATCTTTCTAACTAGTTTCTGTTTTAGCTTGGAATACTAGGTGAGTTTTTATGCTTTAGCATGCTTGCATAAGTGTGAATGTTGCCATGATTAGCATGCTTGCCATTAGGCTATGTGCTTAAATGCTAAACTGCATAAATGCCTGTGGATGAAGGCTTGTTATTTGAATTGGAACGATTCAACGAATGTAAGTTTTAAGCCTACTTTGTTAAGTGGCAAATCATGTTTTAAGCCTACTATGTTTGGTGGCAAATCCGCATCTTTAAGCCCATTTGAGGTGGCAAATTCAAACCATGTTCACAAACAAACATGAGTTGAATTGTTCCAAATTGAGCAAACTAGTCTATATTTGCTTGTGCGCATCACATAATAAAGCTAGCTTAATAACCGGAATAAGAACGCATAATGTTTATAAAAAATCATATCATGATTAGTAGAGGCCGATCTTTGATCGGGAGAGCGAGGGGTGCTCAATTCATGACCTTCCCCCTTCGTACCCAAATTCCCAAGCTGAGGCAACTTTGGTGATGACGGACACGTGTCCTTTGGCACGAGTCAAGGTTTCCAAAATTTCCCTAAAATAAAAAATATTTAGCAAAGAGAAAACTTCAAAGACGCCGAAACCGACTTTTGTTCGGATCAAAATGGAGCTCTTGAAATGCTCTACCTTTTTCCCAAAGACATTAGGGTAAAGAAACCAACGGATCTAGGTGAAAATATAGAGAGAATGTGAGTTTTAGAGAGAGAGGCTCTAGATCTAGGGTTTTGGGAGAAAAAGAGATGAAAAAGTGATTTAGAAGGAGGCTACTGTGAACTGATAAATGCACAGTCTGCTCGAGCGCAAGAAGTGATGCTCAAGTGTCAGACACAATAAGTTGTTCCTCTCGAGCACAAGAAATGACGCTCGAGCGTAGAATGCACACTTCCAGTAGTTTTGCAGACAACAGACCAATGCTCGAGCGCAAGAAAGGCTGATCGAGCTAAGCACGCTCGAGCATAGAATACACTCTCCCAGTAGTTTTTCAGACCTTCAAAAGTACTGAGAGTTTACAAAGCCTGCTAGAGCGCAAGAAGTGCCGCTCGAGTTGAGGAGCAAAATTTTGGGCAACAACAGTTTGAAAACTAAGCAACCAACCTGTCCTAAACGCAACCGCAACAATCCAATAGCCAAATTTATGGAGATACAAGGGAAGCAAGATGTGAACAACAATATGAAACCATGAAACCCGAGTCTGGGATACAATAAGGGTCGGGTCAAAATCGGAATCGCTCTAACCTCCCCCCTTAAGGAATTTCGTCCCCGAAATTTCAAATCAAGTTTTAAAGTTATGCTTAAACCAATTACCATAATGATCATCAATCAATTCCAACATCATGACCCATTCCATGGTCATCCATTCTCATCAACAAGATGAACAATTTCTTAGTATTGAATATACAATTCATATTTTCTAAAACATATGCAATGTTCACATTAAACCCGTGTTTCCAAAACATATACAACATATACAATGTTTTCATATTCTCAAAAGATATACAATGCTTTCATATTTCATTAACATAATCAAAATTCCAATACATATTCAAACATCAACAAATAAGTCCGATACTTCTCACGGACTTCCAACTCACGTTCCCAAGTTGCTTCCTCAACCTCATGATGTTTCCACATTACTTTGACCAAGGGAATTGTCTTGCCTCGCAAGACTTAGTCCCGAGTATCCAAGACTCTCACCGGTCTCTCCTCATATGAGGTATCCTCATCTACCTCTAAATCGGTCCAATCCAACACGAGCAATGGATCCAGTTCATACTTCTGAAGTATGCTAATATAAGACACATCATGAACCCCGGAAAGCTGTGACGGCAAGGCCAAATGATAAGCTACCTCTCCAATCCGCTTAAGGATCTCAAAAGCCCCAATGAATCAAGGGGATAACTTCCCATTCTTCCCAAATCTCATCAAATCTCTCCTAGGTGATATCTTTAAGAATACATGGTCTCCTACCTCAAAAGACAAAGGTCTCCTCCTAAGGTCGGCATAACTTTTCTAGAGACTCTGAGCTGTAACCAACCTCTTACGGATAAGTGCAACTTTCTCCATCGTCTCCCGAACTAATTCTGGACCCAACATAGGTGCATCACCCACCTCTGCCCAACACATAGGAGATCTACATGGTCGGCCATACAAGGCCTCAAACGGTGCCATACCATATCCTCTAAAACTTGAATGGTGCGCTCTGATTGCCTATCCGTCTGAGGATGATACGCAGTATTAAAGGTCAACCTCGTGCCCAAGGCACACTGTAGGCTCTGCCACAACTGAGCCGTGAAACGCTGATCACTTTCCGAAACAATCGTCATTGGGACCTCGTGCAACTCACTATGTCCTTAATGTAAAGGTCAGCAAGATAATCTACTGAGTCACTCACACGCATAGGTATAAAGTGTACCGACTTAGTCAACCGGTCAACTACCACCCAAATGGCATCGCTATCCCGTTGAGTCCTCGGAAGGCCCATAACAAAATCTATTGTGACATGTTCCCACTTCCACTCGGTTATAGGCAAGGGTTGCAACAAACCCGTTGGCCTTTGATGTTCGGCCTTCACTTGCTGACAAGTAAGGCACCTTGACACAAACACGGCCACATCCTTTTCATTCCCTTCCACCGAAATTGGAGACAAAGGTTGTGATACATCTTTGTGCCTCACGGATGCACCGCAAGGCGTGAATGGTGAAACTCTTGGAGCACTTCCTCTCGGCAAGACTCGGCACGAAGAGACGGTCAAGGTATCTAACACTCGAGTCGGAGTACACATTCAAGCCTCTTTGTACTTTCCCATTGGAAATCTTCGCCCAGAGAGATTCCACCTCAAGGTCACCCCTCTGTGCTTCTATCACTCGGTTCACAAGTGTAGGTTGTGCAACTACCGAAAATAAGGATGTAAACTCAACAGACTTGCCAAGATGCAAGTCAAACTCCCTAATAGCGCCTAACATCTCCCATTCTTGGATGACAATACAAGCTACACTACTAATAGATTTCCTACTCAAGTCATCGGCCACAACATTGGCCTTCCCCGGATGATAATGTAACTTAAAATCATAATCTTCTATAAACTCCATCCACCTCCTCTGCGTCAGATTCAAGTCTTTCTGTGTAAACAGATATTTCAGACCCTTATGATCAGAAAACACTTCAAACTTCTCATTTTACAGGTAATGCCTCCAAATCTTTAAAGCAAAGATCATCGCTACTAACTCTAGGTCATAAGTAGGGTAGTTCCTCTTATGTGTTTTCAATTACCGCAAACCATAAGCCACTACCTTCCCCTCTTGCATCAAAACACAACCCAAACCTTCCCGTGAGGCATCATAATACACTGAATAGCCCAAACCCCTCTCTGGAATAATCAAAGCTGGAGCAGTGGTAAGTCTAACCTTAAGTTCTTGAAAAGACTTCTCACAAGTCTCACTCCACACAAATTTGATCCATTTCCTCGTCAATCTAGTCAATGGTGAGGGTAGCCTAGAGAAATCCTTCACAAATCTACGGTAGTACCCGGCCAACCTTAAGAAACTACGGATCTCGAAAGCATTCTTAGGTGGTTCCCAACCTTGCACTACCTCTATCTTGGATGAATCTACAGTCACCCTTCCCTGGATACCACATGGCCTAAGAACTTAACTTCTCTCAGCCAGAATTCACACTTCCCAAACTTAGCATACAGTTTATGGGTTCTAAGTAACTCAAGCACCACTCATAAGTGTTCCTCGTGCTTCTTCTTAGAGGGTGAGTAAATCAAGATGTCGTCCACAAAGATGACCACAAAACGGTCTAGGAACTCATAGAAGATCTGGTTCATCAAATCCATAAACATAGCTGGTGCATTGGTTAACCCAAAGGGCATCACTAGAAACTCATAATGGCCATACCACGTACGGAATGCCGTCTTCTGGATATCCTCTTCCCTTACTCTCAATTGGTGATAACCCGATCTTAGGTCCATCTTAGAAAAGCTACAAGACCCTTTCAACTAATCAAACAAATCATCTATACGAGGCATTGGGTACTTGTTCTCAACAGTTACCCAGTTCAACTTCCAATAATCTACACAGAGTCGCAATGCACCATCATTCTTTTTGGAAAAAAGAGCCGGTGCTCCCCAAGGCGAAGTCCTAAGGCAGATAAAACCCTTATCTAACAATTTCTGGAGTTAAATCTTCAACTCACTCAACTCGGTAGGTGCAAATCTATATAGTGCCATAGAAATTGGTGACATGCCAGGCACTAAGTCAATAAAGAACTCGATCTCTTGATGAGGTGGTAAACTGGTAAGATTCTTCGGAAAAATATTCGGATATTCACAAACTACCCTTGGTAACTTAACTTGGACTTCATCACACTCAGTACTCAAGAAGTTGGCAAGAAGGCAACTAAGCTCACTCCACCTACGCGGATCATACACCGGTGATAAGACTCTATCCACCCGGTTCCCCAAGAAATACAAGCAATCACTGCTCAAGGTACATACAGTAACCCTCTGACGGTAGCAATCTATAACAGCCTGATAGGATGATAACCAGTCCATACCCAACATAACGTCAAAACTAGACATATCAATCAGCATAAATGCAAAAGAAAGTCGGCGACCGGCAACCTCTATGTCACAACCCTAACACCCCTGCTTCAAAATAACCTCACTACTAATAGGTGATTCTACACAGATAGGAGATGCTAACTGAGCCAACTCTAAACCCAAAACCAATACAAATGCAGACGAGATAAATAAATGGGATGCACTCGTATCAATCAACACATTAGCAATTGAATTGCAAAACAAGAAGGTACCTCTTACTGAAGGCGTTGGTACAAGATCTGCGCGATAACAACATACACACGCCCTGTAGGTCGTTGCACAACCTGCTTACCCCTTGGAGCATAAGCCTGATGTACTGACTGAGCCGAAGAGGCTCCTTGATTGGCTTTCAAGGCCTGTGTTAACTGTGCAGACTGGTGGCTCTATGTCTGCCTCAAGCCAGACGCACCAGGTGTGCCATCCAACTGTGGACAAAACCTCTTCATATGCCCCGCTTGGCCACACTGATAACAAGTGAGTAGTTGCCCTCTCCCCTAACTTTGGCTTTGAGGACGAGCTGAAGACGATGCGGACCGTTGCCCTCCTCCTCTCTGCGGGCAAGCTGGAGACTTGTGGCCCAACTGGCCACACTTATAACAAGTGAAATCTCCCTGACCACCTCTCTCAGAACCTGAACTCGACACTAGAAAAGAGGACCTTAACTGATGTTGTGGGGTAGGAACCCTCTGCTTCTTACTGTCCCTTTGAATATCCTGACTCCTCTCGGAGCCCCTCATCCTCTCCTCCTCCATCTATATTATGGTCTCCAGATGAGCTGCCGCCTCCACAAGGTGTTCGTAATCTCTAATCATCAACCCGACCACTTTGAACACGAGCCCGGTCCTTAACCTCTTCTCGAACTCTAAACAACGGCACTCCTCAGTTGCTATGAGTTCTGGTGCAAACCTCAATAAGCTGGTAAATGTGGCCTCAAACTCGGCCACCGGAGTGTTCATTTGAACAAGCTTGGAGAACTGGTCTCTCAACTTTTCCCTAACCATGAGAGGTAGAAACTTGTCCTGGAAAGTGCTGACAAAAGCCTCCCAAGTCACCCCAGTGCGCCCATGCGCATACTTCCACCACTAACCCGCATCTCCTTTCAACTGGAAAGATGCCAAGGTCACTCGCAACTAGTTGTCCTCGATGCCAATCATCTCGAACGTTTTCACTATTTGCTATAGCCACTCATCTGGCTTTAATGGCTCCTTGGGATCACCCACAAACTCATCCAGATTTGACTGAAAAAACTCCCGCTTCAAGAAAGACAGCCCCGCCTCAGCTGCTTGGGCTTGGACTTGATTCTTAGCCCCGAGAATGTCCATAGATTCCCACAATGCTCTAGCCATTTCGTCGGCTAAGGCGCCCATGGCCTGTTAACCAATTGGTTTGGCCACATTGGCCTGACTAACCCCTTCTTCCTGTGTCGAAATTTCATTCGGTAAAGGCATCTCATGCCTCCTTGGCCTACCACGCCTACCACCATCACCACGTCCACGTCCACGTCCTGACATCCTAATGAAGGTAACAGAATAGATTAGCACATTTACAAATGTGCCGAAGCTAACTCACTCGCATCCTAAAGTAGTGGACAACAGTAATTCAATCCACCTAAGCACATAGTCACGTAAATACATACGGATTTTCTTCCTAGATAATGACCGTCCCGTGGCGTTGCCAGAGTTCCGGTTAGAAACAGCAGTGATCAAGTGCTCTTCTAATAGGACGTCTAGAAACCCGTAGAGCCAATCAATATCTTAGGAATTAAATCCCATACCCATATAATCACATAAGCATGTTATTATGTAAGCACACCGTACATACTAAAATCTCTATCAAGTGAGACAAACCCATTGTAGTACTAACCACTTCCTACGTACCCAAAGTATTCAAACCCGGTATGCTCTAATATCAAGTTGTAACGCCCCAAAAATAATTACAATAATCCAACTCCAAACATTAGTACAAAGTGATATAGATACAATAAGAAACTTTCATTAATCAGAGTTAATATACAAAAGGTGACACATGCGATATACATTAATAAATCGTTCATCCTGAATCTATAGCATGTGTTACAAGACGTAATAAATAATGAAAGCTATAACGATATTCATATGCCCTAAAGGCTCACACCTTTCCAAGATCGTGCTTGGTTACAACAAAATGAGTAATAAGCTCAATACAAATAAAGCCCTAGGCTCAAAAAGTAAATACAAAATAAACAGAAATTGAGCCTTCAGCTCCACAGTCCTCCCAAGCTAAGTCCTTGGTGGAGGCATATCACTAGCACCTGAAAATGGTTTTTCCCAAGTAGGGTGAGCTAAAGCCCAGTAGAAACAATCTAGCACAGTATATGAATCTTAATAAAGACAAAAGTATGATATGCATATGCAATGCCCATAATAAAATCATTCATACTTTTACAAGATTATATTATGCCAAGTTTCATATCTTAATCCATTTTATCTTAATTCATTTCACCTCAGTTTCACGAGTCAAGTCCATTGTTATCCAGAAAACCCAACTGAGGCTACAACTCAGTGGTTCTCTAACCAATACAATCATTACACAAACATTCTAAGTTTGTCATTTTACGAAAATTTCGTTCGCGGGAATTGGCACCCATGAATATACGTGCGGTTTTCAGAACTTTCACCTTGGACACACAAGCCAACTTAGTTCAATGAAGTTCATCCATTTTTTTTCTTCCAAACATGGAGTACATCCCCTTTTTCCTCCCAAACTTCATACATATACAATGTATTAAAAACACAATCATATTCAATGACAACCGATAAGAGATTAGTTTCAATTCACCTAATCCTCATGCAATTTCTACAACAATCATAGTTATCCTCCACCAATAGCCCAAAACAAATATTTCTAAACATATATACAATCTCCAAAATAGATAAACTATCCAAATTTCCATAGGCAAGAGATAACAAGCATGCAACTCCACCATTTATATGAACATCTAACCAATTTCACATTCACATTCCCATTACCAATTCCATTATTTACATAAAACAATTATTTGAAACATTTTAGGGCAAAACTCCATTCCCTTCCAAATCCAATCCATGTGTCAAAATCAACAAATTTAACACTTCACATCCTCATATCTACACCCACAACCATTTTCAATACCTTCATTTGAAAACTCCTCTTTTGATTTTAAACCAAAACCCTAGATTTGTTTAAAATCCTCCACATCCCAACATTATTTACACAATCAACAAATAACTAAGTTAAAAATCATAGGAGAGTGTTGAAAGTATCTACCTCAAAGTTAAGAGACGTGCGAAGCAAGGAGAAAACTTTAAAGATGTCGAAACCGACTTTTGTTCGGATCAAAATGGAGCTCTTGAGATGGTCTACCTTTTTCCCAAAGACACTAGGGTAGAGAAAATGGATCTAGGTGAAAATGTAGAGAGAATGTGAGTTTTAGAGAGAGAGGCTCTAGATCTAGGATTTTGGGAGAAAAAGAGATGAAAAGTGATATAGAAGGAGGCTGCTACGAACTGATATACGCACAGTCCGCTCGAGTGCAAGAAGTGACGCTCGAGCGTCAGACTCAATAAATTGTTTGAGGGTTGAATATTTTGGAGCAAAATTATTTCTCTCTCCCTCTACAATTCTCTCTCTCTACAATTCTCTCTCTTTTGCAAATTCTTAAGCTTTTGCCTATACACTCTAAACCAAATCTTGAGGTATTGGAGCTGAGGTACTTTTGAGCTTACTTTAAGCTCTTGAGAGTGTGCAAGTGTCATTTTATCACTTAGAAAGGGTTCTCCTCTTCAAGAGGTATAATCCTTGGCTTGTTCCTTTGCTTTATTTGCTATTTTGCCTTCTATTTTGGACTATTTTTGGGCTGCTTAAACTCTATATTTTTTGGCTGAAACTTGTGGTTTAAGGCCATTAGGGGTGGAGGAGTGGATCACCCTTATTTGCACCTCATTTCTTAGGCCTTTGCCCTTGTGTTTCCCACCTCTTTGTCAACTCTTTTTGAGATTTTTAATACTAAATCTCAGAGGTTTTTTAGAGGCTAAAACAATGTTTTGAAGTCCCAAAAATGGAGGGGGTAGCCTTCCCTCCTTGTGCTTGTTTACTAGTTTAACTTGCTCCATGTTTTAGCTTATTGTTCTAGCTATTTTTGTCTTAATTCCAGCATGTTTTGGGTTTGTTTTAGCACTGTTTTAGGAGTGTTTTTAGTTCCTTGTTGCATTTGAGCTTTGTATTGCATGCATCTAGTGTAATAGTCCTCCTAAGTTGGTGGTTTAGGCCTTAGCCACCAACCTATTTGAGTTGATAGCATTTGTTTATGGCTTTCCATACTTGTTTTCACCCCTAATCACTTCTGCAACCTCCCTCCTTTCTTAGCTTTTTATTTGCTTTGAAAGTTGGTTCAAATTAGTTGCTTGTTTAAAGTATAAGATTGAGGTCTTGTGCTTAATGGTTTAATCTCTTTGGGGGTTCATTACCAACGGCATGACACTTCTCTCTTGCCCAAAACAACTCTTGGTTTGGTACTCCTTTCCATTAGAGGATTTAAAGCTCACTTTTGGACTTAATTGATTAAGGAATGGTTGGTAATGAAAATGAAGTAATAAAATTGGAACTAAAATGATGCAAGATAATAAGCAATTTGGTGTTCAATCGGACATTAATTGAACACATGGAAGCTTGAGGCATTTCATACTTGATAGTAATGAAATGGTTCAAGTTTCCAAGGTCAACCACTTCTCTTGATCAATCCATGATAGGGAGAGGTTTGGGAGTCTTTTATGTTGCATTTATTGAAATTGTACACCTTGGTTCATAGGCCGTCATGCAATGAAATTGCATCGATTGATGGCTTGTGAATTAAGCTTGCCACTCTTTTGAGCTGTTTGATGATAAGGAGGGGTAAGGCGTACAAACATACCCTGGGAATACTCTGTTTGTGATCTGTATGCTTTCTGTTGCAGCAGGAGGAACCAAGCTTTAGTGGCCGGCAGATCACTTCTTTTGGACGACAGGCTACTATTTATGGCCGGTCGGCCCCTACTTCTGGCCTGCCGGCCACTTTTGTCAAATTGAGCAGTGACTTTCTGGAGCAGAACAGAGCAGAATTTAAGGTGAAAGGATGTTCTACTGTGCAATAGAGGCATTCTAGCAGCAGAATAGTGGGCTTTTCGAGTGGAAATCCGTGCATGCATAAGCATTTCCCTTATTTATCGAGGCCTATTCGCTTGTGGACTTTTAATAACTAGGTAGCTAGTTAATTTGTGTTGTAATTAATTAGTTAGATAGCTAGTTAATTTGTTATAATTAATTAATTAGTTAGATTGATTAATGCTGTGTTGTAAATTCTTTAACCAACTAGCATAGTTAGTTTATTTGGTTTGTAATAATTAGTTAATTCGTTTTGTAGTAGCTAGTTAATTAGCCTAACTAGTTAGTTTATTCGGACCCTCCTGCGCGAGGGCACAGTTGTAATAATGTATATGTCTTCCAACCCCACGTCTTTCTCCCTTTTATTTACCTGCTTATGATGGTTAGTTTAGGACATCATGTTTCGTTTAGCATTACTCATGCTTGCATCCATTTGTCTTGCATGCATCGAGGCTCAGTGCATCATTCTAACTTGCACTGTTAGTTAAAACTTCATTGAATACGTGCTTAGACTGCATGCTATCAAATTGATTCATGTGTCGTATCAGTAGCTGAGCCTAGTAATTGCATATCGCATGTGTTGCATTAGTCATATTGCATAGTTAGGATCATGCATTATTCTAACTTGGTCATTTTTTTTGGGCTTGGAGTACTAGGTGAGCATTTTGTGCTTTAGCATATTGTATGTTAGTGTTACCATGTCTAGTATGCTTGCCATGAGGCTAAATGCTTAATTGATAAACTGTTTGAATGCCTATGGATGAAGGCTAGTTGTTTGAATTGGGATAGTTTGATTAATGTACATTTGAGCCTACTTTTTCAAGTGGCACACTCACAAACTCTTTTAAAAAACAAACATGAAATCAAATATTCCAATTTTGGCAAATTAGCCTATACCTTGCGTGCGCATCACATAGTAATGTTAGTCTAATAACTGGAACAAGTGCATATAATGTAAATAAAAATCACATCATGATTAGTAGAGGTCAATTTTTGACCGGCGAGCGGGGGTGCTCAATTCATGACCTTCCCCTCTCGTACCTAAGTTCCCGAGCTGAGACAATCTTGGTGATGACGGACACGTGGCCTTTGGCACGAGTCATGGGTTTCTTAAATTTCCCAAAAATATTTAGGTGGCGACTCTGTATCTGGAAAAGTAGTCCATTTTTGGCATTTTGATTCAAAATCGATTTTCCAAAAGATTTGCTGGGTTTGAACTCTTTGGTGTTTATCTATTTCACATTGCACTTGTGAGATCAGATTCAGAACCGCGGGAGTCCAAACTGTAGGGCTAGTCGTTTTCCGAAAGGAGCACGAAAAGTCGAGCTACACCAGCCTATTCGTTGTTCATCCAGGTGATTCATAAGTCAGCAGGCCAGTAGCCAGCTGGCAAATTTATGAACCCAGAATGGAAAACTGCAAAAGTTGCGTAGGCTCAATGGTTTATCTTTTAATGTCTTGTTTTGAGTGTCTTTCATTCTAGCAAGTGTAAATAAGTGTGTTTGGATTGCTTTTGCTTTGTTTTTCTTTCATTAAGTTGTTTTTTGATTTCTGGTAAGTTGAGGATTAAATGTCCAATTCAATATTCATTAAAATTCAATCATTCTCAAATTCAAGTTCGAAAAAAAAAATGTTTTCATGCTCAAGTGGAAAGCCGTTCATGTGATGACGTGCAAACAAAGAAACTCATTTTATTAAATTTTGGAGTGAAGCCCCGATCAGCATTACAAAGCAAAAAAAAAAGAGAGAAGAAAATTCTGAAACGAAAAAAGGAATTCTGAAGGAGTGGTGCTCAATCCAAAACAAAAAAATAAAAGAAGAGAAGAAAAGGAAAATAGAACAAAAAACAAAAATTTGAAAAAAAAAAAAAAAAAGAAAAAAAGAAAGAGGGAACATTTTCTTGGATTTCCCGCAGTAGCCCGGCAACGAAGATAAAAATCGACTTCATTCGCGAACAACTTCATTGCTTGACTTTACCGACGACTGCCTCACTGCATTTTTTACTCTCGGGAAGCCTTTGAAGACTCTGCCTCAATGTTGTCTTGAAAAAAATCACTCCTCGCCGGCCATCAAAGGGAGAGTATGAAGGACCTTCGAATCGAGCCGCAGCTCAAGCATCCATGTAGATACTTTGGAGCAGAGAGAGTTGGACGTTTAATCGGTGCAACTCATTTGTCTTGTTCTATAGTCGGTGGGACAAATTGGAGACTGAGGTCACCGTCTCTACACAGGACTTCAATGTGAAATGGTTAGCATCAATATTAGACTGCACTGCCATTGTTTGCTTGACTGACAGCACAGGAAAATTAAGAACAGGGGCAGGGGCCCTTTTGCCAAGGTTCAGAGGAGCTGGCCTTAGCATCTTCAATCAGGGGAGTTATGGTCAGGAAAGAGAACAAGAGTATGGTGAGAAGATGCCATATCAGGGGAGTGTACTACCTTCGAAGGGAAATTTGTAGAGTAATGGCAGTGGGCGTTTTGTAGCTCTTTGCTCTGTCTCTCACAGGCCTCGTTTTAGAAGACGACGGAAGAAAAGAAAAAGCCAAAGTAGAGCAGATTGCCGAGGCAATCTTTGACAAACGAAGGCTTGTCTAGATGCTGTCGGTCAAGCGCGCTGTGATTGTTGAAATCGCGCGCCAGACACGACACTCGACGAAGACAAACGGGACAGAGAGGGAGATAGAAACAGAGGAGAGAGGGAGGTCTGTTTGTATATATTTGTATATAGTCTGTATATATATGTATGTATATACCGTATTAGTATATATATGTATATAATTTGTATATGTTTCGTCTATGTATCCGTATGTATGCCTGTGTATCCGTATGTCTAGGTACCCACATATATATGTGTCAATATATATGTTTATATATTGTATACCGTATTTGTATATATATATATGTCACGACCCAAACCCGCCCCTATAAGTTTAGCGTCATAACCGGTCAGTAATCTGAAGATTACCTACGGCCTCAAAGACAAAATTCAAAATTTTTAAATATAATTGGGGCCTGAAGCGGAAGTAAAACAAAAATAATAATGTCTATTGAGCTATGCGTACATGATCAATTGTAGTAATTAAAACATCTTTAACACACGTATATATACATGTATGAAGACATTTTATAACATATCTCACACACTACATGAAGGACTTTTAACAAAATATAAAGATTAGCTTGATCCTGACAAAATAAAATAAAGCCTCTGCAAAGAGGTACTTCTTAGGTGGCTTAACAAAGAGGCAGACTCTGGGACAAACTCTAATGTTGATCCTCTAATTGCTCACCTACATATGTGTATATATATATATAAAGAGTGAGCTAATGCCCAGTGAATAATACCAAAGCAAAGAGGTTGTATGAATGAGATTCTTAATTAAGTAAATCACATTAATACATATTACATGTAAATCAAAATCAAAATGACCTTAGATCCAATCCATCATGCTCAAGGCATATCAGAGGGGACAAAATGACCTCAAGTCCAAAATACTTGTCCAAACATATTACAAAACGGCCTTGGGTCCATCATTTCCATGTTCATATCAATGCATATATTCATATTCGTGATCATGATCACCTTTTCATTCAAACGGCCTTTGGCCCATTACATTCATATTCAAACGGCCTTTGGCCCATCATAATATTCAAACACCTCTAGCCCATCATAATATTCAAATGGCCTTTGGCCCATTACATTCGTATTCAGACAGTCTTTGGCCCACCACATTCATATTCAAACGGCCTCTGGCCCATTACAATAGTCAAACGTATCAAATGACAAACGACCTTAGGCCCAATTCAGGCATGTCAAACGTATCAAACGGCCTTAGGCCCAATTCATACTCTTATCAGACGTATCAAACGGTCTCAGGCCCAATTCAAACATATCAAACGTATCAAACGTCCTCAGGCCCACTACATACTCTTATTAGATGTATCAAATGGCCTCGGGCCCAATTCATACATATCAAACGGCCTTGGGCCCAAATCATGTTCTTCACAAAGCCTTATACAAAAATTAAGCATATAGAATACTCATTCATAATTCAAATCAACAAATCCATGAAGCTTATACAGAAGTAGCATTTGGAAAATAGCATACTTGAAAATATCTTTACTAAGATATTACTCACAGCGTTCGGAGTGTTGATTCGTCGTCGTGGATGCCCCTGCACAATTCATAAACATACACAAATTGGATCACAATGCCATTCATTTCGTTCTTTACTAAGATACTACTCACAGGGCTCTTCGCTCGAGCGCAACATTGGTCGCTCGAGCGGATCCTTGGTCTGCAAAAATACTGGTTGCTTGCATTCTACGCTTGAGCGACAACTTCTTCGCTCGAGCGATGATGACGAATTCTGGGTTTTCCATAATGTTGTTTAAACTTCAAAACACATTATCAATGCTCCAAATTCATGCACGACTCACTCGAATATGCAAAAACATTCCCAATTACATATATTTAAAATTAATTCCACTTATACTTTAAAATTCCATGATTTTAATCCAAATTTTCATGTTCTTCATATCAAGCCCAATTCCAAACCCACAAATTCTAAAACATGAATTGAACTTTCAAAATAATTTCAAGACTTGGGTTCATACATGGCTTGTCTAAAAACACACAAACTCTTAAATAATCAAGAAAATATGATCAATTTTAAATCATTTATATCAAAACTTCTTTAATTTAAAAATTAAACTCATTTGTTCACAAACTCATAATTTGCCAAAGCTTAGTTCTTATTTCATCAAAACATGAAATCAATTCTAAGAAATTTATGATGCATGTAAATAAAGACTCAAATACTTATAGAATTCCCTCATGCATGTAATAATGGAACTTGATTTCATGCAAGATTATAAAAATCAAACTCGAAATAATTAATTTCTAAATTTAACTTCTATAGCTTGAACCTAATTTCATTTCTTCATCTCCTTACTAATTTCTTTCTAATTATATGAAATTGAACCCACTCATTTCTTAATTTTAGCTGTTAAGTAAATTATCTACAAGATTTAAACTTTAATTTTTACCTAGAGCTTTGGATGGTTGGATTCTTGAGTTTAATTGTTCCAATTTTCCAACACAAAACTTGAGCTCTTTTTCTTCTTCAACTATCTAATTTCCTTCTAATTCCATAAATATAATTCCAAACCCTTCTCTATCTCAAGTATAATAAGGAGATTCCACATAAATGAAGCATAAATCTTATACCTTAAACTTTAATTTCAGCAAATTGGGTTTTTCTTTGATTCCCCTTGTTCTTCCTTCAACTTCCATCACAAATTGGGTTTCTCTCTCTACACCCTTGAGCTCTCAATCTCACTCTCTTTCTAAGCTTCTTCTAGCAGAAATGAGGGACTTAAGAATGAGCTCCTTCTCTTCTTCTTGACTCACATATAACACACTTCATATTAATGCCCCACATGTGCACACACTTGCACCTCTTCTTTGAGCTCCAGCACAACAATGACATGCACACACACACAGAATTTCTCTGCACACACACCCACATACACCCTCAAATTTTAGACCATTCAATTTATGATTAAAATTAACTTAATTAGGCAACACTTGATCTTAATACATCTTGATCAACACATAACTTAATTAATCATAACAAATCATAAATCCTACATAATTTAATTTGTCTAATTTAACTTCCATTAGAGCCTAATTAATTATATTTAAATTTATCATTCTGAATCAGATTTTTAATCAAACTCCCAAAAGACTCAAAATATTAAATTAAACTGATTCAACTCATCAATTTCACCTCCTTAAACCATTTAGGTTTTAAATTTCTAATTCCAAAATAAATCCTTAATCAAATCATATACAAACCAGATTTCATAATTCTCATAAATCTGAAATTAAATCAAAATAATGACTAATTAAAATCCAAATCTCTTTAATTAATTAAATGTAAAAATATTACTCATGGTGGGATCGTCACAATATATGTCTGTGTATTTGTATCCGTATATCCGTATCCGTATGTCAGTGTCCATATACATGTATGTATATATTATTTCCGTATATATAGCTCGTATGTGTGTATGTATATATATATATGTAAGTATCCGTATATGTATATAGCTTGTCTGTGTGTATGTATATGTGTGTGTATGTCGTATATGTATCTGTATTTTGTATTTTGTATCTGTATATGTCTATATGATATTTTCAAAAAAAAAATGAAAAAGAAAAATTCAAAAAAAATTTTGAAAGAAAAATGCAAAAAAAGAAAAAATTTCGAAAACAAGGAATTTTTTTTTTCTTGTTCATCTGTTTTGCATCCATCATGTTATTTTTACATCCAATATATTATATGTTTCACATTGCCCCTTCGTGTTTTTGCATTCACCATCACACTTGCACTATCTATTATATTTGTTATGCATGATTACAATCCGTTCACATCACTTCAAACTTTTTTTATTTTTTTATTTTTTATACCATTTCATCCTTTACCTGGTTGAAACCATTGCCCTATTTCGTATCGAGGTACGGTTTAAGTCTCGTACATTGGTTAAGACCTCTTTCTCCTTTACCCGATTGAAAACCATCGCCCTATTTCATATCGAGGTACGGTTTAGGTCTCGTATATCGGTTAAGACCCTTTTTCTCTTTACCTGGTTGAAATCAATCCCCTATTTCGTATTAAGGTACGGTTTAGGTCTCGCTGTTTGAACCCTTTTGTTCCGTCTTCTCATGTGAGGGTGTTTGGATTATATCCCTCTGTTTGTTTCATTTGCATGAGGCTTGCCTCACCACCTATTGCATTGCATTGCATAAGCCATGAAAATAATAATAATTTAATTTTCAATTGCATTAGCATATCATTTGCATGGTTACAATTGCGACTATTGCATCACTTGGCTACAATCTTGCACATTAACAATTGGTTACAACCAATTTTCATTAGTTTATGCTGGCCTCCTTCTTTTGGGTTATATGATGAAACTGCTCACTTTATACTGGCCCTTTTTCAAGATGACGAAACTATCCCTTTCTCGGGTTGGCAGTCCAAACCACCTTCGGTTAATATATCCATTTTCTTGGGTTGTTAGTTGAGACTATATATGGGTTAATACCTCCTTAGTGTTAGGTTGTAGGCTAAAACTATTCTTTGGTTACATTTCGTTCTCTTACATGAATGCGTTTGGATTGTATCCCTTGTTATGCTCCATATTACTTGTTGCATTGCATTGATCATGAATTTTCAAAAAAATGGCTTCGTGCATCGTGTAAGTCCAGCTTTCAAATTGTATTTCAATTGCATATCATTTGCGCGAAAACAGTTCGGTTTTGTATTTTTTAAAAATAGTTACCGATCTCAGAAAATTATGAAATTTTTGTATGTTGTTCACATACGAGTCTAGCACGTTGGGTAAAAATTTTAGAATTTGCTGATGAGTATTTATTTTATGAAAATTTACGAACTGATCGGTGTTTGGTCTATTATATAACAGAACTTGAAATTGAGTTTTGGGTGGGAAAAAGGAGAAACTATTTTAAGCGATAGTGGATGGTGAGTTATGGTCAGCTTGGGTGATAAAGAAAATGGAGGGTCAGGTATGATGATTTTGTTTGGGGTGGATGGATGTTAATAAAATAAAATAATAATAATAATAAAAAAAAAGCTGAAGGAGTGGATATTGATGAGAGGCATTTTTTTTTTTAAACAAAAAGGGAAGGAGATGGTGGTCCATCTCGGGCTCTCTCCATGTGATTTGCTTTGGTGGAATCTAATCCCCTCTCAAGAAAAATAAAATAAAATAAAAATGATTGAGATAAATTTGTTAGGACTATTTTGATATGTAATTGGATCATGTTTCACTTATGGATGAGACCCATGATTTAGATTCAATTTAATTTGAATTTGTTTATGATTCATGTTTAATTATTTGGTCATTTTTAATTATATGATTGGTAGTAATCACATTTAAAGTTGTTATTATTTATTATATAGGGTTATAATAAATATTTAAAAGTTAAATTTATGGTGTGTACCATTCGGTGAAAAATTATATATTTTATAAAGAATGAAACATGTATGTATTGTGAAATAAGCAAAATATTATATTTTGTGGTGTACAAAAATGTTATATTTTTGTTGTGAGAGAAATGATATCATTTTATAATTTATATTATAAAATTCTGAGTTATTATTACAAAAATTATTTATGTTTATATATTATAATAGAGATAGATTTTTAGTCTATATGATGATGCTGAAAATATTTGTGGTGGAATGTTGATGATTATGTTTTGGTGAGTGGATGAGAAATGATTTTTAAAAGAGAGACAAAGAATATTTTTGTACAGACAACATGAGTTGGTTTGATTAATTTATGGGAGAAATGATATCTCACTCTCTCTCCCTCGTGGGTGGTAGTGGCCAATTATTTAAAAAAAATAAAATAAAGAGAGAGTGGTAAGGGGCAACACATGAGAACAAGAAATGAGGGAAGAGTTTTGATCAGAGAAAAGAAAAACATACACAAGCTCTCTCTCTCTCCGTCTCTTTCTTCCTTTCTTTTTTTTTCTATTTTTGCTTAAGCTTTGAGCTTAGAGTGAGAGTCTTTAGAGTGAGATTTTACAAAAGTGTTGTAAATGAAAGTTGGAGAACTCGTCGTAATCTTCGCAATGGTGTTCACGGATTCATGATTGGGCGACGTTTGCATTTTTAGATTTATTTTTCTTCATATTTGAAGTAGGGACTTTTCATATTTTTACATTAAAGTTATGGTAGGATTATTTTGAGAAAATATATCATTATAAGAGGTATTGCATATAGATATATTTTCATATTTTTGTTTGATAATTTTTGGAAGAAAAATTATGTTGAAATGTTAAGAATGTTGGTATTTTGAGATTGATTTTAAAAAAATCATTTTGTGTTGTTAATTTTGTAAAAGAAATTTGAAAATAGAATTTAATAGTTGTATGGATTATATCTACATCATATTATGGTTAGATAATTTATTTTGAGAAATTAAGGTTGAAATATTTATCTCATCCTTGAGTTTTGGAATTTATTTTTGAGAAAAATAAATTGATATTGAGGAATATTGTGTAAATTGTTGAGTAGAGATTTTTCCTACACTTCTTTATGCACTTTTGCTTGATTACATGGAGTTTAGAGTGGTATATAATTTAATTAGAATTTTTGAAAAAAAATTGCGTTTTATTTGCTTAAAAGAGAAATTTTGAGAAAAATAAAAAGTTGATGCCCAAATTGCGAAAGTGTAAACTTGAAATATGTTTGTAAGGTTATGAAAGAGTTACGCTTTTAATTTGAACAAAAACGGATTTCGATTCGATTAGTTTTGAAATTTTTATCGGTTTGTGGCCAAAAGAGCATTTGTAAAGAAAATAAAGGAATTACGTTTAACTTTTGGGGCTTTCGATCAAAATAGGATGTCATAATTGAATAATGCTTGGAGAATGAGTTTGGAAAGAAAATGATGTTTTCTTGGACATTAACGGTAGTATTTTACTTAATGTATTTGTTGGAATAAAACCGACACGGTTAGAAATGGACCTTGAAAGGTTACCGGACGTGATTGTGAGATGAAAACTAGAGTAGTTGTTCATATTTGATAAAATGTGGAATATGATTGGTTTCTAAATGTTGGGAATCATGGGAGATTCTAAGTTATAGTTATATGTTGGATTATATACCCATGTTATTATCTTTTAATTAATATGTTAGAGATAACTATTTTGGCCATCGGTGAAAATTGACCATGTTGCATTTAAATGAGGATTTTGATCAAAATGGTAATATTTAATAAGTAGGGATTCCTACTCATTCTTATGTGTTTTAACATAAATGTTGAGTTATTTGTATAGATGGTTTGATTTGGGAAGTTAAGGTTGGAGATGTATAATGTTGAAAACAGGGGTTTTGTTCAATTGACTCATACCTGTGTGTTTTGGGTTTAAAATGGAGATTATTGATGTTTTTGATAATATTTGAGCCTTTGGGTCAATATTGAGAAAAGGGAAAAATGCCATGTTTGGGTATATTTGGGTCATTACTGTAATTAATGACAATTAATACGGAAATATGAAATTGAGTTGGAAACAATAAAATCGACTCAATATGAGGTAGAATGGTGGAGTTGGATTCATTAATCACTCACTTTGAAAATGTTGAGATTATATATATCTGTTGTAGCATTTATTTTCTGTTTAGAAATAACTGCTTTGGGCTATCGATGGAGAATAGTCGTGATTGTTGTAGACAATGCATGATGCTTAGGCAAACTAAAACTAATCAATTGAAATGTCATCGAATATGATGGTTGTGATAATACATCGAATTTGTGTATTAAAATGAACATGTATATGATGGTGTTTATATACATTGTGTTGTGTGGGAGGAGATAGGGGATGTACTCCACGGTTTAAGGGAAGATAGGGGATGACTCTTAAACCGGATGCTGTTTGGGAGAAAATAGGATGTACTCCATTGATACAGCACTAAAATGTGTATCTGTTGAAGTATTGATATAGCAAATCTGTATATCATATATGAAGTATGGAAGTGTTTTGTTTGAGATTGACACAGCAAATATGTGTATCTATTGTGAAGTACGAAATGTTTAATTTGAGTCTTTATCTCGATTGAAATGGAAGTACTGTTGATATGAGATGTAATCTCACTTAAAGGGTATGGCCAGGTTCTGAGCTAGGATTATGAATTAAGAAATAGAAATTGTTATGAAACATGGATACATTTGTCATGTAATTGAAAGGATTAAAAAGAATGTCATGTCACTATTGAAGCATGTTTATTTATTTAAGTTAACTGGTTGTGGTTAATTAAATAAAATGGATTTAAGAGATTATGTGGTAAAACCTTAAGATTTTGACATGATATAATTTCACGAAAATGTATAAATATCTTTGTACTCGCATATCTTTTAATGTTTTAATATGGGATTGCTCGGTGAGTTTTGCTCACCCCTTGCCTGTACATGTGTACAGGGAACGCTTTTCGGAATTGAAGATCAACAATGGGTTTTACCATTTCATAAGTGTAATGTAGAATGGATTGTACTACTGCATTTGTTGTTTGGCTGAGTGCTATCTTTTCGTAAAGAGTAGTGTTCTCTCTTTTATTGTAAGCCTCAGGGCATTTCTTTTATTTGTATGTAAATGTCATTGTTGTATAACGAGAGGGAATATGTATATTTAATTATTCATCATTTCATCCAATGATGAAATGTTATTTGTAAATGGACTTAATTAATGAATATTGGTAAGGTTATCCGAGTAATAAAATACGGGGCTTGACACATCCTGTCCCCGAACTCCGCTGGTTTAATTCCTTGCAAAGGGATATGTAGGCAACCTTCAGGTTCAAGCAACTTGCATTGCATCTTGTTTGTTTGTCCAAGTTTTATGGCCTTGTCAAATGGGTCGTCTTTGAGCTTTGACATCACTTATGTTAAGAAATGACTTCGAGCTCTATCAAAGAGAGGCAATTGTAAACACCCTATTTTGACCAGCCTAAGACCTGGGCTCATCCTTTTGATTACTCGATGATGAAAATAAGATTATGTTTCTCACATAATTCTCAGTAAGAAAGATGAAATTTGTGCTTCATTTCCAAACCTAAGCCTGTTTTGGCTAAGTGTATAAATCCCGTTCAAAACTCTATTTCGAACCTTTCTTTTGTGCTTTATTCCGAATATTTTTGCAGTGTTCCAAGGCTCGCTTTTAAACTTCAAAATGAAACTTTTTCTGAGGAAATGGAACAAAGAACAGGATGGCAATAGGAGGAAAGGACGAGTATTCTATCGAAAAACCTTGTTTCATGCAAAACAGTC
Organism: Camellia japonica; assembly: GCA_030407325.1. Lineage (NCBI taxonomy): Eukaryota > Viridiplantae > Streptophyta > Magnoliopsida > Ericales > Theaceae > Camellia > Camellia japonica. Next base: position 130,100,056 of record JAPPVO010000019.1, on the reverse strand, counting down.
AGCCCTAGCCATTATTTTGGCCGGTCGGCCAGCCACTCTTTTGGCTAAGTGGATCATCTTTTGGTTGGGCAAGCTAGAATTTTGGCTAGCTAGCCAAGAAATTGGTCGGCCGGCTAATTTGCTCAGAAGTAGGGCAGTTGCGGCAGAATTCTTGCTAGAAGAGTGTGGAACTTGCTATTCTAGATATTTCTTGGTACATACATTCGTGAGATACACCCTCCCTCATCCTCCATTATCTCCCTTTGGCCTCCATTGTCAAAAGGAGGTTTGTCCTCTTCCATAATCCTTTCAACCACCCATTAACCTTGTCCCCTCACCTTGTCTCCCACCTCCTTGACTTAGTAATCCTCTTTGATTACTTATAGAGATAGGGAGGATCATAATATGGAAGAAAAGAATTGAATTGAGAGAGAAAAGAGAGAAAAGAGAAAGTTAGAGAGAAAAAGAGATAAGCTTAGTTTTGAGCCAAAACTTCAAACACAAATTGATATACACTGATTTTTCATCTTCCATATACCAAAACCATCTCCAAAATTCCATCGTAGCCATATTCAAGAGCCTTGATCAAAAAGAGAGAGTGAGTGTTGTTGAAAGAGAGAAAAACAGAGAGTTGTAACTCTCTCCCCTACACACACTGTTAAACCAACCAAAAACACCATTCTAACTAGAATTTTGAATTTTCAACTATAGAATTGAGAACACACTTCCATAAGCTTGAAGGTAATCAAAAGGAAGTTTGGAAATCAAATCTTTTTCTTGGAAGGTAAATTTTGCACACTTTTCTATTTCTTGCATTTTCTTTCTTGTATTGCTTTTCTTGCTTAAATTCCATGTTATAAACCTGTTGTAAGCTAACTAGTTGAGCCACTTGCATATTTCCCGCTTGTTTTTCTGGTGTTTGAACAAAACAAAGTTTTCAGCCTAGCCTTATTGGCCAGTCGACAAATTTATTGGTTAGTCGGCCAATTAATTAGCCGGCTGGCCAACCAACTTTTTGGCCAGCCAGCTCATCTTTTGGCCGGCCAGCCAGTATACTCTTGGACAGAACCCAGCAGCCTCCGATGATGAGCAGAACAATTTTCAACGGTCTCTGAGGTCCCTTGCAGCTTCTGTTTTTATTATTTTTAGTTTAATTTGGGAGTGATTGTGAGGATTTAATTTTGTTGTAATTATTTTTCTCTCTCCTTCCTATTCGGATATGTAATATTCAAACGATGAAATAATTCCCCGCCTCGCTTCTTTTGATCCTATTCTTTATTTTGCTTTCCTTATTCTGTAAATATGTATGTTATTTTGCTGGTCATCATATCTATGCCTTGCATCCAAGTTTTATGCTTTAAGATCTGGCTAAATTTGTATTTGTGAATTTTATCGATTATTATGTGATTTTGTGCGCTACCTCATGTCTTGAGATGTTTCGCATGTCATATACAAGAACTGGATCTGTAGTTGCATTTCATGAGTGAATTACATTAGGATCTTGTATATAAGATCATGCATGTTTACTAATTTGTTTTTGTTCCTATTTGCAGGATGCTAGTAAATATGTAGCATCCCACCTATGTGTGATTTTCGTACTATGTTTAGCATTCTATCATGTGGCTATGTGCTTATTTGATATAACTCTATGTATGCTAGTTGGTGAAAGTTATGTTATTTAAGTTGGAATAAAAGTGATTTTCATGATTGTACTATTCAAAACATTTTCAAAATAATGAAATCAAATCGCTCCAAAATGAACGACATAATCTATATTTGTTCGTTTCATATAGTAAATTTTAAGATTTATTATTAATAATCAGAATATGAACATATAAAGTTAATAAAAATTATATCATAGTTAGTAAAGACCGATCTTTTGATTGAGTGAGCGAAGGTGCTCAATTAATGACCCTCCCCCTTCATACCTAATGTTCCGAGCCAAGTATCCTTGGTTATGACAAATAGTGACATTGGTACGAGTCACGAGTTTCCTAATTCTCTCAAAATAAATATTAGGTGGCGACTCTGAGATCTGATGACGTAGTCCATTTCTGGTAAATATTTTTGCAATAAAATGGATTTTCTAAAAGTTGCCAAATGTGGACTCTCATCTATGTTTCACATTGCACTCGCGAGACTAGATCAAAGAGACTGAGGGTCCGAACTGTTAACATGCATGGGTACCCCTCGGGCGGTGTTATAGTGTCTGCAAGTAGGCGTATAAAGCACTACCAAATCTTACCTTACCGGCTTCTAACCTAAGGGCTTAGGCACCCACACAGGCGTGTTTCTGGTCCTACAACATGGATACTCAAGCCAACTTAATTCTCAAACTACACCCTCTAATCAGATTTCCCACCGTGTTTACCTCAAAACATTACAATAGTAACAATTGGTTTTCTCAATAACATAACCATTTTCAAGGCATAACTATAGTTAAATCATACTTTGAAACCATGTACATGAATGAATTGAAATGTAATGATTTAGTTCCGATATGCACGATTTCTCCACAATTCCCAACGTTTGCTCAAAGAACAAAGATAAGATATTCAATATCTATATGTGTTCATACTCCAAAAAAAATTCATATCAATTCTATACCCATGTGACATATGACATTCTCTCATATTTACAATCAATCATTCATTTCCACTCTAAACAAATGCACAACATGTTACTATAATTTTTCAACTGCAACTTTTATCCCTGTCATGAGTATCTCAACAACACAACAACATGAGGAAGATTTCTTCAATTTCTCAAAGGATTTAGCAACAATTTCATTGATATTTCACAAATTTCACTTTTTCCAATTTCCCCCAAAACCTAGGGTTCGATCAAAAGAGGGTGTAGACACCCCATTTTTGACCATCCTCAAGACTTGGACGTCATCATTTGAACACCCGATGATTGTGCTCGCTCGTGTTCATTTTGAGTCCCTAAAGGTCTCGGCTGAGTGCCTTGCCTTGGAGCCTCTTATCTTGTCTGTTTTGTACTTGGTTGTGGGCCAAGAGCTTGTTGCTTCACTTCTGGAGGAGAGGGTGACCTGTCGGCCATGACTTGTGCCTGTCGGCCACCAGTGGTGGCCGGTCGGCTGTGTTGATGGCCGGTCGGCTACATTGATGGCCGACGGCCATTTTCTCTTTTTTCAGATATTTATTTGCCAGTTGTGCCAGCTATTGTTCACTGATGCTCATCTCCATACACGTGTATGGAGGGATGAATACAAGCCTTTGGCTTGTTTTTTTCTATATAATGGGGGGTCTCTCCCCCATTTGAGAGGTTAGAAAATTTTGTGAGCAAATTTCCTCTCTCTCTCTCTCTCTCTCTCTCTATTTTGTGCTTGAAAGTGAGAATTCTCTACACATTTGCACTAAGACCCTTGACCAAACATCTTTATCTTGGAGCTGAGGTTCTTTGAGGCTTAGTTTGAGTTTTTAAGGTTGGTTTTGGCTCAGAATTGTGGCTGTTTGTTGCTGTGCTTCAAAGGTATAAGGCTTACCTCTTTTAAGCTTTGTTTTAATCAATTGCTTGGCCATCTTTTTACACTGTTTTGACCTGGTTTTTCAACCATAAAAAACTCTGTTTTTAAGGTTTCAAAATGGTGGTTTAAGTCTTGTTGAGTTAGGGGGTTGTCTCCTCTTTTTGCTCTTTGGCTTGTGAAGCCTTTTGTGCCATCTTTCAAAACTTTTTGAAACAACTTTTTGTGCTCTTTTAACCACTAAATTCCAAAGGAATTTCAGTGGTAAAAACTTGGTTTTGAGGTCCAAAATAGGAGGGATCGGCCTCCCTTCTTTGTGTCTTGTTTGCAAGTGTAGATAGCCTAGCATGTGAGCATGTTTTTCTACCTTTTTGTGACTTGATCTCAACATGTTTTAGGCTCTGATTTGGCATGATTTAACTCTGCTTTGAGCTGTTTTGGTCATATGAGCCTTGTCTTGCATGGTTGTAGTGCAAATGCCTTCACTAGCTTAGTGTTTCAAGGCCTCTAACATGTTTTTCTTGAGATGATTACATGTTGTAGCATCATTTTACATATGATTTTAGTGTATATAGCTCTGTCACACTCTCACTTATTTTACTCTTTCGTTGCTTTTGAGAGTTGTGCTTTGAGTCTTGTTTGCAAGCTAGCATGTGAGCATGTTTTTCTAGCCTTTTATGCTTCAATCTCAGCATGTTTTAGCCACTATTTTGGCATGCTTTAGCTCTATTTTGAGCTGGTTTGGTCAGTTGAGCTTGGTATTGCATGCCTCTAGTGTAGTGTTCTTCACTAGCTTAATGTTTTAGGCTCTTAACATGTCTTGCATGTGTTGCTTGCATGATTTAGTATCTCTTTGTATGCCATATCAGCACTGAAAAGTCTGCAACCTCCCTCTATTCTTCACTTTTCAATTTGTTTTGAAAGTGGCCTTGAGCCCCTTGTTGGCTTGAGTGTGAAATTGAGGCTCTCATGCCTAATGGTTGTAACCCTCTCTTGAGGGTTCCTCCTAACCAACAGCATGAGATCTCTTTCATGCTCAAGGTACTTGTGGCTCAAATCCTCTTTTCAATTAGAGGACTGTCACTTTGGGACTTAACTGGTTAAAAGACTAATTGGTGTAACATGCCCGGGGGGTACCTATGCGCGCTAAACAGTTCGGACCCTCGGTCTCTTTGATCTAGTCTCACTAGTGCAATGTGAAACATAGATGAGAGTCCAGATTTGGCAACTTAGAGAATCCATTTTAGTGCAAAACCTTTTGCCAGAAATGGACTACATCATCAGATCTTAGAGTCGCCACCTAATATTTTGGGAAATTAAGAAACCCATGACTTGTGCCAAGGCCACTGTTCGTCATAACCAAAGTTGTCTCGGTTCGGAACCTTAGGTATGAGAGGGGAAGGTCATTAATTGAGCACCCCCGCTCACCCGATCAAAAGATCGGCCTTTACTAACCATGATATGAATTTTAGTTTCTTTATATGTTCATATTCTGATTATTTAATAAATCCTAAAATTTACTATGTGAAGCATACAAGTATAGACTATGTCACCCACTTTGGAACAACTTGATTTCATGTAGTTTTGAAAGAGTTTTGAAGATGTACAACCCAAATAAATTGAGTTTACCAACATGAAAATCAACATTATTCCAAATTAAGCAACACAACCTCCATCCATTGGCATTCATAGAGTTATATCACATAAGCAAATAGCCTCATGGTAGAATGCTAAACATATTAAGAAAAACACACACAAACGGGATGCTAAAGTATAAAAACTTACATGTTTGATGTCCCGCAAACAAGCTACAAAACAAAGTTAGTAAAACATGCATGATCTTATATACAAAATCCTAATGCAATTCACTCATGAGATGCAACTAAAGATTCAGTTTCTAAGATATGACATGTGAATCATTTCAAGAGCATTAAGTAGCGCACATAATCACATAGGAATTGATTAAATCCACAAATGCAAACTTAGCCGAATCAAGATGTATGAAACATGGATGCAAAGCATGGATATAACGAAAAACAAAATATGATGCATATTCACAAATAAAGAAGGCGAGTAAAAGAACGGGATAAAAAGAAGCGCGGCGGGGAATTATTACAACACTTGAAAGAATAATTACAAACCAATTAGAGAGGGATGAGGAGAATATTACAAAAAAAATAAAATAAAAACCTCAAAAACACTCAAAATAAATAAATAAAAGAAAAAGCTTCATGTGCCTTGGAAACCACCAGAAGTTGGTTAACATCGGAAGACAATACCGTCTTGTCCAAAAGAAGCTAACCGGCCGACCAAATAGGCCGGCCGGCCAACAAGGCCTAGCAAAACATATCTTGTTGCAAAACCAAGAAAATGAACAAACAAGAAATATGTAGCTGGGTTGACTAACTACTACCAGTTAGATTAAAACAAGGAAACAAAAATAGAAAGTGCAAAATTATAACAAAACTAACATGAACCTAAATTAAGAAAACAAATATAAGATAGAACATGTAAGATTACAACAAAACTAATATGAAACTAATATAAGAGGATAACTTTAAGCTAGGAAATGCAAGATTACTACACAACTACTATGAAACTAGAACAAGAAAACAAATATTAAGATAGAACATGCAAGATTACAACAAAACTAATATGAACCTAAAACAAGAAAACAAATATAAGATTGAACATGCAAGATTACAACAACACTAACATGGACCTAAAACAAGAAAACAAATATAAAATAAAACATGCAAGATTACAACAAAACTAATGTGAAACTAAAATAAGAAAACAAAGAACACAACTACTACCAAACTAAAACAAGAAAATAAATATAGGATAGAATATGCAAGATTACAACAAAACTAACATGAACCTAAAACAAGAAAACAAATATAAGATAGAACATGCAAGATTACAACAATACTAACATGGACCTAAAACAAGAAAACAAATATAAAATAGAACATGCAAGATTACAACAAAACTAATGTGAAACTAAAATAAGAAAACAAATAACACAACTACTACAAAACTAAAACAAGAAAATAAATATAAGATAGAATATGCAAGATTACAACAAAAGTAATATGAAACTAAAATGAGAAAATAAATATAAGATAGAACATAATATGAAACTAACATAAGAAAATAAATATAAGATAAAACATGCAAGAAAAATGAAAGAATTGAAAATTCACCTTGCAAAGAAAGATTGAACTTCTTGATTTTCAAACTTCCTCTTGATCACCCTCAAGGTTGTGAATTATGATCTTAATCCTCAATTCAAAAACTTGGAATTTGAGCTTAAAACGACGGTTTTGAACAAGTGTATGATCACTCTTTTCTTGGCAAGAATACTCTCTCTTTGGTTAAGGCTTTGAGTGATTTTTAACAAGGGGAGATGAGATGTAAGAGGCTATGTAACTTCACTAGTTTGGCAAAACAACTCTCTTGTTTTTAAGACTTCTTTTCTCTCAAATTCTAACACAATTTTAGCATTCTCTCCCTACCCTTCTCTTCTTCAAAGATCCTCCTCCTATTCAAGACTAGAGCTCTCATTATATAGCCAATGCAAGTGGGCAATGGTGGAAGACAAAGTGGAGTTAATGGGGGACAATGTATAATGGAGGTGAATGATGAATGGTGATGGTGGTGTGTGCTTTAGGAAAATGGATTATGACTTGAGATGGTGGGATGTGATTATGAAAGTAGATAGTGAGTGGGGATGGTGGGATGTGATTATGAAAGTAGGTAGTGAGTGGGGATGGTGGGGTGTAATTATGAAAGTGGATGGTGAGTGGGGATGATGGGATGTGATCATGAAAGTAGATGGTAAATGGAGATGGTAGAGTGTAATTATGAAAGTGGATGATGAGTGGAGATGGTGGGTGTAGACACCCCATTTTTGACCGTCCTCAAGACTTGGACGTCACCGTTTGAACACCCGGTGATTATCCATGTTTGTGTTCGTTTGGAGTTCCCGGAGGTCTCGGCTGCGCACCTTGCCTCAGGATCTTCGAACCCGACTGTTTAGTGTCTGGTTTTGCACCAAACACTTGTGCTTTGCCTTGGAGGGGCAGGGAATGCCTTGTGAGGCATCCCCACACATCACCGGCCATGGCTAGAGGCCACCGGCTGGTTTTGTTGCCACCGGCAATGTTATTGCCGGTCGGCATTCTTTGTTGCCGTCGGCAGTCAATTTTGTCAAAATGGCAATTTTGAGCAGCCGACTACTGTTCATCTGCTTTTGCAGATATTTTAGGACAGCTGTGTGGCATTTTGTTCCCCTCCATACACGTGTATGGAGGGATGCTCCTCTTGTAAGCTTGTTGAACAAGCTTTACAAGTTGTTTGCCTATAAGAGGAGGGCTCTTCTCTTGGCTTTAGGGTTAGAGAATTTTAGGAAAAACACAGAGGAGAGCTCTGGTTCTAGGGTTAGAAAGTTGTAACTATTCTATCTCTTTTTCTCTCTTTTATGTTCTAGGTGCTTTTGTCCATACTATTGCACATAAACACCTAGTCTTTCACCTTTCCTTGGCTTTTGAAGGACCAGAGGTTTGTTCTTAGTGTTCTTGGCTGGATTTGAGCTTGAAGGAGCAACAAGATCACCATTGTTGAAGAAAGGCTTCAAGGGTAAGAAACTAGTCCTTTTTACCCCATTTTTGCATCCTACTTTTGACCATCTTGTAACTGTTTTTGTGTTTAGTGTATAATACAAAAAAGTTCTGTTTTTAAGCCCTCTTAATAGTTTATTTAGAGTGTTTTGTGGTTTGGAGGTGTTAGACCCCTCCTAAGCCTTGAGAGGCCTCATTTTGTGCCATTTTTGGTGAGCTTCGAGACTTTGGTGCTTGGGCCTCCTCACCACTGAAATCTTGAGGGATTTCAGTGGTAAGGATGGTGCCTTAAAGTCTCAAGAAGGAGAGGGCCACCCCCTCTCCTTGTTGTCCTTGAAAAGGACCAATTTTGGCCTCTTGAGGGAGCATCATGCTTAAGTGTTTGTTGATCATGCCATGGCTGTATTTCATGCTTATATTGCCATAATATAACATTGTATTAAGTTGGTTTTGGTACACCATGCATGCTTAGCATACCTACCTTGTAATGCCATGTTTATGCCTTAATATGCCTTAGGTTGTAAACCCTTGTTCAAGCATGCTTTAGGTTTGGCTTGTGAAGGTTTTGTGCTTATTTTGCCATGTTCAAGGTCTGTCCATAGTTGTTTGGGTCGATCTTGACATGCATTATGTGGCCCCTTTGTTTTTGGCTTGTTGGCCTTAAGTATGTAAGTGTGTAGCATGCCATTCTTGCATGGATTTAGTGGGTTGGGATCATTTTTCATGCTATTTCAGTCCCTCTAACATGCTTGTATGCTTGCCTTAAATACCTCTTTGATGCCTTATGAGCTTGTGTTGTATGCTCCTTGAAAGTGTATTTGCGCATGCCTTCATATTTGAGCCACTTAGATGCCATCTAAGTAGTCTTTTGGCCTCGTTTTAACATGCTAAAAATCTATTTTTAGTTGTTTAATGCATGCCATGTTGGTCTTGCGAAGTGTGGTCCAATACCCCTTTAGCTTGCCTTGATACTTGGACCATTTGCATGCTAATGTTTGCTTTATTTGAGTTGGTTTGGCACCTCTTATAGCATGATTTTCAGAGCTTATGTTGCATGCCTAGTGTCCATGTTATACTCTTTTCAAGTGTGCTTGAGAGTTACTTGCTTAATGCTTAGATTTGTGTCTTAACATATGCATGTGTGTATGTGTGTTTAGCCCTCATATTTGAGCATTTTGGCCACTGTTTTGGGCCTAATTAGAGCTGCCTAATTCATGTTTAAGTCCATCCCTTCATTGGTTGCATATGCTCCTTGTGTGTTGTAGCATATTGGTAAGTTGTTGCATGTTGGAATTTGCATGATTGAATGAAGTCACATGCTTGTTTGCATGCTTGAACATCCACATTACATCTTGCATGCTTGTTGGTTAACATTGATGCTTCATGTCTTGTATGCTTGTTAGCTTGTATGCTTATTTGCATGGCCATGGTTGCATACTAGTCAATGTGCCTAGGATTGCATTGCATCAATGTGCATGCTTGGCCTCTTGAAGTGAGTGTGATAGAGGTTGGCCATTTTATGTGATTATGTGCATTGCATTCATTTGAAATTGAAATGTGCACACTTGGTTTTTGGGCCATCATGCATCGAAATGCTTGATTGGTGGTCCGAAAACCAAGGACCATGTCCCTTTGAGTCACAAGCATGATAAGGGGCTTGTTTGGTGCATATATTGCTTGAATTACATTGCCATGCAAGTTCTGTCCTCTGCTGCTGTAAGTTGCAGGTTCTGCAGGCATTTTTGGCCGACCGGCATAATATAGTGCCGACCGGCCATCTATTGGTGGCCGATGAATGAATCTTGTGCCGATGACCACACTTCACTGCCGGTGGTAATTCTACCCAGCCGGTGGTATTCCCCAGTGTCCAGGGAAGCAATGCAGAGACTTTGGCAGTCCTCAGAGGAGCAGAGCAGGGAAAACAGAGGCAGTCTATGCATGGCAGTGCGCTTCCGAACAGGACCCGAGCATGCATTGCACCAGACTCTCCTCCCGAGGCGGTTTACTGTTTTTCCTAGCTTAGTTAGTTTGTTAACTACTTAGGCAACTTGTAATAATTAATTAGCTCGTAGTTAATTAATTTGTATTATTCTTTTGGTTCCTCCGGGCGAGGGCGAATCTGTAATAAGTGTGGGTGCGTGTGTGTGCATGTCTTCCAATCCCCACTTCTTTCTTCCCTTTTATTTACCCGCTTATGATGGTAGATTAGGGCATGTTTAAATTAGCATACCTTATGCTATGCATGCGTGCATCCATACGTTTGTCTTGCATGCACCGGGCTCGGTACATCATGCTAACTGCATTTGTACTTCAATTCCAAATTGAATACGTGCATCAATTGATTGCATTCCACATGCCATGTTTAGGATAGCCGAGCCTACCCTAATTGCATCCTGTATGTGTTGCATTAGTCAAACTTGACATGAACTAGGACCATGCATGATTTGCTAACTAGTTTATTGTTTTGGCACGGAGTACGATGTAAGTATTTTCATGCTTTAGCATACCGCATGTGTGTGAATGTTATCATGACAGCATGCTTACCATGTGGCTAGATGCTTATGTGATAAACTGTTTGAATGCCTGTGGGTGAAGGTGGATTGCCTGAGTTGGAAAACTCGTTGAAATCCGTGTTTTAGCCTACTTGCGAGTAGCAAATTTCAAAGTGTTTTTCGAGACAAACGGATATGCAATGTTTATTTCCAAATTAGACGATCTAGTCTATACTTGTTTGCTGTGCGCATAACATAGTAATTCTAGGCTAATAACCGGAATAAGAACACATAACGTTTTCAAAATCAGATATCACGGTTAGTAAAGGCCGGTCTTCGGACCGGGCGAGAGGGGGTGCTCATAGCTGACCTTCCCCAATCGTACCCAAGCTCCCGAGCCGAGGCAACTTTGGTGATGACGGACACGTGGCCTTTGGCACCGAGTCAGGGTTTCCTAAATTCCCCATTAAAAAATATTAGGTGGCGACTCTGTATCTGGCAAAGCAGTCCATGTTTGGCACTTCTTTTCTAAAAATCTGTTTTTCTCAAAACGATTTGCCGGATTTGGACTCTTTGGTTCAGATTACGAACCGTGACTATTTGAGTCCGAACTGTAGTAGACCCGCAAAACGAACAGAACGGGAGTCGTCCTCCCGGGGCGTTCGGGGACGTCTACAGTGGGATGTGTAGATGATGAGTGAGGATGTTGGGGGATGAGTGGGTGAACTTGAATGGATCAAAAAATGGCTCAATAGGGTGTCTCAACCGAACTAAAACCAAGAAAAACGGGGCTGCTGCTGTTTTGGGCCGAGTCAACAAAATCTGCTATTAAGCCCAACTTCAAATGGGCATATCTCCCTCATCTGGAATTGGGTTTAGGTGGTTCTTGGGTCTAAATGTAAGCCCCAGAAGTCTATTTTCCAATGGTGGTGGTCTCACAATTAAATTCCAAATTTACAAAGAGATATGCCTAATTTATTAAAGGCTGTTCACTTCCTTCTTAATGATTTGATGTTCATTCTTTTCCTAAACTAGTTTTCTTTCATCCCCTCCTATTTCCTTCAAATCCAAACCTATAAAGAAGATGTTTTTAAATATTTTTTCAAAGAGTTCACCTCCCTTCCATTTATTTCCACTTTGTCCTTACTCAGTTTACTGAAAAGTGTAATATTTTAATTGAAATGGGAGCCTCGGAATATTGTAGAAACATTTTTAAAAAAATTTATTTTGAAAAGAGGGTTTTAAGGTCTATAATAGTTTGGCCAAAAAAATGTGTAAAGGTTGGGATTAAAGCTCAAATTACATTTCTTGTTGAGGATTCTGTGAGAAACACATTCTAATTGTCATCATCGGGTAATCAACAGAAAGCGCCCAAGTCTTAGGGCTGGTCAAAATGGGGTGTCTACAATTGGTAATCTAAAATGTGTAAACAAAAATGAACCAAGTAAAACTTGAGCAAGATAAGCATGTTGTATTGCATTGCATGTGTTTGGATCGGACGTTAATCCAAACACAAGAAAAATGGGACGTTTCATACTCAAAGTGATGAAACGTGCACTTTTCTTAGTCACCGACACCCTTGATCATGCATGATAGGGTGGAGGTCCTTCGAGTCTTATTTGTGCATTCATTAAGCTTGTACAAGCTTGGTTCTTTAGCCATCATGCATTGAAAATGCTTGGTTGGTGGTTTGAGAGCCAAGTGCCATACTCCTTTGAGCTTGAGAAATGATAAGGAGGGTAGCAGTATACACATTCCTTGAAAAATGCATTGCTTTGCCTCTGTTGCTCTCTGTTGCAGCAAAAACAGAAGTCTGGAAAAAGGGGTGGCCGACCGGCCACTTGAGGTAGCCGACCGGCCCCTTAAACTAGCCGACGGGCCAGTTAGGATGGCCAACAGCCACCTTTTGTGGCCGACCGGCCACCAGTCAATTTTTGTGCAAAAGTGTTCCTGTGTTGGAGCAGAAGCAGTCTAGAAGTTGGTGCAATTTTCAGAGAGCAAAGTGAGTGCAAACAGAGGCAACCGATGGCAAGGCGATGAATTTTTGGAAAGAAGCCAACCGAGCATGCATGTCTCCCTCGCCTCCGAGGCCATTTACTTGCTTTATTTAAATGTTAGTTAGCGTAGCTAATTGTTTAATTCAAGTGTTGTAATTAATAAGTTTAATTTGGTTTGTAATATTTTAGCTAGCTTAGAATAGTTAGTTAATTTATTTCCATTGTTGTAATTAATTAGCTAGAATAATTAATTAGTTGGTTTGTAATAATTAGCTTAGCTTAGTGTAGCTTAGCTTATTTATTTGGACCCTCCTTCGTGAGGGCATAATGTTGTAATAAGTGTGCATGCGTGTGTGCATGTCTTCCAACCCCATGTTTTTCTCCCTTTTATTTATCCACTTTTAATGATTAGATTAGGGATCATGTTTCAATTAGCATACCTTATGCTTGCATGTTTGCATCATTTATTTGTCTTGCATGCACCGAGGCTCGGCGCATCATTCAAACTGCATCGTGTTTCAATACTTATTTGAATACTTGTTTCAAAGCATGTTATCAAATTGTTGCATTCATATGCCATATTTAGTAGCCGAGCCTATTAATTACATTATTGCATGTGTTGCATTAGGCGTTCTGTATAGTTAGGATCATGCATTTTTCTAACTAGCTTTTGTTTTGGCTTGGAGTACTCGGTGAGCTTTATGCTTTAGCATGCTTGCATGAGTGTGAGTGTTGCCATGATAGCATGCTTTCCATGAGGCTATGTGCTTACTTGATTAACTGCATGAATGCCTGTGGATGAAGGCTTTGTTGCTTGAATTGGAACAATTCGATGATTGCGAGGTTTAAGCCCACTTTGCGAAGTGGCAAATCATGTTTTAAGCCCACCTGAGGGTGGCAAATCCGCATTTTAGCTCACTTGAGAGTGGCACCTTCAAAGCATTTTCGAAAACAAACATGAGTTGTTTTGTTCCAATTCTCGCGATTTAGTCTATACTTGTGTGTGCGTCACATAGTAAAGTTAGCTAATAACCGGATAAGAACACATGAGGTTTATAAAACAACATATCATGCTTAGTAGAGGCCGATCTTTGATCAGGCGAGCAAGGGTGCTTATTTCAGGACCTTCCCCTCTCGTACCCAAGTTCCCGAGCGGAGGCAACTTTGGTGATGACGGACACGTGGCCTTTGGCACGAGTCAGGGTTTCCTAAATTTCCTAAAAACAAAACATTTAGGTAGCGACTCTGTAATCTGGCAAAGCAGTCCATGTTTGGCGCTTTTTTATTCAAAATCGATTTTCCAAAATGATTTGTCAGATTGGACTCTTTGGTGTTTATCAGTCTCACATTGCACTTTGTGAGATTAGATTCAGAACTGTGACAGGAGTCCGAACTGTAGGACCAATTCGAGCTCTTCGAAAGGGGGGGTGCGAAGAAAGTCGAGTCTATAGAGGGGTTTTTACTACATTTTCAAAATATCTTCTTGCAAACATCCCCCAAATGGTTCATAGTTCACAAAATGATCTATCTTGGACCAAAATCATAAGAAAGAAATAATTTCTCTAACATTTCCTAGATTCAACATTTTAAAACTCAAAAACCCAAACTTGAAATTTTGGTAAAATGGACAAGACATGTTAAAATCATATATATGACTCAAAGAAACTCCCTACCTCAAGACTTGAGAAAAAAAGATGAAAAGCTTCGAAATCGAACGACGTCGAAATCTGATCTCCACCAAACACAACATAGCCCTAAGTGAGCTTTCCAAAATTAAAGAAGGTAGTAGGGTCAAAATCTTAATAAATATGGAGAGATTAAGGAAGTAAATGGGGTGGGTGAAGGGTTTCTAAAGAGAGTGAGAGTTAATGTAGCGAAAGAGAGAGAGAGTGAGTGAAATGAAAAGTGAAATAAAGTATGTAAGGGCTCAACTTTTAAGTGATTAGACATATTTTTTGGAGCAGACTGCGGACAGACCGCTCAAGCAATCAAACCTGCGCTCGAGCGAACAATTCAAATTCCCAGAATCTCTCTCCTCTTTGCAAAAGACTGCTTGAGCGACAAAACCTTCGCTTGAGCAAAGAATACAAACTTCCAGAAGTTCAGACTGCAAAACAAGATACTGGATGATTGACGTTATCGCTCGAGCGATGAAAAAATCGCTCGAGCAGTCTCAACTTAAAAGTGAGACAAAACAATCTCAAAACATTCCCACCATTCCCGAATTCACTCCAACACTCAAAGATGCAAAATAATATCTCGGAACACACTAGAATATACACAAAGAAGACAACAAGGAAACGAATAGGTAACAACACTAGTCCCAGAGGTTTCAACAGTGACAGGGCAATTAAAATAAGACAGGAATTTCAAATTAATATATATTCAAAATGCTTTAAAAGGATTTGGGACATCACATGCAGTGTGATTTAAGGTTAAAATAGAAACCACACGGCGGGTAATGGATTGATAGATTTGTCATTAGAAACTACCATATTTCCATCAAAAATTGGTGGATTAGTTGGCAAATAATGACGGTTTCAACTTGCTAGTTCAAGCTGATTGGCGGATCATAAAAAAATATAATTCAAATTACAAAACTTAAATCAAAGATTAAAAATACCTAATTTATGAATTAACTAAAATAGTCAAAATTAAAATAGATGTTCATGCATCTAACATTTAATATTGACAAACTAGTACACTAAAAGTCTAACAATCTAAACAAAATTATACAATAACAATATAATAAAACTAATAATAAACATTACCTAAACATCAGGAAAAAAAAAATCTACTTTATAGAATATGGAGAAGAAAAAAAAAAAACCAAAACATATATATATATATATATATATACTTTTTACACTCCGTTTGTTTTGACGTAAAATATATATATTTAAATTCTTTTTTTAAATTGATTTTACATAGAAAAAATATTTTTGTTTTTGTTTTTGTTTTTTGGCGTTTGGTTGACACTTGAAACAAAAATATTTTATTGCCTAATGGAGAAATTTTGATTCAATAAAGTGTCATTTATGACTTTTTAGTGAAATAAGATATTTATTTGAAAAGACTCAATGTGTTGACAAGTTAATGAGTGATAGTTAACTTTGTAAAAATTGACTTATGAAAATTTTAAAGATAATTCATTTTTGGGAAAATGATACAAAAATATTTTACTTATTTTTTGTTCAACCAAACAATGGAAAATGAGTAAACTATTTTTGACAAAAACATTTTACGTCAAAACAAACGGAGCCAAAATAAAAATTTAGAGAAAAGGTAAATAAAGAAAAAGAGTTTAAAATTTTCAATGGTTTAAACTCAAATCGGATGACAGATATATGAGAGATTTTTATTGGATTTTGATAAAACAAAATTACAACTACAAATTAAAAAAAAAAAAAAAACCTCTTTTATTCATTAATTCACTGAAAGAACAGAGCATTGTTGTTAACTTCGTGAGACCTTTTCATCAATCATCACAACACCACCATCAAACAAAAGAAGAAAGAGGAAAGACAGAGAGAGCAAAAAGAAAGGGAAGAAAGAATAGAGAAAGAGAGAGAAAGAGAGAGAGAACTTTCTTTACCAATCTGATGAATGGGATGAGATGTTGGGAGTGTGAATATGGTCTAGTTGAGAATTGAGTATGTGTGTGAGAGAGAATATGTAAATCTGGTTTGATAGATACATAAAAATTAAAATTAAAAAAATTAATTTGATGGAGGGTTAGGTTCGTTACACAGACGGGTTGGCTTTTTGCAAACCGCGCCAACCCGCCTCATCTAGGCCCCGCCCTGCCCTGCCAGAATTGAAAAAATGCGCAATTTGACGTGATTCGAACATTTTTGACTATATTTTTCACAATCCTTCTAATGATTGAGCCAAATGGCTTGTTAAAGTAAAAAATGACTTAGACCTTGCAAAGACACTCCTGTAATGGTGAGCTAAAATTATTGCCATAAAATGAAAATGCCAAATCCTGAGCCAAATTTGACTCAAAGTTTGGCAAAGTCATTTTGTTGCCGCATCATATTTCTTATCAAAACTTAAACTCTTTTTTTTCATAATTTTCACAAATCTAAACTCTACCAAAAATTTAAAGCTATAGAAATTTATAAATTATAAAAACTCAATAATATTAAAAATTATAATTACAATTTGTTGAAACCATAAAATTAAAATTCTTGTCGACATGCATGAAGAAGAGTGTGGACATAAGCAATAAAGGTCCAAGCATTGTGGGCATGAAGATAGTGTCTTAGAGGGATAGATCAAAGGCAATACACATAGCATTTCCATGAGGAAACGAAGTTGAAAGCAGTTACAGCAGTTGCAGATCACGGGCAAGTGAAAGTGTGAGGTCCTGAGTTTCGGGCTTGAATAATATCGGGCTTGAATAATATTGTCTAGTGGAGTAGTGTGTAATTCTTTCGATATTTTGTTCATCTCTTTGAGTCATTGAAGATTTGTTCTACTCTTACTTAACCTCTCATAACTTTTCCAGGTTGTAAACTTTGAGTTTTGGGCATTGGAACTTGCCTTGGTTTGCAAAATCACCTTCTGAATTTCTGGGCAAAACCACTCGTGCGGAATTGAAAACCGCCCAAGTGGATCCTCACAGGGTTTTTCAAAATTTTCAAAGTTTTCTAGGCAGAAAACCATTGGATTTCTGGGCAGCTCTTTGGAGCAATCTGTCCGTGAAGGGAAAACTTTTCGCTCGTGCGGATTGAGAATTCCGTTCATGCGGAATTTAGACCGCTCGGGTGGATTTTGGTATGTCTGTTCGAATTTTGTGCTCTTTTTCTCAAAACTAATGCCAAAAGGATGTTTGGGCCACTTTTTTAGTGCTCTCTCTCTCTCTCTCTATATATATATATGTATCCATCTTTGTTCTTCATTCTCTCTACAAACCCATCAAATTTCAATCTTCTCTCTAAGATTTAGCAAGATCTACCAAGAATTTGAGAGGGCTTTTTACACCAAATCGAAGAGGGCGAAGAGGGCTTTGTTCTCACCGATCGAATAAAGTTTTCATCAACATCCATTTTTAAGGTTTTGTTCTCCTTCCTCTTCTAAGCTTGAGGTAGGGATTCTCTTGGAGTTATATATACATTTTTGTAAGTTTATGTTGATTTTAGAACTTCCTCTTATAGTATTGAACTTTGATTTTGGCTCATGAGTTCTTAATGACTTTAAAAGTGGGTTTTCTTAATGTGTTAAAAAAAAAAAAAAAAAAAGAAGCTCTTGAGGATGTGAACTATAGTGTTAAGGAGGGATGTTGTCTTGGAAAAACCCTTTCAAAAATGAGGAAAAACCTAGTTTTATGGAAACCCTAGAAGTTGGGGATTTATTTTGGGAAAAATGATAAGATGTTCTGAAATCTATGGTTGTCTAGTATTATGGTGAATATGTGATTGAGATATTCCAATGATTATGTATAAAGAGGAAATTCCATGGAAAGAAAATGAGAAATGATTAAATTAAAGCTTGTTGTATAGCTTATTATTGGTTGGTCTTGAAATGACCAAGTGGAAGAGAATACATGAAAATTGAAGTTGTTATATCATTCTTTAGAATTATATTATGATGATTAATGTATGAAAAATGCTTGAAGGTTAGTGTTGTATTATTTTATCTCTTGTAATGATTATGATGTTGCATTGATAAGAGATGTGGAATTTGATTACAATGGAGGATTGTGTTGATATATTGAAAAATTTCTAGTCATTGATACGGAAGTGTATAGCGTTTACATTGTTGAGATGTTTAAATGGAACCTTATTATTGCATTGGGCATTTGCATAGTCATTCCATTTTGTTATTGATACAATTGATTTTGAATATTGCATTGGAAAAAAATGTATTATTTTGAGGAAGGAAATTATTTTGTGAAACAAGGTCATATTGATTTTTTTTGGAGGTAAATATGTTGGTAAGTCCGGATATGGAGTGTAGTTGGTATTGGTTAAGTTGGTCTGAGTGTCAATGGTGAAAGACCAAAAACACGTGCGGAGGAGATATCACATGCCTTCTAGTTAGTTACCGGTAAAGTGGGGATTTGGTAATGCTTGTTATAACTATTTGCATACACCAACCTAGAGATTACCTGAGTCGTATTTACCGCCCTGTTAAACTACATTGAGATTATTGAATTGTTAAATTTTCAAGATTTCGTTGTGCACAAACTTTTTCAAAAGATAAAGATATATCTTTTTTGAACATGGTTTGGTATATGCATTCATCCCATGAGATTGAATAAAATGTATATACTTTGTTAATGTTTTTCTACTAGCTTTGTGCTTACCCCTATGGGATTTTGTGCAGGAAAGGATGTGGTGATCCTGCCAAGTCAGAGGCATGGAGACATGTTTTGAGAGAATAAGGCTCTTTTCTTTTATTGTAATTATTTTTGACAAGCCAAGGGCTTTATTGTGTATGGGTTTGAAATCACTTTTGTGTAATCGGGCTTAAGTCTTGAAATTTGTAGCCCTTGAGGGCATTAATTTGTACTAAACTTCCTTGTTACATGCTATAAATTCATATTCTAGGAATGTTGAATATATAACCGCATGTGGGGCATTCTTTTGTAAATCTCTTGATGGTTAATGAATTACAAATGTTGGAGACTTAATGATGATGTTAATATTGTGATTGACCTACGTTTACATTAAACAATGGAAGTTGGTGAATCTTTATTGTGTAAATTTTCGGAGCGTGACAAAAAGTTACCAACAGAGGGGCACGTGGCTATTTGGCATGGCCAGTGAAACAATATAAAAGCTGGAAATTCAACGAAAAATGTCATTTAACCAAATTCACAACACTTGTGAAATCTAGGAGTAGCAGTAACTTATTTAGGAGTAGTTCAGTATTTAGGAGTAGTAGCAGTTTCAGTTTTTGTAACTCAATTTGGACCTGTTGATTGTAATGCTATGAAGCTTGTAATTTAATTCTTGTAATTAAGTGATAAATTTAAGTAGTATTAATCATTTTGTTTCTTCATATTACAACCTCCAAAGAAGTTCTTGAATCTGTCAAGACATAGGACACTAACCACATTGTTTGATCAGTTTGTTTGTTTGTGAAGATTGGTTTATCTGTCAAATCACCTCTGTCAATTTGACCTAAACCAAATTTTTGCTAACACAATTACATAGGTTAATTAGTTACAATTTATTATCTTAAGACCTACAACTCTATTGGAGTAATATTTGTTTGATCTCTTTTATTTTTTTTTATGAGTAATTTAACTTCAATTCATTGCCTTTACTACTTCAATTGTAAATTTTTTGAAATTTAGTTGTTGCCACTTGGTTGTGTCAAAATAGAATGTGCCCATTAGATTGATATAATTAAAAGATGGCCTTTTTACACTGTAGCAAGCCAAAAAATGGCTTTAGCAAAGCTATTTTGGCTTATCTCATTGAAGATGCTCTTAGACAAAGTGTTTTATGGAAATTTCCGAAGAAGTTTGACAAAGCTTTGGAAGTGTTTTTGGTGTTCTTGAATTGGGTTCTTGGAGCTTGGTGGTTTGATCTTCTTCCCCTTCATCTTCTCTTTTAATTTTTGTTGATTAAAGCTCCCTAAAGGTAGACATTGATTATGTCGATTTAGATTAGAAAGCACCTACATTCACGACCAGATTATTAAGATGATGAGAGTCTCAAAACTAATTTCAACTCCACTTGAGCCTCTAATGTCAACTTCCATATTTGTAATATGGGGCAAGATCTGCAGGTGTCACTGTAAGGTCTCTTTAATTTTAATTGCAATAATGTGCCTTACAATTTTTCAATGTCAATTTATAAATCTATTAAAAAATTAGATAGAAATCAAGGATAAATTGATTTGTTCAAAATAAAAAATAAAAAAGAAATGAACCCTTTCAAATTAAATGTCAATCCCTCAATTACTTTGAAGAGAGTTACTGAACCATTTTACTTAAAATAAAAGACATTATCAATTAAAATAAAATAACAATATAAAGAGTATAAAATTTTAAGTTAATTTCATTAAAATTACAAGAAATAAAATCGACATAAGAAGCAAACTACTAAAACTATGAAGGGACATAAGACCATCTCTCAAGGCCTATGACTCAGCTTTTATACCTGATGTAAATTCAAGAGGCTAATATGTTTATATATACATCAATACAATTACTATTTATTAATAATAAATAATAATATTTGTTACTGAATATATTTTATTTTCTTATTTAACTACAAATTTTAAAATATCGGCTATTACATATTGTATTGGCTGTTACGTAAAAAGATTTTTACCTTTTGATATTGTTATTTACTGATACCATCCATTACTCTTTGATATTGACCGATATATGACCGTATTATGGATACCGATACATATTTCGATACCGATACATATTTCAATGCCATTATTTAAAACTATGTTGGCAAGGATATTATCACAACAAAAATGAGTAAATTACACTTTGCTCTATTTGTGTTTGGCCATTAAAGTTTTTATTTTCTCACTTTAACCCTTTAAGTTTCAAAATTAAATAGAAAATGTCACCCACATGACATTAAAAATAGGGTGGCGCTAATAGCCCCCACTTATTTATTTATTTATATTTTTTTTCTAAGGACCCCCATTTCTTTGAAACACATTTATAAAAAATCTAAGCTGCACACTCATAACAATTTGGACATTCACTAAAGCATAACCTAATAGATTCACACCCCCCTTTCCCTTTCCCTTTCCCTTTCCCCTCCCCTAAACCCAGAATTTGCAAAATCGTGTATTGTATTTTTTTTTAATTTTATTTTTTACCCTAGGCAAATTACTAGCACGACGCAGAGACAAGATGATGACAAGTGGGAACATGACCTTTACAAAGATGATGAGCCTCAAGTGTCAAATCGCAGAGTTGGTACTGGTTGAAGCCTCTACACGATCAACATACATCTCGAATAGTATTTAGTATAGTTGATGATCACATAATCAAATCGACGGCGCTCAAAACTTTTTTTTTTCACTCGCAGTTGCAAAATTGTGTACTGTTAAAGATCAAGAAGTGAGAAATCATGTAATACTGAGATTAAAGAAAATTGATGATGAAGATAGATTAACAAGAATGTTTTATCAAAAAGAAGATGGATTATGGAGGATGTAGGTGCTCAAAAACACAATGAGAATGAATAAGAATGATAGACCATGAGGGTTGGGTGTTCAATTTGGTTTGATAGGGTTGAGTGTTCACTTCTAAGTGTTTGTTTTGTGAGGGTGGGTGTTCCATTTCAATTTGTGTCCATTATAGTAATTTTAATTGAAGTTATAATTGTCTTTAAAAAAAAATTAGAAAATTTGGTCGTAAATCCCTTCGAAGGCACTTATCTGGTCAAAAGGACAAGAATTATATGAATACTTTCAAAAGCCCTTAGTATTTTAAAACATCATTCTTATCATTCTCATAGTTACTGTCTGTCTCCACTATCTTATATGAGATTGATGACCTCAAATCTGAGATTTGTTACCTTAGATTTGAAAATCGATAATTCGTTCTCTCTTTTTGACCTTGTTTTACTCTCTCTTTTGATCCCTCCCTCTCTCTTTCTGTGTGTGTTTCTCTTTCATTCGATCTCTTTCCCTCTCTCCCTCTTTGTTTCTCTCTCATTCGATCTCTCTCTCTCTCTCTCTCTCTCGTTCACTCATTTCCTTGTAAACCCCTGTTTTTTGTTCGTTTCCCTTTTTTTTTTATTTGTTCACAGGCCAAATTGCAAATTTTACTCTGATTTAGAATAAAATTTTACTATGAATTAAAGTAAATTTTTGCCCATTTAACAAAAAAGCAGGAGTTGTGAGGGAGTTTTGTAAATATTGAATTTTATTTATTTATTTATTTTTTTGTACTTTTAACAAAAAATGAAAGGTGTGAGAGACTTGTGGCCAAATCTCCCATAAAAATATCAATAGGCGGGAATCCTTTGAAAAAAAGTGGGGGCTATTAGTGCCACACTAAAAATAAGACACTTGATTCATAAATCCAAATTTGAAATTTTTTTTTGTCCAAAAGTCCAAGCACTAAAGAATTATGTTCCTAAGGACAGGCTTGTGTAAAATGTCCAAGCTACCCATATATATATGTACATAGCTCTCTTAACTCTGTAACGTCTCAAAATAATTATAATAAATCGTCCACAATATTAATAAATGACAATAATGTATATATATAGTTTTCTGAATTAAGTGTCCTTTCATTTCATATGATTTCGTGGTACAAAAAGTAGTACATGCAGTTATACATTTACAAGTCTAACCCTGAATCTATAGCATCTGTTATAAGTTAAAGATATGAAATAAGAGTTAAAACAAATAAGAAATGTCCTAAAAGTTTACAACTTTTCAAGACAATACTTGGTTACAATAAAAGTGAGATTAAACTCAATACAAATAAAGCCATAGGCTTGTACAAAATAAATATAACAAATAAACAAAATAAAACTCTTGCTCCAAATCCTCCCAAGCTATTGCCTTAGCAGAGCCATAATATCAGCACCTGAAAATGTTTTTCGCACATAGGATGAACCAAAACCCAGTAAAAACACTCTAACACAGTTTATAAATCTTAACAAAGATATAAGGTGAATGCATATGCAATGCTCATGCCGAAGACATTTTATATCTCTTTCCAAAATCATGCAATGCCAGGTTTATATCTCAATTCATGAAATAATTTCCTTTACAATAGAAAACAGGGCAATGAATACAATACTATGAATCTCTAGGTATGTGTTTGCTAGTAGGCTATACAAGCACTACTCTATCATTTTTACCGGTATTAACCGAAAGATTCGACACCTATCTGCAAGGTTTTTGGTCTTTCACCAAGGACACATAGGCTAACTTAATATCGTAACCATACCCCTACCCAGATTCACCAAGTATTCACCCATTTTTCTCAAAACAATATACATTTTCAAATGTGTTAAATATGTAACAATGCTCAATGCAATGGATGAGAAAATAGTTTCAATTCTCCTAATTGTCGTGCAATTTCTACAACAATTATAGTTATCCTCCACCGATAGCCCAAAACAGATATCTCTAAACAAATAAATAATTTCCATAACGATAAACTTTTCAAATTTCAAGATGTGAGTGATAATACATATCCAATTTCACCATCCTCATCGATACTAACCCAATTTCACAATTTCAACATCTATTTCATTATCTTTTCAAAATCAACATTTGAAATCTTTAGGGCAAAACCCTCTTTTCTTTATAAACCAATCCCAAGTATAAAAGCACATCATTTTATCACAACTCATCCTCATTTACAATACCATAACCATTTCCAAGAATCCATTTGAAAACCTCTATTTTGATTTTTAACCCAAAACCCTAAATTTGTCTAAAAATCCCCAAATTACAATATTGTTTTAGAAATAGCAAATAGCTAAGTTAAAAATCATAAGAAAGTGTGGAGAACCCTACCTTGAAGCTAGAAGGCCAGAGAAAGAGTGAAGAAACTTCAACAACACCAAAACTCAACTTTGTTCTGATCAAAAGAGAGCTCTCAGAGTGCTTTACCTTTTTATCAAAGGGACTAAGGTGGAGAAACTAATAGATCTAGGTGTATCTGTAGAGATGATGAGAGTTTTAGAGAGAGAAGCTCTAGATCTAGAGTTTTTAAAATGTTCAGAGAGAGAGAAATGAAAAAGTGACTCAAAAAGTGACTTTTATGGACTGATATACGCATAGACCGCTCAAGTGCAAGAAGTGTCGTTCGAGCGACCAGATACAATGAGTGGGACTGCTTGAGTGCAAGAATCACCACTCGAGCGAAGAATACTAGCTTCCAGAAGTTTTGCAGACAGAAGACCACTGCCGAGCTCAAGAAGGACCGCTCAAGCCAACACCGCTCGAGCGCAAGAATGATCGCTCAAGCGAAGAATGCTACCTCCCAGTAGTTTTGCAGACCTACAAAAGTACTAAGAGTCTACAAAGACCGCTCGAGCGAAGAAGCCAAAATCTGGGCAACAACAATTTTGAAACACAAGCTACTAACCTATTCCAAATGCATCCAAGGCACCCCAATAACCAAACTCAATGAGGAATAAGGAGAAACAAGACATGAACAACCATATAAGACAAAGAAACTCAGATCCAGAACATCAAATGAGTCGGATCTAACTAGAATCGCTATAACCTCCCTCTCTTAAGAAATTTCGTCCATGAAATTTTAAATCAATAACATTACTAGTTACAACAATGAAAACAAATTGAACTCATAACCACGACCCATCCACATTCATTTTCATTACAATGATAAACAAGTTCTCAATATTGAATATGCAATTCACATTTCCGAAACATATACAATGTTTATATTAGATCAACATAACAAGAATCTTAATGCAATTTCAAACATTAAGAGATACTTTTCATGGACTTCCGCCTCATATTCTCAAGTTGCTTCCTTAACCCTGCGGTGTCTCCACAACTCCTTTACCAAAGGAATTGTCTTGCTACGCAAGACTTAGTCTCAAGTATCTAAAACTCTAACCAGTCTCTCCTTATATGAGGCATCCTTATCTACCTCTAACTCGGTCCAATCCAACACATGTGATGGATCCGGCACATACTTCCGGAGCATACAGATATGAAACACGTCATGAACCCCGGAAAGCTGTGACGGCAAGGCCAAACGATAAGCTACCTCCCCAATAAGCTCAAACAATAACAGTCTCCTGTTATGGTCAGCATAGCTCTTCTAGTAACTCTGAACCATAACCAGCCTCTTACGAATAAGCGCAACCTTCTCTGTCATTTCCCGAACCAACTATGGACCTATTATAGGTGTATCATCCACCTCAACCCAACACACAAGAGATCTACAAGGCCAGCCATACAAGGCCTCAAATGGTGCAATGCCAATACTCGATTGGAAACTATTGTTGTAAGCAAACTCCACTAAAGGCAAGTGCCTCTCCCACGACCCCTTAAAGTCAATAACACAACCCCGAAGCATATCTTCTAGGATCTGAATAGTATGATCTGACTGCCCGTCAGTTTGAGGATGATAGGTGGTGCGAAAAGTCAATCTAGTGCCCAAAGCATTCTGTAAACTTTGCCAAAATCGAGCCGTAAAACGCGGATCTCTATTTGAAACAATAGTCACAGGGACCCCTTGAAGTCGAATAATGTTGTTCCTAATGTAAATGTCGGCAAGATAATCTACCGAGTCACTCGTGCGCATAGGTACAAAGTGCGCTGACTTAGTTAACCGATCAACTATCACCCAAATGGCATCATTATCCCGTTGAGTCCTCGAAAGACCCACAATAAAATTTATCGTGACATGTTCCCACTTTCATTTGACTATAGGTAAGGGTTACAACAAACCCACTGGCCCTTGATGCTCAGGCTTCATTTATTGACAAGTAAGGCACCTCGATACAAACACGACTACGTCATTTTTTATCCCCTTTCACCAAAACTGGCGACTTTGATACATCTTTGTGCCTCCCGGATGTATTGCAAGGCGCGAATGGTGAAACTCTCGGAGCACCTCCTCTCTACAAGACTCTGGTACGAAAAGATGGTCAAGGTATCTAATACTCGAGTCAGAATACACGTTCAATCCCTTCTTTACCTTCCCACTAGATATCTTTCCCCGGAGGGTTTCTACCTCATGATTACCCTTCTGTGCTTCTATAACACGGCTTACAAGTGTACGTTGTACAACTACAGTAAACAAGGTAGCCAACTCAACAAACTCGCTAAGATGCAAGTTGAACTTGCCAATAGCACCCAATATCTCCCATTTTTGGATGTCAATACTCGCTATACTGCTAATGGACTTTCTACTTAAGGTATCAGTCACTACATTGGCTTTCCCTAGATGATAATGCAACTCAAAATCATAATCCTCCACAAACTCCATCCACCTTATCTGCCTCAAATTCAGATCTTTTTGTGAAAACAGATACTCAAACCTGACTCAACTACCCAGACTCGTGAACACCCAAAATCAAGTTTTCCAGATTTTTCGACTCTACAAACGACAGGTTTATGGACACCTTAAAAAAACCTTTCCTACATTCGTCTGACAATATGCACAAGACAGGGCAATTGGGCACCTTATCTCCTCGCGCGGGTATCAAATACAACACACAATTCATTACTCAAACATGACTCAACTACCCAAACTTATACGCTATTTACCCCCTTTTAACCTTTCCAAACCTTACAAAAATTGTAGGATCACAAGAGAAATTATGATGCACATGATGTATGAGTTTATTTCAAATTCAATTTCTTTAGGGTTTTTTCAATTTACAATAACAAAATATAATATGAGCAATAATACTATTTCATTCCATCAGTTCCACTGTCTCACATTTACCAATTAATATGTACAGATGTCAAAGATAGTTCAAAAAACTCATGTCTCAACACTTTTGTCATAATCATTTACCCAATTCCAATATTCAAGAGTTAATTGAACAAGCACCATTATTAAATCAAATTTAAAACTACGATTTTTAAAAAAATTGGGACATTTCCTTCTTTTACACTTAAAGAGTCAATATCCATCATCCATAACAATAATCAACAAGAAACATTAAGAATCTCTTCCAAAAATATTAGGTATAAAGCCACTTTTTTTTATCAAACCATTTTATAGAACAATACCTATCATATAACTTGATATCTAATGAAAATACCACAATGGGTCTCAAATCGAAGATATAACAAGTTAAAAGTACGCATACCTCAAGATTGAAGACAAGAGATGAAAACCCAACTTCAAACTTCAAGAAAATGAGAAATAATCGGTAGAACTTTAAAATCAAGCTTGTTCTTCAACCCCTTTGGTAGATCTAAGGTGGATCTTGGGTAAAACTAAGAAAAATCCAGTGTTTTAGGGTTAGGGCTTTGGAAATGGGTGTTAGAGAGGGAAAATATGTAGAAAAGTGAGACAAAAATAAGTTTAGATTAACTTTTAAATATGTTGTCCCGAATAGACTGCTTGAACGAACTTTCCACCGTTTGAGCGAACTTGCCATCGCTTGAGCGATAAACACATGGTCACAGAAATTTTGCAAAGGTACAGTGAAAATATTGGGAGTTTCATATCTACGCTTGAGCGGTCACTCAACCGCTTGAGCGGTCTCGCTTGCAAACAGGCAAGATATTGGGAGTTTTGCATCACTGCTTGAGCGATTGATTAACCGCTCGAGCGGTCTCTCAGGACAGATTGTTACATGGAATATTATTAAGTCGTAAGTGAAATTTAATTGAGTAGTAAGTAAAATCTAATAAAGTAGTAAGTGGAAACACATTGAGTAGTAAGTGAAGTGTAACGAAGTAATTTCCAATTTCTTGTGATGTCCTAATATTTTAACTCATTTTATAATTACCAATCCTTTATTAATTTCCAATTTCATAATATGAAGTAAGAGTTAAAGAACTCTTCACAAAAATGAAATTCAATTGGTGAAAATCACGGTCTCTACAAAGGCTTCATTTTTTTACAAGAGATTTAAACTTGATTCTTGGTGAGAAGAGAGATTTCTAGAGAGAGAGAATTTAGGGTTTTCCAAAGCTAGAGAGAGGAAGAGGAAAGAGGAAACGAAAAGTGAGAAAAAAG
Source organism: Camellia japonica (assembly GCA_030407325.1). Lineage (NCBI taxonomy): Eukaryota > Viridiplantae > Streptophyta > Magnoliopsida > Ericales > Theaceae > Camellia > Camellia japonica. The sequence goes on along the minus strand of JAPPVO010000019.1, from coordinate 130,071,845 downwards.
AGCAAAAAATAACTTTTTAAGCTTGTTGATTTGCGCAGACTGCTCGAGCGGTCTTTCCACCGCTCGAGTTGTGAACTCAAGCTCTCAAGATTTCGGTCTGTAGAGCAAAGTACTGGTTGTCCCATCATCACCGCTCAAATGGTAAAATCAACTGCTTGAGCAGTCACCCTGGAAACAGATTGTCACACAAGCTTAGTTCTTGAGGCACTCCATGCTCAACCATTTAAATAAATATTTTCATTTTTAGCCTCTTCATTTATATTTCATATACCCCCTATTTGAATTCAAAGGGAAAAAAAAAAAAATTCAAAATCCAATTAAATCAAAAAGTGGTTTCCCAAATTTTAGTACAAAAGTAACTTTTTGACTAAAATTTCTAAATTTGATGTTGAAGTAAAGGATTAGTATTTCGTAGAAAAATATCATAAAATCAAATTAAACTATTTAATATATGAGAAACAATTATCGTCCAAAATTATTTTAAAAAATATACGTTTTGAACAATCCACTTTCCACACTAAGAAAATTTTTAGGCTTAACTTAATTGTGACAGAAGAACCTTTTTAATGCAAGTATCTCTATACGAAAAAGAAATGAGGGTCGGGTCTCAACCAGTGCTGTTGAAGACCTTTTCAGTCATAATTAAAATAATAATCATAATAAATCATAATCAACATCACGATGAATTATACCAAGGGTAATAACCAAATATCATTTGAGGCATGTAACTAAAGCACTCTTCAATCATAATCAAAATTAAAATTACAAGAGGTTATAATTAGGGTTTGGTTTCTCTTATGTTGTCATATCAACTTGAGAAAGTGTTTAAACTTGGTAGACCCATTTTGGAATTGATTTTGATAATTCAAACTATTCATTTTTTTTGGGAGGGGATTCATTGAGTAGAATATTCATGCAAAAAATTAAAATGATTGAACATTAGTAGGTATATATTTGAATTATATTTGTTTTTAAAAAATCAACGACAAATATAATTTCAACAATAACTATCTATTTTTTATAATATAAATTTGATTATAATATATAACGACCTATGTCTGATAATTTTGATTTTTTACATGAATATTTTACTAAATGATTTCTAAAAAGTGAATGGTTCAAATTATCGAAACGGAACCTATGATTGATATCCACATATAAGATAAGCCCAACACTTATCACTAAAGCACAATTAACACAACAATGTGTCGTAATCAAGCCATAATTAATAGCACAATGAGTTATAATCAAAGACTATAAATGTTATAATTGGACATATGATACACATCAAAAAATAGAATGTGTATTATAGAATTTTTGTGTAAATACAAAAATAACTACAAATATTATATATATATATATTTTTCAATATTAAATAATTAATATTATTTTTTGTTCATACAACTGACTAAATACTATTAAAAAATTAACTAAATTTTATTTAAATTAAAATTTAAAGAAAAATTAATATAATTATGTCAAATTTAATATAGTTTTTAAATCTTAGAGAGATTAGTCTAATTTTTTTATAAATAATTTAATGTAAAATATTACATCTACCCGTTAGTTAAAAAGAAGAAAAAAAAAGAAAAGAATGAAAAATTGACATCATATCACCGGTTTTACCGATGACTTTCAGTTTGGATTAAAATATCACTTTATGTTGTGTTTAGTTGAGAGATTTGAAAAGAAAATTAAAAAAAAAAAGGGAGAAAGAATATAAAATATGAATAAAATATTCTAACATTTTACCTAATTATATATATATATTTTAAAATTATTTTCTTAAATTTTCTAACCACACACATGCTTAGAATATGGTATACAAAAATTACTTTTGCGTAGTGGGAACCGTGACATGTGCTATGACTTGTAATATGGGCCAGCCTTGCAATATACCAAACCTGTGCGCGCACCAAAAAAAAAAAATAAATAAATAATAAAAAAATAAAAAATTAAGAAAATGTTGGTACATTCCATTTCAATTTTTTAGATTTAGTTTTTTAAAAATTAAGGTTGTGTTTGGTTATGTGTTCCAAACATATTTTCATCTACTGATTTGAGTGTGGTGTTTGTTTTGAGCTTTCAAATTATAATTTTATATCCACTTTAAAAACTCCTTTTTAGAAGGGAAAATTTAACTAATCCAGTCATCCTCCCAGACGTCCTTTAGACATTCGGCCGGTTGACCGGAATAGTATTCGTTTTTTTTTTTTAAATTTTTTTTGGCACCTACTACTTTTATATTGTAAATAAAAAATATTTTCAAATTTTTTTAAATTTTTATATGATTTTTGAATAGAATTTTAAATTATGTGTTTAGTTATGAGTTGTAAGTTTTTTAATCAAATAACTTTTCTAATTTAAAAAACTCAAAACTCCCTTCAAAACCCAATTTAAAATTCTTTTCAAAACTCATAACCAAATAAATTTTTCACAGTCAAATCATAATTTCAAAACTCACAAACTCAAAATACAACTTTATTTTCAAATTATATTTAAAAAATTATACCAAACGTTACCTAAGTTTTTTATTTTTAGTAAATATTTTTAAAATTTTAATTTTTTTTAGATACACTTTACTTAGATGTATTTAAAAAGTAAAATATTTATAAAAAATCAATAAATACACAAGGATAAAAAAAAATAGTGAATTCTCATTTTTTTATATTTTTATATTTAGTATTTAGTGAATTTTTTACAGATTTTTATCACAAATATTATACTTTTTAAGTATATTTATATTAGGTGTATCTAAAAATTAAAAAAAAATTGCTTTGAATATTAAAAAAATTCAGTAAAAATAAAAAAACATGGAAAAGAAAAAATTTTAATTTTTCGGAAAGTGTATCCTAAAAAACCAAACCAAACCAAACAAGTTGGATATTTAGGGATGTATCTACGAAATGTGTAATTTTATTACTAAATTTTGCAATATTAATCATAAAATGCGTAATCTCATCACAAAATTAACATAACAAAAAATATCGTAACTAAGTCACAAACTTTTACAACATCACCAACAAAATTTTAAACATTTTCTTTAATCAATTTGTGATGAGATTATGCATTTTCTCATTGATGTTACGAAATTTTATAATAAAATTATACATTTTTATAATAGGGTCCATATAGGATGCCACCCTTTACATTGTGTTTGGTTGAGCAATTTTGGAAGGAATTTGAAAAGGAAGAAAAAAAAAAAGTATATGAAATTAAATATTTCACTTACCTTGTCCGTTTTCCTTTTCAAATCCCTTCATAAATCCTCAATCAAATAATATTTTACTATTTTTTATTAATAAATTATCAACAATGATTTAGACTACTAAAAAATGCATCACTAAGGCCAAGTTTGGGAACTTGTAAAAAAGTCAAAAAGTTACTCAAAAAGTTAAAAAGTTAACACTATTCACCAAAAGTCAACAATTACGGCTGCACAACTCTCAATTCGAATTTTTCCCTACAAATCAATTTTTATAATTTTTTATTACACATTTTTCCATAAAAAGTCAAAAAGTTAACCCAAACATCCATATTTTCAATCTCAATATTTTAGTCTAAAAAGACAAAAAGTACACTTATTTAGGACACCCCAAACAACTCCTAATAGCACTAATGCATTGGGAATGGTAAAAAAAAAAAAAAAAACACAAAAAATACAAGGCATAGAAAGTGGGCAGGGCCCACTACCACATCATTAATGATTCTCATAGTATTCCATTTTTAGTGCTCTCAAGTATTTTTCATAAATTATTGGTATAGTTGGAATGTCTATATCATTACAAATAGATATGACAAAAGGTACTGTCAATATATCATAATATATTAGAATAAATTATATGAGGGTATGACCTTAGATTGAAAGAAGAAGAAGTAGAAGAAGGAAAAAAAAAAAAATGGAGGGAGAGAAAATTTTGATAGCGAAGATGATATTGTCAGTGGCCTTGGGTGGATTTGTAGTGTTGTTTGTACATCTGTACAATGTTTTGGTATGGAAGCCGAAAAGGCTAAGATCAAAGCTTCAAAGCCAAGGTATCAGAGGTCCTTCACCCACTTTTCTGTATGGAAACATTCCTGAAATAAAGAGAATCCAACTTCAGATGCGATCCAAGTCAACAACCCCAAAAGACCACCGCCACCACGACGGTGGTGGTGAGATCGCTCATGATTGGCCCGCCACTGTGTTCCCACACATCGAGCAGTGGCGAAATGAATATGGTACTCTCTCTCTCTTTCTTGTCCTTTGATTTCTAAAGAACAAGTACACTAGAGTATTTGAAACATGGGTATGGCTTCTGTCCAGTACCGGATCGGACTGGATTGTACTGTTGGGCCTGTGGAGGCTCACTACGGGTCCCGTTTTGATAATCTGAACTGTTTAATGTGTAAAACTCGTCGAGTACTATATGTCTATAAAAAATCACGTTGATTGGATATCGATAGCTATATGACCAAATCAGTTTTTTTTGTCAACCGTTAATTTGTTCACCGTCTAATTTTTTTAATACAAAATTGATTTGATCACATAACTATCGATATCCGATCAATGTGATTTTTTATAAACATATAATACTCGACGAGTTCTACACATTGAACGGTTCATATTATCAAAATGGGAACCGTGGTGAGCCCCATGGGTTCAACAGCACGGTCTAATCCGATCCCGAACTAGACAAAAGCCATACCCTTGAAACATACACAGGGTTGATTAGGGATGGGGTTTACTTTTTACTTTTTAGTTATTTTAGTTTGAGATTAAAAAATTTTATTTGGGATGAATTTTTTTATTTTTTTAATTTTTGTAAGAAAAAAAATAAATAATTATAATTTAGTTGTGACATTTATCTTATTAAATAAAAAAATTTATTTTATCTTTTTACAATTATTTTAACCCAAAAAAAAAAAACCTGTTTTAGCTTATGCAAACGAAGGCCTAATGTAGTTTGTCCTAGGTGTTTCAATGTATAGTATATGGATGATAACTCTCTTCAATAAAAATAAAATAACAAAATTATGCACAACTTGAGCAAATATACAAACAGCGAAGATCAAGAAAATCATCATCGCAGTGGGGGAGAGAACCTCAAACCACCTTCAAACTCTTTGGCTTCGTTTGGGAAGTAGGTTGGCTTTTTGACTTTTTTTTACTATTTTAACTTGGGCTAAAAAATTTGATTTGGGAAAGGCTTTTTAGTTTTTTTGACTTTTTTTTTGTGAGAGAAGAGTGTAATGATTATGGGTTGAATGTGATGTTTTGTTTGTTGTGGTTAAAATAGTCTATTTTGTCTTTTGTGACTAAAATAGTCAAAAAAAAAAAACCCATAAACCATCTTTCCAAACGGAGCCAAAGGCCTATTTTATCTCGTTTTGACTCATCCACCACTTCTAGTTGGTTCATTAAGATGAATCTACAAAAGAAGTGAGTCTATCTACACAAAATTAAATAATATAAATTATTCAGACATTAATTTTGTTGCTATCGATTTCTCATCACTACGCTCTCTGATTGACCTTCCTCCATGGAAGCCACCATAATAAAAGTAAAGAACATAGATCTTCATTTTTCTAATTTAAGTATAAATGGGAAAGCAGCATCCTGTAACATGCCTATACACCAATTGCTATTTTAATACTCTTGAGCATTGTTCTGAACCCAGGACCGTTGGCCAAACCAGAAAATTACCAGGTTAATGTTGTATTTCATTAGAAGATTTGATAAGGAATTTATAAAGGAAAACGAAAGATATATGTGAAATTAGATGAAATGTAAATATATTATATTTATATTTTATCTACTTTTTCTCTTTTCTTTTTAAAATTCATTTCCAAATCTCTGAACCAAACACAGCATAAGGGTCGCAAATTCAACAATCTGGCTAATTGAAATCCAACCAAGACATCTAATTATTTTATAAATATATTAAAAATTAGAATTAATATAAAAACTAAGATACATTTTTAAAATTGTTTTAAATTTTAAGGTACATGTATAGTTTTTCATGTATAATGAGGATATATATGTACCAATTATAAGCAAAGCGTGAAAGTGGTCCAGTCATTATAGCATCATACCAATTACAAATTGTTTTGCCATTTGGCAGACAGTGCTCAAGTGATTTCTTCAAAAACCAATTTGGACCCATTTTTTGGTTTCGTTGTGATTTTTACTGTTTTTATAAAAAGAAGTCAACTTTCAACATGGAACTGGTTTGAGGGTTAATATGGACCCCGCCTTGGACAAGTTGACTAGCTAATTGCTCAAAGAAAAATGCTTCATACCACTAATTTAACACCACTAATGATGTGGCATCATGTGGACCACACTGATGTGATAGTTTGGCCTTTGTTTTGTTTTATTTATTTTTTCTTTACATTGCCACCTCATTAGTGGTGTTTTTAGAGCTTCAAATTTAGTGTTCTAAATCACCACTCTTTTATTTTTAGTGCAAAGGAAAATACTCATTATTGATAAATAATGTAGTAGGTCTTAAGTGTCATACAAACAAATTTATTATGAATAAGTCTATCTGCACATAAATTATTCATGAAATGAGACACAAATTTCATACAGGGATAAGATCCACATGTGTGGGATTCACGTGTGAGACTCATTCCTTATGAGAGGTCTGTGTCTCATCCTGTGAGTGAATTTTTGTATTTTTAGCATTACTGATTTATTATTTGTCATTGACTCATAATTTCAAAAATGTTACTGCCACATTATTTTGAATAATTTTTTTGAAGAAAAATTATGTTTTGTGAATCATTGTCCCTAGAAAGTAGTACATACACAACATGTAGACGCTGGCACGATGATTTTGAAAAATTCAAGACACGATAGGCTAGGGACATGTTAAAAATTTATATTTTTATAAATACATCATATGTCAAATATATGAATAGTATATACTCAAAAGGTAATGAAAATAAAATAAAATAACATTACACTAATTAAAATAAAAAATTCAGATTCTCTATATCTTCAACATCAAATTATCATTCACATAACAATTACCTTCTAAAGAATACAAAATAGTTGTAGGACACTGTAATTTACATGATACATTTATTTTATAAATGTTTTGAAACATTAATTTCCAAGACTGCAAAACATTATTAATATGAAGAAATTCATTGGATAATACATTTGCAAAAGATGTAAAATGTCGGTAAAGTATCAAATATTATGAACTTAAATTTTAATTAAGACACGTCAAAGAAGTATAGTAGAATGAAACACACTTTTACAATTGTCTATAGCGTGTCGTGTCCTACGAAGCATAAACACCTTTCCAGAAGTCACGTACTCACGTGCTATACATGGACACGCACCAGACATATGTCGAACACACTAGAAGAATCAAATATGTTGAGGACATTTTTTTTTTATTATTTATTTATATTTTCACCGTAGTAGCATACTTAAGATTGATAAATTTGATAAGAATAAATATGTGACATAAAATAAATTTATAAAATTACATGTTTTGCATGTGTCTTGATTTTTAAAAAAGTTGTTTGTCCCACTTGTCCAAATCATGTCACGCCACCTCTTAAAGTGTTCATGTTTAGAGTCCTTAAATATTCTATTCATCAGTTTAGATATTTTTAACAATTAAAAAAATATAAAAAATAATTCATTTAAGTGTTTTCCCCTGATTAATCATGCTAAACTAAAATTGTAATCCCTATTTTTTTATCTATTCATATAATTAATCATGGTATTGCAATGGCACTGGCAGGACCAACATTCATGTATTCAACTGGAAACATGCAAGTGCTATGCATAACAGATCCAGAGATGGCTAGGGAAGTAAGCCTCTGTACCTCTTCGAGCCTTGGAAAACCTTCTTATCTATCCAAGGACAGGGGGGCTCTGCTAGGCCAGGGAATTCTTACTTCAAATGGACCTCATTGGGCCCACCAGAGGAAAATCATTGCTCCTGAATTTTACCCTGAAAAGGTTAAGGTAAAACACAATCATACTTGGTAACTATCCGACAAAAAAAATCTCTATTCATTCACCATATTCCCTTCTGAATCCTGATTGAGTCATTGCTTTGTAAGAATCAATAAGAAAGATGTGTCACATTCGCTCACCTTTATGTTCATCCACCGTATAAAAATGAGTGAACGAAATTGTTCAGATCAATTTCTTGTTTTTCAACAATATGCACTTGAAACAAAAAAAAAAAAAAAAAAAACAAAAAACCAAAGGCATCTTTTTCACTGAGCTATATGGTGATGGTGCAAAAACAAAGAATCAAGCAATTGAAGCTGGATTCATGGTTTCAGTTTCTCATGCTGCAAATGCTAACGCTATGTTTGGTTGGGGGATTTGGAAAGCGAAAGGGAAAAGGTGTGTGAAACTAGGTGAAATTTAGATGTATTTTATTTACATTTCACCTATCTTTTCCATTTTCCTTTCCAAATCCCTCCTCAAATCCTCCAACCAAACACAACATTCGTGTTTTAATACATAGAAAATGATAGCATCATTGCCCATATATATAAGAACAAACAACTAAAAAGTTAAAGCAGGCTCATTTCATACACACAAAAAGTGGGAAGAGGGGAAAAAGTACTTTTTGAAATGACATTTTCATTGTCGGCCTTCTTTGATGTAACTTTTGGTAATATGAAAGCTAATAATTAAAAAGTCAAAAATCAAAAGTACCCCTATTCAATTTCACAATAATCAATCAGATTTACCTATTTTTACCTTATAAATTGTAATTGACAGCTGTACCAAATACTACGCATTCTTAAAATAAAAATAAAAAAAGAAGAAGCAATAAGCTGCACCAAGCAGGCCACTGTCTAAATGATTGTAACAAGCCTTTTTATTTTTATTTTTATTATTTACATATAAAACTCTATTTATTCTTTTTTGGTAAACTGGAGCTTCAATAAAAAGAAGAAAGGATTACATGAGTCTAGGGTAATAGGTACCCATAGCGTCTAATACAATCTGATTACAAACACATGAAGGAGGGTTGATAAATACTTGAAAACCTTCAATCCCTTGGCCATGGTTTGCCATCAAATCTGCGCATGCATTTGCTTCACGATAAATAAGTTGCAGGGACGTTGATCGGAATTGGCTCATGAGGTACCTGCAGTCCATAATGAAGTTGTTGAGTTGATGATTATCATGAGTGCTGCTTGTTAAGAGGTGTTTGACAATATAAGCATCGATTTCAATGTCTAGACTGTCCACATGATGATCCAAGGCCAGTTTGAGACCATCCCTGAGGCCCCAAAATTCTGCAATTACACTTGTGGTGTGGCCAATATTCCTGCTAAAGCCCAAAATCCATTGACCCAAGTGATCCCTGATTATACCACCCATAGAGGCATGACCTGGGTTTCCTTTAGACGCCCCATCAGTGTTTAGTTTAAAGGTATGTGGTTTGGGAGGGAACCAATGGACTAATATTTGAGAGAGTGGTTTCCCCAGGGTTGATGGGGTGAGGTGTTGCCACTCAAGGGCATGAGCAAGGGCTGAAGAAGGGGAAAATGGAGGGGGTTTCCGTGGTTCAAAGATGCATGCATTGCGGTTTTTCCAGATGAACCAGCAGGCAATGGGAAAAACAAAGGACCAAGAAGCGGATGATGGGTGAGAAATTTGTGATTGACAGTTAAGTTTAAGCCAGTTGGGTTGGTCAAGGGAGAATGACGGGAGAGCGTCTGCTGGAATACCTAGCCTATTCCAAAAAGATCCGGCCACTCTACAGCCCCGGATCGCATGTTCGGTGGTTTCCGATGCAGAGTTGCATAATGGACAGATGTCGTCCTGGACAATTTTTCTATGGAACAAGAAAGATTTGGTTTTGAGTCTACAGTGGAGAGATTGCCAAAGAAAATGGGTGATACGCGGGGAGGTAGGGAGCTTCCAAAGCCAATTCCAGTTTGCAAAGGGAGGGGACGGGGTGGCTGGGTTAGCGAGGGTGAAGGCGGATTTGCTAGAGAAGTTACCATCCACCTCAGGGGTCCAGATGAGACGGTCTCTACCAAGGCCAAACCATTGAGGCGAGATGCCTCGTAGGTGGTTCTTCATGTCCATTGGAAATGAGGGAGGAAGCTAGTCCCAATTCCAAGAGTTGCCGAGCCAATAATCTCTAACGGAGGAACTATCATGAGAAGCGTTCAAGGGGCCAGTGAAATGACTTCGGAGAGTACCAAAACCCGTCCAATTATCATGCCAGAAGGAGGTTTGAAGGCCACTCCTAATACTAATATTAGTACCTTTGTCAAGGAGTCCTTTGCCTTTTTCTAAACAGCGCCACTGGTAGGAGGGTTTACTATTGCGACCTTTGGGATATTTGGCTGCAAGGATTTTGGCCCACAATGAGGTGTTTTCAGAGTGCAATCTCCAATTTAGGTTGGCCATAGCGACCCTATTAGCAAGGGTAGTTTGACGAATACCAAGACCACCAAACTGCTTGGGTTTAGAGACGGTGTCCCAACCAACTGCATGGATTTTGTGGTTGTCTGGGGTTGAACTCCAAAGGAAATTTCGGTTGATTTGGTCAATGTGTTTAGCAACAACTTGGGGAAGAAAACAACATTGCATAACATAAGAGGGGATAGCACAATTAACAGCTTTGATGAGGGTGCTTCTACCTGCTAAGGACAACAACTTAGTTTTCCAACCTGTGAGTTTGGCATTGAGCTTCTCTAAAATGAAGTTAAAGGAGCCAGCTGTGGGTCTATCATGAAAAATCGGGCAACCCAAATATTTACCCAGATGATCAGTTTTGGGGATTTGGAGGTCATTGGCTAGAATGGTTTGGTTCGCAATGCTGACATTATTGGAAAAGAGGACTTTGGATTTGGAGAGGCTGATTTTTTGACCAGATTCGGGACAGAAGTCCTGAAGGGTGAATAGAATGGACTGGCATGTGCAGGTATTAGCTTCACCAAAAAGGATGATATTATCTGCAAAGAACAGATGGGATAGGGAGGGGCTACCACGAGTGATGCGAATGGGTTTCCAGTCCCCAAGATTGCAGGCTTTGTTGATTGACAGGGAGAGGTACTCAAGGCAAAGAATAAAAAGGTAGGGCAAAAGCGGATCGCCCTGCCGGATGCCTCTAGAGGGATGGAAGGTGTTGGTAGTACATCCGTTAATGAGAATTGCCAATGAGAAGGAGGAGATACAAGATATGATAAGATTGACCCAAAGCGGAGGGAAATTAAAGAAGGTAAGGACTCTACGAATGAAACCCCACTCAAGGCGGTCATAGGCTTTCTCCAGGTCAAGCTTGATGAGCATATGGCCTTTGGACCCTCGTTTTGTGCGGAAGTTATGAACAACTTCTTGAACAATAACTACATTGTTGGTCCCTCGACACCCCGGAAGGAAGCTGGTTTGGAGGGGACTTATAAGGTCATCGAGAAAGGGTCTGATGCGAGACACTAGAAGTTTGGTGATAAGCTTGTACAGTGTGTTGCAAAGAGCTATGGGCCTGAACTGATTGACCGAATTCGGGTTGGCTATTTTGGGAATAAGACAGATAAGGGTGTGATTAAGATTGGGGTCAATAGAACCGGACTCGAAGGCTTGAGTAACAACCTTAGAGACAAAGGGGGCTAGGATGCCCTAACATTTTTGGAAAAAACCTGGGTGTAGACCATCTGGTCTAGGTGCTTTCCACGGATAAAAGGACCACAAAACAGCTTTGATCTCGTCCAACTGGGGTAAGGCCGAAAGGGCAGAATGGTGAGAAGGGTCAAGAGAGGGGAAAGGAAAGGGAGGCTGGGACCGAATGGTATCAGAGAGGGCTTCAGAGGTGAAGAGTGAGAGGAAATGGTTACTGAAGAGAGACCGAAGATTTGAGTCACCCGAAACCCATTCACCCGTGTGGTTTTTGATAGAAGTAATTTTGTTTCTCCTACGGTGAGTGAGGCTGGTTTGATGAAAAAACTTAGAGTTTCTATCCTCCTTAAAAAGGAAGTTCGTACGGGATTTGAGAGCCCAGAAATCCTCTTCGAGTTTGAGAATGCCATGGAAGTCAAGAGTACGGGTCTTCTCAAGCTCGATGAGAAAGGAAGAGGAGGAGGGGTTAGACTCAAGGCTTTTTTGAGTACCCAACAGCTGGGCTGCAATCCTTTTTTTCCGATGAAAGATGTTCCCAAAACATTCTTTGTTCCAGATGGAAACCTTGGAGATGAATGTTTGGACCCCAGACAGGAAGGGGAGAGAAGGATCGCACCAGCTTTCTTTGACAATGGAAAAAAAGGAGGGGTCAGAGAGCCAAATATTTTCAAATCTAAAGGGACGATTAGTCCTTCTAGAGGTAGGAGGGGTGGCATCAAGGAGAACAGGGCAATGATCCGAATGCAGCCGAGGGAGGTGATGGACTACGGTCTCGAGAAGATGGAGTGCCAATCAGAATTGCTCCAGCAGCGGTCCAATCTTTCTCTAATGAGTCCACCATCACTTCTCAGATTAGTCTAGGTGAAGCGGGGGTCGGTGAAACCAAGGTCAATCATTCCACAGTGATCTAAACTCTCTTTGAATTTGAGTGCTCTCTCGAGGTTTACTTGTCGGCCTCCAAACTTATCGTCTCCTGTTATAACTTCATTAAAATCGCCGACCATGAGCCAAGGGCTATTATGAGAGTCCGCAATGGCTTTAAGTTTATTCCACAAAAGTTTACGAGTGCCAAAAGAAGGACTCGCATAAATAGTAGAAAAGAAAAAGGGAGAAGGGTGAGAAGGAACCTGGATCCACGCATGGATTTCCTGCAGCGAGTCGGTGAGGATGTCACATTGGATGTCAGAATCATTCCACAGAAGCCAGATGCCTCTAGCAAAACCAACGGGTTTGGAAATGTGAACGGAGGAAAATCCCAGGTTTGAAGCTAAACTTCTGCCTTTGGTTCCTCCCACTCGAGTCTCCATTACCACTACTAAGAGTGGGTGGTGTTCGTTTACCAAGTCTCGAAGTATCCGACGAAAATGAGGGTTGGCTGCACCCTTACAATTCCATAGGAGAATCTTCATTGGGGAACTGAGGGTGGAGAAGGGTGGATGGGAGACCTCCCGAGGTGTCGATAGGAGTGGGTCCTGAGGGTGCCATTCCGGTCCTAATGGTGACCCTGTCCTGGGTCTCCAAATTGGGTCGATGTCGAATAGATGGCTCAGAGCTGTGTTTCCTGGCGGCATTGAGGACGTGACGGAGACGCGTAGCCGTTGAAGATTGGGTTCCGCCGTGATCACTTTAGCAGCCGATTTTTGTGCCATCATTAAGTAATCTCGAGGCCAGTTCGACTGGTGATGAAGCATTGGAGGCGGGGGACTTGGTTTGGGGAGAAAGGTTTCTTCGATTAGGTTCTCGAAGTAGCTGGTCCCATTTGGGAGAAAATTCTGAGCAGGAACCACCACCTGGTTGAACTGAATCATCTAAGTGGGTATGTCCGACCTATGGGTGTAGGTGGTGGATAGGAAGTTCACTATCACCGTTTGGTTGTTGCGAAACTGTGGTGGTACAGGAAGATAGGAGAAGAGGCTCATCCAGATGTTCATGATCTCCTGATCGTACCAACCCAGAATGTGAGTAGGGTATCCTTGAATTAGCGGTATCAGTGGGTCTCCCACACTGTGGAGTCCCGTTGAGGTCTCGGTGAACCACTCGGGCTGGATGTGGGTTGGTAGGTTGTGAATTCGGAAGGGGATGGAAGGGGTTGAGGTTACCAAGGGTTGGTCGGAGGAGGTTGGTCTGGATGGTCGAAAGGGAAAGCGGTTTCGGCGAACCATGATGGGGAGAGGTTTTGGAAAGGAGGGGGATGGCTGGGGGTGGAAATGAGGAGAGGGAAGGAGAGTGAGAGGGGGAAATTGTGCAAGGTTTGAGGATTAAAGCAGAATGGACCGCATTGGGAAGAGGGGACGAGGTCGGAGTTTTTGAGGTTAAGGGGAAAGAAGGTAAGCAAGTATGAAGGACAGAGGTAGGTTGTGCAGAGGGAGGGTCTAGGTTAGCAGGTATGACAGTGGTAAGGTGAGCTGTACGAGGGTCTAGGTTAGCAGAAAGGGTTGTAGGTCCAGCTGGTCGGGGTTCAGGGGTATCAGCTAGGATTGAGAAAGGATTAGGGTCAACGAAGCAGGGGGTAGGAGAGGCTTGATTTGATCCGTCAGAGACGCTAGAAGGCGGGAAAGATGCATCAGGATTAGGAGCAGGTAGAGCCACATGGTTTTGAGAAACCGCCTTCTTCAGCCAAGCGGTTTTAGGGTTTCGAGCTGGGTGGGAGTTGTTTGCTGGTGGTTTGGCCGGATTTTTGCTGCGGTTTTTGCCACCTCCCTTACCTACAAGCATCCAAGGCCCAAAAGGGTTATCAGCTACCGAAGGGTGTGGATTAAGAGAGGTTGAAGCCCTAGAGGGATTGGTGGGGTGCGATAGCACACCGGTGGGACAATCATCTTTCCGGTGGCCTACCTTTCCACAACCGAAGCAAATGGATGTGATGCCCTCATAAGAAACTTTTTGAATGATGGACCCGATCTTGATTTTGGAGAGAAGAGGTTTGTCGAGGTCAATCTGAATGCATAGGCGAGCAAATCTGCCTTTTTCCCCACTTTCCGAGTGAACATCAATCTTTAAAAGTTTGCCTAAGGTTGCTCTAATTCTTCGAAGAATGGTTCTGTCAAAGAACTCAATAGGTAGCCCGGTGAGCCAAGCCCAAACCACCGTGGTCGATATAACTGTTGAGGCGGCTTGGAATTCAGGTTCCCACCTCCGGACGGCTAGGAAGTAAGGGCCAATGAACCAGGGTCCCTCGTTAAGTACCTTGGATAGATCTGTTTCATCAAGAAATTTTATCAGCACAAAGTGATTGCCCAGGTCGATACTGTGAATAGAAGCAGAAGGTTTCAACAGGTTCTTAAGTTTTTGGAGTAAGAAGGACGACTCCATGCGCCTTCCGGTGAGCTTAACAATGAGGGATTGACTCCAAGGGGTTCTAAGGCGGGTAATGTCTTCCTCCGTGAGAGTAATACAAGGGGTAGAATCAATGTCTGTGGGGACCGAAGAAAAAGGTTCATCAGGGGGGGGTTCAAAGCCTTGGGATGCAAGGTTGTGGTTTTGAAGGGCATCACGGAAAGAAAGACTAGGGGGAAGGATAGCTAGAGGGGAGTTAGCTTTCCGTTGGTGACACTCAAGCAGATCTTGTTCTTCCTCCAATGGCTCAGGTTCTGTTCCCGTTGGTTTTACACGGTGGTTTCCGGTATCTGCGGCTGGATCTTCTTGGTCCGGTGACACCTCCGACTCTGCTGCAGGTTCCGTTCTCGCTGGCTCCATTACATCTTATAAACTCTATTTGTTCTGCTCTGGATGGTAGGCAGTATAAATCTTTGCTTTTTTCAATAGGATATCTACATGAGTAATTAAATAATTATAGGAAAAGAATTATATCATTAATTTGAATTGAGAATTAGCTCCTGTATCACTCTGTTTGATTCCAATATAACCCTAGTCAAGAAATCTCTCTACTGCTAGATGTTCCCTAATTAATAACAGTAAGTGTAGGATTAACTAAGAGTCCAGTGTGAAAAAAATTCTCTCTCTCTCTCTCTCTCAAGTACCTTCTCAACAACAGACAAACCACATGGCTTACCCAAAGAACACAACACAACCTTTCACATGGATTTGAGTAACTACAATAATTATTTATCCTTACTACATCAACTACAATGAGTCAAACTAAAATGTTAAAACTGGTCAGTAATTTTCATAAAAGCACATGACTACTTTTCGCTATATACACACTTCAATTATTAGGCTTAAATAACTATGGAAAGCACTTTCTAGGCCTAATATTTAAATCAATACTGTAAGTTTCATCTTCTTACTCAACCAAATAATTCATCCAACTCCTTTTGAAGGGCATGGTGAACCAAATGGTGGACTCAATGACTGCAATGCTTAAAAATTGGGAGAATAGAATCGAAATTGTGGGAGGAAATGCAGAAATCAGAGTTGATGAGGATTTGAGGATTTTGTCTGCAGATATAATCTCAAAGGCTTGTTTTGGAAGCAACTATTCCCAAGGGGAAAAAATATTCCTACAACTCAGAGCCCTTCAAAAGGTCATGTCTAAGGGAAACATCGGGGTCCCTGGATCAAGGTACATTGTCCCTAAATCCTTTTGTCCCTCTCTCCCAATGCATTCCTAGTAGGAAGGATTATGTATGAATTTCAAGACATGATAATCTTGAAACATGATCCTATAACTTATAAATTGCATATATTAACAAGTGAATATAGTAAGGACCCGTTTGATAGTGTTTTTGTTTTCGTTTTGTATTTTCAGGAAAAAAAAAAAGAAAAAAAAAGAAAAGTTCAAAAACACGTATCATTATCATTTTCATTTTCAGATGAAAAAAATGTCAAACATTCAAAAACAATTTTATGGTCTTTCTTGAAAAGTGGTTTGTTTTAAAAAAAGAAAAAAAAACTATTTCGGAAACAATTCTCCAATCATGTCTGTGTTTTCTGGAAAATGAAAACAAGAAAATAAAAAACTAAAACGCAACCAAACAGACATTTATATTTGTATATTATGTCTCTTGCTACTCAACAAGTTGTCTGTCAAAGTTTATGATGCTTTTAAATGTAACAGATATTTGCCAAGCAAAAATAACAGAGAGATGTGGAGATTGGAGAAAGAGATTTATTCAATGATATTAAATGTAGTTAAAGCACGTAGTGAGGCTAAAAGTGAGAAAGACCTCTTACAAATGATACTTGAGTCTGCCAAGAATTGCAGAGACAATGGTGACCTACCACCGGGTATTACTCCCAACAAGTTCATAGTGGATAATTGCAAGAATATATACTTCGCTGGCCATGAGACCACAGCTGTATCAGCATCATGGTGCTTGATGTTATTGGCTGCATATCCAGAATGGCAAGCTCGTGTTCGTTCTGAGGTGCTTGACATCTGTGGGAAGAATCTTCCAGATGCAGATATGCTTCAAAGCATGAAAACAGTAAGTTAGCCTTGCAATTTGTAAAAAAGAAAATGTCTAGAAATACATAAACTGATCATAGAACCGGACACAACTCTCTACATAAGATGAGTCCACCCATGTGAGAGCGTTGTGTCCGGTACTGTGATAGGTTTCTCTACAAGTAGAAGAACCGAATTTGTATCCCCAATGCATGTACACTTCACAGTCGTCCTCCTTGTTAGCTTGTACATACGTGTCAACTCATTCTCACTTGTACATATCATTGGCAATAAAAAAACCTTTAACCTAACAGCACAAACACGCCAATAAAATTTTTTTCATAAAAAAAATCATGACAAGACACATGAGGGACATGCGCTAATATATAGTTTTATATAATGTCATATATATGAATAAATAACACTAATTTTTGAAGCTTAAAGAAAGGAGGATTAATAAGGTATAAATCTACAAATTTTTCTTTCATCATTATAGGCCAAGTCATTTTGTTCGAACT
This sequence comes from Camellia japonica, assembly GCA_030407325.1. Classification (NCBI taxonomy): domain Eukaryota; kingdom Viridiplantae; phylum Streptophyta; class Magnoliopsida; order Ericales; family Theaceae; genus Camellia; species Camellia japonica. The sequence goes on along the minus strand of JAPPVO010000019.1, from coordinate 130,054,375 downwards.
TCTAAGCAATGGACACATGTATCCCCAAAGTATCCGAAACATGTTTGGTCTAATTTAAATAAATAAATAAACAACCTAATAAGACATGTTTATATGTGGGTCCAACATGTGTCGCGAGGACACGCAATCTCTTAGAAGTGTCCATGCTTCTTAACCCTTAACAATAAACAGAATATTTTATAATTTTAGGGTAAACAATGAAGTCACTAGCAACATTCAGAAATTGTTTTACTCTTCATAGCACACAGGAAATTACCCTAAAAACTTCTCATTTTACTTAAAATTGTGTATACATGAGTACATTACCCGTATTCATTGATAATACTTATAAATATACAAAAGATTATAATTTATAAGTAAACATAATTATGGGAGATATTATTATTACAAATTATTTAGTCATTTATAATTACTATAACTACCAAAGTCCAACTCTATATTACCTGGAATGTGGGTCGTTCCAGTATGCAGAGCATGAATAGAAGTGTTGTATGCCACATGCTCTAAAATATAGTTTGATAGGGGTAGACTTGTACATATTACAATGTTAGAATTTAACTCACTTCCAAAACAATCTTCTTTTAATAATTAGACATCCAATAAACACAGTATATTTTTTTTTTCAAACTAATCATGTAAAAGCACATTTCTAAGAACATTGAAGCCCATTTTTTTATATTATGTCCTGCCAAAACTCTACACTCCCTAGATTGTCATTCATTATATTTGATTTTTTCATCCTGTGGACATGAGATCATTTGTTCTTGCTAAATTTACTGTTTTGAAATGACTGGGGTAATTGTCATTTGTTACACTAAATATAATATCATTGTGTGTTCCAAAACGTAAATCAATAAGTTTTAGCATTTTTTGATAAGCTTAATTTAAATTAATTTGCAGCTAACTCTGGTGATTCAAGAGACATTGCGCCTTTACCCACCAGTAGCATTTGGGGTAAGAGAAACTTTAGAAGATATAAATCTCAAAGACATTCACATTCCAAAAGGCATCAACATTCAGATCCTCAAACCAATTCTGCAACAGCATCCAGACATGTGGGGACCAGATGTACACCAGTTCAAACCAGAAAGATTTGCACATGGAACTATTGCGGCTTGCAAAATTTCACAGGTTTTTATGCCATTCGGAGTTGGGCCTCGCACCTGTGCAGGACAACATTTTGCCATGATAGAATTGAAGGTGATTTTATCTTTCATTCTGTCAAAGTTTAGCTTCTCACTCTCCCCAAAATATCGACACTCCCCAGTATTTAGGTTAGTTATAGAGCCTGAGCAAGGAGTTATACTCCATGTCAAGAGAGTGTGATCTTTTCTGTTTCTTTGAGAAAAGATTTGGCAGACATACAAACTCGTATTTGTCAAGTAAAGAAGTGCAAATTTCCATGCACATTTTGTACTACTAACTAAAAAAAAGTACTGGATTATTTATTTTTTAGGGCAGGCCTTGGCACAAAGATAAGGTTACTCTCCATTTTGACCTGCGTGTCCTGGTTTCAAACCACAGAAACAACCTCTCCATATACAGGGGTAAGGTTGTGTACATCTGATCCTGCCCACATCCCGCAATGGTGGGAGTCTTCTGCATTGAGATTGGGCTTTATTTTTTTAACACAAACATGATGCTTTGGAAACACTTCTGATATGAAACCATTCAGATGAATCTGTCTCTTTCCTATTATCAAGGCTCATCCATTCTTTTACAAAGGAATTGCCATGGGGCCTTCCTAGCTAAATTTTGGATCGCTTTTTACACCACCATTTTCTTCCATGAAACACAACCTTACCCACCACCATTACAACCACCTATTCACATATTTGTCATCCCCACCCACTATAACATCATCCCATCAACTTTCCCACAACTTTGACCCCAACAGCCACCACTTCAACCATCTTACAACTCTCTGACACTTATCTGCCAATCACTGCAACAGATTTCCCACCAACGCTAGCATCTGCTAAACACTTCCCCCCTAGCAACAGTTACCATTGAAATAAACAAAAGTAATCCATTCCTTTTAACACAAAATAATTGAAACCAACATAAATAATCCATTCCTAAAACACAAAATAATAATACCTTCTCATTATCTCTTCAACTACAGTCCTAGAGTGCGCAACTGGCAGCCCAAGAGAGTATTTATACCATACACCACTCTAGTGAATACCAAAACCTTAACGCAAAGACCTTGACAACATCAAACTAGTACGAAAAGCTAACCCACCCATGTCTCTCCAAGGCACAAGGGATCTAGGCAACACCTTTTCCTTTACCCTCGAAAACAATTTAGAGAACAATGTCAGACCGAAAAATGTATCCTTTCCTTAGTGACAATTCAATGGTTTGCTTAAGCGGTCTTAACATCAGAAAACATAGCAAGCAACTGTTGTGAAATAACCCAAACACACAAACAATAGCAAGAAGAAAAACTATCAATCACAGCAAGAAACGACACAATGTGGTTCGGCAAGATTGCCTACATCCATGGCTCACATCAGTTTCACTATATCAGAGAGAATGAAACAAAAGAGTACAGTGTGGCTGCTACAGAAAGCAACAATACATAGTGCTAGGTTTACTTCAACAATTACCCAACTACCCTTACCGAACCCCGCAACCCTTAGGGGGAGGCCCCCCGAACCCCCCATTGGATTGAGGGCCTAGTGTCTAATACTATCAGGCTCCATAAAAGCCAACAGCAACTACTAACTTGCTTTGGCTATTACTATTAGATTAGGTTCCGTTGTATTAGGAGCCTCTAAAGAAAAATCAAATAGCTTTGCCTGGCAACTATTATCTTCTTTCTACTAGTTGCTCTAATTTACAAGCCATTTGGTGTAGAACCATGTAGCTTGCTCCGTAATGCCTTGTGCAAGTATAGAGACTATGTGGTGTTTACATTGTTTTCTTACAATTGGCCCCCCAATGCAAAATACACATATCTATCCCTGCTTTGCTTTTGTTTTCCTCTCATGATTTTGTTCCCTCATAAAGGTGAAAGTTAGTGCTCTATTTTAATTGATTGGGATGGAATGGAATGGCTACTCATTAAACTCTTTTATGGAGTGATCATCCCCTTGCAATATTGAATAATAATTTCATTTGTAACGTATTTATTATTATTTTTTTAGTCAATAAACATTTTGATATAATTGCATTTCAATCCATTCTAATGAATCAAACACTACCTAAAAATCTTCGTCGTTTTACAATTTTTGTTACAAAGGGACTCCATTAATACTCTGTTGTCCCCCTTCCCTTTAATTCGGGTATGTTTGTGTCCATTCTCTATTTTATCTTGATTTTTTTCTTGGAAAGGTTTTTTTTAATACCCACTCACACATTTATTTATAAATTAAATGGGAGGCAATCCTATTTCTGGGTTTTTCATTTTGCAGGCATTCACATTTCAAATTTTCATACTATTTTCCTTTTCAAACTGTCTTAGTTCATATCTAATAAAACCGTGTTGCTTAAAGGGAAGGTAAAAATTAATTGTGTGAAAATTAATTTAGAACAGTAACCTGACCCGTTAAAAGTGCTGCAGTAGTGTAAGGTCCGCACCACCCTACTCTGGCCCGCCCAATGACCAAATCCTGCCTCCGCCCCTGCTAATAGGAACATTAGTGCATGAACCAAAAGATTTAAACCCAGTAACAAGTTTGTTGTTAGACCCATTTTATTTATTAATCATATACAGCAGCTCCAAAAGATTAACATTCGTTCATATGGAGTATAAATTTTTCTTAGAAACATTACGTCATTCCTACAAGTGATTCCTCATGGTGTGTTTGGTTAGGGGATTTGGGGAGGGATTTGGAAAGGGAAAGGAAAAAGGTGTGTGAAACTAGGTGAAATATAGGCATGTTTTATTCATATTTCACCTACCTTTTCCATTTCCCTTTCCAAATCCCTCTCCACATCCCCTAACCAAACACAGCATAAGGATTGGAAGTACTATATGAGGATTTCAAGATCAAATAGAATGCATTTATTTTAATTCCTCCTAAGCAACTTAATTGCCTGAAATAAGAGATCAAATAGATGTTCCTCCTTTTCCCCAATAAATTAACAGAGACATTAATCTACATTAAATAAAACTCAACCATCAGTTTCATGCTTATATTGTGGCCCCCAAGCCAACCAAATGAGAGTTCCAACAACTTTCAAACTTTTGTCTTCTCTAGTTGATTTTCTTTAGCTGTCATTGCTAAATGTCTACCAATTCAAAATCAATGGTGCAGACACAAGTGTTAATTATGTTCACCTCACATCCAATGAAATCATATTACAAAAGCCCCCATCTTTTTTATCTTTAAAAAAATAGAAGTGCGTCAACTGTATTTAATCTCGATAGAAGGAACTCAGATATTCATTCCTTTTTTTTTTCCCCCTATAAATTCACCAGAAATCCTGAAAACTTCATCACTTATTCCTTTAAATATTTTATTCCTCTGGAACTTTTCTGTTGTGTTTGGTTGGGGGATTTAGGAAGAGATTTAGAAAGAGAAAGGGAAAAGGTGTGTGAAACTATGTGAAATATAGGTATATTTTTTTCACATTTCACCTACCTTTTCCATTTTCCTTTCCAAATCCCTCATCAAATCCCTCAATCAAACACAGCATTCAGGTTTTAGTGTCTCATAATTCTTCTACATAATTACTTGTCAAAAACTAATAATAATAATTGCTCTACACAATTGTTACCATACATCACATTCTCTCCAAAGATCAAAACTTGCTCTATACCAAACTAATGTAACTCAGTAGGAATAAATTGTGCAGCATAAGAAGAAACAAACAGGAAGAAAAAAAAAAAGAGAAAAGAAAAGAAAAGAAAAGGACAATAAGAAAAAGAAATAGAAGAAAGAATCATGAATAAAAAATCCAAGTTTCTAGCCTCCTGGACACAACAAAAATGAGAACGAGAATAGGAGACGAGCAATAGAAAGAGATACCAAACAACATAGAAGCAAAGGCAACCTCTCTAATAACTTGAATCAATTCACCAACGTTTGTCATCTCCCTAATAATGCTGTTTTAAGACTGTCTACAATCTTACTCACCAAAACACTACACAAACCAAATGACAACAAATTAAATCCCCTAAACATTCATAACCTCAAAGATAGTAGCCAAGTAGTAAACCACCCAACATTCTTTCCAATTAGGACTAGTACTATAAGGGTGTTTGGTTCACAGGAATGGAGTGGATCATTCAATCAAATTGTCCATTCTCATATTTAGTTGACTAAAAAAATAATATGAAAAAACATTGCAAATGAATCTACTTGAAAACCTAATATTGGTAGGTTTTGGTTACCTAATTGTATAGAATTAGGATTCTTATGGTTAGACTATTATAAATAGTTACGAGGATTGTAGGTTTTGGTGAGAGAGTAGTGCAGGAAAACATAGATGTAAGGGGTGAGAAACAATAGGGCACCAAGATGAGTAAGGGCTTTGTTTTTAGGCTCAACTACCCTTAAGCATGGGTTCAAGTACAAGTGGTATTAGAGCTTAAAGTTGCGAATCCAAGATGCGGTTGGTAGAGGGGAGTCTCACGACACAAAGTGAACAAGGAAAGAAAAAATCAATGAAACCGAGTATTAGGATCAAGGGTTGACATTAGTTTTTATTTTATTTTATCTTTTTCTTTCTGGTAATCGCGTGGGTGACCAAGGCACAAAGTTACAAGGTTCTTATTGTCTCGGTTACATAAGAACAAGATTTGATTGTTTGATGAGCCTATGACTTGGCCAAAAAGTGATCCTATTTGATGCAAGGGAACATGGTCATGTAAAATTGACGGTTCCATCTTTTTTTTGTTAGATTGGTGTATGTCTAATTGGAAAAACATCAAGGCGAATATGTCTCTAAGGTTTTTAGGCATTGCGGTTTCATTGGTGCAATCAAAATTTTCAAATTCTGATCAGTTTAATGGGATTGGACAGATTCAAGAGCAATCAAAGGTGATGATTGCATGTGATCTAGATAATCCAATAAGAGCATTCTGATTCAATCAATAGAGGAAGAATTGATGGCTATTTGACAACTTGTGCAGACTCATGGGGTATGTTATTACGACCAGAAGGGAGTTGTTGTCAAGTATCAGACGAGTTGTACGAGTAATAGGTGAACAGTGAGAGCAATAGTTGCAAGGATATTGGCCAAAGAGGATGGCAACAGGTTGTTGAATCTTCACATAAGGAAGCTCCAAACATAGAAATTGAGATGAAGGCCGTGACAAGGTGTACATCAAAGGAGGACGCGGGGCTCTTTTTGTGGAGGTTTGGTCTGTGCAATGGAGACATTTCAAGAAGAAGGTACAACAAATCTCTCAGGATGACCTCAAGCATGAGAATATAGATGGAGTCATGACAAGCACCCAAGGTGTGGGTGCAGGCACTATGGTGTGAAGTGCAAAAGAGGGGCAATCAATTCAAAGGGTGCAATCACCTTGGTAAAGGTGTAGTATCATGCTAGACTAAAGCACTCGAGGGAGTACAAGGCATCCAAGTTAGGGGGTGCAGATTTACATCAGCTCACATGGATGGAGGGGGTGATTATTAGGATTTATCCACCCATGTGATATATGTAGTTCCCATATAGTTATAGGTTGGTTTATACATGTATTTGGGTTAAGATAGCAAAATCCGGAATCTACTGGGAAACAATATGTGTAGGTTTTAGTTACTTAATTGTATAGAATTAGGATTCTTGTTAGGGGAGAGCATAGTCCGGTTTGGATCAATTGGAGATGAAACCAAGACCAATCCATTGTTTACGGTTCCATAAAAATTGGAACCAAACCAAATCATTAAAATTATGGAGCTGATCCGAACCAAACCATTTAAACATGGTTCGGTTCGATTTGGAACCATGGTTTCACATAATCTGTTCAAAAGAAAAATCATATAACATTAAAAAAAAAAATCAACTTATCATAAATTTTAAAGATAATAATAACATGCCCATCAAACAAACTACTCTCATAATATTCACCAGTTAAGCAAACATAACATCAAGCAAATATTGTTCAACATTAATCTGTAATGATTTCTCGAAACATAAACTTTCAAAACATAAATATGCACATTATTCTACCATTAACTTAAACAAATATAATATCTAGCAAATAAACATATTAGTTTAGGTTATACGGTCAAGCTCGGTTCAAATCTAAAACCGTGGACCTAAATTCGGAACAATTCGGAAAGACCGGTTCCCCAATTTTCCAAACTAGGACGAAACCATGAATTAAAAAAATAAAACCAAACCTATAAGGATTGGTTTGGACCGGTTTGGTTTGCGGATTTTGCAGTTTCCTTGCTCAGCCTTAATTCTTGTGGATAGACTATTATATATAGGTTTTGGTAAGAAAATCCCAATGCTCCCTCCACGGTTTAGGGATCGAAACTTCTGAAGTGCTAACAATTCCTTGGGGCCATCGGAAAGGGAAAAAACCCTTAAATTAACCGTGGTGCACTTACGGAAAATTCCTTACTGAGGGCCTGTGCACCCCTGGGGATTAGTCGGGCTTTGATCCAGACACCCCGGTGCCAATCCAAAAATATATATAGGTTTTGGTAAGAGAGTAGTGAATAAATACTTGTGTGATTGATTGTTCTCTTGGTGTATGTGCAAGTGTGCTTCCATTCGTGTTGGTGGGATGTGAAGTAAATTCTAGCAGAATCATCATTCACATTAACCATCAAATTGTCCGTTCCCATGTTTGGTTAACTAAAAATAATAATAAAAAATATATTGTAAATGGAACATCATTCACGGGAATGACCATTCCATAGACTTCTCATATGGAATGACCATTCTATTACATTTCATCCTAGTGAACCAAATAGAGTATAACACTTTCAAGAGGTGAACAGGTATTTACTATAGGGTTGTTTTGCAACCACCTAAAAAAGTATACTTATTGTGCTTTTATCCTATTTGGGTCACATCATTCCCCTATCACATTACACATCTTTTCATAAAAAGTAAAAAGTTACTAAAATAACTAATTTCCAAATAACACCTAAGTCAATAATAATATGTAGAACTTTTCGTCCTTCAATTTTTACCAGGATTTCATTTTCACCCTCATCTTCTTATTACATTGAATCATCAGACTTCAACTCATGTTTTAGACTCCGTTTGTATTTATGAATTTAAAATGCATGGATTTGGACATTATTCATTAAACGAGAAAGTAAGAAGAAAAACTCAAATTTAAATTTGATAGTTTACCTAAATATTTCAAGATTCTCTTAAAAAGCTTACTATGATGCATTTGAAATACCCATGCAAAACTAGTTATTTGAAATCAAATCATGCTAAGGATGTCCCTTTTACCTATAAAGATGCTACTAAAATAATCTTTTCTAGTTTTTTTATCCACCTATAATAGTTAACTCTTTAATATTTTTATAAAATCAAATCTCAAATACCTTGATTTGAAATCCACATCTATCCAAACGGCAACTTATTCCTCTCCTCACTTACCATTTAAAATTTGAATGGAAAGTTCACCCATGAGAGCATGTGAGCAAGTTTAGAGAGAGAAAAAGGCAAAAAAATTATAGGGCATATTATTCTTCTCACCCTCCAATTTCACTCAAATTCCATTGTCAGAGAATGTGAATTGCTTTTATATTTAGGGTTTACGAGAAGTGAAAAGAAGTGAGAAAGGGGTTACCCATATATCTATACTACTATTAAAAGTGAACCTTGGTGTCCAAACTTTGATGACTTCTCCTTATGGCACTTGCCCTCATTTTCCTATTTGAAATAAAAAAAAAATAATAATAATAAAAAAAAAATAGATAGTTGATAAGAGTAGCACTCAAACATTGGACAAAGTCTCCTACCAGTTGCATAGCATACCATATATAGTAAAAGTTTTATTTTATTTTTATTTGCACTAGTTCATATATACGTGGTTATCTATACTATCTATCTATGCTACTGTTAAAAAGTGAACAACTTATATGTGGTCTCCCCACGTGACTTATTTTCCTATTTCAAATATAAAAAAAAATAAAAATAAAATAAAATATTAGATAGTTGACAAGAGTAGAACCCAAACTTAGACCTTAAGCTTAATAAACAAGCCTCTTATCAGTTGCATAGAATACCATATCAAGTGAACAATTCACAAGCTTCTTTTGTACTTTTGTCTAATGAATTTTTTTGCCATCGAAAATAAAAGATTAAATAGTGAGGTGAATCAGACTTGAACCTTTGCTATTTGAGTAACACAAATTACATATTTTTAACTTAAAATTAAAATTTATATTTTACAGATTGAATACACTCACTAGTGTATATACATAAACAGAGAGAGAGACAGAGAGAGTACATTTGAGAGAAGCAGTGTGCTGAGGGTAGCATGGAGAATCGGTTGGCTGCACATGGGTAAGGCGGCAATTGAGCTATCGACGACACCATTTTGGACTTTCGAGTTCCTCTCTCTTTCTCTCTCTATGGTCTTGTGTCTCCGGCTAGAAACAAAGTGAAGTAAACCCGTTTGTTTTGAGAGATAGAAAGAAGGGGATTGATAGTGAGGGGATTAAGTAAAATTGTGTTTATTTTGATGATAGTTGTTAGTGTAGGAATTGTTAAATTATTTTTATATAAAATAATAAAACAAATAAAAAAATATAAAAAATTAAACATTAATATTTTAAAAAAAAATTCCCAATATATAAAACATAAAAAAAATAAAAAAATTTCTAATCCCCTCACTATTTTTCTAATACTACCTCCACCTCTTCCATCTCAATGCCCTTTCCAACCTCCATCTATATCCCTTCCTTCATTCTAATTTCTTCCCCAACTTTACAAACAAACACAACACTAAATAACTCCACCTCTATCCTAATCCCCTCCCATCCATTACACCCCAAAACAAACGAGGCGTTAGATATATCAACCCTTCACTATTATTTTCATATAATCTAATTTTAAATTTGAATAAAAAAAAACTTAATTTGATATAAATTATTTGTTCATCAAATTTTATCATTTTTTTTTAAAAAAAAGTCTTTTATTCCAAATTTACCTTTTCATCAAAATTGATGGAAAAAAAAAATATTATCCAACGTTTCATTTTTAAAATTTTCTTTAAAAATAAAATTTCATGAAAGATTTAATTAATTTTCAATTTTATAAAAAAATGTTTTTTTCCTTAATTTGATCAAAATTTTACTTTTTGTTCATATTGTTTTAAATTGAAGAATTTGGTCCCTAAGTTTAGTTTCAATCTGATTATTTCGCTTGGAGATTAAAGTTAATATTTTTAAAATGTTTCATTTTTAAAATTTTCATTAAAAATATAATTTCGTGAAAGATTTAATTAATTTTCAATTTGATAACTTTTTCCCTTAATTTGATCAAAATTTTACTTTTTGTTCCCATTGTTTCAAATTGAAAAATTTGGTCCCTACATTTAGTTTCAATTTGATTATTTCATTCAAGTTGGAAATTAAAATTAATATTTTAAAACATTTGCTAGTCTTTTAAAGTCTACATTAAAAAAAAAATTAATAATAATTTTTATGGAATGACCAAATTGAAACTAAATTTGAAGTGTATGTATTAAATTGTTCAAATTAAAGCAATAGAGACTAAAGTGAAATTTGAGTACTATACCTGTGAAAAGTGTAATTTACCCGATAAACATTTAATAAAATGATTAGAGATAATTTTTTGAACACTTATTTTCAAAATTTGATGGGGAAAAAAATAATAATTTAAGATTAGAGTTGTTGTAACTCCAAAAGACCTAATTCAAGCTTTAGAAGATGTTATTTTGGAAAATTTGGTCAAAAATCTTTTACATTATTTTACCTTTTCATTGTTTCCCTCTTCTCGTTTCAGCTATCAACATGATAAAATCATATTTCAAACTTTCTCTCACCATACATATGTACTTAATATATATTTATATATATCATTTTTAACGTTTCAAGTTGAAAATTTTTGCAGTACTACTTTTGAGCAATATCGAGATGGTTCCATGTCTTTGCAACAAGGAGTCCACGATCTTTGTGAGAACTGTCAATCTTAGATCTCTTTCTCGTGTTGTTCATTGTCTCCATTGGCGACCATCGTCTTAGATTTACCACCGACAACCCTAGATCTAAGACTGACCATCTCAGATCCACCATCGGTGACCTCAAATTTAAGATCTATAATCTCTGATATGATACCAACAACATTAGATTTGTCATAATCTGTAATGACTAGAAATGGAAGAAGAAGAGATATAGAAGGAAAAGAGTTTATTAGAGCTCTTATTCCAACCCAACGAACTGGTTATGAAACAATACAAAGAATGAAATGGGCTGTATTCCCTCTTATATTTATACACATAACCAACTCCTAGCTGCCCTAACAGATTCAACAATTGGAATTATTAGAATAGCCTTCCTAACCGACTCCAATTAACTTGTTCATAACATTCACTCCTCCTTCAAAATGCCTTGTCTCAAGGTTGGAAATCTGGAAATTGTGAGTGGAAGTCTTCATAGTCCATCCAAGTAGCATCTTTAGGAAATGTTCTTGACCACTGAACCAACCATTGCACTGTTGCCTTGTTGTTTCGTTTGACTATCCTCCTTTCTAACACAGCCACAGGCTCCATTTGCAGCATTCTTGCATCACTGACTGAAGGAAGAGTTGGAATAGGAATGACTTGCTGTCCCAACTTTTTCTTTAACAATGAAACATGAAAAACAGGATGTAATTTGGCTGAGCTAGGCAAATCCAGCTTGTAAGCTACCGGGCCCACCCTTGCAATGACTTGGAAAGGTCCATAGAAACGTGGAGATAGCTTCATATTTCTCTGCAAAGCCAAAGAAGATTGTTTGTAGGGTGCAATCTCAAATACACCCAATCACCAACTGCAAATTCTTTTTCACTTCTTAGTTTATCTGCATAATGTTTCATCATGTTTTGTGCTTGCTGCAAGTTCTCTTTAAGTAGTCTCAAAATGGAAGTCCTTTCCCTTGTCCAAATTTCTACTGTTGCTACTTGTGACCCTCTAATGTTCATGAAGTTGTGATATGGTGGTGGCTGTCCATAAACTGCATAAAAGGGAGTTGTTTTGATTGAGGAGTGATAAGAAGAGTTATACCACCACTCAGCCAGGGATAGCCAAGTTGACCACTATCTAGGGCAATCACCACATATGCACCTCAAATAATTTTCCAAACACTTGTTCACTATTTTAATCTGCCCATCTGACTGTGGATGGTATGCTATGCCAAGGCATTGCTCAATTTCCAAAACTCTAAGCAATTCTTGCCAAAACAGACTTGTAAACACAACAACTCTATCGGAAACTATGGTGCTTGGAAGGCCATGAAGTTTGTAAACGTTGTCTAGAAATAATTGTGCCTCATGCTTAGCAGTATAAGGGTGAGATAGTGACATAAAATGGGCATATTTGGTTAACCTATCCACCACCACAAAGATAGTGGTCTTTCCATGTGATTTAGGAAGATCCTTAACGAAATCCATAGAGATATTACTCCGTTTCTTCTCAGGAATTGGCAAGGGTTGGAGTAACCCAAGTGGGTGAATAATTTCTCCTTTGAACCTCTGACAAACTGAGCATTCGGAGATGAAAAGTTGAGCATCCTTCTTTAATCCCTTCCAATAAAAGGTCCTTTTGATCCGTCTAGTGGTTTTGTCTATACCTGAGTGGCCCCCATAGATGAGCTGTGATAAGCTGCCATGAGTTACTTCTTGAGATCCGGTGAATTCCCCACCACCAGACTTCCTTTGTAAGTTAGTGTACCATTTACCCAAGAAAAACCTTGATGAGAGTTGGGGTCCCTGCACTAACTCTGTTATAAGCTGTTGTAATGCCAAGTCAGTTTGCCAACTGAGTTTGATTGTGGGAAGCGAAGTAGAATCTACTGCAAGCAAGGCATTTACAATGGCATGCTCAAAAAACAAATCTTCCCTCCTTGATAATGCATCAGCCACTTTGTTTTCTATTCCATGCTTGTAGGTGATCTCATAATCATAGCCAAGCAGTTTGGCAATCCATTTCTGCTGGAAGGGGGTTGCGACTCTTTGCTCCAGTAGGTACTTCAAACTTTGGTGGTCAGTCTTGATAATGAAAAGCCTCCCAAGCAAGTAATGCCTCCATTTTAGGACTGCTAAGACTACAACCATTAGCTCTTTTTCATAGGTGGATAAAGTCAAATATTTCCCTAACAATCCTTTACTCCAAAATGCAATTGGATGCCCCTCTTGCATTAGTATTGCTCTTAACCCTTTATCTGAATTCTTTGGTGTAATGAAGGAGAGCCAGGACTGGTAAAGTCATCATAGCGGCCCTGAGAGCATGAAAAGTTGATGTTGATTCATTAGTCCAATTAAAAGACTCTTTCAACAAATTGTTTAATGGAGCTGAGATCTACCCATAATTCCTCACAAATCTTCTATAATATCCAGTTAAACCAAGGAATCCTCGTAACTGTTTGAGGGTTTGAGGAATTGTCCAGTTAACCATGGCCTCAAGTTTGCTAGCATTTGCAGAAACACCCTTGTCGGAGACCAAGTGGCCAAGGTACTCAACTTCTTGTTTAGTAAAGACACACTTAGACCTTTTAGCAAACAAGATGTGCTTTTGTAAGAGTTGCAAGGTCAACTTTAAATGGGATAAGTGCTTATTCAAGGTTTTGCTAAAAATCAGCATATCATCAAAGAAAACTAAGATAAACATCCTCAAATATTCCTTAAAGACCTCATTCATGAGACTTTGAAAAGTTGATGGTGCATTTGTCAGCCCAAAAGACATGACTAGGAACTCATAGTGTTCATCATGAGTCCTAAAAGTTATTTTTGGTATGTCAGAGGCATGCACTCTAACTTCGTGATATCTAGCCCTTAAATCAAGCTTAGAAAAGAAAGAAACACCATATAGCTCATCGAATAACTCATTAATTGCAGGTATTGGAAACGTATCCTTCACAGTAATAGCATTTAAAGCCCAGTAGTCAACACACATACGCCAAGTTCCTTCTTTCTTTTTAACTAACAAAACAGGTGCTAAGTAAGGACTAACACTTGGTTGAATGACCCCAGAATGAAGGATCTCTTTAACTTGTTTTTCTATCTCAGTTTTTTGGAAAGAAAGATACCTGCAAGGTCGTATGTTTGGAGGTTCTGCACCTGGTTTTAGGGGAATGTGGTGGTCCTGGCTTCTTGCTGGAGGCAAGCTTTTGGGTTCTTGGAATACTGTTGCAAATTGGGACAACAACTGCTCCAGTTCAGGTACATCACATACTGTTGGAGAAGCGTATTGTATAGCATAAATGTGAGCCACAAACCTGTGAGGTTTCTTCTGTAGTAATTTCTTCATTGAAGAGGGTCTGAATGTCCAAGTGTCCAAATTAACTACTTATTACAAATCCAAATTAATTAACTATTAACTAGCTATTACAAATTTTGAATAAAGCTACTAATTAAGTACAACATACTACTATTAGCACTACTTTAACAGATCATCGGAAGTGAAGAATCGCATATGCACAAGCAAAAATATTCTCCTGGAAACTCCTCTATTCTGTTGCCAAAATCTGTTTTGTTCGCAGTCAGAAAATAATTCTGTTTTTGCCTCATGTAGACACCCCATTTTTGATCGTCCTCAAGACTTGGATGTCATCGCTTGTGCACTCGATGATTATGATTGCATGTGCTCGTTTTAGTGTCAGAAGTCTTCGGCGGAATGCCTTGTCTTTGAGCCTTTAAAAACCCCATCCATTCTGTGTCTTGTTTTGGACTAAACCTTTAAGCCTGGAACCCTTGGTGTCATGACCCGAACCCGCCCCCGTGGGTTAAGGACATAACCGGCCAGTAATCATGAGATTACCTACGACCTCAAACCAAACCAAATGTATTTTAACAGAGTTAATGGGGGCCAAACGGAAGCAATTTAAAACTTTGTCCATAGAGCTATGCTTACATGGCACATCATAACAAACCATACATATGTACATTAATAACTCACATCAAAATATGTACGACACAAAGCTCTGTACATACAGGATCATATAAGTCTAAGTCAGCCAACAAAACTATATACAACATATTCAAAGACTTCACCCACATGACAGAATATAAATACATAACAAAAGGGCAAAGACAGGTCTCGTACGTGAGACACAAGGGCCGACTCTCCCAAAACCTTTGTTGTTCCACATAGGCTTCACTGGGGCTGGGCTTGGACTTCTCTTGGCTCGCCTACAAACACATGAATGAGCGTGAGCGAAAGCCCAGTGAATAATATCAATTAAAGTAGCTATACAGACGAAATGTAGAACAACATGCTTCAAACGGCCTTAGGCCCAATTCATATTTCTATTTAACATATATACACAGTTTAGGTCAAGTGACTGCGGTTCCAAACAAACTGGCCTTTGGCCCATTCAAACTTTCATTTGTGTCAAAACGGCCTTTGGCCCATTCAGATGACAAAATGGCCTTTGGCCCATTCATTCGTTCACGTTGAAACGGCCTCTGGCCCATTTATTCATGTCAAAACGGCCTCCAGCCCATTCGTTTATGTCAAAACGGCCTCTGGCCTATCCATTCATGTCAAAACGGCCTCTGGCCCATCCGTTCATACCAAAACGGCCTCTGACCCATTCATTCATACCAAAACGGCCTCTAGCCCATTTGTTCATGTCAAAACGGCCTCTGGCCTATTCATTCCATTATTCAGATCAGACTGGCCTCTGGCCCACTCATTTGGTATAGTAAATATTGTCCACCAATCGAATCAATTAACTTATGAAACTTACATAGAAGTAAGCAATTGGACAACAACATATTTCAGATATCTCTGTTAAGATATTACTCACAGTGATCGGTTGGTTGGTTTGCCCTGGAGCTCGACCCTACACATTCCATGAACACAAAAGGGTCACAAACAATTCGATCCGTTCTAAATTCACATTTTCCTCTTTAGGCTTCATTCTTATCTCTTTAACTCAATTACAATGCTCAATGCATGCCTAAGAGTACTTGGAAGTGAAAGAGAACAGAAAATGAAACACAGAATGTATTTTCAAAATTTCAAAAAATAGGGTCCCCGCTCGAGCGGACCTATGAGGTCTGCAAAAGTGCTGGATGCATCAAAATTACGCTCGAGCGTGAAGTCTGGCGCTCGAGCTAAAGGTCTGTCTACATAGCTCCCCGCTCGAGCGTGAACTTCTCCGCTCGAGCAGACATCCAAGTCTGCAGAAAATGCTGGGAGCACGAATTTCACGCTCGAGCAGCGGTTTCCCCGTTCGAGCGGACATCAAAATTCTGGAAAATCCAGAACATGTTCTTGAGCTTCAATTTGATGTTCAAAGGTCCCAAACGCATGATTTTGGCTCAAACTTCACACATACATATTCTAACATGGTATAAACACCAAATTACAACACAATGAAGCTCGATTTCACAATTTAATCACAAGCATATCTCAAATTAACTCAAACTCATCACCAACACACTAGATTCAAACATGCAAGACTCAAACTCCCATGATTTGCACTTGCATGTGAAATATACACAATATCATCAACTTAATTGGTGAAGAGGTGATCAAATACATGGTCATTAATCAAAACTCAACATGGATCATACACATTGTGCTCAAATATGGAAATTCATAGTAATTTCCTACATGCATGCATCTATTGACTTTAAATTCAACAAATACAACTCAATTTCCTTATAATCAAACTAATTCATGTTCTTGACCATTAGTCAAACTTGAATTCACAATTTACAACATTAAACTCATGAATTCACTTACCTAGAGGCTCAATTCTTCAAATCTATGGTCAAATCTAGAGTTTAATCTTCAATTTCCCCAAACTTTAAGCCAAGATTACACAATTCCCTCCCTCTCTCTCTATAGTCGGCCCTCTCTCTTCTTTGAGTTCAAAATCAGCCAAAAAGAAGCTAAAGAGAGAATTGAGGGTGTAGTGCCTTATTACAACAAATCCCACTAATTCCAATATAATAATAATAAAGTAATTGGGCACTAATTCATCAATTTAATCTGATCAGAATCAATTTCCAATTAAATTTCACCGTAGGCTCTAAAAATCACGCTAATCACAATGGCGCAATCAATTTCGGGTTCTGTGGCCGCTAAGGCCTTCAATTTAATTTCCAAAGCAGATAATCAAATAGATATTCCTACGGTGAACAGATAGAAATTCAAAACCACATATTTTCACATAATGGTACACAAAATCATATTAAACACATAATTATACTCATATTAAGGACCAATTAACATATTATGGAACAGGGATATCACACTTGGTGGCCAGCCGACTACTATTTGAGGCTTCCAGCCACCCCTTGTGTCTGCCGGCCATCTGTGGTGGTCTGCCGGCCAATGGTGGTGGCCTGTCGGCCATCAATGCTTTTTTAAAGATATTTTGGTGACAACTGTGCCAACTATTACCGCAATTGCCTCTATTTTCAAACACGTGTATGGATGAATTTATCTCAGCCAAATGCATGTTTTTTCTATATATAGGGGGTCTCCTCTCCCATTTTTGAGGGTTGGAATTTTTGGAGCAAAAATCTCTCCCTCTCTCTACATTTCTCTCTCTCTCTCTTGCAAATTTGTGCACATTAGTCTACATACACCACATTTTTGCCTACACCTCCTTAACCAAAGTTGATCATCTATGAGCTGAGGTTCCTTGAAGCCTTCTTGGAGCTCTAGAAGCTAGTTTTGGCTTGAATTGTTGCCTAAAGTTGATCTTTGCTTCAAAAGGTATAACACTTACCTTTTTAGCTTGTTTTGTATACTTGTTTTTCTATCTATTCCCACTATTTTTTGGGCTATTTTGAGCTTTTAAAAAACTTTGTTTTGTGGGCTGAAATTGGTGTTTTAGGCCATTTAAGGTTAGGGGGTGAATCACCTTTCTTTATTTCTTGTTCATAAGGCCTTTCCACCTTTGTTTCCCACTTTCAAACTATCTTTTTTTGGGCATTTGAGCATTGAATTTTAGAGTATTTTTAGTGGCAAAAATCATGTTTTGAAGTCCAAAATTGGAGGGGTTAGCCTCCCTACCTTGTGCATTGTTTGCTAGACTAGATAGCTCTATATGTTAGCTTATGTTCCTAGCCTTTTATAGCTTAATTCCAGCATGTTTTAGGCTCCGTTTAAGACTATTTTGCCTTTGTTTTTGGCTGCTTAGTGCATTTGAGTCTTGTTTTGCATGCTTGTAGTGTAAGTGTCCTCACAAGCTTGGTATTTTAAGGCTTTAGACACCACTTGTTTGAGTTGATTGCCATGTTTTAGTGCTTTTCTCACTTAATTTCAGCACTAGTAATCTCTATAACCTCCCTCATTTCTTGACTTTTTTTATTTTCTTTGAGGGTTGTTTCAGCCTTAGGATAGTTTAAACTTGAGATTGAGGTTCATTGCTTAATGGTTTAACTCTCTTTTGGGGGTTCATTATCAACGGGATGACACTTCTCTCTTGCCTTAAACTACCCCTTGTTTGACATTTCCTTCTGTGGAGAAGGTGGTTCGGAAATACTCTTTGGATCCAATGGGACGCTCGAGATCCTCAGCGTGTAGCCTGAAAAAGAATGAACACTCCGGTCGGGCGTGCCAAAATTAGCACTCCGACGGATAAGTCAGTGTATACTCTCTTGGTTGCTTGTATTTTAAGTTAAGCTTGCTTTTTCTCACATATCTTTCTTTGATTGTTGTTCCTCTATTTATACTTGCTTCCTGGGCCTCGGGGCTTGGCCCACTTTTCACCCATTATCCTCTTATTTATTCGGCTCCTCCCATGATGAAGCAATTATCACTCGGCTCCATAATCCAATAAGTATTCGGCCTATTTATTATATTTGGCCTCCGGATCGTGCATGATAGGGCCGAATAATGTCTATCTCCTAGGCCTCCAAGTGTATACTCGGCTCATCTGATTCCACTATTATTCGGCTCCCACAATTGCCCCTCAAACTCCCCATTAACAGCAGTTAATTGGCGTGTTTGGTTTCGAATTTGAAAAGTCAAAAAACATAAGTTAGGCGGCTTCGCCTATCCCAATGTGAATGTCAGAACGCACACACCTTTCGGTCATCATTATACGTTCCCGCCTCCTTCATGCATTTCTTGCATTTATTACGATTTGAAACTCTAGTCTCTTCGAATGCATGCTTTTCGAA
The DNA here is from genome assembly GCA_030407325.1 of Camellia japonica. Lineage (NCBI taxonomy): Eukaryota > Viridiplantae > Streptophyta > Magnoliopsida > Ericales > Theaceae > Camellia > Camellia japonica. The sequence goes on along the minus strand of JAPPVO010000019.1, from coordinate 130,035,136 downwards.
TACTTGAGCCTCCTGGACTGCCAGCCGACATTCTTCCTCTGTCTTGCATCTTCTGCAACTTCTTCCCGTCTCTCCTTGTCTCCTTTGCCTCTCGTAAGTTTTCTTCTCTTCTTTTTATAATCCGATTTTCCGTGTTTATTTTCGATTTAGCATACCCCTTAGTCCTTGCTAGAATGGCTAAGCATTTGAAAGACCTCCTTTCTGAGGGTCGTATTTCTGGGTTCCGACGCCATTTTTCTATCCCCGATGATGTCCATTTGTCTCTCGTGACGGACAACACTCTTGATATGGAGAGGGATGATGAAAATACAATCGTCTTTTCTCTCCTATCCATTGTGGAGGGCAGAGTTCGTTTTCCTCTACACCTACTTCTCAGGGCCGTCCTCCACCATTGGGGTCTGATTCCTTTCCAACCCAATGTAAATTTTTTTCGAATCATAATGGGGGTTGCAGAGTTGAACCGGTGCCTTAGGATCAACCTTGGCATTCCTGCCATTCGGCACTGCTATGCTTTAGCCAAATCCTCCGGTCGGCATGGGCGCTATTTTTTCAGGGCCAAGGACACTGACCATCACTTGGTAACCATGCTTGCCAGCTCTGGCAAACGAGTTGATGATGTGATGGTCCATGTTTGATGCAACTAGGAATTCGGCGAAGGCGAAGATCGCCTAGACCCTATACCTTGGTGGAGAGGCGAACCAGGTTGCCGTGTACCTCCTTGCGTTTATTGATCCTTCTTTTACTCGGCTTTCTCTCCAAGTCTAATCCTTTGTTTGTGCAGGCAATAATTTGAAGAAAATTCTGATCTCGGCCGATGACACAGTCCTCGCGGAAATTAAGACTGCACTCAAGTTTTTGGCTGTCCAAGCATACAGAAGCAAGAGAGAGCCGCCCATATACTCCTGAAGTACAAGCCAACTTACACTACGTTCTCGGCCGCGGAGAACATTCCGATCCCATCCGGCGAACGACATCTTACGGCTCTTGTCTTCCCCCGCTTCAAAAACCTTAGGCAAATTGGTTTTGAAGCTTCTGATTCGGAGCAAGACGTAGAGCCGACGGTCAAGGTGATTGCCGAACAAACGAGAGAGTTTGCCTTGGAAGCCGAAGAGGTTGACGAGGCTCTAAACTCAGCATTTGAGGCAGCCGGCGTTAACCAGTCCAATTCTCCGTCCATTTCAGGTCAGGGGGAATTTTCCTTCGGAGATATTTTTACTGGTTTGGAAGACCTTCCCGGCTCCTATCTTGAGAATATGGCGAAGGAATCTCTTTCCCAATTGGTACGAAAAAAGAACGCCGAACGGTTGGCCGCCCGGCAGAGGGCCGAGACCATTAGTTCCAAACCTGCCCTCCCTAAATCCTCCGAGCCGAATGTCGTGGTTGAAACGGCTCAAACTTTTATTGTCGAGACGGAACGGGCAGTCGAACGATTGACTCTAGAGGTTGATAAGGGGAGGGAGAAGCGTCCTGCCGAGATTGAGGCCGTTTGTGAAGAAAATCCAGTCGAAAAATGGCCGCGCTTAGAGGAGTCGGGCGTGGTTGTGCCTTTTGTGGTTCAGCTAATGATAAAAAACATGCCGATCTTTTCTGAGGCATCGGCTGTGAAAGACCCAACCGTGGCGTTGAGCCTTGCTTCATCAGTCTCATTGCCGGCTGACAAGGCGGCTTTCTGGGCGGAGCCAGGTGTGTTGGCAATAGCATTAGCCGCTCAAACGGCTCTTCTGGTATATAGCTTGATCTTGTCTTTTGCGTTTCTGCGTATATTGTTTTGGTTTTAATTTTCTATTTTGCAGACGGTCGGAAGGATAGCCGAGATAGGCCGGCGCCAGCACGATGCCGTCAAACAAATTGGCTGTTTAAGATCGGAGGTTGAGGGCGAGAGGAGTAGGGCCGAGTTCGAAGCAGCGAGGGCGACAATGGAAAGTGCAAGGGCTGAGGCCGAGATGGAAAGAGCGAGAAATGCTGAATAGCATAGAGTGGCCGCCGAGCAGAAGGCAAACGCGAGTGATGAAGCGCTCAAGTCAGCCCAAGAGGTGATTGCCAGGCTGGAGACCGAATTGGAAGAATCGAAGAAGGCGAAAGAAAAAGCCAACTTTGAGACTTCCAAGGCGTACGAGGCTGGGCAAGGCGCTGCCCTTGCAAATTACGTGGAAGAAATCCCCAAATTTGAGAATCAGGGATTCAAGCACGGTTGGCTCAAAGCCCTTGCTGCTGCAAATGTGACATTGGCTATGCCGATTCCATACGAGCAAGTGGACGTTGAGCCGCTGGAGTCTGACCCCGAGGACCCCGAGGATTGATTAGGGCGACACTCTAGTTGTTTTTGCCAAGGATTTTGAATGTATTTTATTTTATTTTATTTTTACTCAGGGTGATCTTAATGTATAAAGTGATAACTTATCTGTATTCAGTTTATCAATGAAATTTTCCCTTGCTTTGGATTATTGTCTGTATTTAATTGCCGTTATCAATGAATGTTTTTTGCTTTTCACTGTTTTGAGGAACGCTACTGCTGTGTGCTGTACATTAGATAATCGTTCCATTAAAAAGATGGATAATTTAAGAATTGGGAAAAAGAGGTAGCGGCAAATATTCATGATTTAGACTTTGGATTGAATCGAATAGGCTTAAGAACATGCCCTTGCATTTGAACCTATCGGTGCCAGGCCTTGCATTATGTGTGAATGGTAAAGGCATGAGATCCTTTCAGCTTCATGAAATGGCTGAGGCATGATCCTTTCGGCTCAAGGCCAAGGGATTTAGCCGATTCGAGTAGAGAACCATTGGCCGTTAGGATTAAGGAATTTGCCCTTGCCTCAGATATGAACTGGACCGCCGAATGACTCCGGTTAGTGAAATGGCTGAGGCACGATCCTTTCGGCTCAAGGCCAAGGGATTTAGCTGATTCGAGTAGAGAACAATTGGCCGTTAGGATTAAGGAATCTGCCCTTGCCTCAGATATGAATTGGACCGCCAAATGACTCCGGTTCGTGAAATGGCTGAGGCACGATCCTTTCGGCTCAAGGCCAAGGGATTTAGCCGATTCGCGTAGCGAACCTTTGGCCGTTAGGATTAAGGAATCTGCCCTTGCCTCAGCCCAGATATTAAGGTTAAGGAATTGCCCCGGTTTGGGGTAAATCTAGAAAGCCGAATACCGGCAGCTTATGGAGTGCGTGCATTAATGAGGTCGCCTTGGGAATGCGGTGCCCCCATGAATTATTAGAGAGAGGGTTGTATCCAAACAAAACTCAACCCTGTATGTCGAACGTGGGCAGAGAATAGTGAATGTCTAGCAGACTATTTTTCAATAGTAAAGGGGAAGGCAGGATACTAGCGGAGCTGGACTCAGCAATGAATCGAGGTGGCGAGCCTCCCCGAACGGTAGTTAGAGCATCTGCTGAGCATGAGAGGCGTCACTCCCTATGTTGACGAAGCAGGTCACCCAGAAGGGAGAAGCGTCAACGGGGAAGTTCCCCTCGTCCACACAGTGAAGCCAGTGGGCCACCACGCCCATTGAGCTTTGCAATTTTTGTCAAGAACAAATCGATGACGGAGGCAGATTCAATCATCCGAGATCCAAACGTGGCAGTCAAATTTGCACGATTGATTTTTCCACCAGAAGTTCAGCAGTCGATGGTTGGTTGACAAGACTTTGAAGTGTTCCGAGAGGGCAACCATGGGGCGGTGAAGGGGTTATACACCGCCTACGAAATTAGTATGCGCCTTCATGCTGCTCGGTGGGAGATAGAGCAGAGGGACGAACGTATTCAAAGCCTAGAAGCTCGTGCGGAGAAAGCCGAGCGCGAGTTGAGAAAGGTCAAGACTGGTGGGGAACAGTCGGCCGGAAAGTCTAATCCGATCGTGGAGGAAAGGGTGACCTAACGGCTAATAAGTCATGTGATTGCCGATCGAGATATGGCTGGCATGTTTGCGATTGAGACCGACAAGACCAAGGCTTACGAAAAAGGCTTCCATGATGGTCGGAAGGTCGGGATAGAAAAGACCAGGGAAAAACTCGTCGAGGAGGTTTGCCGATGCGAGAATCAGGGATTTCGGCACGGGTGGATCGAGGCGCTTAAGGCCATGGATGCCCTTTGTGCAGCAGGTGTTGAGTCGGCATCACCGTTATATTATGGCCGCAATCTTCCCTTCGAGGCATACGAGATAGAGAAGAGTGACGATGAAGGTGGTGCCGAATAAAACCTTATGTAATAATAAATACATTTTGTATTTATTTATTAAATTATTGTTTAATTAATAATGTATTCGAGGCCAATGTAATGTATTCGCAATTAGTCTAATTACAACATATATTTTTCGGAATGTTTTGCTGTTGTGCCAACTAATTCATGAGTGGATTTAATTATGATAGTATGATCTTTTTATTTTAGATCGATTTGTTCATAAAATGACCATGACTTCAATGGTTTGCACGAATCACTCCAAATTCGAAGGACTTAGTCGGCCAAAACGTCAATTTCGCAAGGTGTCGCGAATTCGGCCCAAACATATGGTGCTCCGAATCCGGAGTCTCATTCGGCCTAGGCGCAACTTGCACGGATGGGGCTCCGAATTCAGGGGCTTAATCGTGACATCCACGAAGGGTGCTCCGAATCCAGGGGCTTAATCGGCCCAAAAGTGTCATGCACTGATGGGGCTCCGAATTCGGAGGCTTTTTGTCTTGGCCAATCGTGATATCCACGAAGGGTGCTCCGAATCCGGAGTCTTATTCGGCCCAAAAGTGACCTGCACGGGTGGGGCTCCGAATTCAGAGGCTTTTTGTCTTGGCCAATCGTGATATCCACGAAGGGCGCTCCGAATCCGGAGTCTTAGTCGGCCCAAACATGACCTGCACGGATGGGGCTCCGAATTCGGAGGCTTTTTGTCTTGGTCAATCGTGATATCTACGAAGGGCGCTCTGAATCCGGAGTCTTATTCGGCCCAAACGTGACCTGCATGGATGGGGCTCCGAATTCGGAGGCTTTTTGTCTTGGCCAATCGTGACATGCATGAAGAGCGCTCCGAATCCGGAGTCTTATTCGGCCCAAACGTGACCTGCACGGATGGGGCTTCGAATTTGAAGGCTTTTTGTCTTGGCCAATCGTGACATGCACGAAGGGCGCTCCGAATCCGGAGTCTTAATCGGCCCAAAAGTGTCATGCACTGATGGGGCTTCGAATTCGAAGGCTTTTTGTCTTGGCCAATCGTGACATGCACGAAAGACGCTCCGAATCCGGAGTCTTAATCGGAGGACTTGAACTAAGTTACACAATGAGAAAAAATAACTTTACATTGCAAAAGTGAAATCTGTACATGGCGGATCATTCAAAACAAATATCATGCCCCACAAGTCGGGTCTAATGACAGAATTTATGCAAATGTGAGGAGTTCCAAGGGCGTGGCAGACTTCTGCCAAACATGTCTTTGAGACGATAAGCCCCCATTCCCGCGACTGAGTCGATCTGGTAGGGGCCGTCCCAGTTAGGACCTAACTTTCCATCAGCCGGCTTCCTGGCAGCTGGAAGCACTTTCTTTAGGACCAATTCGCCTGGTACATAGCAGCATAGCTGGACGCGTTGGTTATACGACTTAGCAAGCTGCTGCTGGTACCGTGCCATGGTGGCAAGGGCACGGTCTCTTCGTTCTTCAATCAGAGTCAAATCTAAAGTCAGCATCATATCGTTTCGGTCCATGTCAAAAAATTTTGATTTCAAGGTTGGGAGGCCGATCTCCAAGGGGATAATTGCCTGTGTTCCGAAGCACAAAGCGAACGGCATTTCCCTGGTGGATTGTCTCGGGGTTGTGCAATGAGTCCATAATACACTCGGCAGTTCTTCAACCCATCGGGCTTTCGCCTTCTCCAGCCTTTTTTTGATGCCGTCTAAAATGGTTTTATTGAAGGCTTCAGCTTGGCCATTACTCTGTGGATAAGCCGGGGTGGAGAAGTAGGGTCGAATACCATACTTGCTGCAAAGCTCCCGGTAGACTCCGCAATTAAACTGGGTGCCGTTGTTCGATATAAGTGCTCTGGGAATACCGAACCGTGTTATGATATTTTTCCATACAAAACGCTTTACGTCGGTATCTCGAATGTGCGTTAGTGCCTCCGCTTCTACCCATTTCGTGAAATAATTAGTCGCGACGAACATAAATCGCTTGTTACCCGGGGCACGAGGCAACAGTCCGACGATGTCAAGTCCCCATTGAGCGAACGACCAAGGGTTGGTTATGGAGCTTAACTCTTCAGCAGGCAAATGAATCAAATGAGAGAACTTCTGGCACTGTTCGCATTTTTTTACGTAACACTCGGCATCGGCTCTCATTGTCGGCCAGTAATATCCTTGTGTCACAGCTCGATGAGCCAAAGAGCGCTCGCCAGAATGTGCGCCACAACTACCTTCATGTATTTCAGTCAGAAGTTCTTCGACTTTGTCTGGATGCACGCATTCCAGGTATGGACCAGAAAGGGATTTTTTATAAATCTTTCCTTGCGGATCCAAGTAGTATCGCAGGGCTTTGTTTCGCAGCTTGTGTGATTCTTTCTTGTCCGTTGGGAGCTGTTCGGAAGATAGGAATGCAGCAATGGGGTCCATCCAACTCGGTCCTGACTCTATGACATTGACCTGGACTTCCGCCGAAGGGCCAATGCTCGGCTCCGGGATGAAACCTATTTTGATGGTCCGTTTAATCTCTGAGTTAATGGCGGAGGCTAGGCAAGCAAGGGCATCTGCATATGTGTTCTGATCACATGTTATTTGATTCAATTCATGATGGTCAAATTTTGCCAGCAAGGAGTTAGTCGTTTTCATGTAAGCCGCCATACGGTCATTTTTGGCCGCGTACTCCCTCTTTAGCTGATTGATCACTAGTTCTGAATCGCAAAATACAAGCAAACGCCAAGCACCCAGAAGGTGTGCATTCCACAAACCGGTTAGAAGGGCTTCGTATTCGGCCTTGTTATTCGATGCTTCGAAGCCGAGTTTGACGGCCTACTCAATTATTGTGCCGTCGGGAGCCATGATCACGACTCCGGCTCCACTGCCCCGTTAATTGGATGACCCGTCACAATACAACTGCCAAATGTCCCCCACATAAATTCTCCAATTCGGCTTGGGTTGAGTTTGGTCGGTCTTGAAGTCGGCAACACCTCTCATGAATTCGGCTACAAAATCAGCAAGCACTTGCCCCTTGATTGAGGTTCTAGGCAGAAATTGAATATCGTACTGTCCAAGTTCGAGAGCCTATTTTGAAACGCGCCCTGATGCTTCTGCACTACGTAGTACTGATCGGAGGGGGTAATCTGTTAGTACCCCGATGCTATGCCCCTGGAAGTAGTGCATCAGTTTTCTTGCCGCCATGACGATGGCCAGGATGAGTTTTTCCAATAGAAGGTAACGGGTTTCGGCGTCAACTATTGCCTTGCTCACATAATACACTGGTCGCTGCTCTCCAAGCTCTTCCTTCAACAATACGGCGCTGACAGCATGGTCGGAGACGGCCATATATAAAATGAGCGGGTCACCTGCCGATGGTGTTGTCAAAAGTGGAACAGATCGGAGATAAGACTTCAGACCGTTAAAAGCAGCTTCGCATTCGGAGGTCCATTCAAAAGCTTTACCTTGCCATAGTGTCTGAAAGAATTGTTGATAGCGGTCCGTGGAACAACTGATGAACCTGTTTAGTGCGGCGGCCATCCCCAGCAACTTCTGAACCTCCTTGACCGACCGAGGGGAGCCGAGTTCCAGGATTGCGGTGATTTGCCTCGGGTTGGCTTTGATTCCTCGGTGGTTGACAATGTAACCCAAGAATTTACCAGAGCCGATCCCAAACGCACATTTGGAAGCGTTTAGCTTCATTCTGTATTTGCGTAGAATTCCGAATGTCTCTTCCAGATCGGCTAGATGAGTTTGCTCTTCTTTGGACTTGACCACCATATCATCAATGTAAACTTCCATGGTGTGGCCGAGTTGCTCATTGAACATGGCAGTGACTAGTCTTTAGTAAGTTGCCCCTGCATTCTTCAGCCCAAAAGGCATAACCTTATAGCAATAGGTTCCTCTTGGGGTGAGGAATGCAGTTTTGTTTTGGTCCTCCGGATGCATGGCAATTTGATGGTAGCCTCTGTAGGCATCAAGGAAGCTCATACGCTGGTGACGTGCCGTAGCATCTACAAGTTGGTCAATTCTGGGTAGGGGAAAACAATCCTTGGGGCAAGCTTTGTTTAGGTCGGTGAAATCAACGTAGACATGCCAAGTCCCATTTTTCTTCTTCACAATCACAGTATTTGAGAGCCATGTAGGGTAGGTCACTTCCCTGATAGCTCTGGCGTCAAGCAACCGGTCAGCTTCTTCAACAACGGCGGCAGTGTGCTCTGCAGCTGACCGCCGGCTTTTCTGTATAATCAGCTTACATTTGGGGTCGACATTCAAACGATGCTGAGAGACAGATGGATCTACCCCCGGTATCTCATACGGCGACCAGGCAAACACGTCAAGGTTGCCGAGTAGAAGGTGATTAGCTGCTATCTGTCGACTTTGTTTAGGGAGGCACCGATCATGAAGAACCTGTCCGGATTCCCGGTAATTTCAACTTGATCTAGGGTTTCCGTGGCCTTTTCGCTTGGAAGCCGTTTGACATCGTCAAGGCTCTCTCGATCCGGCACCTCAATAGAATTCACTTCCAGCTCCCTTGGTGTCTTCGCAGCAAGGAGATAATATGCTTGTGTCGATTTTTGCAAACCGCGGATTTGTTCAACGCCTCTTTCAGTAGGGAAACAGAGCAATTGATGATAGGTGCTTGGCACGGCCCTGCATGGTGTGCAGCCAAGTTCGGCCCATGATGAGGTTATACGGCGAGGGCAGCTTGACGACCAAGAATTCCACATCCAATGTTCGCGAGCCTGCTCGAATTGGTAGTGTGATTTTGCCCAACGGGTACTCTGGATTGGCGTTGAAGCCGAATAATGGATAAGGAGCTGGAGAAAGATCTGATTTGGTGAAGCCGGGTTTGGTGAATGTCTTGTAATACATAACTTCCGATGTGCTCCCAGGATCAATGAGTACGCGCTCAACGGTGAATCGATTTACGCGTAACTCGATTACCAAAGGATTGATGTAAGGAAGTGTCACTCCAGCCAAATCTGTATCATCGAAGGCAATGCTCGCAGCTTCATGGGGACGTTTAGCCGGGGTGAGTTGACTTTGAGGGTCGGGACGTGACTGAATCGTATGCACCGCGGATGCCGTTGGTAGGCTGTATATCATGTGGATCATGCCGAGTGGAGGTGAATCCTGCCTTAAGGCTATTGCTTTGGTTGAGTTGCCTTTTTGGATGTACTGTTGTAGCCGGCCATCTTGTACCAACTCCTCCAAGTGATCCTTCTATACATAACAACTCTCAGTATCATGGCCGTGGTTTTTGTGATACTTGCACCGCCTATCCCGTCGTCTTGTGTCGGGAGGTCCCACCATTTTGGGTGGCCATTTGAAAAATGGAAGGTGTTGGACTTTAGACATAACCACACTGATCGGCTCCGACAACTCCATATATTTCTTGTCCACGCGTCTTGTGTGCCTGCTATCTACTTGAAGTTGTTCGCTAGCTCGGTGGAAACATTGGTCGTTTGATCGGCGTGAATCTCGTCTCTTTTCTCGTTTAGCCCGATGCCGTGGTTCGGGACTCTGAGATGGCACAGAGTTTACCGGCTGAACAATTTTAGGATGGGCCGTCTTGTTGGCCTTGTTCCCGGCTTTAACCCGGAAGGCGTCGTCTTTCATTTTGTAGTATTCCTCAACTTTCTTCATCAACGACCATACTGTTTTAGGGGGCCTTCTAGTCAAGGAACTGTGGAGAGCACTGTCAGGATGCAGACTCATTTTAAAGGCGGTGATGGCCATGGAGTCGTTGCAAGCGTCATCAACGAGATTAAAGCACTCCCAATAGCGCGCCGAATACGCTCTTAGGGTTTCTCCTGGCTAGATCTGCATTGTCCAGAGAGAGTCGGTTTGTTTCGGCTGGACCTCGTTGGTGATGAATCTTGCCCTGAAGGATTTTTGTAATTGATGGAAACTGTTAATCGATGCCGGCTCCAACTTATAATACCATCTGACTGCCAATGGTCCCAAACTGCTCAGAAATATTCTGCACATGAGAGCTTCGTCGTCTGCATGCAACGTCATGGCTTGCTTATAATGACGGATATGATTCGTGGGATCCGATTTCCCGTCGTACAAGGTGAACGACGGGGCTTTGAACTTCTTGGGTAATACTGCCTTTGCGATCCGTCGCACAAAGGAATCGTGCTGGTCCTCTACGTCTGAACCATTTTGTCTTCGCTTATGCCTTATACGTGGACTTCTTCAGAGGAACTGGTAGTTTCAGGTTGTCCCTTCTTCTGGGGCTCCGGGGATAATGAGTCAGAGTCGCTGTCATTGTCTTGTTGTCGGGCTCGAGGTCGTCGACCACCTGTCCTCAGAGGTCGTTTCGGATTTTGGCGTTCAGCTTGTTTGGACTTCGCCATTTCCAAGGCCAAATCCTGACAGAGGCGTTTGTTCTCAGCGATCATGTTCTCTAACCCCTGTTCGTTTTGCTTTGCTTGTTCCATGATTGCTTGCATTGTCTCATGCATTGAAGTCGAGGGTGAGTCGAAGTTCAAGGCGCGTCTTGCGGCGATAGTCTCTGGTCCCAGCATGTTTGTTGGGGTGAGATCATCTCTCGATGTAGTTTCGTCAGCGATTATCGGAGGATCTTCCGTTGCGCCCGCCATAGATGTAGTTGAGTATTCCCACAGACGGCGCCAATTGTGGAGAAGGTGGTTCAGAAATACTACTTTTGGATCCAATGGGACGCACGAGATCCTCAGCGTGTAGCCTGAAAAAGAATGAACACTCCGATCGGGTGTACTAGAATTAGCACTCCGACGGATAAGTCAGTGTATACTCTCTTGGTTGCTTGTATTTTAAGTTAAGCTTGCTTTTTCTCACATACCTTTCTTTGACTGTTGTTCCTTTATTTATACTCGCTTCCTGGACCTCGGGGCCTGGCCCACTTTTCACCCATTATCCTTTTATTTATTCGGCTCCTCCCATGATGAAACAATTATCACTCGACTCCATAATCCAATAACTATTCGGCCTATTTATTATATTCGGTCTCCGGATCGTGCTGGATAGGGCCGAATAATGTCTATCTCCTAGGCCTCCAAGTGTATACTCGGCTTATCTGATTCCGCTATTATTCGGCTCCCACACCTTCTCTTTTAGAGGACTTACTCACCAATGGACTTAATTGGTTAAAGAATGGTTGGTAATCTAAAATGAGTAAATAAAAATGGAAACTAAAATTGTGAAAGATAAGATCTTGGTTGTGTTTTGGTGTGTTCAATCGGACGTTAATTGAACACAAGGAAAATTGGGGCATTTCATACTGAAAGTGATGAAATGTGCCAATTTTTCTAAGGTCTTCATTGCCCTTGATCATCCATGATAGGGTGATGTTTTTGGTTTTGTTTGTGCATTTATTAAACTTGTACACATTGGTTCCTTAGCCATCATGCAATGAAATTGCTTGATTGATGGTTTGAGAACCAAGTATATCACTCATTTGAGATGTTTTGATGATAAGGAGGGGTATACAGTTCAAACAATCTGTGAGAATACCCTCTTTTTGCCTTTTTTTGCTCTTTGTTGCAACAAAAAATATGGTGTGTCACCAGTGGCCGGCCAGCCAACACTTCTGGCCTGTCGGCCACCAGTGAATTTTGAGCAGAATGCTTGTGAAGCAGAGTAGAGTTGATATGGAAAAGGAAAACCAGTGCAAGGGTGGTGCAACAGAGGCTTTCGAGAGCAAACAGTGGATGTTCTTCGGGTGGAAACCGAGCATGTATGGGCCTCATTTGCTTCCCGGACTAGTTAATTAGTTTAATTAATTAATTAATTAATCAGTTAGTCATAGTTGTGTTGTATCTAATTAAATTATTTAATTAGATTAGTTATTTAGTTAATTCATGTTGTAATTAATTAGTTAACTAGTTTAATTAGTCTCTTTGTAATTAATGAGTTAATGTAGTTAGCTAATTAGCTTCGTATTGTAATATTTAATTAGCTGAGATAGCTAGCTTATTTATTCAAGTTTTGTAATAATTAGTTAAGTAGTTTAGCTTAGCTAGTTTATTTATTTGTACCCTCCTGCGCGAGGGTATCAACGTTGTAATAATGTATATGTCTTCCAACCCCACGCCTTTCTCCTTTTTATTTATCCGCTTTTGATGGTTAGATTAGGGGTATCACATTTCAATTAGCATGTTGCATGTTTGCATTTCATTCATTTGTCTTACATACACCGAGGCTCGGTTCATCATTCAAACTTGCATTGTCGTTTCAATACCTCGTTGAATATGTGTTAAAACGCATGTTATGAAATTGTTGCAAATAACATGTTAAGTAGTCGAGCCTATTTTAGTTGCATTATTGCATGTGTTGCATTAGCCATCTTGCATAGTTAGGTACCATGCATATTTTCCTAACTCTTTTGTTTTATCTTAGCTTAGATTTCTAGGTGATTTTTTAGTGCTTTAGCATACTTGCATGAGTGTGAGTGATTGCCATGACTAGCATGCTTGCCATGAGGCTAAGTGTTTACTTGTTAAACTGTTTGAGTGCCAGTGGATGAAGGCTTGTTGCTTGAATTGAAATGATTCAATAAACTGTTTGAGTGCCATTTTAGAGAACTTGACTGAAATTCATGATATGAAATTTTATCTACACTTATATGTTTCTTTGCATTTGCATTGCATTGTTACGTTTAAGTCACTGTGTTTGCCATCTGCTATTCCTGGACGATTTTGCCGGAGGCTTGCCTGAAAAGCTTGCCAAAAGGCTAACCAGTCACAGACTCTGCCATGATGGGAACACAACCCTTCAATCTGCACTACCACTGTACCGTTTGATCCTCCTTTCACTTCTCGGTGTTTGGTGTGAGAGGTATATTAGGTGGTCTTGCTAAGGTACCCTTCTGACTGTTTGGCCTAGTTGCATATTGAAGAGCCATAGAGACTGTTCCAAACTAGGACAGGATGCTCACCCGAATATAGGATTTTGTGAAACCGCTTTGTTTGAATAGTGAACCCTAGTTCTTGATGAAACTAGGATAGGGTAACCCTACCCCCATAGTGGTGTTTGGCTCTTACTTAACTGGTATGTGCTTTATAGTGAAACTGTACATGAATGTGTGTATCAGTTGCAAGTTTTGGTATCCGTTTTTGGGGGCAGAATTCAGTGTTGAGTGTAGTCCTACAGCTTTGATTACATTTGTGTGCTGTTAACATCCGAGCTAAGGTGCCGTGTGTTTTCTAATTACTGCTTTCTTTTTGCTTTATTTCTTTTTGCTAAGTAGTATAACACCATAGCTTTGGAAAGTTCGGATATCCCCAAGTGCTCTAGACTCTTGTCAGGAGGCTTTACAAGGCCGGAGATCTTGTTAGGGGACAACCCGTGTTTACTTCGCTCCCACCGGTTACTAGACGGAGGAGAGTCAGACAGAGTTCGCCGGTCCAGTTTCTATAGCAGTCACCCCTCAATTCGCCTGTATCCAGTCAGGCTCAAGGACAATCTTCTACATCTAGTCCAGCACGAGATCATTCGCCCTTTCTGATGGCACAATATCCCCCAGTCAGCATGGAGGAATTGATTTATCATCTTCAACAAATAGTTGAAACCATGCATCAAGACACTGCTCATCAAGCCGAGGTTACAGCATGTCAGGTTGAGGTAATAAACAGGCTGCAACAACAACTAGCAATAGCTTCTACATCTTATGTACCTCCTACGAGTATCCCAGTACCCGAAGCCACTGCCCATGTTGAGAATCAGGGCAATCCGGCAGAGCCGATCCCACAACAAGCCTCCAAAGCACCTGCGTATCAAACCGAGGCTCCATTTGAATTTGAGGTTGACCCAACTGTGCTTAAGGTCAACAAGCTGGAGAAGCTATTCAAACGAGCACAAGGTGTTAATTCTATCCCCGACATAGAAGACGGGTGTACCGATTCGGCAGTGACATTGCCAGATAAGTTCAAAATGTCGCACATCGATCGATTCGATGGCTCTGGAGATCCCATGGTTCATCTTCGGCTGTTTTCGGACATTCTACGGCCGATGGGCCTGACTAGATTGCAAAAGCTTTCACTCTTTGGCTGGACCATGTCGATAATAGTAGCTATATGGTATGCAAAGCTGGAGGATTCTGTGAAGCAGAGTTGGGAAGAAATGGCCAAGGCCTTTGTTGCTCAGTACTCGTACAACACACAAATCGAGGTCACAACTTATGATCTTAAGGCAATGTGCCAAAAGCCGAAGGAGGGCTTCTCAAAATTCATGACGAGGTGGAGGGCTAAGGCTTCAATGATGACCACACGACCTTCCGAGAAAGACCAGATAAGGATGGTTGTCTGCAATCTACACAGGAAGTTGCTACAGAAAATGATCGTTCTACCTTTGTTTACATTCATTGAGCGCCATGAGATGGGGGTTCAGATTGAAGACGCCATGAAATAAGGGCTGATTACTGATGAGAAAGAGCAGGCCAAGAGGCCTTTTGTGCCCAGTTCCAATGCAACCACTAGTGGTAGCACTGCTGCGCGGCCGTCGGATGTGAGCGTTGTCACCACCATAACCAAGACCACCAATCCCTTTGCCAATACAGCTCCACAAACTTCAAACAACCCTGCCCGATCCCACAGGACCTTTACCCAACTCTACATGCCTTTATCTTAAGCCATGAAGGTGTTGATAAAAAAAGGGCACCTCAAACCATTAGAGCCTCGCCCATTACCTGATCCTCTTCCACCAAAACACTACCCAGCAAAGTACTACGCATTTCACCAGTAGCATTTCACCAGACCAATGCTTCAGATTACGTCATGAGATTCAAGACCTTATTGATAATAAGGTGATTGCACCACCCCAAAAAGAAAATGTAACTACCAACCCTCTCTCGGCCCACAATCAAGTTCCCCCACCTCACAATCTAAACTTAATCCATACACTGGCCATCCGTTACGACCCTAGCGTATATATTACCCCTTCCTACCTATCCAGACCGACGGTATTCATTCCTGAAAGCACAGATTTGTGCATGATGGACACGTCCACACTTCAACCTAAACCTGCGGTGGTGACAGTTGTAGAAGAAGGAGGTTGGCCTTAGAGGAGAGTATGAGTCCGTTGCCTGAGTGCTCTGAGGACTTGTCTGAGGGATGTATGATCCAAGCTGCTACATTGTGCCAATTGATCAAGTCAAGCTAGAAGTGGTATTGCTAGCCGACAATGAGGAAGGAACTGAAAAAAAATCGGAGGAAAAGAAGATAGGAATTACTGCAGTGGCCGGAATGGCCGATGAAAAGGGAAAATTGCCAGAAAAACCAGCGTAGAAAAATATAGCTCAGAAACTGGGGCTATGAGTACTGTGGACACAGAACAGGAAGCTGCACTGAAGCAGTTTGCACAAGAGAGGGTTGAAGACAACCAGAAAGCTGTAATGGCCCAACACCCTACGGGGGAAACTTGTGAGGTGAAAGTGATACAAACGGAGTCGGACAACTATTTGTCAGTTGCCGGAAGTATATGGTGGGAGGATGACGATCTACTTCTGGCTCACACCGACGAAGACTGGGGTGAGTGCCTTCCGGACAACACGTGGTACGCAGAAGAGATAGACCACATGACAAGAATTGAGTGGTATTTCAAGCCACCGCACTTAGACCAAGCTAAGTCCTTTAGAAAAGATAGAAAGGTTGAGAAACAGAAAGAGAAGCAGTTGGAAGAAGAGGCAGTGTTGAAGCAACTGAAGAAAATCCAAGCTGACATCTCAATTTAGGGTCTTCTCATGGCCTCCTGGGTACAACGATAAGCTGTACTATTAGCAATGGACAAAGCTAAATTGTCCATTGAAACTACTTTTGAACAGCTTATGGGATTGGTCTTCCCAGATGGTGCTGGGCCAACTCTAACCTTTTCTAACAAAGAACTGCCGCCGGAAGGCTCAGCTCACAACAAACCCGTGGACATATCAGTTGAGTGCAAGGAAAAATGGGTACCGGTGGTGTTGATAGACACCGATTCAGCTATCAAGGTCTATATTTCTCGCACAGCTTATGCAATTGGCTTTAGACCAGCAGACTTTGTGCCCACGACCCAAGTAATTCGGGCATATGATAATACAAGCAAAGAGGTTATGGGAACAGTGCAAATCAGAGTCTAGGTAGGCCTAGCTCAACAGGATGTCGAGTTTCATGTCCTGGATGTCCCGGCCACCTTCAACTTACTGCTAGGGAGGCCCTGGCTGCATCATGTGAAAGTAGTCTCCTCTACCTTCCACCAAATGTTGAAGTACCCTTATGGGAAAGGGTGGCGATTGTTTTCGGGAATTCATCTATCCATCTCCCACCAAAGGTAACTATACCGATATTGGAGATTGTTCACGGTGAGGAGGATGTATTCCTCTCAAGGTTTATGCTGGTTGAGGCCCAGGTAGTGCAGACCATCTTGGCAGCAGATGAGGGCATGTATGTTAGTGCCCAGTCTGTTTATTTCATGAATAAACGGCAACATGTGCCAGGAATGGGGCTTAGAAGAAGTGGTCGAAAATGTGTCACAGCATTGGCCGATGTGCCGCATAATCCGCATGCCTTTGGTCTGGGATATGTACCTACCAAAGAAGACTGGATCAGGAAAAGGGAAAAGATGACAGACAGAGCCAGAGCCAAGAAGGCCGGGAAACACTATGAGATCATTCACAAGCCAATCAAGGGAGCGCTGAATGGCCGCTTCGTTCGAGAGAGTGAAGAGTTCCCCTTTTGCGGCTTTCCCGAGCCTGGATGAATTCTGTGAAGCAGCATGTTCCTAGATTCGAAATCTTCTTTGACCTACAGTTGCAGGATAGTGATACCGAGGAAAAGACTGAGTCAAGTGTTGAAGCTGAATAGAGCATGGAAAGTGACTCGGACAACAGTGAGCTTGAAGTAGGGGCAACACTGGCGTGTCTCTTTACAGATCCTTTGGCTGACTCAGAGAACTTGGGAGATAACCTTACCATCTCCATGATCAGGGACTAACCGGGTGTTAACCCATCCAGTAGCATTTTGGATGCATTTGAAGCACCATCTCTTATCTGGCAGCTGAAGAACGGCTACCTGTCTAGTTCTGAGTCGGGTGATGAACTAGAATTTGATTCTACAGAGTCTGTAGAGTCGGAATTAGATTCCGGTTATTCTGAGTCTGAGTTTGGTATTCCTGGGGGTGATAACACGAATGCCAAGGTCTTGTCCAGGTCCTCTTTTTCTTTTGCTTTTAAGTCGGTCGTAACCGAAGAGCTGGACCTTATGAATGAGAACACTGCTAATTTTGAGTATTTCTCTGTGCCACTTATTTATTGTATTGACCAAGATTTTTATAATTTTAATGAAAACGAAGAGGAAGGAATTCCTCTGGATTTGAAAAACTTGATTAATTAGGAGGAGGAGAGGTTTGCAAACCCTATGTTGATGAAATCATTGATATTAATGTGCGTACTGAAAAGGATTCGCGTTTGGTCCAGATCGGGTCCACGTTGTCTTTGGAGGAGCCCGAGCGCTTAGTCACTTTATTAAAAGGTTTCAAAGATGTTTTCGCGTGGTCCTATGAAGACATGCCTGGAATCGATCCTGAGATTGTACAACATCGGATCCATCTTGACCTCAAAGCCCGACCCGTCAAGTAGAAGTTATGAAGAATCCGTCCGGATTGGGTGCTGAAAATCAAGGAGGAGGTCACCAAGCAGATCGAGACAGGTTTCTTGTTAGTATTTGAATATCCGACTTGGTTGGCCAACATCGTCCTAGTGTCGAAAAAGGATGGTAGAACAGAGCTAGTCCGAAGGACGACTTTCCTTTGCCGCACATTGATGAATTAGTGGACTTTTGGGATTTGAACAGAGCTAGTCCGAAGGACGACTTTCCTCTGCCGCACATTGATGAATTAGTGGACTTCACTGCGGGTCATGCATTGCTATCCTTCATGGACGGGTTTTTTCGGGTATAACCAGATTCTGATGGTGCCCAAGGACAGAGAGAAAACTATATTTACTGCGCCGTGGGGTACCTACTGCTATCAAGTTATGCCGTTTGGGTTGAAGAATGCAGGGGCTACTTATCAAAGGGTTGTAACCATCATTTTGCATGACATGATCCACAAAGAGGTCGAGGTGTACGTGGACGACATGATTGTCAAGTCCAAAGAAAGAGAGGGCCACTATACTGCCTTGAAGAAATTTTTTCAATGGATTAGAGAATATAGACTGATGTTGAATCCACAGAAAATGTACTTTCGGCGTAACAATAGGGAAAATATTGGGCTTTTTGATCACACAGAGGGGCATCGAGGTAGATCCTTCCAAAATCAAGGCCATCTTAGAAATGCCACCACCAAGGACTGAAAAGGAAGTAGGAGGCTTTCTGGGTAAAGCGCAATTCATAAGACGGTTTATTTCCAAATTAACCTTGACTTGTGAACCATTATTTGGTCTCTGGAAGAAAGGAAAGAAATTTTGATGGGATGATCAATATCAATTCGCCATTGAGCAGATTAAGCAGTACCTCCAGAATCCACTTGTGTTATCGCCGCCAGAGCCGGGGAAGCGTTTGATTCTGTACCTGTCAGTGACAGACATGACTATGGAATGCATGCTTACTCAGAAATCTGAGGATAGGGTGGAGAAAGCCATCTTCTACTTGAGCAAGAAAATGTTGGATTATGAGACTCGCAATACTCCGTTGGAGAAAGCTTGCCTAGCCTTGGAATGGGCTACTAGGAAGTTGAGACACTACTTATTAGCTCACTCTGTAATCCTGGTTTCGAGATTAGATCCCATCAAATATCTCTTTGAGAAACTAGCGCTTACAGGTAGGCTAGCCCGTTGGTTGGTTCTCCTCTTCGAATTTGATCTCAAGTATGTTACCTGCAAGTCGGTCAAGGGGAGAGCTGTAGCGGAGTTCCAGGCAGATCACCCAGTAGAGGGAGATAAGGCGGTGGAATACTTATTTTCAGATGAAGCCATTCTATAAGTTGAGGAAGAGACTTGGACGATGTACTTTGACGGAGCATCCAATCAATACGGTTATGGGATAGGTGTATTGCTGATAGCACCCGATGACTCCCATATACCTTTAGCTTTCAAACTCCGGTTGAAGGTGTCCAATAACGAAGCAGAATATGAAGCGTGTATTGCTGGTTTAGAAGCCGCCCTGGAACTAGGGCCAAAAAGATTGGATGTTATCGGGGACTTGAACTTAGTTGTTTCTCAAGCAAATGGAGATTGGAAAGTCAAAGAAGAAAAGATGAAGGTTTATCACTAGACCCTAGATGTTATGATTCCTAGGTTTGAAAGCTAACTTTCACGCATCTACTGAGAGAGAACAATAGGTTCATTGATGCTTTAGCAATTCTATCTTCTATGGTAGACATTCCACTTGGAGTCCGGATGCGTCCGATTATCATTGAACAGAGATACACGCCGGCCTATGAAATTATCGTTGCAATAAATGAAGTGCAAGACAAAAACCCTTGGTATTACAATATTTGGAACTTCTTGGAAAAGGAGATTTATCCACCAGAGGCAAATGCCAAGGACAAAAGGGGAATATAGTGAATGGCCATCCAATTTATCATCTGCAGAGGTAAACTGTACAAAAGAGGTCATTTGGGAATGCACAAGTTGTGTGTTGAAGAAGAGGAATCAAAGCGCTTGATGAAGGCCATCCATGGAGGAGAGTGCGGAGCACACACAAACGGAGTGATGTTAGCTCGAAAGATTCTTAAGTAAGGTTACTACTAGTCCACTATGGAGGAGGATTGTATTGGTTTTGTTCGATGATGTCACAAATGCCAAATTCATGCTAATCGCATGAACATCCCGCCGTCAAAACTGTACAACATGACTTCGCCATGGCCTTTCTCAATCTGGGAAATTGATGTTATTGGCGTAGTCATGCCAAAAGGGTCGAATGGGCATGAATACATCTTGGTGGCAATTGATTACTTTACAAAGTGGGTGGAAGCTCAGTCCTATGCAGTGTTGAAAGCATCGCATGTGGCTAACTTCATCAGAAACAACATCATTTGCCGATACGGAGTCCCAAACGAGATCATATCAGATAATGGCTCCCATTTCAAGAAAGAGGTGATAGACTTGTTGGAGAAATACAATGTGGCTTTTTATAAGTCATCTACATACCGGCCGCAAACCAACAGAGCCATTGAAGCCGCCAACAAGAACATCAAGAATATCTTGCAGAAGATGGTTGAGACCTATAGGGACTGGCCAGATAAATTGCCATTAGCACTCTGGGGCTATAGAACTTCAATTCGGACGTCTACAGGGGCAACTCCTTATTCTCTTGTCTACGGGATGGAAACTGTTCTGCCGATTGAAATAGAAGTCTCGTCACTGCGAGTTATGGTTGAGTGTCAGATAGCAGAGGCGGACTGGCAACAGAGTAGATTCGAGGAACTGATGCTCTTTGATGAGAGAATGATGAAAGCATTATATCAGGTTCAGGGCTACCAGCGCAGAATTGCTAGGGCTTTTAACAAGAAAGTTAAGTCCCAGAATCTCAAAGAGGGAGATATGGTGATAAAAGACAACCGAGCTCCCATTCATGACCCTAGGGGCAAGTTCAGACCCAATTGGAATGGTCCTTACATCATCAAAGCTATCTGGTCGGGTGGAGCTGTTATTCTTATGGACGTGGATGGCTTGGAATTTTCACAACCGATTAACATGGACAAGTTGAAGAAATACTATCCCTGAGAGGCTCGCTAGGCTGAAAACCCAGAAGGGTGACCTAGGCAAAAGTTAGAGCATGAAAAATTAGAAATAAAGAAAAACTGAGCTCGCAAGGTTGAAAACCCTAAAGGGTGACTTTGGCAATAGTTAGAGCGCAAAAGGAGAGAGTTAATACTCGAGTGAACGTGAATCGAACTACGTAAGGCCTAATTCCCATGTTTGGGATACGTAGGCAACTTCATCCTGAAGTTCAGCCGTAATCACTTCCAACTCAACTGTCCTGTCCATGTGATCGATCAAGTCATCTTTGTTTGTTCTTTACCTGAGGGTTCGGTTATGATCTTTACTTTGAGAGAAGAGCTGGTTACAATGCTGAGCAGTGCTATTCAATCATGGGGCAATTTGTGATCTTTTGATTCGGGGTTGTACATCTTGAGGATTGATTCCGTGCGTGTCAAGTGGTGATCTTTTTCAAAAATGGTTTTGGAAAGTTTTAATAAAAGTTGATTTTGTTCAAATTTTACCTTTTACAACTTAGACTATTTTTGGACCAAAAGAAAAATTTTAAGTGCTCACAACTTTAATTTCATTGATTTTAACATAAAAGTTCTCCAACTCTCTGATACAAATCAAAGTTGCTTTTATTACATCGAAAAACTTGAAAAGAAAGGTCAAAGCAATAAACTAGGGCATAGGTGAGTCAGGTGCTCTTGCACCCCCTGTTTGTGCTTGCGGAAGCTTCTGAAGCCAAAGTGGGCCCGGTTTGTGCCTCATCCTCGAGCCAAGCCAAGCATTTGCCAGAAAGGGCACAACTGAAACTAGGGGCAGGGGCCAAAAGCTCTCTCATCCTCCAAGCAGTGAGGTACCTAGCCAAGTGTGAACCACAGATGGGGAATGAAACCGGGTACTCTACCCCCTTCTCTGGGAAGATCTGATCATGCCCAAACTGACATCTGAACCAGAAGAGGAAATATAACACGTAGTGTGTGAGTCTGATCAACTATATGCTAGGTTGTTGAGCCATGTTATAACTCATCTCGGTCAGATTAAGCCAAGAGTAACGCCAAGCTGAGTCAGCAGCAGACCTGTTACACATCCAGTTGCACCACTATCCCTCATTTGGGAAATCCACTAGGCAGTGGAGGAAGAAATAACCTTGAGCAGAGTACTCAGGGTAAGAGTTCACTACCTTCAGCTTGTCCATAATCCACACCTGGGAAGGGATGAAAGAAAAGAGAGATTAAAGAATAGAGAGATGCATGTTTAGAGAAAAGTGAGAAAAGGGCTTTGAGAGAAAAATAGAGCATTAGTGCCGAGCGATGTGAGAAACACATATGAGAAAGGGTGTGAAATAATACCTGAAGAAGTACTGGACTCCTCGCGAATCTGGTAGTCTCTCGCCGATGAAAGGTGTCTAAACCTATCAAAGTCTCGGCCAGTGCCAAACCAATGCAACTCTTGCCTTCTTTCAAACCTTGGGCCACTTTAATCAACCGAATGTTGGACCCGCCAAAGCTAGGGACAAGAAGGAAATGAGCAAGCATACATAAGCAGAGGGTATGTTGCTAAAAACCTCACCGAAGAAGGTCGCCTCTGTCACCGATGTCGGAAAATCGATGGATCAAACTGGAAATGTCTAGTTTTTCGTTGTGGGCCAGAGATCGAGCCTTGTGCAAAATAAGCCCACACATTCATCCCAAAGCTTGGGCATGGCCAAAACGGGCTGAGGTATGATTTTCTCATCACGTCGGGATTCCATTAGTGCCTGAAATTCTTCAATTGTCGGGCATATTTCTTGTCCCCCAAAGCTAAAGACATGTGTAATCGGGTCCCAGCATCGAGCCGCGGCATGAAAGAATGGAAAACAAAGTGGAGTACGGCTTAATGAAAAATATGCATTTATGCCCAAATCCCAAAAATTTACCTTGTTCGTGCCGTCTAAGGTCGCAATCCAATCCGAGAGCTTTTCGGCGAAAAATGGCTCCATTTGTGAAGAAATTGTAGCTGAAATGAAGTTCAGGAGATAAAATCATGAAGCTGAACCTTTTGTAGAAGATAAGGCTATGAGTGGAAGCCAGCTGTCAACAATCTGGCGATTCTTACATTTGATGGCCAGCAGGCCACCTCTTGTGGCCGACAGACCACTCTCTATGGCCGGCAAGCGCCATCTCTGGCTGGCAACCTTCTTTTTAGGCCTGCCGTCCACCTGTGTGTTGAGCAGTGCTGGAAGCATGTGTCTTGTTTTGATCTTTGTGTGTTTTAAAGTCTTGTTTTGAGTCTTTCAGTTTTAGCAGGTTTGTTTATTTGTATTTGAGTTGTTTTTGCTTTGTTTATCGAGTTGTTTTTGCTTATCGAGTTGTGTTTTGCATTTTGTATTTTGGTTGTTGGTTGGCTCATTACCCAATTAAGAACATTGTTTCAATCAAGCGTTCTCTTGGAAACTTGAATTCCATGTTCATTTCATGCAAATATGGTGCTCATGATGCAAAAATAACATCACTTTTTATAAAAAAAAACTGAGAGGTTTTATTCTGATCATGTTTTTTCTTACAAAAGAGGAGTACAAGTTTCAAAGAAAAATAAAACCTATCTGAGGCTATACATGTGCTAATGCTACGAAACAAAAAAAAAAAACTATGTAAAAAATAAAAAATTAGCGCCAGTTGCCTCAGGCTCGAGAGGCCCTCTTTGTCATTTTCCTCGGAGGAGAGGACTCTGGGGCACTATCTCTATCAGCATCGCTATTTGAATCAGTTCCTGAGCCAGAACCAGAGCCAGCATCGTCTCCGCTCTCTGCCCCAAAACCCTCCTCGGCATCGTCACCTCCGCTTTCAGATCTCAAGCCAACATCATCATCTCCACACTCCGATGACTCAGAATGCGGACTCACTGCCTCTCCAGAGTTACTGTTCTCAGCATCATAATCACTCAAGATAGGCTCTGGAAGGCTCCTCTGGCCTCGGGTGTCCCTATCTCTACCTCTCATCCCTGCTACTGGAAGAGGTACTGCCGGTGCTGGCGCTGCTGCCGCCGCCGCCGGTACAATCGGTACAGATGGGATTTGAAAAGATAGTTGTCAGCATATCAATTACAGTGTACGTATCAGATGCAAGCATAGTATGCAGAATAAGTGGTATGTAGAAATCAGATACAGTATGAGTATAGTGTGTGAATGCAGTGTGCCAATGTAGTGTATCGGTACAGTTTGGGAAGACTACAGTTGAAATGCCAGTGTATCAGTGGAAATTTGGATATCATGAAGTGCAAACTGAAGGAAATTACCTAGATACTGTGGAGATCGAGCAATATCTCCCTTCTCTGTACCATGCCCATCAAAGAGGCTATCAGCTTGAGAGCACTTCCCGTGTACTCTATGGATGCCTGCAAATGCATTTGGATGATCAGTGTCTGCAGTAAACATATCTAAAATGAAATGCGGGGTGCGAATCATAAAGTATGGTTCATACCTGAGACGAACCCCGAACTCCGACTAGCTCATATCCAGCCTTTGTAGGCTCGATCGAGATCTGGTAAGCTGCCTCGGTATGCCGCCAGCATGTAAGCGTGGTAGGAAGCATTGGCCAACGGGTGCTCTACTCCGCCGAAGGAGCCCCTCTAGCACGGGCCTTGGTCGCCCTAGTCGCCTCTCTCGCTGCAGGAGCCCTCGCCCCCCTCGCCTCTGTGAGCGCCTGTCAAAGGTGGCATGAGATGGGTCTGAATAAAGGTCACGTAGTCGCCCTCTGCTCTGAAGTAATCAGCATCCAAGCCCACCATGACCTGAGTGACTGCATCAACGGATAGGCTGTCTGTTGATCTCATAGACTTCAAAGATAGCATCGGAACAATCGGATCTGACAAGCCCACAGTCTGACGAACGAACGGCTCACTCAAGAACCAAGCCCGGCAGAATGGGCCCTCAAGTAGGATCCGAAAACGAGAAGTGGCCCAGGCCCTTGCGTACTGGTCCCACACCCCAGTCGGCATCATGGCCCAAGGCTGCCACATGATCTGCAAATAAAGAGTGCATAGATTGTTAGTTGCTGTCAGTTGCTAAAGTGTGAATCAGAACAATTGTAAAGCAAAAATGATTGTGTTTTGGGTTAACTCGTGGGTGATCAATGTGTCAAAGTAATGGCAGAAGAATGCGAACGACTCACGACTCATACGCTGACACCTGCCATCATACTGCCTCGAGTAAGGAACTGCTAGGGGGAGCTTCTCCATAGGCTCTGGGGCAAGAATTGGGAAATAAGCATAAACCCACAGCTGCAAGGAAAGTGTAGTAATATGTGATCAGCACACAGCATCAACAGATACAGAAAGTGCAAAGCAAAAAGCACACAGCATAAACAGATGTAGAAAGTGCAAAGCAGAAAGCATATAGCCTGAACAGATATAGAAAGTGCAAAACAGAAAGCCCAGGTGTTGAACAGATATAAAGCATAAAATGTAGAGTAGAAAATGTAAAGTGTAAAGAGGGAACTGAAATGCATACCTCCCAGGCTCACCGGTAGCCTCCACTCAACTCTCCTATCAGGCGGGAGGTAGAGCTCATATGTCCGTATAGAGTGGCAAGGCCAGCTTCGCTCCAGTCATAGAAGCGTACTCGGGGAAGGGTCATTAGGGCGCTCAACAGATATAAGCCCACGGTGTTCAACCTGTTCGAAAATAAGGTGGTACCAAGGACAAACATCAGGAAGCCTCTGCGTATTGCTCCATCTCCTCTAATGTCTCAAGCTCGCTCCCTCGAAACTGCTCAGCGAACTAACTATATCTGACCATAGCTGTCCGATACAAGGGTGGACGCGCTCCCAGCAGCACGATCCAGGTCGCCTCCCACTCCCCCATATCAGTGTCGAAAGGGATTGGATCACCTCCTACTCCTAAGCAGGTGATCATGGCAAAGTCGTAGGGAGTCATCGTCATCTCCCCGGCTGTGGAGAAGTGGAAGGAGTTGGTGGTATCCCACTACCTCTCTACAAGCGTGCCTAGAAGAGGACGGCTTGTAATGACTTGTGTCAGGCTGGAGCAAAAAAGGCCAAAGCCAGTCATGTCCACAATGTCGCGAACCCTAACAGGGAGCTCGTCGTACCAATCTCTAGTAGTCGTAGCTTCGTATCCCCTGAAGGCACGAGACTCCCCCTGTGGTAAAGAACAGATGAATCAGATAAGGCAGTGATGAAAGTACAGTCGAATGAAAGGCAGTGTAAGAAATGCAGTTTAAAGAAAGGCAGGAATGCATGAGAATAGAGTTCATACCTCAGTGGCGCTGGATGAAAAGTGGGAAGCCGGCTCCTTCAGCAGGAGGTCCTCCAGTACACCTTAAGCAAAGTCGCTGAACCGCCTAATGCCTCCGGGTGGCAAGATATGCGTGCGGGGATGGTACCTCGCTGGATCAAAAGGCTGTACACTCAATGGTACGGGCTCCGGCTCAAGCTCAGGCTCAAACTCCGCCTCGAGGTCGGTCTCAATACCTTGAGCCGCCTCGCCAGTCTTGGCAACGACCGGTTTGTCTGCCTTGGCAATAGGTGGGAATATGAGGGGGACCTCTGGAGGATCGCCGCCATGTGGAAAATCATCTACCATCTGGAAAATGGGTGAAAAGTAGGTGAAAAATGAAGAAAAATGGAGAAAAGAGGGTAAACTTGGAAAAAGTCAACCCTAGGAGAGAGAAAATGGGAGAAAAAGTCAAAGTCGGGAAAAGTTCACAAAACCTGAGAGAAACTCGAGAAGAACAAGCCTAGAAGGGTGAAAATGAGGAAAAAAGCAATGCAAACAAATTTTGATCAGTTCAAAAGGAAGAGAACTAAGAGGGTTTAGCGAATACAGTTCGCGTAGGGCATTGTAAAACGTGTAAAAAGCTCAAATCTAGAGAAGAAGCACCTAGAGAGAGACGGAGAGTAATTTCGAAAGTGTGGGTGTGTAGAAATACGGGGTCTTGGTCTATACTTAAAGAGCCAAGGCAAAAGGACTAAATTGCCCCGAATCTGCCATCGGTGGCCGGCAGGTGGCCAGCAAAATGTTTTGATGGCCGGCATATGGCCGGCAGTATCCCTTGGGGGCCAGTGGTTCTCAGGTGGGTCCTGGTGCTATTTGGGGCTTCTTCTTCCAGAGTGGTTTGTGGAAGGTTCTGTTTTGGAAGCTTCTAGCTGTGTTCCGATGTGTGAACGTGTCCCAGTTGTTACTCTGAACAAGGTGTATCCTTTTGAGCATGTTGCAATTCCTCCGAGATGTAAATCGGAGGTTCCACCGAGTATTCTTTTATTCGTTTTATGCCTTTGTTCTTTTCTGTTGCATAGAATGTGCATTTCATATACATATGTTGCATGCGTATCTTGCATTACTTTTGTTTCAGGCATTGAATATGCTATTAATTTTGCATAGAATGTGCTCTCGTTTCTTGCATAGAACATGCTTTCAATTAACATCATGCTTTTGTCTCTTGCATAGAACATGCTTTCAATTAACATCATGCTTTGTCTCTTGCATAGAATATGCGTTGTCACTGAATTGACTTATTCACTTCGTGCATCTATCGCACTCGTTCACTTTGTGCATCTATCGCACACCTCTTTCTAGTATCTCAGGACGCGTGACGCGCGGCCCTGGACGTGTTTCATCTCGGGGCACGTGAAGTACGAGCCCAAGCAATTTTTTAGTATCTCAGGACACGTGACGCGTGGCCCTAGGCATGTTTTATCTCGGGATGCGTGAAGTGCGAGCCCGAGCAGCTTTTCAGTATCTCAGGATGCGTGACGCGCGGCCCTGGGCATGTTTCATCTCAGGATGTGTAAAGCGCTTGCCCGAACAGTTTTCTAGTATCTCAGGACGCGTGTCGCACGGCCCTGGGCGTGTTTCATCTCGGGACGCGTGAAGCGCTAGCCCTAGTGGTTTTCTAGTATCTCAGGACGCGTGACGCGCGGCCTTGGGTGTGTTTCATCTTGGGACGCATGAAGCGTGAGCTCGAGCGATTTTCTAGTATCTAAACGTGTGACGCACAACCCTGGGAGTGTTTCATCTTGGGATGCGTGAAGCGCGAGCTTGAGCAGTTTCTAGTATCTCAGGACACATGACGTGCGGCCTTGGGCATGTTTCATCTCGGGACGCGGGAAACATGAGCCCGAGCTGGTTTTCTTGTGTCTCAAGGTGCACGAAGCGCGAGCTCCAGCGGGTTTTCTTGTTTCTCAAGACGCGTGAAGGGTAAGCCCTAGCAGGTTCTCTTGTTTCTTGGGATGCGTGAAGCATAAGCCTGAGCGGTCTTTCTGTTTCTCGGGACACGTGAAATGCGACCTCGAGCGGTTTTCATTTTTCAGTTTCTCGGGATGTGTGAAGCACTACCCCGAGTGGTTTTTGTTTCTTAGTTTCTCGGGATGTGTGAAACGCAACCCGAGCGGTGTTTTCTTTCCTCGTCTTGTGTTTTGGCATGGGTAGGGTGTGTTTTATATCTTTTTTTTGCATGGAACTTGTGTTGGTTTTAAGCTTTAAGCTGTTTTTTCATGTTGTTAGCTCGCTATCTTGCTCATCGCACTTGTTATTGCTTATTGCATCATCTCGCATGATCTTGAGTTTTCAAAATAGCCGGCTTTGCGGAACGTGTGAGTCTAGCTTTCAAAGTTGTATTGTGCATATCATTTGCATCTTGCCCCAGAACTACGCTGGTTTGATTCCTTGCAAAGGGATACGTAGGCAGCCTGTGGGAGTAACCATTTGTTTTTGTCTTGATTGTTTGTCCAAGTCTTACGGCCTTGTCAAAATAGGTAATCTCCAGGCATTGACATTCACTCACGTCATTTCATGACTCCGAGTTCTGTCAAAGAGGGGCTACTATAGACACCCTATTTTTGATGGCCCTTACGACTTGGATGTCATCGTATGCACACCCAATGACGAGTCTATATGCTTGTCAAGTGCTCGAAGTCCTCGGTGGAATGCCACAACTTTGAGCCCTTCAAACCCTACACCCCTGTTTCCTCCTTCTTGGACCAAACCTTGGTTCTTCAAGCTTGTAACCCTTGGTGGCCTGTCGGCCACCTTTTTGGGCTACCGGCCATCACTCTTGGTTGTCGGCCACTGATGTGGCCTGCTAGCCACCAGTGATGGATGGCTGGCCGGTCACCAGTGTCTTTTGCAGATATTTTGTGACAGTTGTGCCAGCTGTTTGCATAGATGCTTAGATTTGCCCCTACGTGTAAGGCTGGATGTTCTTGAGGGGAATTCATGTTTTCTATATATAGAGGGCCTCCTTCTTATGTTTTAAGGTTAGAAAAATTTTAGAGCAAAATTTTTCCTTTCTCTACAATTCTCTATCTCTCTTCCAAATTTCTACACTTTAGCCTACATATCCTTAAGCTTTGCCTATACACTCTTAACCAAACCTTCTCATCTTTGAGCTGAGGTACTTTTGAGCTTGGTTTGAGCTCTTGAAAGGTGTGTTGTCTTGATTTGTTGCCTAGAATTGGTCTTCTCTTCAATAGGTATAAGGCTTTGCTTGTTGCTTTGTTTTATTTCCTATTATTCTTGCAATTTTCCAACTGTTTTTGGGCTATAAAAACTCTATATTTTTGGGCTGAAACTTGGGTTCTAAGTCATTTAAAGGTTGAGGGGTGGTTTATCCTTCTTTGCACCTTATTTTGGAGGCCTTTTACCTTTGTGTTTCCCATCCTTTTACTATCTATGTTTTGAGCTTTTAAACACTGTTTTTTAGAGTTATTTCAGTGGCCAAAATCATGTTTTGAAGTCCAAATTTGGATGGGTTAGTCTCTCCTGCTTGTGCCTTGCTTACTAGCCTAGTTTGTCCTATGTTTTAGCATA
Source organism: Camellia japonica (assembly GCA_030407325.1). Taxonomy (NCBI): domain Eukaryota; kingdom Viridiplantae; phylum Streptophyta; class Magnoliopsida; order Ericales; family Theaceae; genus Camellia; species Camellia japonica. The sequence continues at coordinate 130,005,508 of JAPPVO010000019.1, read as the reverse complement.
TTAATCCAGCTATTGTTGTCTTAAATCCAACATGTTTTAGGACTTATTTTAGACTGTTTTAGCACTATTTTTGGTTGATAGTTGCATTTGAGCTTTGTTTTGCATGCTTATAGTGTAATTTTCCTCATGAGTTTGGTATTCTAGGCCTTAGACACCATCTTATTTGAGTTGATTGCATTTATTTATGGCTTTCCATGCTTGTGATCACTCTTAATCACCTCTGCAACCTTCTTCCTTTCTTGGCTTTTGTTTTGTTTTGAAAGTGGTTAAAACAACTTGTTTGTTTAAAGCATGAGATTGAGATGTCATGCTTAATGGTTTAATCCCTTTGGGGTTCATTACCAACGGTATAATGTCTCTTTCATGCGTAAGACAACACTTGGTTTGAGCCCTCTTTCCATTAGAGGACTTAAACTCACCATTGGACTTAATGAATTAAAGAATGGATGGTAATCTAAAATGAAGTAATTAAAATGGGACTAAAATGGTGTAAGATAATAATTGGTTTTGTGTTCAATCGGACGTTAATTGAACACATGGAAGCTTGAGGCATTTCATACAAGGTCACCACTTCCCTTGATCAATCTATGAAAAGGAGGAGGTTTGTGTCTTGTTTTGTTGCATTTATTAAACTTGCTCACTTTGGTTCATGAGCCATCATGCAATGAAATTGCTTGAGTTGATAGTTTGTAGACCAAGTTTACTACTCCTTTGATTTGTTCATGAAAAGGAGGGGTGAGTTGTGCAGACAACCCTTGAGAATACCCTGTGCATGCTCTGTTTGTTCTATGTTGCAGCAAAGTGAACTGGGCAACAGTGGCCGGCAGGCCACCTTTAATGGCCATCCGGCTTTCACTGGTGGCCGGCAGGCCCTCATTCCTGGCCGGTCGGCCGACCACTGATGCAAAATTCAACAGTGTGTTCTTTGAGCAGAGTAGAGCTATTCTGGAAGTGGACAAAGGTGTTAGTGTTCTATTGTGCAACAGAGGCCTTCTGGAACCAAAACAGTGGCTTTTCGGGTAGAAACCAAGCGCGTGCTTAAGTATTCCTTGCGTACCGAGCATGTTTAGTTTAAGTATTTAGCTTAGATATTTGTTGTAATTAATTAGTTGTAGCTAGTTAATTTCATAAAGTGTCGTAATAATTAGTTAAGTAGTTTAGCTAATTTAATTTGTAATAATTAGTTTAGCTTAGCTAGTTAGCTAGTTAGTTTATTTGGACTCTCCTTCGTGAGAGCGTAATGTTGTAATAATGTGTATGTTTTCCAACCCCACGTCTTTCTCCCTTTTATTTAATTGCTTACAATGGTAGATTAAAGAATCGTGTTTTGTTTAGCATACTTCATGTTTGCATCCATTTGTATTGCATGCACCAAGGTTCGGTTCATCATTCTAACTTGCATTGTTAGTTTAAATACTTCTTTGAATACGTGTTTAGACCGCATGCTATTTCATAGATTCATATGCCATATTAGTAGCCGAGCCTAGTAATTGCATATCGCATGTGTTGCATTAGTCATATTGCATAGTTAGGATCATGCATCTTTCTAACTTTATCATCTCTTATTGGCTTGGAGTACTAGGTGAGCCTTTACTCGCTTTAGCATATCGCATACGTGTGATTGTTGCCTTGTCAAAGCATGCTTACTATGAGGCTAATTGCTTATGCACTATAAACTGCTTGAATGCCTGTTGATGAAGGTTAGTTGCTTGAATTGGAATAATTTGAGTAAATGTTCACAAGCGATCATTTTTTCAAGTGGTATATATTCGAAACAATTTTCAAAACGAACATGAATCAAGTGTTCCAATTCTTGCAAGTTAGTCTATACTTGTGTGTTTGTGCATCACATAGTAATGCTAACCTAATAAACCAGAAAAAGAGCATATAATGTAAATAAGATTCATATCATGATTAGTACGAGCTGATCTTTGATTAGGCGAGCGGGGGTGCTCAATTCACTCATGACTTTCCCCTCTCGTACCTAAGTTCGTGAGTCGAGACAATCTTGGTGATGACGGACACATGGCCTTTAGCACGAGTCATGGGTTTCCTAAATTTCCCCAAAACAAAAATATTGAGGTGATGACTCTGTATCTGGCGAAGCAGTCCATTTTTGGCAATTTGATTCAAAATCAATTCTTTAAAAGATTTGCCGGATTAGGACTCTTTGGTGTTTATCTATTTCACATTGCACTTGTGAGATCAGATTTAGAACTGCGAGAGTCCGATGTTGTAGGGCTTATTTCGACTTCTGAAAGGGGGCGTGAAAAAGTCGAGCTACACTAGTAAGCAAGCATAAGGAGGGATGGCTAACCCCTCCACTTCTTGGACCTCAAAATCACATATTTTAGCCTCTTAAAGCTCTGAAAAATAGTGGCCAAAAGTAGGGAAATAAGAGGGAAACACAAGGATAAAAGCTTATAAAATAAGGTTCAAAGAAGGGTGATTAACCCCTCTACCTTTAGTAGATTTAAATCACAAGTTTCAACCCACCAAAATAGTCCAAAAATAGTATGAAAATAGCAAGAAAAGAGAGGGAAGAAATAGTGTAAAGATGACGAAAGTTATACCTTTTAAAGAGGAGTTACTCTTTTGTTCACGAACCACAAGATATCCACTCTCAAGGGCTGAGATTTTAGCTCAAGAACCTCAGCAAGGAGCCTCAAATTTTTGGTTTAGGAAGTGTATGTATAGTGTATGTATAGTGTATGTATATTGCAAGATAGAGAGAGAGAGAGTGCTTAGTAAGTCTTTGACTCTTTGAGAAATTTTCTAACCTAAAATCAAGAGGGGTGGGCTTGTATTTATAGAAAAACAGTTTCTCCTGTCGAAAGTATTTGCATGCAGATAGTTGGTACAAGGCATGCACATGAAGGGGGGACAACTAGCTGTAAATATTTTCCTACCGCGACACCTGGCCTTCAGGCCAATGACTTGTACGGCAGGCCACAAAAAGTGGCCAAGCAGTTCGAAAAAAATTGCTCTCAAGCCCGACTTCAAATGGGCATATCTCCTTCATCTGGACTTAGTTTTAGGTTATGCTTGAGTCTAAATTAAAGCCTCGGAAGTGTACTTTCCAATGGTGGTGGCCTCACATCAAATTCTAAGTGTACAAAGAGAGATGCCTAATTTAGTGAAGGCTACTCATTTCTTTCTTAACGGTTTGATGCTCAACCTTTTCCTAAACTAGTTTTCTTCCATCCCCTTCTATTTCCTTCAACTCCAAACCTACAAATAAGATGTTTTTAAAGATTTTTCAAAGAGTTCACATCCTTTTCATTTATTTCCACTTTGTCCTTACTCGGTTTACTGAAAAGTACAATATTTTAAACAAAATGCGAGCCTTGGAATATCGTGGAAACATTTGGAAAAATATTTAAAAAAAGGGAGTTTTAAGGACTAAAATAGTTTTGGTCAAAATGGGGTATAAGGTTGGGATTAGAAGCTCAAAAATCGAAAACTTTTGATGAAGAATTTGAACGATTGTACAGTGTAACTTTTCATCATCGAGTGTTCAAAGTGCGGTGCCCAAGTCTTAAGGGTGGTAAAAAATTGGGTGTCTACAGTTGGTAACAGATTCAACCATGAGGTGCATGCTAGCTCAAGAATCAGAAGCTAAAGTGGAGAAGGCCATCTACTAACTGAGCAAAAAGATGCTAGATTACAAGAACCGCTACACTCCTTTGGAGAAAGCTTGCTTAGATTTGGTTTGGGTAACTAGGAAGTTGAGACACTACTTGTTAGCTCACTTCGTAATTCTGGTTTCGAGATTAGATCCCATCAAATATCTCTTTGAGAAATCGGCACTCACGAGTAGGGTAGCTCATTGGTTGTTTCTTCTCTTCGAGTTTGATCTCAAGTACGTCATTTGAAGTTCGTCAAAGGGAGAGCAGTAGCGGAATTTTTGGTAGACCACCCAGTGAAAGGAGATGAAGTAGTAGAGTACTTGTTCCCAGATGAGGAGATTTTGCAGGTAGAAGAGCAGACATGGACAATGTACTTTGACGGAGCAGCTAATCAGTATGGTTATGGTATAGGCATGTTGCTGATAGCACCCGATGATTCCCATATAGGCATGTTGCTGATAGTATCCAATGATTCCCATATACTCCAAGCCTTCAAACTCCAGTTCAAAGTGTCCAATAATGAAGCAGAATATGAGGCGTGTTATCGATGGATTGGAAGTTGCTCTAGAACTAAGGGCGATAAGGTTGGACGTCATCGGAGACTCGAACTTGGTTGTTTCTCAAGCCAACGGAGATTGGAAGGTCAAGGAAAAGAAAACAAAGTTTATCATCAGACCCTAAACATTCTGATTCTAAGGTTTGAAAAACTAACATTTACACATCTGCTAAGAGAGAACAAGTAGTTTGTTAATGCGTTGGCAACTCTATCCTCCATGGTAGACATACCGCTTGAGATTAAGATGCGTTTGATCATCATTGAACAGAAGTATACGCTTGCTTATGAGATGATAGCCGCAATAGATAAGGTTCAAGACAAGAACCCCTGGTATTACAACATTTGGAACTTTCTGGAGAAGGATGTGTATTCACCAGGGAAAAATGCCAAAGATAAATGGGGAATATGGCGTCTGGCTGTCCAGTTCATCATCTGCAGGAATAAGCAATATAAGAGAGGCCATCTGGGAATGCACAAGCTCTGCGTTGAAGAAGAGGAGTCAAAGCATTTCATGGAGGCTATTCATGGGGGAGAGTGTGGAGCACACATAAATGGCGTGATGTTGGCTAGGAAGATCCTCAGGCAAGGCTATTATTGGTTATCTATGGAGGAGGATTGTATTAATTTTGCTCGGCGATGCCACAAATGTCAAATTCTTGCTAATCGCATGAACATCTCGCCGTCAAAGCTTTACAACATGACTTTACCATGGCTTTTCTCAGTTTGGGAAATTGACGTCATCGAGGTAGTCTTGCCAAAGGACTCAAATGGACATGAGTTCATCTTGGTGGCGATCGATTATCTAACTAAGTGGGTGGAAATGCAGTCTTACTTAGTGTTGAAAGCGTCACATGTGGCCAAGTTCATCAGAAACAACATCATCTGCAGGTATGGGGTACCAAACGAGATCATCTCGGACAATGGCTCGCATTTCAAGAAAGAGGTGGGTGATTTGCTCGAGAAATACAATGTGGCTTTTCACAAGTCATCAATGTATAGACCACAGACTAATAGAGCTGTCGAAGCCATAAACAAGAATGTCAAGAACATCCTGCGAAAGATGGTGGAAACTTATAAAGATTGGCCAGATAAACTGCTTTTTGCACTCTGGGGTTATAGAACGTCAATTCGAACATCTACAGGGGCCACCCTTATTCTCTAGTATATGGGATAGAAGCTGTTTTATTGATTGAGATCGAAGTACCGTCCCTGAGAATCATGGCCGAGTGTCAGATAATAGAGGTGAACTGGCAGTAGAATAGGTTCGAAGAATTAATGTTGTTTGACGAGAGAAGGCTGAAGGCGTTGTACTATGTCCAAGGATATCAGCGCATAATTGCCAGGGCCTTCAACAAGAAAGTTAAATCTAGAAACCTCAACGAAGGAGATATGGTGCTCAAAGACAACTGAGCTCCCATCCATGACCATAGGGGCAAGTTCAGACCCAATTGGACTGGTCCTTACATCATCAAAACTATCTAGTCAGAAGAAGCAATTATCCTTATGGATTTGGATGGTTTGGAGTTTTCAGTCGATCAACATGGACAAGTTGAAGAAATACTATCCCTGAGAGGCTCGCTAGGCCGAAAATCCGAAAGGGCGACCTAGGCAAAAGTCAAAGCATGAAAAATTGAAAATAAAGAAAAATAGAGCTCGTAAGGTTGAAAACCCAAAAGGGCAACTTTAGCAAAAGTTAGAATGCAAAAGGAGAGAGTTAATACTTGAGTGAACCTTAACCGAACTACTTAAGGCCTGATTCCCATATTTGGGATACACAAAGTTTGGCCATAACCATCTCCAATTCAATTGTCCTATCCATTTGTTTGATTGGTCCATCTTTTTCCATCGTCTATTAGCTTGGTTGTGATACCTTCATTTTGGTCAGAAGGGCCAGTTGCAAGGTAGAGCAGTAATGGTGAATGTAGTTGTGGGTGGTTATGATATTTCGATTCGGGGTTGTACGTCTTGAGGATTGATTCCATGTGTGTCAGGTAGTGACCATTTTCGAAAATTGTTTTGAAAAGTTTTAATGAAGTTGATTTTCTCAAAATTTTACTTGTTTGCAACACAAACCATTATTTGCACCAAAAAAGAAAATTTTTAGTGCTCACAACTTAATTACATGATTTCAACATAAGTACATTCTCCAACTCTATGAGTAAATCAAAGTTGCTTTTACATCGTAAAAACTTGAAAAGAAAAATCAAAGCAATAAACTAGAGGCATAGATGAGTCAGGTGATTGTCCTCTTCCTCCTACCTGCACTCTCGGAAGTCTCTGCAACCAAGGATGGCCCAACCTTTGCCTCGTCCTCAAGCCAAGCCAAGCACTCGTCGGAAAGGGCGTAACTAAAGCTAGTAGCAGGGGCCTCAATTTCTCTCGTCCTCTAAGCAGCGAGGTATCAAGCTAGGTGCGAAGCACAGACTGGAAATGGAACAGGGTATTCAACCCTCTCATCTGGATGAGTCTGATCACGTCCAAACTGATGTCTAAATCGGAACGGGAAGTAGAATACACAGTGGGTGAGGCCAATCAACTATATACTCGATTGGCAAGACATGCTGTAGCTTATCTCAGTAAGGTTAAGCCAAGGGCAACACCAAGCAATGCCAGCTGCAGATCTGCTGCACATCTAATCATACCACAGTTCCTCTATGGGAAAGTCTACTAGCTGCGGGCGAAAGAAGAAGGATCTGGCCGAATACTCGAGGTAAGGGTCCACTACCTTTAGCTTATCCATCAACCACACTTGGGAAGGGATGAAAAATAAGAGAGATTAAAGAATAGTGAGATGTGAGTTGAGGGAAAAGTAAGGAAAGAGTTTCGAGAGAAAATAAAGAGTGAGTGCTAGGTGATGTGAGAAATCATAAATAAGAGAGGGGGAGGGGAACAATACCTAAAGAAGTGGTGGACTCCCCGCAAACAGAGTAGTCTCTCACTGATAGAAAGCATCAAAACCCATCAAAGTCTCGGCCAATGCCAAACCCATGCAGCTCTTACCCTTTTAGAGGCACTGGGCCACTTCGATCAACCTAATTCTAGCTCTGCTGCAACTAGGAGCAAGTAGGAAATGTGCAAGTAAACATAAGCAGAGGGCATGTTGACGATAACCTCGCCAGAAAAGGTCACCTCTGTCTTCAATACCGGAAAATCGATGAATCAAGCTGGGTATATCTAACTCCCTGTCATGAGCCAAGGATCGAGCCTCATGTAAAGTAAGCCCACACGTTCGGTCAAGAGCCCGTACATGGCCAAAACGGGGTTGAGGCATAATCTCCTCATTGCACGGGACTCCATTAATGCTTGAAACTCTTTGAACTGCGGCATGAAGGAACGGATAACAAAGCAAAGGAACGGCTTAATGAAAAAAGCACGCTCATGCCGAAATTGTGAAAATTTACCTTTTCAGTGCCGTCCAAAGTGGCCATCCAATCCTTGAGCCTCTCGGCAAGAAATATCTCTATTTTCCAAGGAAATTGCAGAAAAGATGGTATTCTGTCGAAGGAATGGGCATGAGAAGACCTTTATAGAGGATAAGGTTGTGTGAGTGGTTGACAACTGTCCAACCACAACCTTTGGCTAGCCGGCCACTTTTTCCAGCCGGCCATCCACTTTGATGCCCGATCGGCCAAGCTTGCTGGCTAGGTAGTTGGGCAACAGTGTTGCATTTGGTCCTTTTTGTTTATGAGTTCTGTTTGGAGTCTTTTGTTTCTAGTAAGTGTGAATAGCTGTGTTTAGATTGTTTTTACTTTGTTTTTCCTTTATTGAATTGTATTTTTTATTTTGATCAGTTAAAGACTCAATATCCGGTTATGAGCATCATTCAAATACAAGCATTTTCAGTTTCGAATTCAGTTACATTTAATAGAAGTGTGGTGCCATTCTCGAGACGTCATGCAAAATAAAGCTCCCTTTATAAAACTGCAGGGTTTACCCTGATCATAGTTTTTTTTTTTTATATAAAAAATTTTTACAAAAGAGAAAATACAAAGTGTTTAAAACAAAAAGTAAAGACCTATCTGAAGCTATACAAAGTGCTAACCTACCAAAACAAAAGAAGAGAGTAAAAGAATACAAAAATCGGGTATTAGTCGCATCAGGCTCGAGAGGCCCTCTTCGTTCTCTTCCGAGGAGGGAACTCAGGGGCACTGTTACCATCGGCATCACTGTCATTAGAAGGGTGGGACTCAGAGCCAGAACTGGTGCCATCCTCTCCCCTCCCTGACTAAGAACTGGCCTCATCATCCTTGCTTCCAGACTTAGAGCGCTTGCTCACTATCTCCTCAGTGTCACTAGTCTTAGCATCATCCCTACTCAAAATCGGCTTCGAGGAGGAGGAAGTCTCCTTTGCCTTAGAGTTTTTTCTTTGACATCGGGCACTCCTGTCTCTACCCTGACCTCTGCTCTCACCACTGCCACGTGTAGGAGCCTGTCTACCTCTCCTCCTCACAGCCGGAGGAGGTGCCATTGGTGCTGCTGGTGCTGTCGATGCAGTTGGTGCCGGAGGTGCAGGTGGAGCTTGAAAGCAAGAAACAGAGTATTAGAACAACATCAGTATAGATTCACTATGAGTATGGCAAATTGGAATAGTATAATGCAGAATCAGTATGGGTATGAATCTGTGCAAGTCAGATACGAGAGAAAAGGTTAAATACCTAGTAACCGTGGAGAGTAAGCAATGTCTCCTTCATTCGCACCTGTAGCTCAAATTTTCGCGCTCCTTTCGGAAGAAGAATAAGCCCTACAGTATCAGACTCTCGCAGTTTTGAATCTGATCTCACAAGTGCAATATAGAATAGATAAATACCAAAGATTCCAAATCCGACAAATATTTTGGAAAATCAATTTTGAATCAAAATACCAAAAATGGACTACTTTGCTAGATACAGAGTTGCCATCGAAATATTTTTGAGAAATTTAGGAAACCCATGACCCATTGTAGACACCCCATTTTTGACCGTTCTCAAGACTTGGACGTCATCGCTTGTGCACTCGATGATTATGACTGCATGTGCTCGTTTTAGTGCCCGAAGTCCTCGGTGGAATGCCCTGTCTTTGAGCCTTTAAACCCTGTCCATTCTATGCCTTGTTTTGGACCAAAACCTTCAAGCTTGCAACCCCTGGTGGCCAGCTGACCCCTGTTTGAAACTGCCGGCCACCAATTGTGCTTTGCTGGCCATCCAAGTGGCCTGCCGGCCAATGGTGGTGGCCTGCCGGCCACACTAGTGGCCTGCTAGCCATCAGTGTCTTTTTTCAGATATTTTGTTGACAACTGTGCCAGCTGTTAGCACAATTGGCTGCATCTCCCTACACGTGTATGGAGGGATATATCTCAGCCAAATACATGTTTTTCTATATATAGGGGGTCTCCTCCCCCATTTTAAAGGTTAGAATTTTTGGAGGAAAAATTATCTCTCTCTCTCTCTCTCTCTCTCTCTACATTTCTCTCTCTCTCTCTTGCAAGTTTGTGCATAGTAGCTTAGATACACCACACTTTTGCCTACACCTCCTTAACCAAAGTGGTTCATGTTTGAGCTGAGGTTCCTTGAGGCCTTCTTGGAGCTCTAGAAGGTGGTTTTGGCTTGAATTGTTGTCTAAAGTTGGTCATCTCTTCAAGAGGTATAACACTTTCCTTTTTAACTTGCTTTGTATATTTGTTATTCTATCTTTTTCCCACTGATTTTGGGCTGTTTTTGGGATATAAAAATTTTGTTTTTGTGGGCTGAAATTGGTGGTTGTAGGCCATTTAAAGGTAGGGGGTGGTTCACCCATCTTTCTTTCTTATTTGTAAGGTCTTTCCACATTTTTTTCCCACTATCAAACCATCTTTTTTTGGGCTTTTGAACACTAAATTTCAGAGTAATTTCAGTGGTGAAAATCATGTTTTGAAGTACAAATTTTTAGGGGTTAGCCTCCCCTCCTTGTGCCTTGTTTGCTAGCCTAGTTAGCTCTATGTGTTAGCTTAATTTTCTAGCCTTTTATAGCTTAATTCCAGCATGTTTTAAGCTCTGTTTTGGACTGTCTTGCCTCTGTTTTTGGTTGGTTGTTGCATTTGATTCTTGTTTTGCATGCTTCTAGTGTAAGTGTCCTCACAAGCTTGGTATTTTAGGCCTTTAGACACCACTTGTTTGAGTTGATTACATTGTTTTAGTGCTTTTCTCACTTAATTTCAGCAAGCATAATCTCTGCAACCTCCCTTATTTCTTGACTATTTGTTTGCTTTGAGGGTTGTTTTAACCTTAGGATTGCTTAAGCTTGAGATTGAAGTCCATGTTTAATGGTTTAATCCTCTTTTGGGGGTTCATTATCAACGGCATGACATCTCTCTCTTACCTTACACTACCCTTTGTTTGGTACTTCCTTCTGTTCAGAGGACTTCTCATCAATGGACTTAATTAGTTAAAGAATGGTTGGTAAGGTAAAATGGGTAAACAAAATTGGAAACTAAAATTTTGCAAGTTAAGAATTGTTTTTTTTTTTTTTTTGGTGTGTTCAAATCGGACGTGAATTTGAACACAAGGAAAATTGGGACATTTCATACTCAAAGTGATGAAATGTGCCAATTTTTCTAAGGTCACCATTGCCCTTGATCATGCATGATAGGGTGAAGGTTGTGGGTCTTGTTTGTGCATTGATTAAACTTGTACACCTTGGTTCTTTAGCCATCATGCAATGAAATTGCTTGATTAATGGTCTTTGAACTAAATGTATCACTCATTTGAGCTTGTTTTGATGATAAGGAGAGATACACAGTACAAATAACCTGTGACAATACTTTCTCTTTACTCTATTTGCTCTTTGTTATTGCAAGAATTGGTGCATCATCAGTGGCCGGTCGACCACTGTTCCTGGCCTGCAGGCCATCAGTGTTGGACGGAAACCCCCTACTGATGGCCGACCGGCTACCACTTCTGGCCTGCCGACCACCAGTGAATTTTGAGCAGAATGCTTGTGAAGCAGAGCAGAGTTGATCTGAAAGAGGAAAACTAGTGTAAGGGTTGTGCAACAGAGGCCTTCGGGAGCAAACAATGGACGTTCTTCGGGTGGAAACCGAGCATGCATTGGGCCTCCCTCGTTCCTGGGACTAATTAATTAGTTTAATTATTAATTAGTTAGTCATAGTTGTGTTGTGGCTAATTAAAGTGTTGTAATTATTTAATTTGATTAGTTATTTAGTTAATTAATTCATGTTGTAATTAATTAGTTAATGTAGCTAGCTAGTTAGCTTTGTATTGTACTTATTTAATTAGCTTAAAGTAGTTAATTAAATTAGTTCATTATTGTTATTTTAATTAATTAGCTTAGCATAATTAATTATTTAATTGTTGTAATATTTAATTCGCTTAGAGGTAGTTAATTATTTATTCAAGCTTTGTAATAATTAGTTAAGTAGTTTAGCTTAGCTAGTTTATTCATTTGGACCCTCCCTGCGCGAGGGCATCAATGTTGTAATAATATGTATGTCTTCCAACCCCACGTCTTTCTCATTTTTATTTATCTGCTTTTGATGGTTAGATTAGGAGCATCACGTTTCAATTAGCATATTGCATGTTTTGATCCATTCATTTGTCTTGCATACATTAAGGCTCGGTTCATCATTCAAACTTGCATTGTCGTTTATTACCTCGTTGAATACTTGTTTAAACGCATGCTATGAAATTGTTGCAAATAACATGTTAAGTAGCCGAGCCTATTTTAGTTGCATTATTACATGCATTGCATTAGCTATCTTGTATAGTTAGGTATCATGCATATTTTTCGAACTCTTTTGTTTTATCTTACCTTGGAGTACTAGGTGAGTTTTTAGTGCTTTAGTATACTTGCGTGAGTGTGAGTGACTTCCATGACTAGTATGTTTGCCATGAGGCTAAGTACTTACTCGTTAAACTGTTTGAGTGCCTGTGGATGAATGGTTGTTGCTTGAATTGGAATGATTCAATAAATTTACGTTTAAGCCCACCTTGTCAAGTGGCAAATTCACAAATTTTAAGCCCACTTTGATAAGTGGCAAAATCAAACCCTTTTCGAAAAACAAACATGAAATTGAATTGTTCCAATTCGGGCAAACTAGTCTATACCTTGTGTGTGCGCATTACATAGTAAATGCTAGGCTAATAAATCAGAACAAGAGCATATAATGTTGATAAAAATCATATCATGATTAGTAGAGGCCGATCTTTGATTGGTCGAGTGGGGTGCTCAATTCATGACCTTCCCCTCTTGTACCTAAGTTCCCGAGCCGAGACAATCTTGGTGATGACGGACACGTGGCCTTTGGCACGAGTTAAGGGTTTCCTAAATTTTTCCAAAATAAAATATTTAGGTGGCGACTCTGTATCTGGCAAAGCACTCCAATTTTGGCATTTTTGATTCAAAATCAATTTTCCAAATGATTTGCCGGATTTGGACTCTTTGGTGTTTATCAATTTCACATTGCACTTGTGAGATTAGATTTAGAACCACAGGAGTCCGAACTGTAGGGCTTATAATCGAACTTTCGAAAGAGGGGGGGGCAAAAAAGTTGAGCTACAGTTTCTGGCTACTCTGCTGGGGAAATTAGAGAACTTGACTTGAAATTCATAATATGAAATTTTATTTACACTTGTATGTTTTTTTGCATTGCATTTGCATTGGTACGTTTAAGTCACTGTGTTTGCCATCTGCTATTCCTGAACGGTTTGCCGAAGGCTTTCCTAAAAGCTTGCCAAAAGGCTGACCGTCGCAGGCTCTACCATGATGGGAACACGACCTTTGGATCTGGACTACCGCTGTACCATTTGATCCTCCTTTCGCTTCTCAGTGTTAGGTGTGAGAGGTATATTAGGTAGTCTTGCTGAGCTATCCTTTTTGACCATTTGGCCTAGTTGCATATTGAAAGCCGTAGAGACTATTCCAAATTAGGACAGGATGCTCACCCGAATACAGGATTATGTGAAACCACATTGTTTGAATACTGAACCTTAGTTCCTGACGAAACTAGGACAGGGTAACCTTACCCTCTCATAGGGGTGCTTTGGCTCTCACTTAACTAGTATGTGCTTTACTGTGAAATTGTACAGGAATGTGCATATCAGTTGCAAGTTGGTATCTATTTTGGGGCAAAATTCAGTGTGTAGTACAGTCACTCAACTGTGATCATATCTGTTCTAATAAAATCGGGCTGAGGTGCTGTCAATTTTCTCTTTTGCAAGGTAGTCTTGGAACCATAGCTTCAAAAGGCTTTGATATCCCCTAAGTACTCCGGACTCGTGTTGATAGACTTTGTAAGGCCGGGGACCTAGTTTAGAGGTAGTCAGTGTTTGCTTCACTTTCACCGGTGGCGAGATGAAGGAAGGCCAGACAGGGTTCACCAGTTCCAATGTTCTGACATTCACTAGTTAGATTACCTTCATTCAGCTCATCCCGGGCATCTACCCCTATCATGGCTCAGCCTCCAACAAATTTGGAGGGATTATTACTCCATCCCTCCTCATGCCTTGTTTGCATGCCTAGTTAGCTTCACATGTTAGTATGTTTTTTTAGCCTAACTTAGCTCAAGTCCAGCATGTTTTAGCCTCTGAAATAACCTGTTTTAGCTCTGTTTTGGGCTAGTTAGTTTGTTTGAGTCTTATTTTACATAGTTGTAGTGCAACCCCATGCATTAGCTTAATGTTTTGGCTTTTTGTGTCTTGAGTCTAGCATGTTTTAGTCCATATTTAGGGCTGTCAAGCCTCTGTTTTTGGTTGTTTATTTCATTTGAGCCTTGCATGGCATAGTTGTAGTGTTAGTTCCTTCACTAGCTTAGTGTTTTAAGGATTTAACCATCATTGGTGTGAATTGATTGCATGCTATAGTGCTTTTTCCACCTCATTTCAGCACTTAATCACCTTTGCAATCCCCCTCAATTCTTCACTTTTGATTTGCTTTGAAAGTGGTTTCAAACCACTTGTTTGCCTAAGTGTGAAATTGAGGTGTTACACCTAATGGTTTAATCCCTTAGGGGTTTCATTACCAACAGTGTAATGCCTCTTTCCTGCCCAAAGCAAGTTGTGGTTTGAGCGCTCTTTTCACTAGAGGACAATCACCAATAGACAATTGGATTAAGGAATGGTTTGGTAATTAAAATGAGTAAACAAAAATTGACAAGTAAAAGAGGCAAGATAAGCATTTTTCGTGTTGCATTGCATGTGTTCGAATCAGACGTTAATTTGAACATAAGGAAAATGGGACATTTCATACTCAAAAGTGATGAAATGTGCCACTTTCCTTGGTCACCATTGCCCTTGATCATGCATGATAGGGTGGTGGTCATTTTGGTCTTGTTTGTGTATTTATTGAACTTGTACAAACTTGGTCCCCTAGCCGTCATGCATGGAAATTTCTTGATTGATGGTTTGAGGGACAAGAGTTTCTCTCCTTTGAGCTTGTGTGATGACAAGGAGGGTAAACAACACAAATAATTTGTGAGAATACACTGTTTTGCTCTGTTTTGCTCTCTGTTGCAGCATGGAAGTGTGAACCATCAGTGGCTGACAACCACCATCAGTGGCCGACCGGCCACCATTGGTAGCCGACCGGCCCCTTGTCTCTCTTGTCGGTCATCAGTGATTTTTGCACAATGTGTTGGTAAGATGAAGCAAAGGTGTTTTGGAAGTTGGCAGAGTTTTCAGTGATTATATGTGCAAACAGAGGCTTGCAGTAGCAAAACAACGACTTTTCGGGTGGAAACCGAGCACATGCATCAGCCTCCCTTGCATTTTAAGTTTACTTGTCGCTTAAATATCTAGGTTATATATGTGTTGTAATTAATTAGATGTAGCTAATTAAGTGTTGTAAATAATTAGTTAGTTTAACTAGTTATTTGTTTTTGGTTTGTAATAATTAGTTAGCTAGAATAGTTAATTAATTTGGTTTGTAATAATTAGTTAGCTTAATTAGCATAGCTAGTTAGCTCTTATTCATTTGGACCCTCATTCGTGAGGGCGTAATATTGTAATAAGTGTGCGTGCGTGTGTGTATGTCTTCCAACCCCACGTCTTTCTCTCTTTTATTTAATCACTTTTGATGGTTAGATTAGGGTCATGTTTTGATTGGCATATCGCATGCTTGCATCCATTCATTTCGTATTACATGCACCGAGGCTTGGCGCATCATTCAAACTGTATTGTCATTTCAATACCTTCTTTGAATACATGTTTAAATCACATGTTCAAATTGAATCATATGTCATATTAGTAAGCCGAGCCTATTAATTGCATATTGCATGTATTGCATTAGATACTTAACATAGTTATGATCATGCATCTTTCTAACTAGTTTCTGTTTTGGCTTGGAGTACTCGGTAAGTCTTTATGCTTTAGCATACTTACATGAGTGTGATTGTCATATTGCCATGTTTCGCATGCTTGCCATAAGGCTATGTGCTTAAATGCTAAACTGCATGAATGCCTGTGGATGAAGACTTGTTGTTTGAATTGGAACAATTCAACGAATGTGTGTTTCAAGCCCACTTTGTTGAGTGACAAATCATGTTTTAAGCCCACTATGTTTGGTGGCAAAACCACATCTTTAAGCCCACTTGAGGTGGCAATTTCAAAACCATTTTCGCAAACAAACATGAGTTGAATTGTTCCAATTCTTGCAAACTAGTCTATACTTGCTTGTGCGTGTCACTTAGTAAAGCTAGTCTAATAAACGGAATAAGAGCACATAATGTTTATAAAAACTCATATCATGATTAGTAAAAGCCAAACTTTGATCGGGCGAGCGGAAGTGCTTAATTCATGACCTTCCGCCTTCGTACCTAAGTTCCCAAGCCGAGGCAATTTTGGTGATGACGGACACGTGGCCTTTGGCACGAGTCAGGGTTTCCTAAATTTTTCCAAAATAAAATATTTAGGTGGCGACTCTGTATCTAGCAAAGCAGTCCATTTTTGGCATTATTTGATTTAAAATCGATTTTCCAAAAAGATTTGTCGGATTTGAACTCTTTGGTGTTTATCAGTTTCATATTGCACTTGTGAGAGTAGATTCAGAACCGCAGGAGTCCGAACTGTGAGGCCTTCTTTTCAAACCTTTCCGAAGGCAGGGAGCGAGAAAAAGGCGAGTCCACAAAGTGTAGACTATGTCACCCACTTTGAAATACTTTGATTTCATGCTTGTTTGAAAAGTGTTTTGAATATGTGCTACTTTTGAAAAGCAAGCTCACATGTACATTAGTCAAAATCATCCCAACTTAAGCGAGATAGCCTTCATCCACCGGCATTCAAGAGGTATATCAAATAAGCACTTAGCGTCATGGTAAATATGCTTGATATGACAATACGAACATACATGCAATACGCTAAAGTAAAAATGCTCACCTAGTACTCAATCAAGGCAAGCTAAAATAGAAGAAAATAGTTAGAAAAATGCATGCCCTAATATGCAAAGTGACTAATGCAACACATACAAAATGCAACTATTGGATTCAGCTCCTTAACATGACATGTGGATCAATTTCAAAGCATGCATTAGCACATGCATTCAAGTAAGTAGGAAAATAAAAATGATATTAGAATGATGAACCGAACCCAATGCATGCAAAAAATGGATACAACACATGGTAATGATATGAAACAAAAAATATGATGCTACCACAATAAGTATGTAAATAAAAAGGAGAAAGAAGTGGGGGTTGGAAGACATACACAATATTAATATTGTTACAAATTTTCCCTTATATAAGAGGGTCCGAATGAATGTCCTAACTAATTATTACAACACAATGAATTAACGAAATTAACTAGCTATTACAAATTCGAATGAAGACAGCTAATTAATTATACATACTAATATTAAAGTGCTAATTTAATGGACTTGAACGGGAAATGAGGAACCGCATGCACGTAACCGAAAACATCCTCCGGAAATCTCTTTGTTTTGCTGCCAGAATCTGCTCTGTTTGCAGTCAGAAAATTATTTTGTTTTGGCCTCAGATTCTGCTATAAAAATGCCACTGTCTGTACAAAGAAAGGTGGCCGGCCGGCTACTATTTTTGGGTACTGCCCTGTTGCCATGGAATTGCAACAGAGCAAAAATAAAGTGTTTCCAGAGGATGTTTATCCTCTCTGCCTCTCCTTATCATGAAGATGATCAAGGGAGGAGTAGAATCAGTTCACAAATCATCAATTCTCGCTTGTTATTGCCTGATGATCTTAGGACTGATAGGACAAAAGCTCAATAAAATGAAATGAAAGACCAATAACACCTCCTCCCTATTATGGAGTTACCACAAGGGGATGGGGTAGACATTGCTTCTTGAATCACTAAACATCACTACAAAGTATGTAGTGATTCAAGATGCAATAGGTTCAATATAATGTCTGATTGAACCTAACTAAATTTTATTACCTTTTTTACCTCTCTACTCAAATTTTATTAGCCCCTTTTACATTACTTTTCCATTTCTTATCTTTTCTTTCTTTTTGTCCAAAAGTGTAGATTACGTCCACTAAGTCTGAAAGTGATAAACAGAGGTATCAAACAAGAGATTGTGCTCAGCAAAAGAGAGATGTAATGTCTTGGTAATGAACCTCCGCAGAGATTAAACCATTAAGCATGGGAGGTCTCTTTCTTATGCCTTAAACATCAATCTTTTGTTTGATTCAACTCTTTATCAAAATAAACAAAGAATGAAGGGAGATTGCAGAGATGATTATGCAAAGGTGATTACAATAGTGTAAATATGTATGAAAGCTATAAAAAAGAAGCAAGAAAGGACCATCAACTCAAATGGATTGAAAGCTATATCGATGAGGACTTACAAAAACACATCCATAGTATTTAAAGAATAATTAAACACACAAAATAGCACGAAAATAGTGCTGAAAATTGAGTTTTTGAGATGGAAAAAGTGAGCAAAAACAGGCTAAAGCAAAGGGGTTTCAAACCACCAATAAGCCTAAGGAAGGGTGGCTAACCCCTTATCTTTTTTGTGACTCAAAACCACATTTTTAAGCTTAAAAACACTCTGAAAAACAGTAAGAAAAAGCAAAGAAAAGAGATAGAAAAGATGGTATAAAAGCTCAAAGTATACCTCTTTCAAAGAGAGGATGCTCTTTAGTTCACAAACCACAAGTTAAACACCCTCAAGAGCTAAAATTTATGTTCAATAATCTCAACAAGAGGCCTTTAGTTTAGGCTTAGGAAGTGTATGGATAGTGTATGTATATTACAAGAGAGAGAGAGGTGGTGTGTTGGACAAGTTTTTGGCTCTTGGCAAAATTTTCTAACCTAAAACAATAAGAGATGGTCAAGTATTTATAGAAAAACACCATCTCATGTCAGAAATATCTGTATAGAGACAACTAGTGCAAGACATGCACATGGAGGGGTAGCTAACTGCAAAATATCTGTCTGTCGCTGAATATGGCCGACCAACTAATATTTTGTACGACCAACTTATTAATTGGCCGACCTGCTCATCTAATTAGTCGGCCAACCAATTGTTTTTGGCCCCATTGGTCATTGAGTGGTCAGGCTAAAAAAATGGGTTCTGGTCTAAATGGGGTGGAAGGCTTGGGTTTATAGCTCAAAACCGAATTCTTTTGCTGGAGATTCGAACAATTTGCATAATGTCACTTTTATCATCGAATGTTCAAATTGAGGCGCTCAAGTCTTAAGAGCGATCAAAATGGGGTGTTTACAACTGCCAACCCATGCATAGAGGGGTATTAATTGAGAGTGGTGTTAATCGCTAACTCGTGCCACCTTATGCAGGGAGTCGTATTAACCAATGGTGGTGTTAATCACCAACCTGCACAGGAGGCCGTATTAACTGAGAGTGGTGTTAATCGCCAACCCACGTAGGGTGCGGTATTGATCGAAGGTGGTGTTAACTAAAGGTGGTGTTAACTACCAACCCCACCCTTAGTTAACTACCAACCCACGTAAGGGGGCGGTATTAATCGAGGGTGGTGTTAACCGCCTAATACCGAGGGTGGTGTCAACTGCCAACCCACACAAAGGGTGGTATTAACTGAGGGTGGTGTTAACCACCAACCCACGCAGGGGGCAGTATTGAGGGTGGTGTTAATCGCCAACCTGCACAAGGGGCGGTATTAACCAAGGGTCAACACCTTACACACTTCACACGTGTAGTGAGTGATTGTAACAATAGAAGCATCATGTCGTTGAAGCAAATGCAAGAAAAACCCAACATAGTGGGAATAAACCTTCCACTTTGCTAGAGCTATTGAACGACCATGCCTCAGTATGTGATAGAGATAACAATTGTACACCACTGAACAACCATTGCACACTTCTAAACACCTTCAACTCAACATACTGTTGATGAACTTTTGGTCGAATCATAAACTCGCCGGCCGAATTCAAATGTAGCCGGCTGGCCATATCAGGTAGTTTTAGGGACAAAATTGACCTTTCACATCTTTGAAAGTTTATAAAAAGGTGCAACCATCCAACTTCCATCCACTTTCGTGAGAAAACATCTCCCCAACTCTCTGAACCCATTTCTGACCACTACCTATGGCTGATGATGGTTTTCTCCCGTTTCCTCCCAGCTCACCCATTAGTTTTGACGAACCCGACACCCGAGAGGACAGGGACAGTTCCTCTGGTAATACTATGGCAGAGGCAATTACTATGTCCATAACCGATGATATAGACCTGGAACTGGGCTACGTTGTAACTTATGCTAAGAGACATGGCCTGGGGTTAACTTGGTAGCGGTGGTAAGGGCCATGGACAGTCAGCGGACGACGAGTCTATTCAAACATGTACTCATGGTAGATGGCACTATTATGGTTCGGGCCAAGATCCTAGAGAAAGACGAGATATGAGATGTCGCTGAGGATGAGGACGTAGACGAGGACCCTTACTACCGGGCCCATTTCCTCCACACTTCCTTGATCTCTACCATAAACTTCCCTGATCTCTACCATAAGATTAAATGCTTTAATATCTGAAACTGATCTTTTCCCCTGAATGATTGTAAACTCTTTCACTACTAACTTTCATACTTCTTCTTTTTGCAAGACGAAGTTGCTCCTCACGAAGTGACCATCATTAGCAGCGATGAGGAGAGTGACGAATTTGACAGGTACTTCAACGACCCTTATCCCAGTAGTAGTGATCATCATGGTGGCACTAGTGATGATGATGACAAGCCTGGTGGAGTTGGCAATCTGTTACCTCTTGGGATGGTTGCACCTGCTGCTTAATTTGTGTCATCGATTAGTCCCAATTTTTGTTTATTTCTTCTGGTTTTTTCTTTTTTCTTTTCTTTGTATAGCTTTTTAAGTCATAACGTAGCCATCAGAACGTAATAAAAGCTTTTGTAATCTCTTGGTTATAACTAACTCTACCATTTGAGGTCTATATATATAACTACCTTTTGCCAATGGATGATCCCCAACTCTTGGCATGTTCCACCTCGGAACACATATTTAGACACATTTTTTAGCACACTTTGCCATTATGAGATCTAAAAACATATCATTGCCTTTGTTTTGGCAAAGATTGACCACAATTGCACACTAAAACCCATCAAATCACTCAAAGAGATTTTCCAGACCCTGTCGGATACTATTATGATTGCCTGACCAAACATGAATCTGGCTGGCCTATTTAGTGGCCCTCAAGATTGCTTTGACTTTTCAACTTATGGTAGTTTATGAAAAGGTGCGGAATTATTTGCAGGTCATTTATATCCACTTGAAGCTACTGTCATGTGGCTTTATCTACACTCCATTTCATGTGGCTGGGAATATCTCTTCTTTTTTTCTCTCTCTCTCTCTCTCTCTCTCTCTCTCTCTATGTCTTGATTTTTCTCTGAGGATGGACTTCCCTTATTGCCCAGATACCTTTGACTTCTCCAGTGAAAGTTTTAGCGACGTTGTAGTTTCGGATTTGGAGTTAGTGCGCACAAGAGCTCGCTCTAGTGGCCGTGGTGACAGAAGGAGACTTACTCGTAGAAGAAGGGATGAACCATGGATCGTCCTAGAAGAAACCAGCAACAACAATGACAGAAGAAGGGTTCGGGGCTGAGGCGAAGCTCGTGGTCGGCTCTTTAATTATGCTCGAGCTTGAGGCCACTGTAGACACCTCATTTTTGACCACCCTTAAGACTTGGGTACCTCAGGTTGAACACTCAATGATAAAATACTACGCTGTATAAATGTTTGATTTCCTCAGTAAGAAGCTTCTGTTTTGAACTTCAGAGCCTAGAACCTTGCACCCCCTTTAGACCAAAACCTAATTTTTTTCTAGCCTGGTCATTCAAAGGCCTACTGGCCAACAGGTGGCTGGCAGGCTAACTTTTAGTGGCCGGCCATCCCCCTACCTAGCTGGCCAACCAGGTTTCCTGGCAGGAAGATATTTGTTGCCAACTGTCCCCCCATGTGCATGAACTACACCACCTGACTCAATAGAGATATTTTCGACTAAGGCACCTATTTTTCTATATATACTTGACCATCCCTCATGATTTTAGGTGAGAAAAATTTGCCGAAGCTTAAAAACTTGTCCAAATCTCTCTTTCTCTCTCTCTCTCTTGCAATATACATACACTTCCTAAACCAAAAATTTAAGGCTCCTTGCTGAGATTCTAGAGCTAAAATCTTAGCCCTTGAGAGTGAATACCTTGCGGTATGTAAACAAAAGAGTAACTCCTCTTCAAGAGGTATAACTTTGGCCATCTTTACACTGCTTCTTCCTTCTCTTTTCTTGCTATTTTTTACACTATTTTGAACTATTTTGATGGGCTGAAACTTGTGATTTAAACCTAATAAACTGGAGGGGTTAATCACCCTTCTTTGAACCTTGTTCATTAAGCTTTTATCCTTATGTTTCCCACTTGTTTCTCAATTTTTGCCACTGATTTTTAGAGTTTTAAGAGCCTAAAACATGTAATTTTAAGGCTAAAAAAGAGGAGGGGTTAGCCACCCTTCCTTGAGCATGCTTACTAGTTTTGTTTTCCTCTTCTTTTGCTTACCTTTTCTAACCTTTCAAACTGATTTTCCAGCACTGTTTTCTGAGTTTTAGGACTGTTTTGATGTATTTACTTCATTCATGCTTTGAATATTATGCTTGTATTGTTGTAAGTCCTCATAGATTTGGTGGTTTAGGCCTTAGACACTGTAGCACTTGTGCCCTTTAAACTATTGGGAAGTGTAATTAAATCCTTTATTTCATTTTTGGAGTCTTTGGAGTTGTTGTATCTTGGTTTTGGAGGAGTACAATTCGATTTAAACATGTTGGGATTGTTCGTTCATGCTTGTTTACGTTGAAAAGTTCTTTGGAAATTTTGAAAATTTGTTCTGGGGTTGACCCTTGCCTTCTTGGGGGTCGACACCACCTTGTTTCCTTGCTCTTAGTGCCTTTGCTGGTTTTTGGGGTTGACACCTGAGTTCCTAGGGTCGACCCTTCCCTTGCTATTTTGTTCTGGGTGCATTCTGAAATAAAGGGTTGACATCACTGGTTCTAAGGGTCGACCCTTGTCCTTTGTACACATTAGTGTCTTAGCTTTTCTTCCTGAAGGGTCGACACCTTTGTCTGAAGGGTCGACCCCAGTGAGTAAAATTTCAAATTATTAGCTGCGGTTTGGGCCCTACTTTTGGGGGTTTAGACTTATTCTTTCCTTTGACTTTGGGGTTAATATTCCACTACTATAAATAGGCTTCAAACACACTTTTCTCATTATTTTCTTTCCTCTCTCTTTCTCTTTTCCATCTCTACACCGTGAGTTCTCTTCTCTCTTTCTAAACTCAAAATTTTTCACTTAAGATCTTTAGATCTACTCACCTAGAGTGATATTTTCACCTTGGTCCTTTGAGAAAGATTGTGGATCTCATCAAGGGCTTCCTTTTGATCCGAATAGTTCGTGGCTTCGTCATCGATGATTTTTGGGTTGTCTTCTCTTCGCTTTAAGAGGTAAGGGTTTCTAGTTCTCCTTCAATACTCTCATTTGTAGATAGATTTGTGGTATTTTCTTTATATAAATACAAAATTTATATTTTTAAGCATATTGTGATAAATCATGAGATTGAGGGTTTAGGGTTTGAAATGTTGGGGTTCACTTGTTGGGTTATGATTATGGACTTATGAATTTGGGTGTATAATTAATAGAAGAGTTAGAATAAAAAAAATGTTTGGGTGAAAAGCTTTAATCTCTCTTAAAACCCTAGCTTGGTAGATGAAGGTGATTGATGGTTTTTCCTAAAGTGAATGTAGAATCATGAAATTAAGGTGTTAAATTGCACGTATACAAGTTTAATTTAATTTTGGAAGTGTTTGGAAATTTATGTAAAAGTTGCGATTGAACTCTTATTGTTGATCTTTTAAACTATGTTATAATATGAAAGAAAATTTTGGTAAATGAATTGTTAATGGTATGGATGATATGAGATTTGTGATAAAATGATGAAGTAAATATTTGAGAGTTTCATTGTGTTATGTTGAATTGCACTGAGTTATGTTAAATTGTGTTAATTCTAGGTTGGGCTAAGATGAGTGTGGGTAATGATAAATGGAAGATTATGAAATATGGCTGTGTTATATGAAGGAGTTGTATCAAAGAAATCAATGTTAGAGATTTAATTTATAGCCTCGCATAGTAATTGAAAATCAATGTGTTGTGAAAATTGAATTTGAAGACTTGACAATGATAGGGAAGAGTAAAGAAATAGTTTGAACCCAAGAATTGTGAACACTTTAAAGATGAATCTTTATGCCTCTATGGATGTGTTGTTATATTTTGGTAACGAAAACAATGAATGATTTCATGGATAATAGAGAAGGTGGTGGAAAATAATGTGTACTTGTTATGTAAATAGAATTTTAACATATAGTGGATGTGTTTTGAACTAATGTGTTACGGGAATAATAGAACGAATGTGTTACGGAAATAATGGATGATGTGTCAGCTTTGCCCACTAATCACAACGATGGACGGCTTGAAAAAATTTATGGAATGTAAGGTTGTTTCAGGGTCCGTTTCCTATCGTATTTTGAGCCAACAAAGCGTGGCGCTTAAAATAGGTTCCGCCTTCCTTTCGGAGTAGCGCCCAGTAAAGCGTGTGGTTTGCTGGGATATGTAAGGTTTCGTGTTCCTTCCAGCTTGTGACCGGTAAAGCGTGTGACTCATGGAGATGACTTGTTAATGGATCCGGTATTGGATATGACACTATTTGAAAGAATGAAAAATGAAATGGTAATTGGATTAGAGGTTGGTGATGATGAACTCATTGGATTGCTTGTGATTATAAGAAAAGATTATGAGTTTTGTTTTGTAAATAATTGAGAAATTGAATTAAAAAGGGTTTGTTATTCTTGTGTTATGTTTGAACTCTAATTGATAATGTAAACGTTAATGTGATGTAATTATTAGACAAGTGGGAGTTAAGTGTATGAGGATCGTCTTTTTGAATATAAAGGAAATTTGGATTTTGGTGTTATGTAGTTGTAGTAATTGGAAATAGTATAAGGAAAAAACGGAAATGAAATGAGGAATATTAAAATGGAAATGAAATGAGGAATAATTTGGAATCGGGTTAATAAATGTAAGATGATGTTCTTTCTTAAGTGTACTTGTTTTCAAAGAGAATTTATGGCTTCCTAATGATGAGGAACAACATTTATGGCAGGGAGTTTTCTTAAGTGTTCAAATGAAATTTTAAGAAAAAGAATACTCTATGTAGAATGTCTTGAACTTACAAAACGTCACCTTACTATATGGTATCACCCTGCATGCATGTTCATTTCTATCTATGTTATAGTTATTGCTTTAGAACTATGAGATTTCTTAATGGGCATTAGTGCTCACCCCTCGTTTTATTTTTTTCAAGAAGGGAAATTCAGATTCATTAGTTTAATAGTTATGGAGTCCATGTATCTCATATGTGTAATCTCATAGTAGATGTTAAGGAAATGAATTTTGCACATTGATGTTTGTAATTATTTATTTATAGCTCCGTAGCAGAAGCTTGGCATGTATTATTGTTATTGTTGTATTCATTGAGAGAGAAAACATGTATTATTATGTTTCTATTACTCAAGGGTAATAGATATTAAAAAATAAATATAAAAAATATAAAAAAATGGACCTAAATTAAAGGCATTTGGTAATGTTTCTGAGTAATTGAAAATTTGGGGCATGACAAACACCAACCTATGTGAGTTGATAGTTTTTATTTCATAATTTTCATTCATATACTCACACTTGTAATAATCATCTCTACAACCTCCCGCCTTTCTTAGTTTTCTTTCTTTTTCTTGAGAGTTGTTTCAAACACTTGATTGTTGTTTAAGGCATGAGAAAGAGACCTTCCATGCTTAATGGTTTAATCTTTTCGAAGGTTCATTAGCAAGGCATTACATCTCTCTCATGCTAAGGACAACTTCTTATTTGACACTTCTCTTCATTAGTGGACATAACTCTCACTTTTGGAAAATGAATAAAGAATGGCTAGGTAGTGTTAAAAGAGGCTAATAAAAATGGTAAAAAAGGCAAAGCAAGATAATAAAAGCAAGACGGGTTCAATCGGATATTAATTGAACCTATTAAGCCTTGAATCATTACATACTCTTAGTGATGTTAATGGTTCAAAAAGCAATGTCCACCCCTTTCCTTGAGATGACTCCATGATTAGAAAAAGGTGTTGTTGGTCTTCTATTTAATGTCATTGATCTTTTTGTCCCATTGGTCCATAGATCATCATGCAACAACCTTGCGAAGGTTGATGATTTGTGGACCAATTCTACTCCTCCCTTGATCAGTTCCATGATAAGGAGAGGCAGAAAAGACAAACACCTCCTGGTTTGCTCTGTTTCATTTATATAGTAGCAGGGCAGACCTTCAAAACATTGGTTGGCCGGCCGGCCACTCTACTTTATGCAGGCAGTGCCATTTTCATGGCAGAACAGAGTAGAGGCTGGGGTGAATGCTAATTAATTTTTTGACTACAAAACAGAGCAATTCTGGCAGCGAAACAGAGGAGTTTTCGGGCGGATATTTTTGTTCATGCATGCGTGACTTTTTCGAATCCCATAGTCCTTTAAATAATGTTTGTGTTAAATAGTAATATGTTGTGTTTGTGGCTCCATTTGAAACTTGTAATAGCTAGTTAATTAATTAGTTAATTCGGTGTTGTAATAATTAGATTAAATTCGGACATTCAGGCCCTCCTGCGCGAGGGCAAATATGTAATAATTTGTGTATGTCTTCCAACTCCCATTTCTTTCTCCCTTTTTTTATCCGCTTACCGTGGTTATATAGCATCATATTCCCTAGTATTTTCCATGATTCTCATCCATTCGTTTTGCATGCATAAGGGTTTGGCTCATCATACTAATCAATGTTAATTTCAAATTCTTTACTTGAATACGTGCTTTGTCGCATGCCTTGCATTGACTAACATGCCATGCTAGTAGCCAAGCCTATTAATTGCATGTTCTATGTGTTGCATTAGTCACTTGCATATTAGAGCATGCATTTTTCTAACTATTTCCTTCTATATTGGTTTGCCTCAGTTGAGTACTAGGTGAGCGATTTTGCTTTAGCATATTGCATGTATATTTGTGTTGTCATATCAAGCATATCTGCCATGAGGCTAAGTGCCTATTTGATATATCTCTTGAATGGTGGTGGATGAAGGCTTTTTTGCTTAAATTGGGATGCATTTAATTAAATGTACATATGAGATCACTTTTTCAAGTGGTACATATTCAAACACTTTTCAAAACAAACATGAAATCAAAGTGTTCCAAATTGAACGAATTAGTCTATACTTACGTGCCTCACGTAGTAAGTTAGCATTAATAATCAGAACAAGAGCATACATTGTATATAAAAATCACGTCATGATTAGTAGAGGCCAATCTTTGATCGGAGTGGTGCCAATTTATGGTTAAATGAGTAATGCAATTAATATGTATCATGCGATTTTCAAGATGACTTATTTCATTAGTGTTCAACTTTTGACCAAAAGTGCATTTCTCAATTATACTTCTCCTAGTTCATTAGGTCCATAATTTAGAGTGTTAACTCATCGGAATGATAGTAAAATAGCTTAATTTGGCACAATTTGCATGGAATCATTTATCTATTAAAGAGTTGGGATTCTTCTAATTTCTGTGATTTATCACATTTCAGTTCACTAGTCTCTTCTAGAGTTTAGACCGGTTCTGGCTGCTTTTTGAAAGAGAGACTCGTATTTGGCAAGTCACGGATTTCTAACCAAAATATTTAGAGTGGACTCTGAAATCAAAATGTAGTCCATTTTTGGCATTTTTGATTAAGAATCGATTTTCTAAAGATTTGCCAGATTTGGCTCTTTTTGTTTTCACAGTTTCACGTTACACTTGTGAAGTCAGATTTAGAACCACGGGAGTCCGAACTGTAGGGCTATCGTATCTAAGGAGACTAAACCCCTCTGAAGAGCTCGAAAAGCAAGATACAACCACTTTTATGGACTTGGTCAAGCGTTGGCATATGGGTATTGAGAGGGGAATTTGTACTGAGTTATTCATGTAATGGGCCGAGCTAAGTCCACTATTTTTTGGTTAGCTGGGCCAAATTAAGCATGGATTTTGGTATGTCGGTTGAGCTACCCCTCAGATTGGACGGATCTTTTCTCGTGAGGGGTCGAGCTAAGTAAGCCATTGCATCTCTCTAACTGAGCTAATTGTAGAGCCGTGCTTTGAGTAGCAGCACGGTGATGGACCCATGGGTGAGGTTCACAAGCTGAACCGAGATACAATCAGCTCTGTCCAGAGTGGCTCGGCTGAGTACTACCTACGCCCCAATGATATGTGGAGGACAAACTTTGACTTGTCCAAGTTATTGCTGATTATCATCTTGTCTACTTTTAACAAGTGTACACGTGTAAGGGAATAAAAGAATAGAATATCCATGTCCTAACGTCATGGGAGTGGTGTGCACTACGTGGAGAAGAAGGATATTTGCTTGTATAAAAGCCCTAGACTTCATTCTGAGAGGTAATCAATCTTGAACCACAAAACTCTCTCATTCTCCTATATTCTCGGAAGGTGCTAATTAGACCATCAGAGGGGTTTTCCGGTGAGTCACCCGCCAATTAGCTCACCTCTTTTGTGTTTGCAGGATGGACGACGTCGTTTGGATTGAGACCAGCTCGGAGGCAAGGAGTACAGAAGTGATGAATATTTACTCCCCGTACAGGTATGATTAAGGCTCCTCACACATGAGTTTCTTTTCTTCTTACTTTCCAAATTTCTTAGAGATAACCTCTCTGAACCTTCCACTTTTCCATTTAACATTACTGTTCTTCACCTTTTCCTCAGGAGTAACTTTCTTGGTTCCAGGACGAGGATGTGGAGTTATCTCAATCGCCCACTCTAGATTCTCTGGCGGTGAGTAGTGACAACAAGGACAACACGAAGTGATCCTCGATGCCAAGGAAAGTTCTAACAACCAAGATAATCCCAATAGTGATGATGATGCATCGGGGGACCTCTCATACCTCTTGAAGTATTGCAGCCTCTCTTCCTCGACTTAGATCATTCTTAGGTGCAATCTTTTCCTCATTTTGTTCCCAGAAGGAAAAGGGCACTTTGTACAGCATCGACATGTAGAATAATAGCTATAACTCTTGTAAAATACCAATTGGTTGTAATAAGCTAGAAGCCATTTTTGTGTAATATCTTGTAATCCCCCCATTTTGTTTAATACAACACTTCTTATGCACAAATTGGGATCCACCATTACTTGGTTATTTTCTAAATGCGTATTGACTACCTAAGATTGCATTGAGCTTGACCAACATTAAATCCTCTTTTTAGACAGAAATATAGGTCATTGGAGAAAAATAGGGACTCTGTCTGTACAAGAGAACAATGCCAGTTCTTTCTTTTGGCCGCCGGATACCAATTTGTGCAGCCGAACAAGGATTAGGTTGGGCAGCCATATCGGGATTTTCAGGGATAATTTTGACCTTTTGCCTCCCAAAAATTTTATGAAAACAAACAACGGTTTATTTTGATCCTACACCACCATAAATACTTTTCCTCTCTTCCTTAGTCACTCATTCTCTAGATTTTCTCATTCCCCGCCTTTCTGACCGACCCACAACCATTTTTTTTTTCTTGAAACTGCCTTATTTCTCTTCATATTGAACCGATCAATTTTTGGTTTGGTTGAGTTTACGTTTTCTACCCTTTTTTGCATGCTATGCACAACTTAGGCCAAGTTTTTTTTCCTCTCCCTTCGTTTCTTGCATTTTTCTTTGTTTTTTTTTTTTTTAATTTTTGGGTGACCCAGGTTGGATTTTTAGTATTTGTTTTCCTCTCTCCCTTGATTTTTGGTTACCCATACCTCCTCACTTCTCATGGATGCTGATATTTCTTACGGAGCCGCTTCTCTCACTGTCCTAGAGGTTGACCTGCCTTCGCTAGCTACCAAGGATGTAAACATCTAGATGGATAATCCCGACTTGGCGGCGGAGGATATTATTCCTTTAGATCTAGAGTCATAAGTACCACCATTACACCTGAGGCCATTCGGCCTGGCCACATACCACTCATATGTTCATTAGTTGATTCATGGGAGCATGCTCGCATTCGATGAGTTTGAGCTGAGAGTTGCCGTGGATGTACTGCTTCAAGAATGCCGGGTACACCTATCTCATGGTGCCCGATTAGTAAGAACTCATCTTAGATTTGCACATTCCTTTGAGATTTCATTGATGAATTATCTTTGTATTTTATTGACCAAGTTTTTTTGCAACAAGAAGACAACTGCTAGATGAAGGAATACGGGATGGTCTTGTACCCTCGCCGTTGGTACGGAGTTTTTCCTGCTGGGGTTTAGGCTTTGGTGGAGCAGGCAGGCGACGGCCCATTCTGTTCGGGGATCACTAAACTTCAAGCCACCCGCTCAATTTTTATCGCTCTTATGGAGAGGTGGTAGGACACCACCAACTCCTTCCACTTTTCTTCGGCTGGGGAGATAATGATGACCATGCATGGCTTTTCCATGATCATTGGCCTAAGGGTAGGAGGTGATCCCATCCCCTTTGATTCAAACATGGGGCATTGGGACGCCTACCCAGTCCACTTGCTCATGGCCATTCCCCTGAAGGATAGCCCAAGGATCATTCAATATATTTGGCACTTCTGGAGGTTTCATGGCATGTATCCTAAGACTCTAGAGGCCACATCGTACTATGCATATGGCTTTCTCCTTTATGTCCTCGGTACTACCTTGTTTGTGAACAGGAACAACAATGTTGGATTGTACTTTTTAAGCGCCATAGTGGATCTCCCCTAGATGAGGGATTATGATTGGGGAGGCATGGGCCTGGCCATCCTATTCAGCTATGTGAGCACATTCTCCCGCCGTAAGGTGAGGCTACTTGGGGTATATTGGAGGGCATCTCAAAACTTTGTAGAAATATTTGAAAAAGGGTTTAAGAGGGTCTAAAACATTTTGGCTAAAATGGGTGTAAGGTTGGGATTAAAGCTTGAACCCAGCTCTCTTGCTGAGGAATTCGTAAGATAGCGTATTCCAACTTTCATCATCGAGTGTTCAGAAAAGAGCGCCTAAGTCTTAAGGCTGGTAAAAATCGGGTGTCTACAGTTGCCCCTCTTTGACAGAACTCGATACGTCATTTCATGACGTGAGTGAATGTCAAAGCCCAAAGATGACCCATTTGACAAGGCCGCAAGACTTGGGCAAACAAAGACTATGAAGATGCAATTAGCTGAACTCAAGGGTTTGCCTATATATCTTTTTGCAAGGAATCAAAGTAGTGTAGTTCATGGGCAGAATGTAAATGAAAAGCAACTAAGAATTGGGTTACACGCTACGCAAAGCCAATTTTGTTTGAAAGTTGGGCTTTATGTGTACCACACTGCTGATTTGAACATTGATGGTATGCGATATAATAATGGTAAAGAGGTAAAGATGTAAAGATGGCACATGAAAGAGGCAAACCTTGTGCAAATGACATGAAATATGCTAACAATTGGAAATGTAATAAAGAATGCCATTAAGACGTATTTTCTACATGAGTGATGTAAAACGAGATACACAAACATGTTTTCTACATGAAAGAAAGAAATGAAAATCCAAATGCACTTTGTGCGAGAGAAGAAAGGGTGGTCGAGGCCAAACACATTCTAAACACGCCGTGATGTGAGGGGAGGAATGCACTCTAATCATGCTGAAATTGCGAGAAGAGGAACACACTCTAATTGTGTTGAATTTGTGGGAACACACTCTAATCGTGTTGAAATCGTGAGAAAATGAACACACTCTAACTGTGCTGAAATCGCGAGAAGAGGGACACACTCTAACCGTGCTAAAATTGCAAAAAGTGGAACATACTCTAAATGCACTGAAATTGCGAGAAGAGAAACACACTCTAATTGTGCTGAAATCATGAGAAGAGGAACACACTATAATCGCGTTGAAATTGTGAGAAGAGAAAGGGTGTTAACCAAAAGGAAACAAAGGTGGTGTTAACCGACAACCCTAACCATACTTTCATACGGGAAGATAAAGGTATCAACCAAGAGAAAGCAAACCAAACACCACTTACGTGTAAAGGGTAAAGACAATAAGATAAAGAACGCAATGCATGCAATACAAAATGCGATAGACGCAAAAAGTGGTATACCTCATAGCTTCAAAAATATGTGTACAAGCCGATTGAGAGTTGGACTTATGTGCTTTTGCATTGCCTTGAGAGCTGATGATCTGTGCAATGTAGTGCAATAGAATGATGGTAAAATGCAAAGATGCCAATATGCGAGGCAAGTCTCGTGCGAATGATGATGAAGTGTAATGAAAGATGCAGATATGAGGAATGCAACCTTTTTTAATGCAAAAAGAATCATGCGAGGGGATGCACTTTATTTGAAAAACACTAAAAGTGAAAAGGTACATGACGCATATCTAAAGGCATGGAAAGTAGTGTGCGATGAATGATGTGAGATATGCATAGTGTATGGAGTGATGCATGATGCAACTTATGAGATGAGTAGTATGGAGAGTGGTACACCATGTATCTCATGGAATGAATGCAAGGCAGTGTGTAGGTCACACCACATTATGCAACGAAGCATGACAATTTGTGCAACTTATTAAAGCAAAACCAACTCCTTGGGTTAAACCTAAACACAAATCGAGGCAACTCAACGCAACTTAGTTATTGATATTTATAAGTTCAGAACAAAGTCAAGAGCTAGAGTAACCAATCATGTAGTTCAAATCCACCAGAGTGTGTGAGCAGGCATGCATGAGCTAAAGCACATATATCAATTTAAGGAAAGCAGGCAACCAAAGAGTGTCTTGAATTAGTTGGGGATAACTGTCAAAGGTTGAATCATATCAGAATCATCATGGGGGTGAACCCACCCTTACTCAGAGGAAACTGCCTGATAGATGGCTGGGAGAAAAGTATGGTTCATGGCCTTTGTTTAGCTGATAGCCAAGTTAGATGTACTCTTGCCCCTGGTGTCCAGTCACTGTTTTCATTTTTCACCATTATGCAGGCACTTGTGATGGAGATCACCATATCATGGAACAGTTGCTAACCAATCCAACTTATATTTCTCTCATACCCTAGAGTGTTGAGAACTTGTTCTAGTTCCTGAAGTGGTGATAGATTTCTCACATACACTTTGCAATGATCGTGGACTTGATGCCCTTAGCGTAGGCACTCTTAGTTTGTTTATGACTTCTACACATGGACCTGTTTTGAATTTGGAGCAAAAATTCATGTATGGAATTTTGACCATGCCACTCTATTGAACTTTGAACCATGCACACACTAACAGACACAAAAGAGACTCGATGAGCACAGATTGAGACACATGCTCAGCATGAAAATAACAAAACTTGAAAATTGACCCCAAAAGCCAAACAAGAAGGAAAAGTCTCAAGGTGGCTAGTCATTCATTGTGCCCCTAGTTTTCCTTATGTTCACTCATTTATTCAGGAATTGCCTTTAGAAATAGACCGTGCAAAAGGTTAGGTTTCAATTCCCTTTAGGCTCAAGTTGAAGATTTTACTGATAAATTCAAGTATTGAAAATTTCTCCACTTGTTGATTCGAACTAGTTCTTCCTTATCCAACGCAAATATGCTATGTGTAGTAGTCATTGCAGCTCATGGAGTGATACGAAGCTAAATATGTGAGTTGGGCAAGGATATTGGGTCGAACCTCAGGAAGAGGTTGCCTACGTATCTCAACATAAAAATCATACCTCACATAGTTCACGGTGAAGGTTTACTCAGGTATTAACACTCTCTTTTTGCGCTCTAACTTTTGCCAGAGCCGCCATTTTAGGTTTTTGGCCCTATGAGCTCTCATTTTTTATTTTTCACTTCTTCATGCTCTAAGTTTTGCCTGAGTCGCCCTTTCAAATTTTTAGCCCAGTGAGCCTCTCAAGGGTAGTGTTACAATATTTGTAGTGAATTTGATCAACAATTATCCTCGCCCTAAAAATGGAACTTGCTTTGCCTTGATTTGAGCTTGGTTCTCTCTTGACTTGTGCATGCCGTTTTCCTTGCTTTCAATCCACTTTCAAAATTAGCTCTTCTCACAATGTGGTACCTTATTGTATTGGCTTCTTTGAGTTTAGATAGAACTTCTTTTCCTCATAGTTGATTGGATTTCATCCCATGAATGCACCTGGCTTGATGGTTAACTTAATCTTTTTTTTCCCTCCCTTTCTTTTCTTCTCTAATTCTCTTTCCTTTTTCTCCTTTTTCCTTTTTGAATGATGAAAATGCCATGGGGAGGAATTCTATGAGTGTGAGGTCTGATAGCCATCTTGTGCTTGGCAAAATGATTGCCTAAGTTTTCCAAAATAGTGTAGAACACCATGCACAATTCTGAATTTATGCTCGCAAGTTTGCAACAAGAAATCGCTTGAAATTTTGGAATGATCATGAAGAGCATTGCGACCGCAACTTAGAATTCGTTCGAACTATTTGGGGGATCCTCTTCAATGCTCAATCTTATTAGTGAAATCTCATTCTCAATAACACATTAGACAATTAGCACCCTTCTCTTGTTTATTTAAAATTTTCAAAGTTTATCTTGTTTTCATTAGGTCACACATAGATTACTGTATGCATAATTAAATGATCAAAAACTCGCCTCTCTTTCTCTTATTGAAAAGACAGAGACCCGAGGGTACACGAGAGAAACTAAAAGGAAAAGACCCAACTGACACAATGACACATGAGAAAAAATAGCGAAAACAATACTCTAACTTGGCACATGACTCAGCCACCTATAAGACACAATTCAGAGTCCAACCAAAAAACACATCATTAGCATGCCAAACACAAAAGGGTTCTTCATTTTCCAACTCCATTGGCAAAATTCATGATAGACTTCAAGTAGCCCATTGGTTGGTCCCATCCTGCCTATATTTCAGTATCACTATCGAAACCCGCCTGGTAGCCTCCGAACTTCTCTTCGACCGAAACAACTTCCCTCTGCAATTTCTCACACCATGCCCCTAGTTTAAAAAGACTCATTATTCCAACCATCATTGCTGACAATAGTTAAGGGAGCCTCCCACTTTACTTTAACCCCATTAAGGTCAAGTTC
The DNA here is from genome assembly GCA_030407325.1 of Camellia japonica. NCBI lineage: Eukaryota > Viridiplantae > Streptophyta > Magnoliopsida > Ericales > Theaceae > Camellia > Camellia japonica. The sequence goes on along the minus strand of JAPPVO010000019.1, from coordinate 129,970,740 downwards.
ACCAAGATTGAGTAAGCCTTCCATGTCTTCAAAGAACTGTTCATTATGATCTTCTTTCTCAAAGTTTTTGATGAGCTAGAGATTTGAAGTTCAGGAATGAACACCATGGGTTTGGGCTCAGTAGCGGGTATGATGTATTGCTTAGGGTCGAAATTGATTGTTAGCCAGACATGGATGGAATTTATGCTGTGGGGTGGCAATGGGTTGGTAGTGACATTGGGTTTTTGAGATGAAGCTATTATTTTGTTATCGACAAGATCTTAAATCTCAGGATGAAGATAATAGTAACAATTGGTGTCATGATTGTGCAGTTGGTGAAAGATGCCGTATTTGGTAGGGTCATGCCAAGCTAGGAGAATATCACGAAGAGGTCAGGGGTTTGTGGTGGCCTTCCTTTGTGGGGATTTGAAGAGCTTTGGATGAGGCCATGTAGAGGGGATTGAAGGTGTGATTTTGGAAGCAGCAAACACTAGTCCTAGAAGCATTGGCAAATGAGTTGGTGGGTGTAGATTGGGTACTCATGGGAATGACTCCTATAGGTTTGGGATTGGAGTTTGGATAGGTATTTCTAGTAAGGCATCTTTTTCCATGGCTCAACCTTCCTTTGTTTGCTGACCCCCAATTCAACGTGCCTTCGACCTGGCATCTCACACTGAATTCACTTGCTGTAACCTTCATCTGGGCATTGCGGTATTGAGCCACAAAAGTCTCATCCACAATCTTCTTAACAACTGCATGGACTTGCCAAGGCCTTTGGTCTTCAGAGCCTTAATAACCCTTCGAAGATGTACACAAGGATCAATACTTTCCCTAGACTCATTCTTACTGCTTGCTTTAGCCTTGTTAAGGAATTGGATAGCTATATCTGGGCAAGGCCCATTTGTTGTATCACCCAAGCTCGAGATGTCTTTAAATAATGTGTCCAATTGGACCACCCTTCTATTATCACTATTAGCCTTTATCACAGATTCAACTTTGGATTGGCCTATTCCATTTTTAGCTTGCCCCAAGATTCAAGGGCTCTTTGATGCAAAATTCCTAGCATGGGATGTAGTAAATGACAGGGCCAAAACCCCGAAGGTTAAATCTGCGACAGTTCTCTAAAGGTCTTTAATCATTCTGAACATCTCAAAAGTAGTGGGTTTTTCCATTGGTGCACTTGGTGTATCTGAACTAGATTGGTCTGGATGGATTGACTAAGCTGGGCCTTTCCAGAGTTCACTTTTTGGGGTTTGAGAGGATTGGGGTTTAGGTGCATTTGTTATGCACAAGTCGGTACCCTCTGAAATGAACACCTTAGGCTTGGGTAGATGGAACGGAGTGATGTATATACTAGGGTTACATGTGGATGATAGTGTATGGATGAGGTTAAGGCAGGAAAATGGTGGTACTTGGTTATGGGTAGGTTATGGGTTAGTGGTGATGTTTGGCCTTTGGAGTGGAGCTATGATTTTGTCGTCAATGAGATCCTGAATCTTATGATGGAGGCAGATACATCGGTCAGTACCATGGTCATTGTGGACACCCCATTTTTGACCGCCCGCAAGGCTCGAGCGCTTTGTCCGATACACTCAATGATGAAAGTGGTATTGTGCGTGGTTTGAGGTTTCAACGAAGGGGCCTCGTTAAGCTCCGAAACAATCCCAAACCTCTCATATTCCCACTAATTATACCCAAGAAATCCATTTTTATACATTGTGCCACCCTTTGCTGAGGCTGACACAGAAAAACAAGGGAATGCATTGTGGCCCAGCTGTGTCTCATTGAGGGCTGGCCGGGCCTTGGTAGTAAGAAACACTGTTCTAGGCGGGAGGCCACTAGCTGTCCATTTTGAAGATATTTATGATATTTCTAGCTCAAATTCTATAAAAACAACCATATATCTCTGTTTTAAGGGTTGAAGAATTTCAAGAAAGTCATTATATCACCTTGAGAGCTCCTTCTTCTCCTTCTTCTTGTGCAAGCAACACTTTGCACTAATCTACCACCTTGAACCTACATCCATACATCATATACACCTTCATACCTTAGCCTAGGAACCTTGGTTCACCCTTGGATACCATAATTCAAGCTTGAGAGTGTGTTGAGACTTGGCTTGGTTCATAATCAAAAGCTTACTTCTTTGAGAGGTATAAGCTTGCTATCTTCCCTCTTGCTTTCATTTCTTTCATTTGCTACCTAGTTTTCATTGTTTTGTGTTGTTTTTCTCTTATTCTAAGTGTTTGAGTTTGGGTTTGGAGAGCTACCAAAAGGATAGAGAGAGTTTACACTCTTTCTATACCTTTACCTATAGCTCAAACCCTTACTTTCAGACTCTTTTTCTTTGTTCTCTACACTGATTTTTAGAGTTAAAAAAGGGCTAAAAATCATGCTTTGAGGTTTCAAAAGTGGAGGGGTTAGCCACTCCTCATTGTTCTTGCTTAATAGCCTTATTTTCTCTCTTGGTTGATTAGCTTTTTAAGCTCTTTTCATGCATTTTTTGTCATTATATTTCATTTGTTTAGGGCTTTTTTAGGGTTATTCTAAGTTATTGAAATAGTTCATGCTTTGATTAGCTTAGTTGTTGTCTCATAAGTTTGCATACATAGCATGTGTTATATTGTTCTAAGCTTTTCTTTAATCCATTTCCATGTTTATGAACCTCATTTTAATAATCAAATTGCCATTCATCCCTTTCATTTGAGAGTTCTTTCAATCAGTTGATGGTTATTCAAAACGTGAACTAGCGATTTACGCTTAATGGCTTAATCTCTATGGAGATTCATTACCAACGGTGTAGTCTCTTTTTCATGTTGAGAATCGCCTCCTGTTTGACATATTTCTCACTTAGTGGACGTAATCTTTGATGGACGTAACAATCACCTTGGACTTAATGGATTAAAGGATGGCAAAGACTAATGAATTTGGCTTAAAATGAACCAACTCACATAAACAAAATGAGTTATCTTGCTTGGGATTCGGCTGAGCGTTATGCCGAATCCGTTGTGTCCAGAGTTGTCTTATATTAATTCATGACGTTTTGATGAATCTTGAAGCATCTCTACCTCCCTCTTTGAGTTCACTCCATGATAGGAGGGAGGGGTGTTTGTTATTCATTTCATTTATTAATTTTTGTCCAAGTTGTGCATCGAAATCAAGCAATCAATTTGCTCATTGATGGTTTTGGAAACAATTCTAACCTTCTCTCGAGGCTTTCCCATGACAGAGAAGTGTAGGAGGGACAAACAAAGTCCAAAACACTATGTCTGCACTGTTTTCACTTCAGAGCACAAAATAGAATTTTACATGAAATTAAGGCATGGCCGGCCTTCTTTAGGCCTGGCCGGGCTTCATTGAGGGCTGGCCGGTCATCAATGTTTGGTCAACAGTATTTTTGCAGAAAATAAAAGACAGTAGCTGAAGGTGAAACAAAGGAAGCCAAGGCAGACAGTGCTGTTCTGAGACCTTGTGCATGCAAACCTTGTGTATTACTGCTCCGTGCATTGTTGTAATTAATTAATTATTTAATATTGTTTGTCGTAATTAGTCTTGTTAATTATTAATGTTGTAATTAATTAATTATTATTGTTTATTTGTAATTATTATAGCTAATTAGCTTAGATAGTTAATTTTACTTACCATGGTTATCCTTGTTGTAATAGCATAGTTAGCTAGTTAATGCTTTAATGATTTCATTCAGTTTTGTAATAAGTAGTTTAATTCGGACTTTCGGACTATGATTCGCACCCTCTTGCACGAGGGCAATGTTGTAATAAGTTGTATGTCTTCCAACCCCATGTATTTCTCCCTTTTACTTACTTGCTTATGATGGTTAGTTTAGAAACATCACGTTTTGTTAGCATACTCCATGTTTCGCATCCATTTGTCTTATATGTATCTAAGGTTCCGATCATCCTGCTAACCTAATATCAAATGTTCAAATTCATTACTTGACTATGTGCTCTCTCGCATGTCTTGAATGGAATCATATGCCATGCTCATAGCCGAGCCTATAAAATACATAATGCATGCGTTGCATTCGTCATATTGCATTAATTAGGAACATGCATATTTTTCTAATCATTTTGCTTTGTTTTGGCTCGGAGTACTAGGTGAGCTATTTTGAGCTTTAGCATATTGCTTGAATGTGGTTGTTGCCATATCAAAGCATACTCTCATGGGCTAAGTGCTTAAATGATATAACTGTTTGAATCCCTATGGATGAAGGGTAGTTGCTTGAACTGGGATGGTTTGCTTAAATCTCCATTTTTGCCCACTTTTTTTAAGTGGCAAATTCACAAAATAGTTTCGAAACAAAACATGAGATCAAGTGTTCCAATTTTTACAAATTAGTCTATACCTTATGTGCGCATCACAAAGTAAAAATAGCTAATAACCGGAGCAAGAGCGTATAATGTAAATAAAAGTCACATCATGATTATTAGAGGCTGATCTTTGATCGAGCGAGTGGGGTGCTCAATTCATGAGCTTCCCCTCTTGTACCTAAGTTCTTGAGCCGAGACATTTTGGTGATGAAGGATTAATGGCCTTTGGCACGAGTCTCTGGCTTCCTAAATTTTTCAAAAATATTTAGGTTGCGACTCTGAAATCTGGGAAAGAAGTCCATTTTTGGCATTTGATTCAAAATATCGATTTTCCAAAAAGAATTGCCGGATTTGGACTATTTTGTGTTTTTATTGTTTCACATTGCACTTTGTGAAATCAAATTCAGAACCAGAGGTGGAGTTTGAACTGTAGGGCTATTCGCCTTCTGAAAGGAGCATGAAAAGTTGAGCTAAAGCCATGTTGCTGTTGAAAGATACAATATTTGAATGCATCATGCTTGGGTAGAAGAGGGTCAGGAAGGGGTTTAGGATCTAGGAGTTCGAGGTGTCCCTTATCCAACATCACTTTCTTGGCTTGGGATAAGGCCATGTAAAGAGAGTGAAAGCTTTGGGTTCGGGGTCGGGTTGAATTGTAAGGTTGTGGGATGGTTTCAGTAAATGGGTTAGTCATTTTAGCTGAGGCTATAATAGTGTTGACTTTTGAAGGTTTCGTGGCTATGCTACCATTGCTAGTAGCATTAGAACTACAAACAATGGTTTTCCTCACGGGTTTTTGCTCATCTAATATGATCCCTTGCTTTATGGCATCTTCAATCTGGACCCCTATTTCATGCAACTCTTTAAAGGTAAAGAGAGGAAGCTATCATCTTTTATAACATCTTACCATGTAGATTTCTCACGACCATTCGAATATGATCCTTCTCTGAAGGCCTGTTGGTCATCATGGCTACCTTGGCTCTCCATCTTGTTATAAATTCCATAAAGCTCTCTTTGGGCTCCTGACGGGTTACTTCTAAGTCCCGAGTAGTTACTTTAATTTATGCGTTGTAGGAGTACTGAGTGATGAATGCCTCAACCAGCTCCTTCCAACTTTGTTTCACTAAATCCTCTAATTTAGCATACCAAGCGACAACTATACCCGACAAAGTTCACCTAAACAAAGATAGCTTTTGGGCTAGAGGAATCTTCCTTAGAGAGTTAACTTTCAATTAAAATTTGTTTCATTGAAAAAGAGTGAGCGGTTTGAAAGAAAATTCGATTTTCGTAACGGTCGACGAATCTGGACAGTGCTGGAGTGTTTCTTAAATAACTAAAAATCTAGAAAAGCTATTCCATTTCCGAAATATGTTCTGAAAACTAGATAAAATTATCTAGGAATCATAGAAAGGCCAGGCATGGGAAAAATCTAAAATGGTCCTTTTGATTTTAATCTTTAAATGATACTGAATTTGAAAATTTAGTTTTACATTGGTATTCTAAGCTATTGTCTTCATGAATATGTTTATTAGTATATGATTATGTCTTGGTATGATATTACATGTGTTATGGTTATGTTCCTTATCTTCTTCATTTAATGATGCTCATGCTTATGTGGATATTACTATCTTGTTAAGTTGTTCTAACTTTAATTTATGACATCTAACTCAACGGAAACCTTAATTGGGGTGGTATTGGGTTTTCGATCACTTGAATAATGAAGAGATGATAATGTGTTATGTATGAATTGATGGAATGTGCTCCCTAATCAAAGGTTTAAGTCTTGCGCAAGTAGATATCATGTATACCCTAGAATGAAATGGACGTATTCAGACTCTTTGTGATGATTTGATTTGGTGAGATAAGGTTGGGTCCAGATGGGACATTCAGGAGGATAAAACTTTTTTTGGAATGATAAGGTTGGATTCAAGATGATAAATTTTTTTTCTTTTTGCCGTTCCTTTTGAGGTTCACCGATGGCGTTGTGTGGTATGTAACCATTGTAGGCATCCGTGGTAAGGTCTATGTCACGACCCGAACCCGCCCGTGTAGGTTAAGGTCATAATCGGCCAGTAATCATAAGATTACATATAGCCTCAAACAATATCAAACATATATTATGATAGTAAAGGGGGCCAAAATGGAAGCGAACTTAAAATTTTTTTCCAAAGCGCTGTGCTTACATGGCTTGGCAAAATCATTTCATAAGCATCCATAATAACTCACACATATAGACAAAGTTAACATCTTGTACATCCAGGATTATCCGAACATATAGTCAGCTAAACAAAAGTTTACATACATAGGTGATTTAACGTGTTCACCAGAATAACAAAAGGGGGCAAAACAAAAGAACAAAGTCTCGTGCATGAGACATTTGGGCTAACTTCACAAAAACTTGGATTTCTCACACATCCTTCACTAAGGCTGGGTTTGGACATCTCTTTGTTCACCTACATACATATAAATAAGAATGAGCAGAAGCCCAGTGAATAATACCAAAGTAAAGAGGTTACATGAATAAAATCGCTAACAGATAATGCCCTTGTCAAACACATCAAACGGCCTTAAGCCCATTCATATCTCCATCAAATATAACAAACGGCCTCAGGCCCAAACATATCAAATGGCCTCAAGCTAGATTTATTCTTATCAAACGACCTCAGGCCCAATTTATTCTTATCAAACGGCCTCAGACCCAATTCATTCATGTCAAATGGCCTCGGGCCCAATTTATTCATGTCAAATAGCCTCGGGCCCAATTCATTCATGTCAAATGGCCTCGGGCCCAATCCATTCGTGTCAAATGACCTCGAGCCCAATTATTCATGTCAAACAGCCTTGGGCCCAATCATCGTATCAAACGGCCTCCGGCCCACTATTTTTACATTCATATTTATGTATACTTCATACTTGTATCCATAATCATATTCATATTCGATCGGCCTTATACAATTATTCGGCATAACGAATGCTCATTTGCAATTCAAATTAACAAAACTATGAAACTTATACAGAAATAAGCATTTGGAGAGTCGCATACTTGACAATATCTTTACTAAGATATTACTCACAGTGTTCTGCCGATGGATTTGCCCTTGCGTTTGACCCTACACATTTCATAACAAATTGGGTCACAAGCGATTCAATCTGTTCTTAATTTGTTTATTTCTCTTATGCCTCTTTCCTATCCCTTTGGTTCATTTACAATGTTCAATGCATTCCTAAGAGTGCTTAGAAAAGAAAGAGAACGGAAAACGAAACATAAAACAACTTTTCAAAATTTTTGAAACAGGGCTTGTCGCTTGAGCTCTCGAGTGGCCTGCAAAACTCTGTAAAAATACTGGTTGCATGAATTTTATGCTCGAGCGAGATTTTTGACACTCGAGCGAGGAGTTATGCAAAACAAGGTTCGCTTGAGTGTAAGGTCTGCCGCTCGAGCCATTGTGTTAATCTATGCAAAACTTCTGGGAGCTAAATTTTCACGCTCGAGCGAGACATTCTTCGCTCGAGCGGACAAGTCGAATTCTGGAATTTCTAGAATTTTGTTTGAAGTTCAAAAATCACTCTCAAAGGTCCAAAGCTTGCAAAGTGACACCAAAACATGGAGAAACTTTGTCTAACATGTGAACATTGTTAATTTGAAACCAACTGGTAAAATTATGGTCTATGTTCCAAATCATTCCAAATTCTCCTTGTCAATTTCAAAACTTATGCATTCAAGCTTCATACCTTCATGAATCATGCATGCATGTTAATTATTGACTCCAATTCCACTTCAAATGGCACACATGAGGCTTAAAATCATGAAGCTCATCAAAATTATGCATGCATATAAACTTTGGTGCACAATTCTTCATGTTTAACATGCCTTATACTAGATCATGCAAATTCATGGCAATTCATGGAAATTCTATACATGCATGAACATATGGACCTCAAATTCTTCATATTGTCCTTGAATTCACTCAACTATAGATTTACACTCATGGTTTTGAGTTCAATTACTCACCTAAAAGCTCCAATCTTTCAAATTCTAGCTAATTCTTGAGTGAATCTTCTCAATCTCCAAGCTTTCTACTCAATTCTCATACTTTGTCTCCACTCTCTCTAGAATCATCCCCCTCTCTCTCTCTCTCTAGAGTGTATTTTAGATTTTGAGCTAAAAAAGGTGAGCTTAAGTGTAAATAGGCCCATATATATAAGCTTGCCTAATCAAATTGATTAAGGCTAAGTAATTGTGTCTTAATTTAATTGATTTAATCTAATTATTTTGATCTGAATCAATTTTTAATTAAATCTCACTGTTGGCTTTAAAAATCATGCTAATCATAATGGTACAGACAATTTCAGTTTCTGTCGCCTCTACAGCCTTCAATTTTCAAATTATAGCAGTGAATTGGATAGATTTTCCTATGATAAACAGATATAACTTCATGGACTCATAGAATTAAGCAATTAGCACTCAAAATCATATCAGACACGTATTCACAAGCATAATCATGATTAATTAACATAACACAGAACAAGGTTGTCACAGTCTACAAAGCAGCAAAAGGGGGAGTTCCGAATAATCCGGTGTCCAATTCTTGCGGTTGGAAAGATGAAATCTCTTTACGGGATTTCTAGATTACTAACATCCAACCTGGTAATACTTTATTATTGAATGATTATCATACTTTATTACTTGCTTGTTAAAATTTTGATGGTGTATTGGATTGGCAAAATGAGATAGGGTGTGTGTACGTTTACTAGGCATTCAAAGCTCACGGCGTTTCATGCCAGGTATTGAGGACTATTAGACCAGTCGAAGGAAAAATTGAAGTATTTGAAGATGTATGGCTACCCTATGAAAGTGCGGAACTAGTTTTGTGAACACGTTTTGAGATTCTAAGTGATTAATCGCTTGTTATATTTAAGGCATGATTTTGTAATTATTATATATATCATTTGTAATCTATCCTTATACTCCGTCAACTCATGTAGGTCTGTAGACGCGCCCGTTGGCTTCACTCTACAGTTCGGACTCCCTTTTGTGTCGCGGTTCTAAATCTGAACCAAAGAGTCCAACTCTGGCAAATTGTTTTGAAGAAAACAGATTTTTGAAAAAAGTAGTGCCAAACATGGACTGCTTTGCCAGATTACAGAGTCGCCACCTAAATATTTTTAAAATGGGAAATTTAGGAAACCCTGACTCGGTGCCGAAGGCCACGTGTCCGTCATCACCAAAGTGGTCTTGGCTCGGGAGCTTGGGTACGATCGGGGAAGGTCAGCTATGAGCACCCCCTTTCGCCCGGTTCGAAGACCGGCCTCTACTAACCGTGATATCCAATTTTGAAAACTTTATGCGTTCTTATTCCGATTATTTAACCTAGAATTACTATGTGATGCGCACAACACAAAAGTATAGACTAGATTGCCTAACTTGGAAATAAACATTGCATATCCGTTTTGTCTCGAAAAACGTGTTGGTTTTTGCTACTCGCAAGTAGGCTAAAATACGGATTTCAATGAGTTGTTCCAACTCACGCAATCCAACCTCCACCCACAGGCATTCAAACAGTTTATAACACATAAGCATTTAGCCGCATGGTAAGCATACTGTCATGTTAGCATTCACACGCATGCGAAGTGCTAAAACATAAAAACTTACATCGTATTCCGTGCCAAAAACAAATAACCCGGTTAGCAAACATGCATGACCTAGTTCATGTTAAGTGGCTAATGCATCGCATGCGGAATGTAATCTAGACAGGCTCGGCTATCCTAAACATGGCACATGAAATGCAACAACTATCACGTATTCAATTTGGAATTGAAAGTACGATGCAGTTTGTATGATGTACCGAGCCCGGTGCATGTAAACAAATGCATGGATGCACACATGCATTGCATAAGGTATGTTGAAATAGACGTGCCCTAATCTACCATCGTAAGCAGGTAAATAAAAGGGATAGAAAGAAATGGGGATTGGAAGACATACACCCACTCACACACACTTATTACAATTTTGCCCTCGCTCGGAGGGACCAAAATAATAATACAAATAATTAACTACGCAAGCTAATTAATTATTACAAATTCACTAAATTAATTAGACAAATAATTAATCTAATTAAAACAGTAAATGCCTCGGGAGGAGGGCCCAAATGCAGCGCGCGCTCGGAATTGGCTCGGAATCGCACTGTCATGCAAGTGTGCCTCTGTTTTCCCTGCTACCCTCCTCTGAAAATTGCCAAAGTCCCAAGAGTGCCTCTCAGGGCACTGGGGAGTACCACCGGCTGAGGTACAACACCACCGGCACCGAGTGAAGCTATCGGCTGCCAATTCACTGCCGGTCGGCACTAAAAAGTGCCGGTCGGCACAAAATGCCTGCAAAACCTGCAACTCACAGCAGCAGAGGGCAACAAAATGCATGGCAATGTGATTCAAAGCATGTATGCACCAAACACAATCCTTATCATATTTTGGACTCAAAGGGGGATGTGCCTCGGTCCTTGGACCACCAATCGCGCATTTCCATGCGTGATGGCCCTAAGAGCCAAGGATGCAACTTTGATCTCAAATGCATGCAATGCAATTAAGCAAACAAGGGTGCCAACCTCCATCATACTTCACTTCAAGAGGCCAAACATGCACAAATGGAAATGCAAACCTAAGCATGTCAACTAAGCATGCAACATGGACTATGCAACACACTTATGTAAAAGGCTTAAGCAAGCATGCAAGGTGAGCATGCAAACCAATGAAATGATGGACTTAGACATGAATTAGGCAACTCAAAAAGGCCTAAAATCAGTAGCCAAATGCCAAGTTATGAGGGCCAAACAAACATGCACACATGCACAAATCAAGGCACCAATACTTAGGCATAAACAAGACGACATTCAAGCACACTTGAAATGAGTCAAACATGGACTATTAGCATGCATTGAAAGCTCTGAAATTCATGCCAAACATAGTGCTAAACCAAGCATTAAAGTAGGCTAAGCAAGCAATGAATGGCCCAAGGTTCCAAGGCAAGCCAATGAGGCATTGAACTACACTTATGCAAAGCAATTATGGCATGCACTTAACAACTCAAAACAGATTTTTAGCATGTCAAAATAGGCCCAAAGGACCACTTAGATGGCATCTAAGAAGCTTGAAATCAAAGGCATGCAACATGACCAACACATGGAGCATTTAACACTAGCTTAAGAAGTCACAAAGAGGCATGCAATGTAAACATACAAGCACTTCTAGGGGACTGAAATAGCACAAGAAATGGTTCCAAACCATCAAAAATCATGCAAGCATTACTAAACATGCTAAGATTGACCAAGATACTTATGGACAGAGCTAAAACATGGTAATATGAGCACAAAATCTTCACAAACACAAGTCTAAAACATGCTAGAAATGGAGGCACGCTACCTAGACATGTTAAGGCATAAGGAGGCATTACAAGGCAACTATACTAAGCATGCATAGGAGGCCAAAACCAACTTGGAGGCATGTTATATCATGGCAATATAAGCATGGAAAACAACCAAGGCATGCTCAACACACACTCAAACATGGTGCTTCTTTGGAAGCCAAAACTTGCCCTTTCCAAGGACATCAAGGAGAGGGGGTGGCCCTCCCCTTTCTAGGACTTTAAGGCACCATCTCCACCATTGAAATCCCTCAAGATTTCAGTGGTGGAGAGGTCCAAGCACACAAGTCCCGGGTCTCTCCAAAATAGCACAAAAATGAGCCCTTTTCAAGGCCTAAAGGGGGTCAAACTTCCCCAAACCACAAAACACCCTTAATATACAATGAAGAGGCTTAAAAAACAGAACTTTTTTTATGCCAAACACTAAGCTCAAAAACTGTTTTAAACCAGGTAAAAATGGAGTGCAAAAATGGGGTAAATAAAGTAAGTTTCTCACCCTTGAAGCTTTTCTTCACAAAGGTTGGAGTTGTTGGTTCCTTGAGCTCCAAACCAGTCAAGAACACTAAAAAACAGCCCTTAGAACCTCAGTTGCAAGGAGAAGGTGAGACACTAGGTGTTTGTGTGCAATAGTAAGGCACAAAACACCTAGACACACAAGAGAAGGATAGAGATAGAAGGTGTATGCAACTCAAACCCTAGAAAAACCAGAGCTTCCCTCTCTCTTTTCCCCTCTAGCTCTCTAAATTTTGCTAACCCTTGAGCCAAGAGAAGAGGCTTCTCCTTATAGGCAACAAAGACTTACAAACTAAGTCATCCAAGGGCTCATCCCTCCATACACGTGTATGGAGGGGAAACAAGAGCTAAACAGCTGTCTAAAATATCTCAGAAAGCAGCTGTAAAGTAGTCGGCTGGGCAAAATGGTCATTTCGCCAAAAAGAGTGCCGACCGGCACAAAATAATGCCGACCGGCATAATATAGTGCCGGTGGAAACAACAGCCAGCCGGTGGCCTCTAGCCACAGCCGGTGGTGTGTGGGGATGCCTCACAAGGCATTCCCTGCCCCTCCAAGGCAAAGCACAAGTGTTTGGTGCAAAACCAGACACAAAACGATCGAGTTCGGAGGTCCTAAGGCAAGGCGCGTAGCCGAGAACTCCGGGAACTCCAAACGAACACAAACATGGATGATCACCGAGTGTTCAAGCGGTGACGTCCAAGTCTCGAGGACGGTCAAAAATGGGGTGTCTACAAGGTCTCGTGTTAATACTTTGCCAAGATTTGTCAAAAAGGTAGCTTTGCTATCTAAGGTGGTAGGATTTAGAAGGAAGGCCATATTGACTCCTCCGACCTTCTTAGGATCTTGCATGGTTATTAGCCAAATGACTCATTAGTGATGTTCCTACTCTTGTAACCTTAGATAGACCTTGTACTTATTTGTAAATATATTCTCTAAAGTTCCCAATTTTTGGGGTGTCACATAGGTAGCCGGATCGAATGGCATGAGGTGTAGTGGTGGTAGCTCAGGACCAAACACGGGAAGAAGAATGTCCTTTGCCGCCATGTTTGGGTCATCAATCTGAACATCTATGTCCTTGACCAGCATATGTATATTGGTCTCGGGGGCTGAAAAGAGCATGTTAACCTTTGGGAAGATGGGAGGAGCATCCCAATGAGGAATATTGGCATCCATTAAAGGAGAATAGGTGTGGGTGAACCAAAAATGAGGGAGAGGGAGGAAGAACAAAAAGTCCACCTGAGGGAACTGAAAACCCAAAAAACAAAGAGAAATGTGAGGAGTCGAAGGAAGTGGGTGAGAAGCTAAGCCAAGACATGCAAAACACGTAATGAGGGACGGGAAACTCAAAACTCCACCAATTCACAAACTGATCAGTTCAAAATATAGAGGAAAGTGGTGGTATTGAAAGAAAAACAGTGTGGACCATTGAAAAACATGAGGGAGTGAGAAAATCTAGAGACATAGAGGGAGTGGGGAAGAGAGGGAATGTGTTTCGGATGCTGTAGAGTCAAAATAAATCGTTGGTTTGCTTTTATAAAATTTTCGGGAGGCAAAAAGTCAAAACTATCCCTGGAAAACCTAAAACAGCTGGCCGACCCACCATATTTTTTACTGTCTAGTTTTGTGGCTGACGCTTGAAATAAGTTATCAGTGTGAGTCTTTTGTACGGGCAAAGTCTTATTTTTTGTTCGAATAAGCTATGTTTGTGCCTAAAAGGAAAAATTGATGCCAATCAGGCTTAGTGTGGAGTTAACATGTCGATATGTGCCCGGAGAACCGAGCCATACAAATAAAGGAAACCAATTGATGCATAAGAGGATTTTTATTAAACACAAGAGGGTTACAAAAGATCTTCAAAACTAAAGAGAGGGTCTTGATCATTACAAGCAACTGTGTTTCACAAAGGGGGTGGTTCTAGGACATGCAAGTGTAGACTCAACTTTCTATGCGCACCCCCCTTTCGGAGAGGCGCGAATTGGTCTCCTACAGTTCGGACTCCTGTCACGGTTCTGAATCTAATCTCACAAAGTGCAATATGAGACTGATAAACACCAAAGAGTCAAATCCGGCAAATCATTTAGGAAAATCAAATTTTAAATCAAATAATGCCAAAACTGGACTGCTTTGCTAGATTACAGAGTAGCCACCTAAATATTTTATTTTTGGGAAATTTAGGAAACAGTGACTCATGCCAAAGGCCACGTGTCCGTCATCACCAAAGTTGCCTCGGCTCGGGAACTTGGGTACGAGAGGGAAAGGTCATGAAATGAGCACCCCCGCTCACTCGATCAAAGGATCGGCCTCTACTAAGCATGGTATGTTGTTTTATAAACACATGTGTTCTTATCTAGTTATTAGCTAACTCTACTTGACGCACACATACAAGTATAGATTAAGTCGCAAGACTTGGAACAAAACAATTCATGTTTGTTTTCGAAAATGGTTTGAAGATGCCACCCTCAAGTGGGCTAAAGCGCGGATTTGCCACCCTCAGGTGGGCTTAAAACATGATTTGCCACTTCGTAAAGTGGGCTTAAAACTCACATTTATCGAATTGTTCCAATTCAAGCAACAAAGCCTTCATCCACAGGCATTCATGTTGTTAATCACTTAACCAAATAGCCTCATGGCAAACATGCTATCATGGCAACACTTACACTCATGCAAGTATGCTAAATCGTAAAACTTACAGTGTACTCCGAGCCAGAACAAAAGCTAGTTAGAAACAATGCATGATCCTAACTATGTTAAGATGCCTAATGCAACACATGCAATATGCAATTAATAGGCTCGGTTATCTAAGATGTCATATGAATGCAACAATTTGATAACATGCTTTGAAACACGTATTCAAATAAGTATTGAAATTGCAATGTGGTTTGAATGATGCACCGAGCCTCGGTGTATGCAAGACAAATGAGTGATGCAAACATGTAAGCATAAGGTATGCTAATCAAAACGTGCCCCAAACTAACCATCGAAAGCAGTTAAATAAAAGGGAGAAAGACGTGGGGTTGGAAGACATGCACATACACACGCACACTTATTACAACATTACGCCCTCTCGAAGGAGGGTTCGAATAAATAAGCTAAGCTACACTAAGCTAAGCAAATTATTACAAACCAACTAATTAACTATTCTAAGCTAATTAATTATTACAACGCAATTGAATAACTAGCTATGCTAAGCTAATTAAAATATTACAACAATTGAATCGAATAATTAGCTATGCTAACTAATTGAAACAATTAAATGGCCTCGAAGGCAAGGGACGCATGCATGCTTGGTTGGCTTCGTTCCGAAAATCCACTGCCTTGCCTTTGGGTGCCTCTGTTTGCACTTTGCTTTGATCTCTGAACATTGTAACAATTTCTAGACTGCTTTTGCTCCACCACAAGAACACTTTGAACAACTTTTCCACTGATGGCCGGTCGGCTACCATAGGTGGCTATCGGCCACTACTACTGGCCGGTCGGCCACTATTTGTGGCTATCGGCCACCACTGGTGGCCGGTTGGCCACCCTTTCCCTGGAATTCTCCTTTTTGCTGCAATGGAGAGCAAACAGAGGCAAAGCAGTGTATTCTCAAACAATATATGTACTATTACCCTCCTTATCATTTCTCAAGCTCAAAGGAGTGTAATTCTTGGCTCTCAAGCCACCAACCAAGCGTTTTCAATGCATGATGGCCAAAGAGTCAAGCTTGTACAAAGTCAATGAATGCACAAATAAGACTCTAAGGGCCACCACCCTATCATGCATGATCAAGGGTGTTGGCGACCAAGAAACATGACACGCTTCATCACTTTGAGTATGAAACGTCCCACATTTCTTGTGTTTGGATTAACGTCCGATCCAAACACATGCAATGCAACACAAATGCTTATCTTGTTCATGTTTTACTTTGCTCATTTTATTTACACATTTTACATTACCAATTAATCCTTTAACCGATTAAGTTCAATATGAAAGTCCTCTAATGAGAGAGGGGTCAACCAAAAGATGGTTTAAGACATAAGAGAGATCATGCCTTTGGTTAGTAGAAACCCTGAAAAGAGGATTAAAACCATTGAGCACAAGCTCTATCTCAAGCTTAAACACAACCTTAAGGTTAACCAACCCTCAAAGCAAATGAAAAGTGAAGAAATGAGGGAGGTTGCAGAATTTTCAGTGCTGAAATGGCAAGAAAAATAGTGCTACAACATGCAAGCAACACATGCACAACATGTTCAAAGCCAAAAACATCAAAGCTAGTGAAGAGCACTACACTAGAGGCATGCAATATCAAGCTCAAATGATCAAACTAGCTCTGGACAGAGCTTAAACATACCAAAATAGTGGCTAAAACATACTGAGACGGTAGCACAAAAAACAAGAAAAACATGCTCACATGTTGGCTCACAAACAAGGCTCAAGGCACAACTCTCAAAAGCAATGAAACAGTGAAATATGTGAGAGTGTGACAGAGCTATACAAACTAACATTACATGTAAAATGATGCTACAACATTCAATCATCTCAAGCAAAACATGTTGGAGGCCTTAAAAATAAAGCTAGTCTCATATGACCATGCATAACAAATCTCATATGACCAAGAAGGCTCAAAACAGAGCTAAAGCATACTAAATAAGTAGCAAAAACATGCTGAGATCAAGTCACAAAAGAGTAGAAAAACGTGCTCATATGCTAGGCCATCTACACATGCAAACAAGACACAAGGAGGGGAGGCCACCCCCTCCTATTTTGGACCTCAAAACATACTTTTTACCATTGAAATTCCCCTAGAATTTAGTGGTTAAAAGGCCAAAAAAAGTTGCTTTAAAAGCTTTGAAAATGGTACAAAAGGCTTCACAAGCCAAAGAGCAAAAAAGGAGACAACCCCCCTCCCCCCCAAACCCAACAAGGCTTAAACCATCATTTTGAAACCTCAAAAATAGAGTTTTTTATGGCTGAAAAACCAGGTCAAAACAGTGTAAAAAGATGGCCAAGTAATGGAATAAAATAAAGCTTTAAAGAGGTAGCTTTATACCTTTGAAGCACAGCAACAAAACAGCTAATATTCTGAACTAAAACCAGCTTTGAGAGCTCAAACAAGACCTCCAAGAACCTCAGCTCCAAGGTGAAGGTGTTTGGCTAAGGGTGCTAGTGCAAATGTGTAGAGAAAACTCACTTTCAAGCACAAAATAGGAAAAGAGAGAGGATTCTAGAGAGAGGGAGAAAATTTGCTCACTAATTTTCTAAACCCTCAAAATGGGGGAGACCCCCCATTATATAGAAAAACAAGCCAAAAGCTTGGCTTCATCCTTCTATACACGTGTATGGACATGAGCATCAGTGATCAACAGCTGGCACAGCTGGCAAATAAATATCTGAAAAAGGAGAAAAATGGCTGTCGGCCATCATTAGTGGCCGATCGGCCACCACTGATGGCCGACAAGCACAAGCCATGGCTGATGGACATTGGGGATGGCTGACAAACCACCCTCTCCTCCAGATTCAAGGCAACAAGCTCTTGGTCCACAACCAAGCACAAAATAGACAAGTTGAGAGGCTCTAAGGCAAGGCGCTCAGCCGAGACCTTCAAGGACTCAAAACGAACATGAGCATGCGAAATCATCGGGTGTTCAAATGATGACGTCCAAGTCTTGAGGATGGTCAAAAATGGGGTGTCTACAGCAAGTCGTAAACATCCTGATTTCATATGTGTTGAATTCTTTAGATATATAAAGATGTGTTCCTTGTTCTTTGAGGAGCAAAATAAAGAAGGGGTGCACCTAGAATTGGCCTTAGTTACAAGAGAAAGGCCACAATGGTGGAAGAAGTATGAAAGATTCCCCAGTGCATTGCCATCATCGCTAGAATCACCGTAGTTTCCATCGACATCGAAGCGATTTTCATCATCGATACTCACCACAGGAGCGGTCAAAACAGCTCCAAGTTGTCATCCTAAAACCAAGAGAGCCATGTTATTAAGGGAAAAAGTGGAGAACGATGGTGTAGAATGGGAAATGAGCTACAAAGTCAAGGTGTTTACCTCTAGAAAGTTGGTGGAATGAGGAAATGACTCCATGGGTAAGGAACTTTGATTGAACCTATGAGCCAACATCAGGCCAAGTCCATAAAAACTGGCCATGAGCATGAGCATAGCTCAAGGATCTGCTATTAACTTCATCGCGATCGTGAACTCTTCTTCCATTATCAACGGTGGGTTCCTCTGGGATAGCCAATTGCTTTTCTCTCCTCCTACGAACAAGTCTTTTCCTACTTCCCGACCGCTAAAAGGAGCTCTTGAGCGTATTACCTCAAAATCAAGAACTACGCATCATCGGAGTTTTCATGAGACCAACTAGCAAAATCTGCATAATAAGGAGAACCCATATCTCGAGAGATGCTGGAAAATGAAGGGATAGAAAGGTTATGAACCATTTAAAGTAAGAAAATGTGCATATCGTGGGTAGTTTGTAACCGAAGTACCACATTTTTACAAACTGTTAGAAGTGGAAAAGTTAAGACCCACTTGAGATTTGCCCGAATGAACCGTTCGAATTCATGTTTGGCCAACCGACCATGGTATTAATCGGCAAGACCTGGGGGAGCTGATCCAGGTGTATTGATGAGTTTTAGAGTGCCAAAACAAGGACATGAATGAATTTAAAGAATTTGGGATAGAAAAAGGTGTTCAAATGTGTGTGTGATCATTCATATGTAAAGCAGAACCGAAAAGTCAGAAGTCATCAAGAAACAAAAAGATTGGTATATACATAAGCCACGAACGATGCAATTCGTTTACAAAAGCAGTTACAAAATGTCCCGTGGCAGTTAGGGTAATTACATTCAATGTTCCTACGAGCTGTACAAAAAAGAGAAGAAGAGAAAAACAGAAAAAGTAGGATATACACTAAGTAGAGCTAAGCAACTAAAGTAACTACCCCAACAAGCAGCGGAATGCCAGCTCCTCCAAGTCCATCATCATCACCACTGGCCCTACTACCAAAAATGCTATTACCAGTGAAAGAATAGTCAAAGGGTCTATCAGGCGCATCATCATGATCATCATCATCACTGCTGATGACGATCACCTCAGGCAAAGTAGTGTCGTCCTCCAAGGAAAGAAGTATCAATCAAAGAGAAAAACGAGAACCATTCAGAAGGAAATGATCAATTCTTGAGGCAACCAAACCTCGTCGTGGATGTTCGGAATATGTGGAGAGACTGAAGTTGATGATAAAGAGTCACGCCCTCGTCCTCATCCTCGTCCTCATCCTCGTCGACTTCAGATGCCCAAACCATGTCGCTCATAATGAGCCTGTCCAGGACAGTAATAACATCCTTGCCTGCGTGCCCAAGTCTTTGCAGGCTCGTTGACCGTTATCCATCTGCTATTACTAGCACCCCTGTGAGGGTGTCCTAAACCATATCTCTTTGTATGTGTCACCATATACGCGAGCTCCGGGACAATGCCATCAATCATGACCATGATAAGAGCCTCTGTTACCGTGTTCCTGGAGAAAGTATCACTATCTGTTAGTGTGTTTGGTTCGTTGAATCCAATGGGAGAGTTGGGAGGAAACGGGAAGAGGTCTTCATCAGCTATGGGTGGTGATCAAAAAGAGTATCTGATGATTGGAGAATTGGTTTTGGATAAGAAGGAATGAAAGTTGGACGGTCGTACCTTTTTATAAACTTTCAAAATTGTGAAATGACTATTTTGGCCCTGTAAAAACCCAATAGAGCCAGCCGATCACTTCCTAATTCGGCCGCCCAGTTTTTTAATCAGCCAAAGGAGTAGCAATGGTATGTTGGACAGGAAGTGTACAAAGGTATACAGTGGTTGCCTAGTGGTGCATGGTTATCATCCTTGTCATATTCTGAAGGTATAAGTTTTTAGCGGTACTTGCAGAAAGGGAGCTTTGTCCTTATTTTTGTTATGTTTTTCCTACATTTGCCTCAACGGCATAATGCTTTTATTATTGTAATCACTCCGTACACGTGCGAAGAGTATAAGGCGTGAACCTTCGGTTAATACAGCCCCTTGCGCGGGTTGGCAATTAACACCACCCTTGGTTAATACTGCCCCCTATGGGGTTGGCGGTTAACACAACCCTCGGTTAATATCACTCCCTACGTGGGTTGGCGGTTAATATTGCCCCCAGTGCAGGTTGATAGTTAACACCACATTCGATTAATACCACCCCCTACGGGGTTGGCAATTAACACCACCCTCAGATAATACCCCCTGCGCTGGTTGGTGGTTAACACCATTCTCAGTTAATACCTCCCCCTGCGCGGGTTGGCAGTCAACACCATCCTCGCTCAATACCACCTCTTGTGTGAGTTGGCGATTCACACCACCCTCGGCTAATTCCACCCCCTACGGGGTTGGCAGTTAACACCACCGTTTCTCTTTTTGTACTGCAGCATGTTAAAGTGTGTTGTGGAGTTCCTTGTTGCTATGATTGTTAGTCATATGCGAATTTGGCTGTAGTCATCCTTGTCATTTTCTTTTCTATGCTATGGCACAAATAGGTGTTGCATTTCTTTTATTCGTGTAGAGCATGCTCATATGTGTTGTACGTCGTCTCTCATATTTTTTGCTATGGTTGGCTTGCTTT
Source organism: Camellia japonica (assembly GCA_030407325.1). Lineage (NCBI taxonomy): Eukaryota > Viridiplantae > Streptophyta > Magnoliopsida > Ericales > Theaceae > Camellia > Camellia japonica. The sequence continues at coordinate 129,949,896 of JAPPVO010000019.1, read as the reverse complement.
GTGTCATTTGCATGTGGTCCTCCTCTTTCTTTTGCCATCTTTGTAACTTTAAGTTTGTTCCACATTGTCACCTTCAATGGTGCTCACATCATCAAGCTTTTCAAAACTCTGGCAGTGTGCTACACGTAAGGCCAATTATCAAATAATGGCAATGCGCACCGTGTAAGCCCAACTTTTCAAATACGTTTCGAGCATGCTAGTTGCATTCTGCCTCGAAACTTTGTTAGTATAATTTCTTACAAAGGGATATGTAGGCAACCCTCATGGTCAACCAAATTTTCATCTGCATTTTATTTGTTTGCCCAAGTCTTACGGCCTTGTTAAAAGGGTCATCTTCGGGTTTTGACATTCACTCACATTATGAAATGGCACACCAAGCTCTATCAAAAAAAGGCAACTATAGACACCACATTTTTGACCTGCCTTAATACTTTTTGAGTTCCTGATGATGAAGACAAGATGTGTTAATCTTACAAGTGCTATGGCCAGTGGCCTAAAGATCAAGCTTTAAATCCTTTAAAGACCTATTTTAGGCAAAATGTTTTTCGACCAAAGTGGAAACCCTTTTTCAAAACAAGTTTTAGTGGTGCAACTGCAGACATTACTGCAAAGTTCTGAGGCTCATATTTTCAAAATCATAGTGTTGTATTCTTTTAAACAAACTGAGCAAAGAATATAGCGGAAATCAATGGAAGAGATGAAATCCTCTGAAATACCTGGTTGTCCTTTCAATTCAGGCTAACCCTCTCTTGTTGATCGGACGGTGTGCTACTAACCGGCTAGGCACCATATGTTGGGCGGCTGCAAAAGCACTCGACCGATCACCAAGGACTACAACTGATTGAATGTTTCGAGTACATAGCATTTCGGGAATTTCAACTTGTTTTGCTTCCCTACCACATATATGTCAAATATTTATGACCTGAGCTCTATATATAGAGCTTGGCAGCTCATTTCAAAGGGTTGAAAAAACTTGCCCAAAGTCTAAACAAGCTTTGGAGCTTCTTTATCTTCTCCTCTTACCTCTTACCTACCACATCCACCTTTTAACATTAAATACTCCATTAAAGCTTGATCACAAGCTCTGGACAAAAGTACTTGGACATTAAAGAACACACCCAAAAGCTCTTGAATGAATCTAAAGGGAATTTGTGAATGAAAGAATTCATCGTCTTTAAGAGGTACATTCTTTGCATCCTTGATCATCTTCTTCTTACTTTTTCTTTAGTTCTAACTTCATTTTCAATTATGTAATCATTGTAAGTCCTCATGAATGTGGAGGGAGTAGCCTTAGCGACCCATCCATTGAGTTGATAGCCATTTCTTTACTTTCTTGCATTCTTTATCTCTAGATTCGTAGTTGTTATCTATTTTGGTAGTAGCTTTAGCCATCCATTCACAAGTTCAATAAGTAAAGTACGTTTTCCTTGTTATTACACTCCTTTTCACATATTCTATCTCTCAAGTGTATTGATCTATGTCTTTCAACTCCTTACTCAATGATAATGAGTGTTAAGGTTGTTCCATGGGATTGTTTGGGTGATCTATGGAATTTGATGTTGAGAAGTGGTGTTCTTTCCTTTTATTTCAATTGTTGTAATAATCCTCCAACTACACATCTTTCTAACCCTTTTATTTACAAGCTTTCGGTACTGCATCACGTTTTCTTTATCATGCCTGTATATGACATCCATTTTTCATGCATTCGAGCCCAGATCATCTGCATTTGTGGAATTTACTATTTTCAAAGATGAATACGTGCATAACCCCATGTTTTAAGATAATACTCATGTTATGTCTTAGTATTCGGACCCATTGACGAATGTGTGGGATGCCTTTCAGGGTTACCAAGTGCACCCAACAGTTCAAACTCTTGATTTTTGATCTGATATCACTAGTGTAGTGTGAAATAGAAAATGAGAGTCCAAATCTAGCAACTTCCATAGAAAATCCATTTTATTGCAAAACATTGTCAAAGATGGACTATATCACCAGATTTCAAAGTCGCCACCTAATCTTTTGGGGAAATTAAGAAATCTGTGACTCGTGCCAAAGGCCACCGTCCGTCATAACCAAAGTGTCTCGGCTCGAGAACTTAAGTATGAGAGGGGAAGGTCATTAATTGAGCACCCCACTCACCTAATCAAAGATCAGCCTCTACTAAGTCATAATGTGATTTTTGTAATCAATGTATATCCATGTTCTGGTTATTAATAATGCTACCATTACTATCTGAGATATTCAAATATAGATTGTGTCGTTAATTTTGGTTATGCTCTAACTTCATGCTTTTGAAACAAGGTTTTCTTGGATAAAATCCACAACATAAATATCATCTACACTCCAAAACAAATAACACAACCTATATCCACTAGCATTCAAGTAGATATCTCATTTAAGGACTTCGCCTCATGATGTAGTAACAAATATGATAAGGAACATACACATGCAATATGCTAAGGCCCAAAATGCTCACCTAGTACTCTAAGGCGAGTCCTAACACATATACAGACATATACAAATATGCATGATCCTATATGCAAATTACTAAAGCAATACACACAGAACATGCATCTAGGAGTTTGGATGCTAGGATGTGGTATGAGTATCATCTCAAGACATGGATTTATGAACGTATTCATCTTTGAAGATAGTAAATCCTACCAATGCGGATAATCCAGACCCAAATGCATGAAAAGTAGATGCAATATATAGGCATGATAAAGAAAAACATGATGCAATACCGAAAGTAGGTAAATAAAAGGGTTAGAAAGACATAGGGTTGGAAGATTATTACAACAATTTGAATAAGAAAAGGAGGAGAGAGAGAGAGAGAGAGAGAGATTATTATAATAATGAATCGATTCATCTTAACTACTATTGAATCTAACAAATCATAAGGAAAAATAAAAAATGAAAAATAAAAAAATCTAGGGGCTTCAGAACTACCTAGGGGAGCATTCTCTAGAAATTGTCTGTTCTATCCTTGGGGGAATGATCGGCCAGACACAAAGTGAGTCTGCTGCACGAGGAAGTGGCTGGCCGAATTTCTCCTTCGGATGGGGAATAAGTCAGTGCAGAATTCTAGGATAGAAGCTAAAAAGGCACATTCTAGGTGATGCTCAACCCCTCTGCCTCCTCTATTGACAGGGATCACTCGAGAAAGAGACAGATACGCCAAAACCCTCAATAATGGTAAAAATAGGTATATACAACATATATTTTACAATAAATCAACGATTAAGTGGATCAAAATCAAGAAAAAATTCAAGCCCAAGAAAGGAATAAGAACCTACATATTCTCTTTGTGAATAAACCTAAATTAATACACAAATTCATGTATTAAATGGAGAGTATAGATTAATGCAAATCATTTCTTAGCGAAAGATTTGCCTATTAAAACAAGAGATTCATCAAATTCATTGAAAATCTCCTCATCTAGTCATAGAACAAGGATGATAACATCCCTTTCTATGTTCACAAATGATTGAGAAGGGAGTTTTCAACTTCTTTTGACCTAAAATCTCTTGTTTTACTTCCAAAAAAACTCAATGAAAAAGGGGCAGCACCATTTATCTGCATCAAATCCCATAGATCACTAAAGCAATCCCATGGAACAACCCCTAGCACTCATGGTAATAGAGTAAGGAGTGGAACCACATGGGTTAACACACTTGAGAGACAGAAAAAAGTGAGGATAAGGAGTGTAATAACAAGAAAAGCTACCATACTTATTGAACTTGTGAATGGATGGCTAAAACTACACCCAATCTCATTCAAACGGATCCAAAAACATATGACAACTACAAATTTAAAGCTAAGGAAAGCAATTAAGTAGAGAAATGGCTATCAACTCAATGGATGGGTGGCTAAGGTTACTCCCTTCATATTCTTGAGGACTTACAACAATCACATAATGGAGAATAGAGTTAAAACCAACGGAAAAAGGAGAGGGGATGATCAAAGAAGCAAAGGATTCACCTCTTTGTGAGGATGAGTTCTTTTTGTTCACAAACTCTCTTTGAGGTCCCTCAAGAACTCTTAAGTTCACTCTTTAATGTCCAAAAGTCCTTTGTCTAGAGCTTAGGATCAAGCTTTAATGGAGAATTTAATGTTAAAGTTGAAGGTGGTAGGTGGGAGGCAAGGAAAGAACGAGAGAGAGCTCTCAAGCCTTGCTATCCCTTGGGCAAGTGTTTTTTCCAACCCTTTGAAAAGAGCTGACGAGCTCTATATATAGAGCTCAGGTCACCAATATCTGAGATATTTGTGGTAGGTAAGCAAAAAAAGCTGAAATCCCTGAAAATACTCTATACCCGGAACATTCAGCCGCCGAGTTTCTTGATGATCAGTCGAGTGCTTTTGTGACCTGCCATCATATGGTGTCTGGCCAGCCGGTGGGCACATCATTAGATTAACAAAAGTAGGTTAGTCTGAATTGAAGGGAGAAACAGGTATTTTAGAGGATTTCATCATTTCCATTCACTTCCACTATATTCTTTGCTTTGTTTGTTTAAAAGAATACAATGCTTTGATTTTGAAATATGAGCCTCAGAACATTGTGGTAATGTCTGGAATTTGTACCACTAACACTCATTTTGAAAGAGGTTTCCATTTTGGTTGAAAAATATTTTGTCCAAAACAGGTCGTTGGAGGGTTTAAAGCTTGATCCTTAGAACTGTTACCGTGGAACTTGCAAAGATTAACACCTCTCATTTTCATCATTGAGAACTCAAAAAGGAGCGCCCAAGTCTTAAGGCTAATAAAAAATGGGGTGTCAATAGTTGCCCCTATTCGACAGAGCTCGGTGCATCATTTCATAACGTGAGTGAATATCAAAGCCTGAAGATGACCCTTTTTGACGAGGCCATAAGACTTGGGCAAATAAAGAATATGCAGCTAAAATTTGGTTGAACCTAAGGGTTACCTACATATCCCTTTGCAAGGAATCAAACCAGTCTAGTTTTGAGGCAGAATGTAAATCCCTCACTCAACATATATTTGAAAAGATTGGGCTTATGCGGTGCGCGCTTCCATGATTTCATAGTTGGGCTTAATTGTGCCATACTACTGGAGTTTTGAAAAACTTGATGATACGAATGCCACAGAAGGTGACGAGATGGAACATGGATAAAGCTGCAAAGATGACAAAAGAAAGAGGAGGACCTCATGCAAACAACTTGTAAAGCAAGCTAACAACTACAAAAAATGTAAAGAACGATACATAACACGAACAAACATGCAATGTATGAAAGAAATGCAACACCCACCCATACCATGGCACGAGAGGGAAACAGAAAAGGATGGATGCTACCAAAGCAGCATATGATTGGAAATCACAGCAACAAGGAGCTCCCCAACACACTCCAAACATACCGTAACATGAAGGAAGAAAAGATGGTGTTAACCACCAACACATGCAGGGGTGCGATATTAACCAAGGGTGGTGTTAACTGCCAACCCGCACAGGGGGCGGTATTAACTGAGGATGGTGTTAACCATCAACCCCTCAGGGGTTGATATTAACTGAGCATGGTGTTAACTGCCAACCTCATAGAGGGCGGTATTAACTGAGGGTGGTGTTAATCACCAACCCAACTGGGGGCAGTATTAACCAAGGGTGGTGTTAACTGCTAACCCCATAGAGGGCAGTATTAACCAAGGGCGGTGTTAATAGCCAACCCGCTCAGGAGGTGGTATTAATCGAGGGTGGTGTTAACCACTAACCGCGTAGAGGACAGGATTAACTGAGGGTTTATGCCTTACACACTTCATACATGTGGGGAGCAATTGCAACAGTAGAAGGATTATGCCACTGAGGCAAATGCAGGAAAAACACAACAAAGATAGGGGCAAACCTTCCTCTCTACAAGTTCTGTTGAATAATCTTGCCTTAGAACATGACAAGGATAACAACCATACATCTCTAAGTACCTACTACACACTTTTGAACAACTTTCTTCCAATAAGCCGTTGATGCTTACTTAGCCAGCTAAGAAATTGATTGGCCGAATAAAGGAGTGGTTGGTCGGCTCTATCAGGTTTTTACATGATCAAAACAGTCATTTCACTTCTTTGAAAGTTTAGAAAAAGGTGCGACCATCTGACTTCCTTTCATTTCCGTCCGAAAACACCTCACAAGTCCTCTGGAACTCCATCTAATCACTTCATATAGCTGATGATGATTTCCTCTCATTTCCTTCCAACTCTCCGATTGGATTTGATAAACTAAATACACCATCAAACAGTGATACCTCCTCCAAAAACACAGTAGTAGAGGCTCTTGTCACGGCCATGATAGATGGTATTGACCTAGAGTTTGCTTATATTATTATCCATATGAGGAGGCACATATTAGGACACCCTCGCAGGAGTGCTAGTAGTAGCAGGCAGATAGGTAGCGGTTGAAGAGCCTGCGTAGACTCAGGTCCACTAGAGGGAGTTCTTGACCGTATTACTTCCATGTCCAAAACTATGGCATCATCAGAGCGTTCATCGAATAATCCAACAAAGTCCGAGTAATGAAGAGAACCCATATTTTGAGATACACTGAAAAGGGAAGGGTGAGAGAGGTTGTAAACCATTTGAAAGTAAGAGAAGGTGTACAAAGCCACATAAACAACAACTTCAGGTGGCTGTGGGTTGTTTGCAGCCGAAGTACCGCCTTTTTGCATGCTGTTAGAAGTGGAAAAGTCAAGACTTACTCGGGAAAAGCCCTTTTTGGCTGACCGACCATGATATTGGCCGGTAGGTTCTAGGGAAGCCAGTCCAAAAGAACTAATGAGTTTCAAGGTGCCAAAGCAAGGGCAGGCATGCATTTTCAAGGTTTATGGGGGAAAAAAGGGTGTTCAGGTGCATGTATAATTATTTAGAAGTAAAGTGGAGCAAGTAAGTCATGAAGTCGGAAGTCATTCACAAGCAAAAAAGTTGTTATATACATATGTGGGCCATGAATGGCGTATATTGTTTACAAAAACAGTTACAAAATGTCCTATGACAGTTAAGGATATTACATTCAAAGTTCCTAGAAAAAAAAAAAGCAAGGAAAAGTGGAGTATAAGCTATAAGGCAAAGCTAGGTGGCTGGAGCCATCATCCCAGTGGGCAACGGGGTGCAAAGTCCACCAAGGGCATCATCATTGCTACTAACCCCACTACCGAAGACACTACTGCCTGGAGAGAAATAATCAAGGGGTCCGTAAGGTGTGTCATCATCGTCATCATCACTGGTAATGACAATCACCTCGGGCAAAGCAGCTTTGTCCTATGACAAAGAAGGAGTGTCAATCAAAGAAAAGTGGAAAGTATTATAGGGGAACCATTCAGGAGGAAATGATCAGTTCTGGAGGTAACCAAACCTCATGATGGATGTTTGGAATATGTAGAGCTACTAAAACTTGGTTGTGTCCAAGTCCTCGTCGACCTCGGAGACCCAGGGCATGTCGCTCATGAGGAGCCTATCTAGGACCGGTTTGATGATCTATATTTGCTATTATACATTTCCGAAGTGTGCTTTAACTACGTTGAGAACGTTATATATTTTGCTAAAGTTATGGAACCCATTCATTTAACCTCCTTACATTGAGATTATTCACTGGGCTCTAGCTCATTGTTTATGTATATGTATGTAGGTGATCAACCACTGAATCAAACTTAGCAGCATTGATCTGAACCCAGTTTTATCAAGCCAACTATTGTGCCTCACCACGAGGTTTCGAACCGTCAGATGTTACGGCCTTTTGGGTGGTTCTAAGTTCACCCTTTTGAACTTGTGTATAAGTAACTTGAATATTTTATGTATTGTTTGGGTAATGGGATTTAATTCCTTAACTTACATTTTTATTTTGTATATAGAGGTGATATTGTAATAACCCGACCCTCTTATATGCTTTAAGCCTTTAATTATATGTGTAATTATATGCTTAATGCGAAATTTCATATGAAATTGTGTTTAATTATGTGAATTATATGATTATGGAATCATATCTGTCGATTGTGAGAAAAATCTGTTAAAATTGAAACGTTTGGACTAGAAATTGGAAGCCTTAGAAGCGCGATAACTTAAAATTGACTTTACAGTTTTGATCAACATGATTTTTAGGCCATAATATGAATTTTTGTAAAAATTTGATTCGTAACGAATTAAATTGATTTAATCAAGCTAGCTTTAGATAAGCTGAGTTAGAGGCAACACTTGAATCAAAAACATAAAAATATCTCCTGCAGAAGAGAAGAAAGAAGAGAGAGAGAGAAGAGAGAGAGAGAGACGAGAGAGAGAGAGAGAGAGAGATCAACTAAGAGCTTGAAGAATTTGAGGGAGTTCAAAGATTGGTGCTCAAGGTGAGTGTAAATCAACTCACTCCCTTCAATTGATTATCATCAAGCATTTAAATGCAGCTTTTCACTCATATAAGTTAGGGTTTTGATATAAAGACTTTGTTTAGGGAAATATCCATGGAAATCACCTAGATTCATTGTATTTAATAACTTGAGAGTTGATTCTTGTATTTTGGGTTTGTTTTGAGTTAGCTTGAGAGAATTTACCTTCTAATCTTCAAGTTTTGTATGTTTTGATATACATATGTTGGTTTCTCTTTTGGTCAACCATGAAAAGATGAAATGATGAAAGGAAATGTGATCATTAAGTTGTATAGATTTCTTTAAAATGGATTATGATCTATTTATGTATGAATTCATGTTTATTATGTTCACATGGTATGATATTGAAGAGATATTGCTTATATTTTCCCTTAGAAATGCCTTTGGAAAGTTTGATCCATGATGAATTTCAGACAACTCAAAACAAAGCCAGAACCGCACATTCAGGGCTCACAGCCGCACGTGGAAAAAAAAGGGAGATAGACTGGAGCTTACTGCAGTAAAAGCATGTGTGGCGCACCTTCCCACATGTGCAGTGGGAAACTTCCGCATGTGCGGCCCATGGGGGAAATTTTTGTCAACTTTCTTGCCTTTGTTTGACCCTCTAAAATTATTATGTACATTTGATCCTTCTAAAATGCTTACAATTTAATATGAATTAATGAATCGGACATTGAATAGAAAGAGAAAGCTAAAGGAAAGTGACTTACTTGTGAGTTGTATGTTGTGTGTAGGTCACGTACAAGAAGGGACTATTGGTCATCCACATCACTGTGAGTAATAGTAGTGTAACGATATGTTTTATTCACATATTGTACTCATATGTTTTATTCCTGTGGGAGCCGAATAAATATGTGTTCAAGAGGATCAATTAGAGCGCCGAGAACGATGGTAAGCCTAGCTCGGTGTAATCAAAGCTTTTGAACAAGAACAAGACTGAGTAAAATCCAGCCCATGGGCTGAATTTGACAAATAGATTTCTGACGTACCTGGGGGTCCCAGATATGATAATGAAAGGGCGGGCCCCAGGGGAGCAGTATAAAAAGAAAAGGATCAGCCGAAGAGAGGTATGTGTGAATATAGAAGATAACTTGAAATAGAAGTAAACAAGAGAGAATACTGATTTGTCCGTCGGAGTGCTAATTCCGGCACCCCCGACCGGAGTGTTCATCCCTTTTTCCGGTAGCAATCAGGGGATCAAAGACATCTGACTGGATTCTGGAGTATTTCCAAACCTCTTCACTACAATTGGTGCCATCTGTGGGAATACTTAAGTGCATCCATGGTGGGTGTAACAAATGATCCTCCGATAGTTGCTGATGATGTCACTCCAAGAGATGACATTACTCCAAGAAACATGCTTGGACTAGAGAATATCACCGCGTGATGGGCCCTGAACTTTGACCCAGTAGCTCAAACCTCACTCTCAACTTCTGTGCAAGAGACTGTGCAGACGATCATGGATCAAGCAAAGTGAAATGAACAGCGCCTTGAACATATAATGGCTGAGAACCAGCGTCTGCGTAAGGAATTAGCCCTGGAGCTAGCCAAATCCCAACAGGTCGCACGCCATGACCCTGGTCGATCACCAGAAAAGAAGAATGATTGAAGACATCGACTTCAGAAACATGATAATGGTAGTGATTCTGATTTAGCATCCCAGGAACCCAAAAAGAAAGGACGAGTCGATGAATCCAGTTCATCCGAAGGAAGTCCATATGTACGGCACAGACAAGGGAAATACAGTGATGAGTCGGATGAAGAAGACAAGCACGACCCTTTCGTATGACGTATTGCAAGGGCTGTGCTGCCTAAAAAGTTCAAAGCACCGACGTTCACCCTGTATAATGAAAAATCAGATTCCATTGACCATATTTGTCATTATAAACAAGCGATGACGTTGCATGCTGTAGACCCGACTTTCTCCGCGCGCCCCCCTTTCGGAGAGGTGTGAATTGGTTTTACTACAGTTAAGACTCCTGTCATGGTTCTGAATCTAATCTCACAAAGTGCAATGTGAGACTGATAAACATCAAAGAGTCCAAATCCGGCAAATCGTTTTGGAAAATCGATTTTGAATAAAAAGCGCCAAACATTGACTGCTTTGCCAGATTACAGAGTCGCCACCTAAATATTTTATTTTGGGAAATTTAGGAAACCCTGACTCGTGCCAAAGGTCACGTGTCCGTTATCACCAAAGTTGCCTCGGCTCGGGAACTTGGGTACGAGAGGGGAAGGTCCTTAAATGAGCACCCCTGCTCGCCCGATCAAAGGATCGGCCTCTACTAAGCATGATATGTTGTTTTATAAACACATGTGTTCTTATTTTGATTATTAGCTAACTTTACTATGTGATGTGCATAGCATACAAGTATAGACTCAATCACGAGAATTGGAACAAAACAACTCATGTTTGTTTTTGAAAATGGTTTGAAAGTGCTACTCGCAAGTAGGCTAAAGCGCGGATTTGCCACCCTCAGAGTGGGCTTAAAACATGATGTTACTACTTCGCAAAGTGGGCTTAAAACTCACAATCATCGAGCTGTTCTAATTCAGGCAATCAAGCCTCCACCCACAGGCATTCATGCAGTTAATCACTTAAGAAAATAGCCTCATGGAAACGCTCACACTCATGCAAGTATGCTAAAGCGCAACACTTACAGTGTACTCCAAGCCAAAACAAAAGCGAGTTAGAAATATGCATGATCCTAACTATACAAAATGCTTAATGCAACATATGCAGTATGCAACTAAATAGGCTCGATTATCTAAGATGGCATATGAATGCGACAATTGATACACGCATTCAAATAGGTATTGAAATACGATGCAGTTTGAATGATGCATCGAGCCTGGTGCACGCAAGATAAATGAATGGATGCAAACATGCAAGCATAGGGTATGCTAATCAAAACGTGCCCTAAAACTAACCATCGTAAGCGGTTAAGTAAAAGGGAGAAAGAAGTGGGGTTGGAAGACATGCACACACGCACGCACGCTTATTACAACATTGCGCCCTCTCGAAGGAGGGTCCGAATGATCAAGCTAAGCTACATTAAGCTAAGCTAAGCCAACTAATCTAATTAACTAATTAGACTAATTATTACAAAACAAAACGAATAACTAGCAAACTACTTACTAATTATTACAACACTTTAACTAATTAACAAATTAGCTAATTAAATTACAAAACCAACTAAATATGCATGATATTTAAATTAGGCTACCTCAGCTCTGCCTTGGGAAATGAAGAATGCATGCTCTCAGTTGCCGCCCCGAAATGCCTTCCGGTTTGCTCTTGAGAGGCTCTGTTTGCAGGGTGTCTCCAAGAATTTCCTGCTCTGCCTTACCAACTCACAGCTGAGGAATGCACCAGTGGCCTGTCGGCCATGGAAGCTTGCTGCCGACCACCTGCCGGCCAAGGATGAAGCAGTGCTGGCCATCTGTGAGGCATTGCTAGCCACTGGTGTGCTGTATCACCATTTTGCAACAGAGCTCAAACCAGAGGAAAATGGAGGGTCTCCCAAGGGTATGTGTGTACTATACCCCTCCTTATCATCTCAAAACATCGAAGTAGAGGCACCATTGAATCCAAGACCACCAATCAAGCATTTTGAGTGCATGATGGCCAAAGATCCAATTTGTACACATTTAATAAATGCACAAAACAAGACTCTAGGACCACTACCTTATCATGCATGATCAAGGGCAATGGAGACAAAGGAGATTGGCTGATTTCATCACTTTGAGTATGAAATGGACCAATCTACCTTGTGTTCAATATAACGTCCGATTGAACACAATGCAATGCAAACACAACATGCTTACCTTGGCCATGTTTTACTTGTCCAATTCCTGTTTACACATTTTAAGATTACCAAATCATTCTTTAATCGGTTTGTCCAATGTGAAAGTCCTCTAATGAGAGAGGGGTCAACCAAAGAATGGTTTAAGACATGAGAGAGATCATGCCTTTAACTAGTAGAAACCCTCAAAAGAGAGTTAAAGCCATTGAGCACACGCTCTATCTCATGCTTAAACACAACCTAAGGTTAACCAACCCTCAAAACAAATAGAAAAATGAAGAAATGAGGGAGGTTGCAGAATTTCAGTGCTGAAGTGGCATGAAACACAAGACTATAACATGCAAACAACTCATGTACAACATGTTAGGAACCAAAAGCATTAAAGCTAGTGAAGAGCACTACACTAGAGGCATGCAATATCAAGCACAAAGGACCAAACTAGCTCTGGACAGAGCTTAAACATGCCAAAACAGTGGCTAAAATGAGCTGAGATGGTAGCATGAAAAGCAAGAAAAACATGCTTATGTAATGGCTCCTAAACAAGGCTCAAAGCACAACTCTTAAAAGCAATGAAAGAGTGAAATATGTGAGAGTGTGACTAAGCTATATGCACTGAAATTACATGTTAAATGATGCCAAAACATGCAATCAACACATGCACAACATGTTAGAGGCCTTAACTCACAAAGCTAGTGAAGCCATTTACACTATAGCTATGCATAACAAGTCTTGACGGACTTAACCGACCCAAAAAAGATTTAAAGCATGTCAAAACAGTAGCTAAAATGTGTTGGAATCAAGCTTACACAAGCTAGAATAATAGGCTAACTCATTAGGCATGTTAGACTAGTAAGAATAATTGCACTACAAGTGCAAAAAACAAGCAACAAGTGCTCCAACCAACCAAAAACAGAGTTGAGACATGTCAAAATAGGGCCTAAAACATGCTTGAAGTAGGCTAAAAAGGGCTAGAATGAAAGGCTAACACATAGCACAAACTAGACTATTAAGCACCATTGCACTACAAGCATACAAAGCAAGTGTCAAGTGACTTAACCAGCCCCAAACAGAGGTAAAACAAGTCAAAAAAGTAGCAAAAACATGCTGAGATCAAGTCATAAGATGGTAGAAAAACATGCTCACATCTTAGGCTATCTACTCATGCAAACAAGACACAAGGAGAGGAGGCCAACCCCTCCTATTTTGGACCTCAAAACATGTTTTCTACCACTGAAATAACTCTGAATTTCAGTGGTTTGAAGGGCCAAAAAGTTGGTTTGAAAGGTGATGAAAGATGGCACAAAAAGCTTCACAAGCTAAAGAGCAAAAAGGGGGGACAACCCCCTAACTCATAAGGGCTCAAACCACCACTTTTAGGACTGAAAAATAGAACTTTTTACATGCCAAAACCAGCCTTGAAATGGTGGAAAAGCATGGCAAAACAAGTATGAAGAACAAGCTTAAAGGGAGAGAATTATACCCCTTGAAGGGAAGAGTGATTCTTGGCACCAATTCAAGCCAAAAGCCTCTTAAGGAGCTCCAATATAGCTTCAAGCAGCTTCAGTCCGAAGATGAACCACTTTGGTCAAGGATGTATAGGCTTAAGTTTGATGTATACAAGCTTCTAAGCACAAATGCTCAAGAGAGAGAGAAATCTAAAGAGAGAGGATTGTAGAGAGAGAGGTTCTAGAGAGAGAGGCTCTCAAACTTTTGCTCCTAAAGTGTTTCTAACCTTCAAAACCATAGAGAAGGCTCTCTATATATAGAAGAATGAGGCTCCAGGTCGAAAATATCCCAAAAGGGATAGCTGTAACAACTGGAGGACAAATATTTGCAAAAAACTGCCTTTTTGCATCAATGGCCGGCACTGCTTCATTGATGGCCGGCACTTGATCATTGTTGGTCGGCATAGGTCACCCTTGGATGGCAGGGGGCTGGCATAGGCCATTCATGGCCGGCACATGCCCAAAAAAGCCCATTTATGGCCAGCATCCTCGACCTCTGGTTGGCCAGAAAAATCTGCTTTTTGGGCCCGACTTCAAATGGGAATATCTCCTTCATCGGGACTCCTTTGCTGGTAATGCTTGAACCTAAATTGAAGCCCTTGAAGTCTTCTTTCCAATGGTGGTAGCCTCATATCAAAATTCCAACTGTGAAAAACGTTATGCCTGTTTGAGTGAAGACTGCTCAGTTTCGATCCTACCCGGATTCATGCCAAACTTCTCCTCAACTAGTTTTCTTCTCTCCTCTCCCATCTTCTTCAACTCCAAACCACTAAATATGGTGTTTTGAAAGATTTTTCAAAGAGTTCAGCTCTCTTTCATTCATTTCCACTGTGTCCTTGCTCGATTTACCGAAAAGCGCAACATTTAACAAAATGCGAGCATCAGAACATCGTAGGAACTCTTTTTAAAACTATTTTGAAAGAGAGGGTTTTAAGGTCTCAAAATCATTTTGGTCAAAATAGTTTTGGTCCAAAAATGGGGTGTAATGTTTCAGATTTGACGCTCTCCTTGCCAAAGAAATCGACCCTTTACACTGCACACCTTTCATCACCAAGTAAACAATCAGTAGCACCCAAGTCTTAAGGGCAGGCCAAAGAAAAGGTGTCGGAAGGAGCGATCTGCTGAGGAAAGATCGTGATCCTAAATGCTGAATGTAACAAAACAAATTACGATGCAATGGATGCAATGGATGCAGTGAATAAGGCGCACGACCAAACCATATCTTGCCTAGAAAAGGCATGGACACAAAACAGACCACGTCTAACACAGAAAAGGTGTCGACACCCTCAAACCACAATTCTCTTAGTGGAATAGGTGCGTACACATTATCACAGAGCCATGCTTCAACAAAGGAAATGTATGAGCACATGCCAGACTAAGCTTAACATGGAAAGGATGCACGCGATAAGACAGATATGATGCAATAGATGCATGCGATAGATGCTATATGCAATGTAATAGACATAATAGATGATGTAGTAGCTAGGAAGTAAAGGTACCTTACAGGGGCAATTGGCAATGACTCACCTTATGCCGATGTGGGATCTTCCTTTTCTGCATCTTGCATTTTCGAACCACAGGTACTACTTTTCTCCCAAGCTATGGTCGGAGCTTTCCCTATTCTCCAAAAGGGTGACAGACTAGGTTGGTTTAGTATCCAGAATTGAGGCGCATACCCGAGGATACACCCCTGGGTATTTAAACCAGACTTTAGTCTCAGAAATTTCGAACCTTTGCGTTCTAGGCATCAACCATTCGAACTCTAGTTTCCACCGTCGTAGTTGGTCTCCTAGGAACTCACCGTAAGCACAGGCAGGTGGCTATACCAGACCATTGGATGTCGTTCGAGCACGACAAACACCAAAGGAATTGTACCTTCATAGGATTTAAGGTCTCCTAGACTAGAGGAGGGATGTGAATACGTCCAAACGTGTCTCATGCGAAAGGAGAAAGTGAATAAATGAACATCGGAACGCATCCGAATGTTCAAATCCGAAGACGTCTTAACGCACCACATGCGAGACGAGAAGAGGAATGAATGAACACCAGAACGCGTCCGAGTGTTCGAAACCGAAGACGTCCTAACGCACCACATGCGAGAGGAGAAGGGTTGAATGAACATCGAAACGCATCCGAGTGTTCGAAACCGAAGACGTCCTAACGCACCACATGCGAGAGGAGAAGGGTGTGGTGTGAACACTGGGACGCACCCACGTGTTCTAAACCAAAGCATCCTAACGCGCCGCGCGCGAGAGGAGAAAGAGGGTGATGAGAACACCGGGACGCACCAAAATGTCTCTAACTGAAAGCATCCTATCGCGCCACACGCGAGAGGAGAAAGGAGTGGTATGAACACCGGGATGCACCCGCATGTTCTAAACCAAAGCGTCCTAACGCACCGCACGCGAGAGGAGAAACAAGGGTAACGAGAACACCGAGACGCACCCAAATGTCTCTAACCGAAAGTGTCCTATCGCACCACACGCGAGAGGAGAAAGGAGTGGTGTGAACACCGGGACGCACCCGCGTGTTCTAAACCGAAGCGTCCTAACGCGCTGCACAAGAGAGGAGAAACAAGGGTAACGAGAACACTGGGACGCAACCAAATGTCGCTAACCGAAAGCGTCCTATCGCGCCACACGCAAGAGGAGAAAGGAGTTGTTTGAACACCGGGACACACCCACGTGTTCTAAACCAAAGCGTCCTAACGCACCGCACGCAAGAGGAGAAAGGAGTGGTGTGAACACCGGGACGCACCCGCGTGTTCTAAACCAAAGCGTCATAACGCACCGCACGCGAGAGGAGAATGGAGTGGTGTGAGCACCGGGACGCACCCGCGTGTTCTAAACCAAAGCGTCCTAACGCGCCGCATGCGATAGGAGAAAGAGGGTAACAAGAACACCGGGATGCACCCAAATGTCTCTAACCGAAAGCATCCTATCGCGCCACACGCGAGAGAAGAAAGGAGTGGTGTGAACACCGGGACGCACCCGCGTGTTCTAAACCAAAGCATCCTAACGTGCCACACGCGAGAGGAGAAAGGAGTAACGTGAACACCAGGACGCACCCGCGTGTTCTAAACCAAAGCGTCCTAACACGTCGCACACGAGAGGAGAACGGAGTAACGTGAACACCAGGACGCACCCGCGTGTTCTAAACCAAAGTGTCCTAACGCGCTGCACACGAGAGGAGAAAGGAGGTTGTGAACACTGGGACGCACCCACGTGTTCTAAACCAAAGCATCCTAACGCACCGTACGCAAGAGGAGAAAGGAGTGCTGTGAACACCGGGACGCACCCGCGTGTTCTAAACCAAAGCGTCCTAACACGCCGCACGCGAGAGGAGAAAGGAGTGGTGTGAGCACCGAGACGCACCCACGTGTTCTAAACCAAAGCGTCCTAATGCGCCGCACGCGAGAGGAGAAAGATGGTAAAGAGAACACTGGGACGCACCCAAATGTCTCTAACCGAAAGCGTCCTATCGCGCTACACGCGAGAGAAGAAAGGAGTGAAGTGAACACCTGGACGCACCTGCGTGTTCTAAACCAAAGCGTCCTAACGCGCTGCACGCGAGAGGAGAAAGGAGTAACGTGAACACCGGGACGCACCCGCGTGTTCTAAACCAAAGTGTCCTAACGCGCTGCACACGAGAGGAGAAAGGAGGTTGTGAACACCGGGACGCACCCGCGTGTTCTAAACCAAAGCGTCCTAACGCGCTGCACGCGAGAAAAGAAAGAAGGGTGTGAACACCGGGACACACCTACATGTTCTAAACCAAAGCGTCCTAACGCGCCGCAGGCGAGAGGAAAAAGAAGGGTGTGAACACCGGGACGCACCCGTGTGTTCTAAACCAAAAGGAGGTGTGGTATAAGCATCGGAACACGTCCCAATGTTTCTAACTAAAACAAGGCAGTTCGAGGGATTAGAAAGATCCCACCCAGAATTCCTCTGAATGAACCGTACATACAATATCGTGTATGTAAAGAAAGACACTTAACAAGTGTGATATAGTAAGAGTGCATACAACATGCAAGACAAACCACCGAGATATACAAGCAACGGCATATTCTATGCGAGAATGAAAGCATGTTCTATGCAAAATAATAGGAGCATTGTCTATGTCAAAATGAAAGCATATTCTATGCATGAAACAAGAGGATATTCTATGCAAGAGACAGGCATATTCTATCCAAACTTGAAAGCATATTCTACGCATGATTGAAAGCATATTCTATGCATAATTGAAAGCATATTCTATGCATGATTCATAAACGATGCTTGGCACGCATGCAACAGAAGTGTATATGAAAGGGCACATTCTATGCAATAGATGGGCATCAAATATGTACTTTGGTGCTTCCGATTTACCTCTCGGAGGACTTTGCAACATGCTCAACTCGAAAAGGATACATCATGTTCATATTGGTAAGAGGTAACATCTGTATGTAAAAACTGTGGGTACTGCTTGGACTGCCATTCTGACTTGAAGTAGGCTTAAACTTGGGGTCGAGATACACTCATACTCCAGAGAAGGACGAGGCCTAAGAAGGTGCACCTGGCATGTAGTCTCGGAATTTGCTGAAGTTAAAACATACTAAGATGCTCTAAATTTTCCCTCTTTTCATTTGCTTTGCAGTTTGGAACCCATATAGCTTCAGATAGGTCCTTGTTCTATTGTTCTCACATGACCTGGGTTGAACCCTGCAGTTCATGAAAGAAAGGATCCTATTTTACACATATGTGGAGAACGACACAGCACTCTGAGCACAAAACGATTTGTTTTTTGAAATTGAAAAATGAGTTCTTGACCGGGTATTGAGCCTACGACTAACCACAGCACACCACGACTCAACAAAGGGAAAGACAAAAGTAAAACAACCTAAACACATCTATTGACACTCGAAACGACTCAAAACAAGAATCGAGACAAACAAAAACACACACACACCACTCAGACGTGTTACAAAGGCGAGAGACCTCTCAGTTCACAAGGAGCCCACAGCTTCTCCGGGTGTTGTTTCCCACCCTTTCTTATTTGTGATTCTCACATCACTTTGGCACTCAATCTCTTTTTCTCTGAAAAGCCCTTTTTCTCACTTTTCTCTCAATGTACATCTCTCTATTCTTTAATCTCTCTTATTTTTTAGCCCTCCCCTGGGTGGTTGATGGATAAACAGGAAGTTGCAGGCTCTTGCCCCTAGTATTCTACTAGATGCTCCTTCTTTTGCTCACAACAGTGAGCTTTCCCACAGGGGGGTTGCGACAGGATGTGCAGTAGATCCACAATTGACAGCGGTTGACAATGCCCCTAGCTTAGCTTGAATGTGATCAGACCTGTCCAGATGAGGGAGTGGAATACCCTACTCCATTTTCAGTTCGTGCTTCGCACTTGGCTTGATACCTCGCTGCTTGGAGAATGAGAGAGCTTTCGGCCCTTTGCTTGTTAGCTTTAGTTGTGCCCTTTCTGGCGAATACAGTGCCCTTTCTGGCGAGTATGGTGCTTTTCCTGGCAAGTATATTGACAACAGGGAAAAAATAGAAAACCTGACTCAACTGTGCCCCTAGTTCATTATTTTGACCATTTTTTATTTTTTGGCTTTCTGCTAAAACAATTTTGACCAATATGAGAGTTAGATTAACATACTTGTTTGATTTTCTGATTTGAAATCATGCAAGTCAGGCTATAAGCACTGAAACTTTTCCTTTTTTAGGCCCAAGAAATGGTCCAGTTTTGGAAAAATAGAATAATTTTTGAGAAAATTAGTTAACCTCAGTAAAAAATTCTCAAAAACTATTTTTACAAATGGCCACTGCTCGACCAACATAGAATTTACTCTTGAGATGCACAACCTCAGATCTGAACTTGAATTGTCTTATAGCTAAATCTTCCAACAGAGTAGGACAATCACTTTTGAACGAAGACAAGCCAAGTTGCACATGGATTAGATAGCCGAGTTAAACAAGGATAAACCAATCAACATGGATGAGCCAAGTAGGCAGAAAAGGATTGGGGCCGAACTTTAGGATGAAGTTGCCTACGTATCCCAAACATGGGAATCAAGCCTAACGTAGTTCCGGGTTGAGGTTCACTCGGGTGTTAACACTCTCCTTTTATGCTCTAACTTTTGCCAAAGTCGCCCTTTCGGGTTTTCAACCTTGCGAGCTTTGTTTTTCTTTTCTTTTCATTTCTTTTCTTTTTTCATTTCTTTTCTTCTTTTTCTTCTTTTCATTTCTTTTCTTCTTTTTCTCTGCTCTAACTTTTTCCTGGGTCGCCCTTCCGGGGTTTTGGCCCAGTGAACCTCTTAAGGGTAAAAAAAGTTTAACTTGTCCATGTTGATCGATTTTGAGATCTCAAAGCCATCTGAATCCAGGAGAATGGCTGTTGTTCGCTGATGATGTAGAAGTCCATCCAATCGGGTCTGAATTTGCCCCTAGTGTTATGGATAGGAACTCGATTGTCCTTCAACAAAAACTTTCTTCTTTCCATTTCTCAGATTTGGCTTTCTTGCCAGTCTTCATTAGTTTGCGGAATGACCCATCAATCTTTGAGCACATCTGACATTTTTGCCTCTAGTTCAAGGGCAACTCTGATCTAGCTTTACAAGCTTCCTTTGATAACATCTGATCTTCTTGATCTAACCTTCTTGCCCCTAGTTCAAGGGCTGCTTCAAATCTGGCCTGGCGGGCCTCATTTGATGTCATACGACCTTATTGCCCCTAGTTCAAGGGCTGCTTCAAATCTGGCCATGCAAGCCTCACATTGTGGTTGACCGTTGAACATTTTGAATCAAAGTTCAAGGTTTGCAAGCAAAAAGGGTCGAGTCTCAAGGCCGAGAGTGATCCTATGCTGCACAATCTCGAAATCAATTCCACACATGTCTTCGCAAGACCACACAAAACATTTTTTTTGAAATCTTTTAAGAAAGCGACTAGTCGCTCGTGAAGACATTATAAAACCAATCTGGATCAGGCCAGGATCCTTCTCAGTACTCACATTAACAAACATGATCTCATTCATTAAGGGTTTAGCAGGCCTCTCTTTTTCTCAGTTGATCAAATTTTTGCAAATCTCGAGGAATTCCTTCCTCTTTGTTTTTCAAAACAGTGTTCGAAAAAGTTTTTTGAAAAACTTAGGTCAATGCAATGATTTCAAGGCACAGAAAAGTAGGTGAAAAGCTCTGTTGTTTCATTCAGATCTACTGGCACAACTGGCTTCATGGCAAAAACAGACTCAAAAGAAAGAGTGTAAAAGACAATTACAAAACAAGATAGTGATGCTCGAGGTAACACCCCCGAAAACCCGACTCCAACACAACCGGACTGACTCGATACAACAAGAAAAACTCAAAACAACACAATAAAACTGACTCAATACCTAAGTCAAGAAGTAAAATAACCAACATTTGCACATTGCTCAAAACAGTGCTTGCCATCCACCACATCTGGAGTAAAAATGAGTGCCATCCGCAGGTGGTTCATCCCCCGATCACATAATCACTTTATCCCCCCATGTTCACTGATCCAATGCCGATAGACTTTGCAGGACTTGGTGCGACGATGACCTTGTTATCAATCAGATCTTGTATTTCATGGCGAAGACGAAAACACATGTTAGTGTCATGGCCGGCTTGTTGATGGAAGGCACAGTACTTGGTAGCATCATGTTTAGCTGGAAGGGGATTCGAGAGGGGCCGAGGCCCAAGGGATTTGAGATGGCCTTGTCCTATAAGGATTTGGAGAGCTTTGAACAAAGTCATGTGGAAGGGATGAAGACCCTCTGGCCTCGGGGTGGATACTTTGAGGTTTGTGGAGTTACATTGGATGTACCAGCAAAGGGATTGGCAAGTGCTGACTGGGTTTGATGATCTCTTTCGAGTGTAGGATCAAAGCTGAAGGGGGTGTTCCTGATACGACAGCCTTTCTCCTGGCTTGCCTTTTGATTCAGACTGCTCTCATTCTGAATGGCAAAAGTGTCATCCACAGTCTTTGCAATAACTGCAAGCACTTGCTGTTTGTTCAGCCCATCGGCCTTCAAAGCCTCAACAACCCACAGAAGGTGTTCACGAGGACCAATGCCTGCCCCTACCTTGTTCTTACCATTTGCCTCCACTTTGCCAAGGGATTGGGTCGCTATATCAGAGCAGAGCCCAGTTGTTGTCGGCATGTCATTGCCCAGACCTGGGATGGCTTTAGATTAGCCGTTTTCAATTACAGCTTGCCCTAAGATTGGAGAGCCTTTTGGCACGAAATTTCTAGCATGTGATGTGGTCGATGAAGGAGCCAAAAGCCTAAAGGCTAAATCTGTCACATTTCTCTGAAGATCTTTAATCATTCTCATTAGCTCAAAAGTAGTGGGTTCACGGGTTTGAGATGATTGGGGTTCAAGTGCATCCATCATGCTTAAGCCCATGCTCTCTGGGATAAACACCTCAAGCTTGGGTAGATGGGTTGGAGTGTATATACTGGGGTTGTAGGTGGGTGGCCGTGTATGGACGAGGTTGAGATGTGGATGAGGTGCTTGGTCACTGGGATCTTGAGGTGGAGCTATCATCATGTTGTCAATGAGATTCTGGACCTCATAACGAAGGCGGTAGCAATAATCAGTGCCATGGCCGTGCTGCTGATGATACACATAGTATTTCATGGGGTTATGTCTGGCAGGGAGTGGGTCAGGTAGAGGTTGAGGATTGAGGGGTTTGAGATACCCTCTTTCCATCAAGACTTTTAGTGCGTTGGTTAGGCTCATATAGAGGGCAATGAAAGTTCTGCCTTGAGTTCGGGCTGGGCAGGCTGTTTGTGGGTTGGCCTTGGCAAAAGGGTCGGCTATGGCGACTGTATTGCTTTTAGTGGGTTTGGGAACAATACTACCGCTAGCATTGGTACTCCCGGAAAAAACCCTCCTTATTGGTTCACTTGTTCTCGGAATAATCCCTCTGTTGAACGCATTCTCGATCTGAACCCCCAGGTCATTCAAACTTTTCAGAGTGAATAGTGGAGCCACTATTAACTTTTGCAACATATCAGGCTCCAGCTTCTGCACCACTATCCGCACTTGATCCATCCCAGAAGGGCGATCAGTCATTTGTGATGCCTTTGCTCTCCACCTTGCAACAAATTCCACAAAAGGCTCTGTTCGGTTCAAGTGGGTTGCTTCAAGCTCTTGCTTCAAGACCGACTTTCTCCGCGCGCCCCTCTTTCAGAGAGGTGCGAATTGGCCTTACTACAGTTCGGACTCCTGTCACAGTTTTGAATCTAATCTTACAAAGTGCAATGTGAGACTGATAAACACCAAAGAGTCCAAATCCGAAAAATCGTTTTGGAAAATCGATTTTGAATAAAAAGAGTCAAACATGGACTGCTTTGCCAGATTACAGAGTCGTCACCTAAATATTTTATTTTTGGAAATTTAGGAAACCCTGACTCGTGCCAAAGGCCACGTGTCCATCATCACCAAAGTTGCCTTGGCTCGGGAACTTGGGTACGAGAGGGGAAGGTCCTGAAATGAGCACCCCTACTCGCCTGATCAAAGGATCGGCCTCTACTAAGCATGATATGTTGTTTTATAAACACATGTGTTCTTATTCTGATTATTAGCTAACTTTACTATGTGATGCGCACAGCATACAAGTATAGACTCAATCACGAAAATTGGAACAAAACAACTCATGTTTGTTTTTGAAAATGGTTTGAAAGTGCTACTCGCAAGTAGGCTAAAGCGCGGATTTGCCACCCTCAAAGTGGGCTTAAAACATGATGTTACCACTTCGCAAAGTGGGCTTAAAACTCACAATCATCGAGTTGTTCCAATTCAGGCAATCAAGCCTCCACCCACAGGCATTCATGCTGTTAATCACTTAAGCAAATAGCCCCATGGCAAGCATGCTATCATGCCAACACTCACACTCATGCAAGTATGCTAAAGCGCAACACTTACAGTGTACTCCAAGCCAAAACAAAAGCTAGTTAGAAATATGCATGATCCTAACTATACAAAATGCTTAATGCAACACGTGCAGTATGCAACTAAATAAGCTCGACTATCTAAGACGGCATATGAATGCGACAATTGATACACGCATTCAAATAGGTATTGAAATACGATGCAATTTGAATGATGCGCCGAGCCCGGTGCATGTAAGACAAATGAATGGATGCAAACATGCAAGCATAGGGTATGCTAATCAAAACGTGCCCTAAAACTAACCATCGTAAGTGGTTAAGTAAAAGGGAGAAAGAAGTGGGGTTGGAAGACATGCACACACACATGCACGCTTATTACAACATTGCGCCCTCTCGAAGGAGGGCCCGAATGATCAAGCTAAGCTACATTAAGCTAAGCTAAGCCAACTATGGAGAAGTGGTTTGGAAATACTCTTCAGATCCTGGGAGACGCTGGCAATCCTCAGCTAGTCACCTGAAAAGATGGAAACACTCCGGTCGGGGGTGCCGGAATTAGCACTCCGACGGACAAGTTAGTTCAGACACTCAAGATAGCTTCTTGTCTAAGTAAAGTGGAGTGATTCTTACATACCTACTAAATATGTTGTTCCTGTATTTATACCTGTTTTTCTCGATCCTCGGGGCCAGGGCCTACTTTTTGATCATTATCCTTTACATTAACCAGCTCCAATGCTGCGCACCTATTTGGCCCAAATATTGTATTCGGATACAGCCGATTATTATCAGCCGTGTATTGCGCGCGCCTTCTGCCTTTGTCAAATATTCGGCTCCCACAATTGCCCCCCGAACTCCCTATTGACGGCAGTTAATCGGCGTGTTTGGTCTTGAATTGGAAAAGTTAAAACAGGTCAGGCGGCTTCGCGTATCCCAATATAGATGTCAGGACGTGCACACCTTTTCGTTCATCATTACGCTTTCCTGCCTCAATCGTGCGTTTCGCATTTATTGTGATTTGAAATTTCAGTCTTTTCGAATGCACAATTTGTCGAGTATTCGAGACTCTTAAACCGCCAGCGTATATCCCTTCTCTGACTCGCATGCTCTGCAATTCTTCTCCGTCTATCCTCATCTCCGTTTAATCTTCGTAAGTCTTCTTCTCCCTTCTTTACGATCCTATTTTCTGTTTGTCGTTTTGATTTCGGCGAAACCTTGAATCCTTGCGAACATGTCTAAACACCTGAAAGACCTCCTTTCTGAGGGTCGTATTTCCGGATTCCTGAGACATTTTTCCATTCCCGACGACGTCCGTTTATCTCTTGTAACGGACAGTACTCTTGATATGGAGAGGGAGGATCAGAATACGATTGTCTTCTCTCTCTTATCCATAGCGGAGGGCGGAGTCCGTTTTCCCCTACACCCATTGCTTAGGGCCGTCCTTCGCTATTGGAGTCTGATTCCTTCTCTACCTAACGTCAATTTCTTTCGAATCATCATGGGGGTGATTGAGTTGAACCGGCGTCTTAGGATCAACCTTGGCATTCCGGCGATTCGGCACTGCTATGCTTTGGCCAAATCTTCCGGTCGGCTGGGGCGATACTTTCTCAGGGCCAAGGACACTGACCATCACTTGATAACCATGCTTGCCAGTTCTGGTAAGAGGGTTGACGACGTAATGGTCAATGTCCAAGGTAATTGGGAGTTCGGTGAAGGCGAAGACCGCCTAGATCCTATTCCCAGACGAAAGGGTGATCCAGGTTGCTACGCAACGCCTTGCTGTTTGTTGACCTACCTTTCACTCGGTTTTTTTCCCTTTAATCACCCATTGTTCTTTGCAGGTAACAGATTGAAGAAAATTCTTCCGTCAACCGACGGGGCAGTTCTTGAGGAGATCAAGTCTGCGCTCAGATACTTCGGCCATCCAAACGTACAAAAGCAAGGGAGAGCGGCTCACATACTCGTCCGATACGAACCGACTTACACTACATTCTCGGCTGCGAAAGGCATTCCAATTCCATCCGGCGATCAACAACTTTCGGCTCTTATCTTTCCCAGCTTCAAAAGCCTTAGGCAAATTGGCCTTGAAGATTCGGATTCGAGGGCAGAGGCTAAGCCGGTGGTAGAGGTAGTTGCCGAATCAACCAGAGAGGTTGCTGAGGAGGCCGAAGAGGTCGACGAAGCGATACGCTCGGCGTTTGAGGCTGTGGGACTTAACCAGCCTTCACCGTCCACTTCGGGTCGGGCAGAGTTTTCGTCCGAAGATATTTTTGCAAATTTGGGGGACCTTCCCGGCGATATTTTTGACGCTATGGCTGGGGAAAGCCTTACGCAGATGGCGCGAAGGAAAAATGCCAAGCGAATGGCTGCTCGAAAGAAGGCCGAGGCCGCTCATTCTGAGCCCACCTTGATTAAGAATTTCGTACCCGTTATTGAAGAGACGATTCAGGTCGCTGAGGCCGGAACGGGGGAAGAGGTTGAGGAACAGGTCATTGATGAACGGCTGATTCCGGAGGAGCGGGGCGAAAAGCGTAGCGCCGAGGGAGAGGCTGGGTTAGAAATTAGCCTTGCTTCCAAACGGCCTCGTGTAGATGAGTCGGCTGTGGCTGCGCCCTTTATTGTTCGGCCTAAGATCAAAGATACGCCGATCTCCTCCGATGCCTCAGCCATTGAGGATCTAGCCGTGGCGTTGAGCCTTGCGGCTTCAATTTCCTTCCCGGCTGACGTCGCAGCCTTTCGCGCCGTGCCGGATGTTATGGCCGTAGCGCTATCTACGCAGTCGGTGTTCCTGGTTAGTGACCATCTCAAATTCTCTTAACTTTGTTTTCCTTAAAGATATCTGACGATCCCAACTTGTTTTGCAGACTGTTGGCAGGATCGCGGACCTAGGCCGCCGCCTCTATGATGCCCTCGGCAGAGTTGATTGTTTGCAAGCGGAGGTGGACGGTCAAAAGAGTAGGGCCGAATTTGAAAGTATGAGAGCCGCGATGGAGAGTGCGCGAGCTGAAGTAGAGAAAGAGAGAGCTAACTCAGCTGAACAGTTCCGCTCTGACGCTGAGAGTAGGGCAAATGCGAGCGAAGAATCGCTCAAGTCAGCCAAGGAGGCGCTTGCCAAGGCGGAGGTTCAGTTAGCGGAGCTCAAGGCCGCCAAGGAGAAAGCCGATTCTGAAGCTTCTACAGCATTTGAGGTAGGAAAAAGCACCGCCTTCATGGAATATGTAGATGAAGTTCCCAAATTCGAGAATTGGGGGTTCAAACATGGATGGCTCAAAGCCCTTGCTGCCGCTGGAGTTACATTGGCCTTGCCAATTCCCTACGAGCAAGTGGACATCGAGCCACTTCAGTCTGACCCCGAGGATTGATCTGGGAGCCATCTCCTTTGGTTTTGATTTAAGTTTTTGTTTGGTAGACTTTTGATTTTGATGTAAGTTTTTGTTTGGTAGACTTTTGTTGGCTCAGGCTAGTTTTCATGTATAAATTGGTTACTATTTGCGCTCAATTTATTAATGAAAACTGCCTTGGTATTTCTCCACTACTTGTTCATGGTTTGTGAAGTTATGTTAATGAAGAATACTTTGCCTTTCACTACTTTGTCGTTCACGAATTTGGATAAAATCATTGCTGTGTTTTAGCTGTCAGAGATTGAATATCCTATGACAATATTGAATTATCATTCATGTGCCGCGTATTGTGGGTACCGAGCCGAATCGATTGATGCATCTGCTTTTACCCCAAGCGGTGCATGATCACTCGGGCGCCGTATTCATGGGCCGGCTAGGGTACATAAGCCAAATAGATTGATGAATCTGCCCTTGCCCTAGGCGGTGCGTGATCATTCGGGCGCCGTATGAAACGACCTTGAGATTTGTGAAGGATCGATTCGTAGGCCGGCTGGGGTATATAAGCCAAATGGATTGATGAATCTGCCCTTGCCCCAGGCGGTGGCTGATCATTTGGGCGCCGGATGAAATGACCTTGAGATTTGTGAAGGATCGATTCGTGGGCCGGCTGGGGTACATAAGCCAAATGGATTGATGAATCTGCCATTGCCCCAGGCGGTGGATGATCATTCGGGCGTCGGATGAAACGACCTTGAGATTTGTGAAGGATCGATTCATGGCCGGCTAGGGTACATAAGCAGAATAGATTGATGAATCTGCCCTTGCCCCAGGCGGTGCGTGATCATTCGGGCGCCGTATGAAACGATGATCATTCGGGCGCCGGATGAAACGATGATCATTCGGGCGCCGGAGGAAACGATCTTAGGAGTTTTGATAAATGTCTGCCTTTGCCCCAAGTGGGTCGATGCAGTCGGCGCCGGGCCTTAGAGGGTTTTACAATTAATGAGATGGCCTCAAGGGTGCTGCCTCTTTAAAGGATAGATGATTAAAGGTAAAACTTTTATGAGCATAGCAGACAACTGACTCCAGTGTTTGAGGGTATCGAGTGAATGTCGAACAGACTCTTCTTTAACAGCAGAGAGGAAGCGAAGACGCTGGCTGAGCTGGGTGGAGACATGAATTGTGGTAATGACCCTCCGTGCACAGGGAGCAGGAGTTCCAAGGATCGAGAGAGGCATCAGTCTCCTCGACGTCGAAGCAGGTCGCCCAGGCGGGACAAGCAGTCGCAGGGCAGAACTTCCCAACCTCGAGTCGAGAGGGCACCTGAGGCGAATCCACGCCCATTAAACTTCGCGGTATTTGTGGGGAATAGACCCATGACGGAGGCAGACTCGATCGTTCGAGACCCAAATGTAGCGGTCGAGTTTGCTCGACAAATTTTCCCGCCTGAGGTTCAGCAATCGATGGTAGGTCACCAGGATTATGAAGTGTTTCACGAAGGTGTTCATAGGGCGGTGAAGGGGCTGTACACTGCCTATGAAATCGGCATGTGGTTACGCGCTACCCGCCGAGAAATGGAGAAGAATGATGAACGTATTCAAAGTTTGGAGGCCCGCGCGGAGGCGGCTGAGCGCGAGTTGAGAAAGACCAAGGCGGCTCAGGCACAACCCGCCGGGTAGGGAAACCCAATCGTGGAAGAGAGGGTTACCAGCCGGCTCATCAGTTCTGCGCTTGCCGATCGTGAGACGGCGAGTATGTTCGCAATGGAGAGCGCGAAGGGAAGGGCCTATGAGAAAGGTTTCCATGAAGGCCGAAGAGTTGGAATCGAGAAGACCAAGGAAAAACTCGCCGAAGAAGTTTGCCGATGTGAGAATCGTGGATTTAGGCACGGTTGGATCAAGGCATCTCAAGCCGCAGAGGCTCTTCGAGCGGCAGACATTGATTCGGCATCACCACTCTATTACAGTAAACATTTTCCGTTTTTTGCTTTTGAAGTCGAGAAGAGTGATGATGAGGGTGACGCCGCATAATTATATTTGTTGTAAGGCTGAAACGCGTATCACGTTCAAAACTATGTAATTTATTGCTTGTTTTGTTGAATAAGAAACGTTCTGTTACAAATATTTTATTGCAGTTCGTATTCGGCATGTATGTGTTTCGTTTTATTATATTTGAATGAATATATAAGCGTTGACCGGCAGGGTCAATCCATACTTGATAGCCGTTTAATCCTGACAGGCTATTGTAACCTGAAGAAGCCGAAAGCCAGTGGGTAGAGTGGCTTTGGCAAATTCAACTCGGCTGGGGGCCTAAATTTTTGGCCAGTGCACGTGCTTCAAAAAGTTGTTTCGATAACCACGCCGTGGCGAATGTCAACCGACGTTTTTCTCATGGAATTTAGTGTTAGCGAAGTCACCTCGGGATTGGGGCCCCGAGATCGCTGCCAGTATTGAAAATAAAAGGAGTGGGTGCTTTGCGCAGATAAACAATCACTCATGTGAGGCGAGATAAGCGGGAATGTTAGTTAGAGGCTGGTGTTCAGCCGAACTTGGTGCTGCCATGGATTACGGCAAAGGATCCACCCGTATGGGAAGTAGGGCGCCCAAAGGTTGGCATGAATCTTCAAGTCGTCGGAGCAGATCACCCGGAAAGGAAAGTCAACGACCGTTGGGTTTATCCCTCGTTGTCCTGGATCTTTGCCTTGACATTGTCAATGGTATCAGGGAAAGACTTGGGCACAGTTGACTCAAGGCATTGCAAACCGCGGAGGACTTCCGGGTGACGGGAGTTGATTCGGCGCTGCCGCTTTACCAATGCGTCTTCTCCCCTTTTTAGCTTTTGAGATCGGACATGGGTATTGTAATGCTCAAATGCAAGTTGCGTGTATGTAACAACTGTCTGATTAAATAAAAATTGTAACGCTCAGATGTGAGTTGCGTTTATGTAACAACTGTTTGATCGAATAAAAAGCTTTATTTCACACATTTGGGTCTTACTTTGAATTTTTGATATGCTCAGTTAAGGACCTTATTTGCGTCTTGTTCTGAATTTTTAATATGCTTAATGAAGCACCTAGGCTTAATCGGTCCTAAGGTGACATGCACCTAAGGGGCTCCGAATCCGGAGACTTGATCGGCCCTAAGGTGACATGCACCAAAGGGGGCTCCGAATTCGGAGACTTAATGTGGCCAATCGTGATATCCACGAAGGGCGCTCCGAATCCGGAGACTTGATCGGCCCTAAGGTGACATACACCAAAGGGGGCTCCGAATCCGGAGACTTAATGTGGCCAATCATGATATCCACGAAGGGCGCTCCGAATCTGGAGACTTAATCGGTCCTTAGGTGACATGCACCTAGGGGGGGCTCCAAATCATCGTCATAACGAGCGTCACAATGGGGTTTTTGAAATAAATTGAACGACAAAGAAAGATGGTTTGTATTGCAGAAGTGAAATATACACAAGTATCAAAGCCCACAGATCGGGTCAGTGATAGGGTTTTCATAAAATCGCTGCTTGTGCCGATTGGGGGGAGCCACGGATCTCTTCAATCCCACGGGTTGTCGGGAAGCGCATGAGCTGATGATAAGTGCTTGGAACGGCCTTCATAATATGTATCCAGGTTCGCCCCATGATGACATTATACGGCGAAGGGAGCTTTACGACCAGGAATTCTACTTCGACCGTTCTGGAGCCCGCTCGGACAGGTAGTACGATCTTTTCTAACGGGTATTCGGGATTCATATTAAAGCCGAACAATGGACGAGGCGCCGGACACAGATCTGACTCGCTGAGGCTGAGTTTGATGAAAGTTTGGTAATACATAACCTCTGAAGTACTCCCTGGGTCTATGAGAATTCGTTCAATGGCGAACCGGTTTATTCGTAATGTAATGACCAACGGATCAATGTGGGAAACTGTTGTGCCACTATGGTCGGAGTCATTGAAAGCGATTGTCGGAGCTTCTTTGGGCCATTCAGTCGGAATACGTTGCGCCTGGGGGATTGGATGCGATTGAATTGTGTGCACGGTTGGGGGTGCAGGCAGGCTATAGATTACATGGATCACACCAAGTGGAGGAGAGTTCTGCCTCAAGGCTAGTGCCTTGGTTGGCTTTCCCTGTCTCACATACTGTTGCAGTCGGCCGTCTTGCACCAGTTCTTCCAGGTGGTCTTTTAATGCGTAGCAGCTCTCTGTTTCGTGGCCGTGATCTTTGTGATATTCGCACCGCCGATCCCTTCTTCGCGTGTCGGGCGGCCCTACCATCTTTGACGGCCATTTGAAGAATGGAAGGTGTTGGACTTTGGTCATGATCGCAGCGATTGGTTCTGACAACTCTGTATACTTTTTGTCGGCACGCCTTGAGCGTCTGCTGTCGACTTGCAGTTGCTCATTTGTCCGGTGGGGACATTGATCGCTTGTTCGGCGAGTATCCCGCCTTTTGTCTCGTCTAGCGCGTTGCCGAGGCTCTGGGCTAGGAGGTGGCACGGAGCTTATTGGTTGAGCAGTTTCAGGGAGGGCCGTGTTATTGGACATTTGGCCGGCTTTTATTCTCAAGGCATCATGTTCCACTTTGCAATACTCCTCAACTTTTTTCATCAATGCCCAGACTGTTTTGGGGGGTCTTCTGGTCAGGGAACTGCGAAGAGGACTATCAAGATGTAGTCCCATTTTGAAGGCGGTGATGGCCATGGAGTCATTTCCAGCGTCATCAACGAGGTTGAAGCACTCCCAATAGCGCGCCGAATATGCTCTAAGCGTTTCTCCTGACTGAATCTGCATGGCCCAGAGGGAGTTGGCCTGCTTCGGCTGTACCTCGTTGGTGATGAACCTGGCCCTGAAGGACTTCTGTAATTGATGGAAGCTTTTGATGGAAGCCGGCTCCAGCTTGTAATACCACCTGACAGCTAATGGCCCCAGGCTGCTGGGGAATATTCAATACATGAGGGCTTCGTTGTCTGCATGCAATGTCATGGCCTGCTTGTAATGACGGATATGATCAGTGGGGTCTGATTTGCCATCGTAAAGAGTGAATGATGGAGCTTTGAACTTCTTGGGCAGGGCCGCCCTTGCAATCCGTCGGACAAAAGGATCGTGCTGGTCTTCTTCGTCTGAACTGCTCCGCCTGCGCTTGTTCCTCGTATGTAGACTCTTTTCGGAGGAGCTGGAAGTTTCGGATCGTCCCTTCTTGGTGAGCTCCGTGGATAATGAGTTGGAGTCGCTAGTGGTATCCTTTGGTCGGGCTCGAGGTCGTTGTCCACCGGCCCTCGGAGGTCGTTCGGGATCTTGGCGCATGGCTTCTTTCGATTTTGCAACTTCGAGGGCCAAATCTTGACGGAGACGTTCATTTTTAGCGATCATGTTCTCCAGCCTCTGTTTGTTCTGCTTTGCTTGTTCCATGATCGCCTGCATTGTCTCTTGCGCTGAAGTCATTGGTGAATCGAAGTTCAAGGCGCGTCTTGCAGCGATGGTTTCTATCCCAAGCATATTTGCTGGAGTGAGGTCATCTCCCTGTGTGGTCTCGTCAATGGCTACCGGAGGATCTTCAGTCACGCCTGCCATGGATGTATTTGAGTATTCCCACAGACGGCGCCAATTGTGGAGAAGTAGTTTGGAAATACTCTTCAGATCCTGGGAGACGCTGGCGATCCTCAGCTAGTCACCTGAAAAGATGGAAACACTCCGGTCGGGGGTGCAGGAATTAGCACTCCGACAGACAAGTTAGTTCAGACACTCAAGATAGCTTCTTGTCTAAGTAAAGTGGAGTGATTCTTACATACCTACTAAATATGTTGTTCCTGTATTTATACCTGTTTTTCTCGATCCTCGGGGCCAGGGCCTACTTTTTGATCATTATCCTTTACATTAACCGGCTCCAATGCTGCGCACCTATTTGGCCCAAATATTGTATTCAGATACAGCCGATTATTATCAGTCGTGTATTGCGCGCGCCTTCTGCCTTTGTCAAATATTCGGCTCCCACACCAACTAATCTAATTAAACTAATTAGACTAATTATTACAAAACAAAACGAATAACTAGCAAACTACTTACTAATTATTACAACACTTTAACTAATTAACAAATTAGCTAATTAAATTACAAAACCAACTAAATACGCATGATATTTAAATTAGGCTACCTCAGCTGTGCCTTGGGAAATGAAGAAAGCATGCTCTCGGTTGCCACCCCGAAACGCCTTCCGGTTTGCTCTTGAGAGGCTCTGTTTGCAGGGTGTCTCCAAAAATCCCTGCTCTGCCTTACCAACTCACAGCTGAGGAATGCACCAGTGGCCTACCGGCCATGGAAGCTTGTTGCCGGCCACCTGCCGGCCAAGGATGAAGCAGTGCTGGCCATCTGTGAGGCATTGCCGACCACTGGTGTGCTATATCACCATTTTGCAACAGAGCTCAAACCAGAGGAAAATGGAGGGTCTCCCAAGGGTATGTGTGTACTATACCCCTCCTTATCATCTCAAAACATCGAAGTAGAGGCACCATTGAATCCAAGACCACCAATCAAGCATTTTGAATGCATGATGGCCAAAGATCCAATTTGTACACATTCAATAAATGCACAAAACAAGACTCTAGGACCACTACCTTATCATGCATGATCAAGGGCAATGGAGACAAAGGAGATTGGCTGATTTCATCACTTTGAGTATGAAATGGACCAATCTACCTTGTGTTCAATATAACGTCCGATTGAACACAATGCAATGCAAACACAACATGCTTATCTTGGCCATGTTTTACTTGTCCAATTCTTGTTTACACATTTTAGGATTACCAAATCATTCTTTAATCGGTTTGTCCAATGTGAAAGTCCTCTAATGAGAGAGGGGTCAACCAAAGAATGATATAAGACATGAGAGAGATCATGCCTTTAACTAGTAGAAACCCTCAAAAGAGAGTTAAAGCCATTGAGCACAAGCTCTATCTCATGCTTAAACACAACTTAAGGTTAACCAACCCTCAAAACAAATAGAAAAATGAAGAAATGAGGGAGGTTGCAGAATTTCAGTGCTGAAGTGGCATGAAACACAAGACTATAACATGCAAACAACTCATGTACAACATGTTAGGAACCAAACGCATTAAAGCTAGTGAAGAGCACTACACTAGAGGCATGCAATATCAAGCACAAAGGACCAAACTAGCTCTGGACAGAGCTTAAACATGCCAAAACAGTGGCTAAAATGAGCTGAGATGGTAGCATGAAAAGCAAGAAAAACATGCTTATGTAATGGCTCCTAAACAAGGCTCAAAGCACAACTCTCAAAAGCAATGAAAGAGTGAAATATGTGAGAATGTGACTACGCTATATGCACTGAAATTACATGTTAAATGATGCCAAAACATGCAATCAACACATGCACAACATGTTAGAGGCCTTAACTCACAAAGCTAGTGAAGCCATTTACACTATAGCTATGCATAACAAGTCTTGATGGACTTAACCGACCTAAAAAAGATTTAAAGCATGTCAAAACAATAGCTAAAATGTGCTGCAATCAAGCTTACACAAGCTAGAATAATAGGCTAACTCATTAGGCATGTTAGACTAGTAAGAATAATTGCACTACAAGTGCAAAAAGCAAGCAACAAGTGCTCCAACCAACCAAAAACAGAGTTGAGACATGTCAAAATAGGGCCTAAACCATGCTTGAAGTAGGCTAAAAAGGGCTAGAATGAAAGGCTAATACATAGCACAAACTAGACTATTTAGCACCATTGCACTACAAGCATACAAAGCAAGCGTCAAGTGACTTAACCAGCCCCAAATAGAGGTAAAACAAGTCAAAAAAGTAGCAAAAACATGCTCACATGTTAGGCTATCTACTCATGCAAACAAGACACAAGGAGGGGAGGCCAACCCCTCCTATTTTGGACCTCAAAACATGTTTTCTACCACTGAAATAACTCTGAATTTCAGTGGTTTGAAGGGACAAAAAGTTGGTTTGAAAGGTGATGAAAGATGGCACAAAAAGCTTCACAAGCTAAAGAGCAAAAAGGGGGGACAACCCCCTAACTCACAAAGGCTCAAACCACCACTTTTAGGACTGAAAAACAGAACTTTTTACATGCCAAAACCAGCCTTGAAATGGTGGAAAAGAATGGCAAAGCAAGTATGAAGAACAAGCTTAAAGGGAGAGAATATACCTCTTGAAGGGAAGAGTGATTCTTGGCACCAATTCAAGCCAAAAGCCTCTTAAGGTGCTCCAATATAGCTTCAAGCAACTTCAGCCCGAAGATGAACCACTATGGCCAACGATGTATAGGCTAAAGTTTGATGTATACAAGCTTCTAAGCACAAATGCTCAAGAGAGAGAGAAATCTAAAGAGAGAGGATTATAGAGAGAGAGGTTCTAGATAGAGAGGCTCCCAAACTTTTTCTCCTAAAATGTTTCTAACCTTCAAAACCATAGAGAAGGCTCTCTATATATAGAAGAATGAGGCTCCAGGTTGAAAATATCCCAAAAGGGACAGCTGTAACAGCTGGAGAACAAATATCTGCAAAAAACTGCCTTTTTGCATCAATGGCTAACACTGCTTCATTGCTGGCCGGCACTTGATCATTGTTGGCCGGCATAGGTCACCCTTGGACGGCAGGGGGCTGGCATAGGCCATTCATGGCCGGCACATGCCTAGAAAAGCCCATTTATGGCCAGCATCCTCGACCTCTAGTTGGCCAGAAAAATTTGCTTTTTGGGCCCGACTTCAAATGGGAATATCTCGTTCATCGGGACTCCTTTGTTGGTAATGCTTGAACCTAAATTGAAGCCCTTGAAGTCTTCTTTCCAATGGTGGCATCCTCACATCAAAATTCTAACTGTGAAAAAAGTTATGCCTGTTTGAGTGAAGACTGCTCAGTTTCGATCCTACCCGGATTCATGCCAAACTTCTCCTCAACTAGTTTTCTTCTCTCCTCTCCTATCTTCTTCAACTCCAAACCCCTAAATAAGGTGTTTTGAAAGATTTTTCAAAGAGTTCACCTCTCTTTCGTTCATTTCCACTTTGTCCTTGCTTGGTTTACCAAAAAGCGCAACATTTAACAAAATACAAGCGTCGGAACATCGTAGGAACTATTTTTAAAACTATTTTGAAAGAGAGGGTTTTAAGGTCTCAAAATCATTTTGATCAAAATAGTTTTGGTCCAAAAATGGGGTGTAAGGTTTGGGATTTGACGCTCTCCTTGCCAAAGAAATCGACCCTTTGCACTGCACACTTTTCATCACCAAGTAAACAATCAGTAGCACCCAAGTCTTAAGGGCGGGTCAAAAATGTGGTGTCTACACATGCTGATGATGAAACCCTCATGTGTCGAGTGTTTCCAAGTATCCTGGGACCGTTAGTCGTCAGATGGTACTATAAACTATAGCTAGCATCAATAAGAAGCTTTCATCAACTCGAAAAATCCTTTAGGGCAAGATTCATCACTAGCGAAGTTCAGCCAAAGCAAGCCAGCTCGCTCTGGGCATTGCAAATTAAACCAGAAGAAACCCTCCATCAGTATTCGACGCGCTATTGGCAATGTTTTAACCTGGTGGATGATGCCTGCAATGATTCCATAGCCATTACCGCCTTTAAGATTGGATTATATCCTAATAGTCCTCTCCGTAGTTCACTGACCAAATAACCACCCAAAATAGTTTGGGCACTAATGAAGAAAGTTGAGGAATACTGTACGATGAAAGACGATGCCCTGCGTGTCAAGGCTGAACAGAAAGCCGTTAAGTTGGCCACATCTGGTCTAGTTTAGCCGATAAGCTCTGCACCGTCAAGGAACCCCGAACGTCAGACTCGGGCTAAACGAGATAAAAGGCGTGATTCGCGCTGTTCAAGCGATCAGTGTTCACACCGTTCAAACGAACAATATCAAGTTAATAGTAGGCACACAAGACGCTCTAACAAGAAATATACGGAGTTGGAAGAGCTGATCAGTAAGATCCTGTCCAAGGTCCAACATCTTTTATTCCTTAAGTGGCCGTCTAAGATAATGGGGCCTCCTAACACGAGGAGAAAGGATAAGCGGTGCGAATATCATAAAGACCATGGCCACGATTCTGACATTTGTTATGCATTGCAGGTCCACCTGGAGGAATTGGTACAAGACGGCCTACTGGCGCAACACGTCCGAAAGAACAATCCATCGAACGCAGTAGCCCTATGGCCGAATTCACCTCCATTTGGTGTAATCCACATGATATATAGCCTACCATCGTCAGCCGAGGTACATACAATTCGGTTGCAACTCGGCCTGCCCAAGCCAATCACACCAACCAAACGGCCCCATGAAACTAGGAAGATTAGCTTCGATGACACCGACTTACATGGAGTAACTCTCCCCCACGCCGATCTCCTCGTTGTCGAGCTACGCGTGAACAGATTCATAGTCAAACGTGTTCTCATTGATCAAGGAAGCACTTCAAAAATAATATATCACAAGACGTTTGTTAAACTTGGCTTCACTGACTCGGATTTGTTGCCAGCTGATTACCCATTGTTCGGCTTCAATGCTAACCCCGAGTATCCCTTGGGTAAGATCACTCTACCAGTACGGGCGGGCACCAAATCAGTAGATGTAGAATTTCTGGTCGTCAAACCTCCGTCACCATACAATCTCATCATGGGAAGGACTTGGTTGCATACTATGCAGGCTGTGCCAAGCACCTACCATCAATTGCTCCGCTTTCCAATTGAGTATGGCATCGAACAAATTCGGGGTTTGCAGAAATCGACACAAGCATGCTACTTTGCTACTACAAAAAGGCCAAAGGAACTGGAAGTGAATTCGATTGAAGTACCAGATCGGGAGAGCCTCAAGGACATTGGGAAAATTCCCAGAGCAAAGGAAAGTAAAGACCTTGATTGGATCGAAATCAATGAGAGTCCTGACAAATTCTTCATGATCGGCACTTCCCTGAGCGAAGTTGACAGACTCGAGCTGGTATCCTTCTTACTCGGCAACCTCGATGTGTTTGCGTGGACACCATATGAGATGCCGGGAGTGGGTCCAGTTGTGGCCTAGCACCATTTAAATGTTGATCCAAAATGTAAGCCAATCATTCAGAAAATTTGGTGGTCAGCCGCAGAGCATGTTACAGCCGTTGTTGAAGAAGTTGACAGATTGCTTGATGTCGAGACAATTCACGAAGTAACTAACCCCACATGGCTGTCCAATACTGTGGTTATAAAGAAGAAGAATGGATCTTAACGCATTTGTGTGGATTTCACGGATCTGAACAAAGCTTGTCCTAAGGATTGTTTTCCCCTCCCCAGAATCGACTAGCTCATAGATGCAACGGCACATCATCAACGCATGAGCTTCTTAGAGGCCTACAGAGGTTATCACCAAATTTCCATGCATTCGAAGGATCAAGAAAAGACCGCATTCCTCACCCCAAAAGGAACCCATTGCTACAAGGTCATGCCTTTCGGGCTGAAGAATGCGAGGGCAACTTACCAAAGACTAGTTATTGCTATGTTCAAGGAGCAACTCGGCCGCACCATGGAAGTATACATCGATGACATGGTGGTAAAATCCAAGGAGAAGCATGCCCATCTAGACGATTTGGCAGAGACCTTTGCATTTTACGAAAGTACAAGATGAAACTGAACGCCTCGAAATGCGTATTTAGCATCGGATCTGGCAAGTTTCTTGGCTACATTGTCAACCATCGCTGAATAGAGGCTAACCCGAGGTAGATGTCAGTAATTCTAGAACTTGGCTCTCCTTGTTCGATCAAAGAATTTCAAAAGCTAATGGGAATGGCCGCCGCACTCAACAGGTTTATCAGCCATTTCACAGATCACTGCCGACAATTCTTTCACACACTTCGGTAGGGAAAATCTTTTGAATGGACCCCCGAGTGCCAGGCCGCATTGGACGGCTTGAAAACTTATCTCCGATCAGTACCATTTTTGGCAACCCCCTCGGCAAGTGATCCGCTCATTTTGTATCTGGCGGTATCAGACCGTGCGATTAGTGCAGTACTATTAAGGGAAAAACTCGAGAAATAACAACCAGTTTACTATGTGTGGGGAAGTGGTTTGGAAATACTCTTTAGATCCTGGGGGATGCTCGCGATCCTCAGATTGTCACCTGAAAAGAAATGAACACTCCGGTCGGGGGTGTCGGAATTAGCACTCCGACGGACAAGTTAGTCTCTACTCTCTCTGGATTACTTGTATTTTAAGTTAAGCATATTGATTCTTACATACCTCTTTCTGGCTGATATTCTTCTATTTATATCTTTTCTTTCTTAGGCCTCGGGATTGGGCCCACTTTCAATTCGCCATTCGGCTTCTTTTATAGCAAACCGCTTTTCACTCAGCCCCTTGCTCAACCGGCTATTTGGCCGAATAGGGTAGGATTTGAACGTGCGAGACGGGGCCGAGTGCTATATATATTTCGACTCTCCAAGTTCAACTATTCGGCCTCTTTATGACTCCCAATATTCGGCCTCCACAATTGCCCCCCAAGCACTCCACTAACGACAGTTGGCTGGAGTGTGTAGACACCCCATTTTTGACCGTCCTCAAGACTTGGTTGTGCTCGCAGGTACATCCGGACACGAGCTCGTCGGGCATTCGACTTTCGCGGTGGAATGTCACAGGTTCGAGCTTTCCAGACCCTGTATCCTTTCTGCCCTTTTTTTTTGGACCTTGACTTGGTCCTTTCTGCACCTTTGTCCTGGTGCACTGCCGACCATGGTCGGGCACTGCCGGCCATGGTTTTGTTTCTGTCGGTCACTGATGAAGCCTACCAGCCATCAGTGAGCCACTGCCGGCCATCACTGATGGCCGGCACCTCCCCTGTCTCAGCTGGTTTTACTCCAGATATTTTGAGTCAGCTGGTTTCCTGTTATCTGCCCTCCATACACGTGTATGGAGGGCTGAAGCTCTTGCAAAGCTTCTGAAGAAGCTTTGCATTGTTTCCTTTATATAAGGAGAGAGCCTCTCTCCTTAAAAGAGGTTCAGCACTTTTACAAGAGATATAGCTCTCTCTCTCTATATATTTCTTACTCTCTCTCTATGTTGTTGTGTTTAGTCCATTTTCCTTGCACTTTTACACTACAACACATAGAGATACACCACCACCATTGGACTGAGGTTCTTGGGTGGACTTCTTGAGCTTTGAAAGTGAGTCTTTACCGCCTGAGGTTGCTGATCTTGAAGTTGGTCTTCAAGGGTAAGTTTCTTTCCCTTTTTAGCACTTTCTTGTACCTCATTTTGGCCATCCTTGCATATTGATTTAGGCCTTATTTTCAACTGAAAAAAGTTGTTTTTAAGTGCTTTTGGTGGTTGTTTAAGGTCTTTTTGCTGTTGAGGGTCTTCCACCCTCTTGTTGGCTTTGTTTAGCCTTGTTTTGAGCCATGCCTTAAGGCCTCCGAGCTAGCCTTGGTTTGGCCTTCTAACCACTGAAATCCAGTGGATTTTCAGTGGTAAGCATGAGGTTTTGAGGCCTCAAATCAAAGGGGTTGGCCCCCTCTCTTTGTGTTCTTGTTTACCTACATTTTTGGCCTTCCAAAGGAGCTTGCCTCTATGTATTTTTGAGGCTTGGTTCAGGCCATTTTTTGTGACTTTTAGGACCTTCCTTAAGTCTTTCCATGGTTGGTTTGGTCATATTTTGCATACATCTTGTATGTGTAGTGTAATCCCATTCATAGCCTTACAAAGTAGCATGTTTTTCTTGCATGTGTTGGCTCCATTTCAGTATGTTTTTGGTGATGTTTTACCATGCCTTAGATCTTTTTTGGGTTGGTTTTGTCACTCCATGCATGCATCTTACACTTGTAGTGTAAATCCCTTAAACTAGCTTCACATGCTTCATGCTTTGACATGTCATTCTAGCCTATGTTGAGCCCATTTCAGTATGTTTTTGGTGATGTTTTTCCATGTCATGACTCTGTCTAAAGTGGGTTTGGTCATCCTTAGCATGCTCCATATACTTATAGAACAAATCTTGCTTACTAGCTTTATGTGCATGATGTTTTGACTCATCATCCTAGCATGTTTTGGCTTTGCTCCAGCATGATTTTATCCTTGTTTTGGGCTGTTCTTGGACTGTTTTGGGCTGCCATGGCCATATCACTCATGCTTTGTATAGCTATAGTGTAAATGCTTAGGCTAGTCTTGGGTTTCGAGGCCCCTACCATGCCATACATGTGATGTTTCATGCTTTGTCATCATTCTAAGTGTTATTTCAGTCCATGAAATGTGGCCATACACTTGCATTTGCCATGCTTTTAATGCCTTGGAGCCTTGGCTCTTTATGCCTCAAGAATGAACTTTTGTGCATGCCATTAAGCCTAAGCCTTTGGCTCATCATTTCAGTGCATTTTTGGTCTTATTATACCATGATGTAACTCTGTTTTATGTTGTCCAAGTCGTGCCATGTTTGGTTTCAATAGGTGTAGTGCATTGCCTCTTTTGTAGCCTTGCATGCTCCTTGTTTTGGTCTTGTGTTCTAGCTCGTGTTGGCTAGCTTCGAGCTTGTTTTTGGTCTTGTTTGGACTTGCCTTGGGACTGTCTTAGGTCCCCTTGGCCCTTTGGGGCTTGCTTTGTATGGCCATGGCTTGAGTCCCTTTACTTATTTTGAGCTTTGAGCATCCTAACATGCCATACTTGCATTGTTGAGTTGATTTGGCATCAATTTACATGAGATTTCAGAGCTTAGGGTGTTGTCACATATTCATGCTTGTTACTCTTTAAGTGTCCTTAAGAGTTGCATCATTGTGTCTTAATCCTTGAGCCAATTGGCATGCATGTTTGTCTTGCCATTTCATGTCTTTTATACCATCATTTCAATACTTTTGGCCACTGATTTGGACCTATTTGAGAGCTGTCCATTTTAGTGTAAGTCCATCTCCTTTGTATGTTGTTGCATGCTTGACTAGCATATTGTTGTATGCTTGCTCCATCTCTACATGTTGTTGCACGTTTATCTGTTCATGTTGCATTTTATCATGTTGTTCAAGGTTGTTACCTCGCATCATGCTTACATGCCTGTTGCATGCTTGGATTATTACATTGCATGTTTGCATGTTTAAGTCATATTGCATGTTTGCCATGCTTGCTTTGCATTGTTGTTTGAATTAAGTGTTAATCTGAGCACGAGAAATGAGGGACGTTTCATACTTAGAGTGATGAAATGTGTCTCAATTCTCGGTCACCGACGCTCTTGACCATCCATGATAGAGCTCTAGGCACTTATGTGTTTATTTGTGCATTCATTTCATATTGATTTGCACAAGTTGGATCTTTGGCCATCATGCATCAAGATGCGTGATTGATGGTCGTGGATCCGACTATGCCTCTCCCTTGATGTTTTGAGATGATATGGGGTGGCATAGTGCGTACATACCCTTGGGAGACCCTCTCTTTTCTCTATTTTGTGCTCTGTTGCAGGTTGGTGTCCCAGCACATCAGTGGCCGGCAGTGCACCATCCTTGGCCGGCAAGTGGTCGGCAGTGGCTTCCCATGGCCGGCAGGCCACTGATGCACTCCCCCAGTAGTGTTTTGGTAAGTTCCAGCAGCAAGGTCTCAAGGACACCCTGCAGACAGAGCCTCTAAAGAGAAACCAGAGAGCGTTTCGAGGCGAGAAACCGAATGCGAGCATGCATATTCTCCTTCTCCAAACAGAGCTGGAACAGCTTCCTTTTAAGTGTTCAATTTGTAATAATTAATTAATTTGTTAATTAGTTAATTGTTATAATAATTAGTTGTAGCTAGTTATTCATTCGGATATGTAATAATTAATTAGCTTGTCAGTTAGTTAATTAGCCGGCATGTATTATTTATTCGGACCCTCCGTCGAGAGGGCCAATTTTGTAATAAGTGTGCGTGCGTGCGTGCATGTCTTCCAAACTCCATTTCTTTCTCCCTTTTACTTACCTGCTTTTGTTGGTTAGTTTTAGGTTATGTTTCAATTAGCATACTTATGCTTTGCATGTTTGCATCCACTCATCTGTCTAGCATCCTTATGCTCGCATGTTTGCATCCATTCATCTACATTGCATGCACCGGGCTCGGCGCATCATACTAATTGCATCGTATTTTAATTCCAATTTGAATACATGTATCAATTATCGCATCTCATATGTCATCTTAGGATAGCCGAGCCTATTTCTAGTTGCATTTTGCATGCGTTGCATTAGCCATCTTAACATGAACTAGGATCATGTATTGATTACTAACTAGCTCTTGTTTTAGCTTGGAGTACTAGGTAAGCTTTTATGCTTTAGCATACTGCATGCGTGTCATTGATTGCCATGATAGCATGCTTGCCATGAGGCTAACTGCTTAGTTGATATAACTGCCTGAATGCCTGTGGGTGAAGGTTGTATTACTTGAATTGGAACAATTCATCAAATCCGCATTTTAGCCTACTTACGAGTAGCAAACTTCAAACCATTTTCCAAACAAACGGATATGCGATGCTTTGTTCCAAATTAGGCAATCTAGTCTATACTTGTTTGCTGTGCGCATCACATAGTAATTCTAGCTAATTAACTGGAATAAGAACGCATGTGTTTTCAAAAACAAGATATCATGTTTAGTAGTGGCCGATCTTTGATCGGCCGAGCGGGGGTGCTCATAGCTGACCTTCCCCAATTGTACCCAAGTTCCCGAGCCGAGGCAACTTTGGTGATGACGGACACGTGGCTTTAGGCAACGAGTAAGGGTTTCCTAAATTTTTTCCAAAATAAAATATTTAGGTGGCAACTCTGTATCTGGCAAAGCAGTCCATGTTTGGCACTTCTTTACAAAAATCAGTTTTCCAAAACGATTTGCCGAATTTGGACTCTTTGGTGATTTATTAATCTCACATTGCACATTGTGAGATCAGATTAAGAACCGTGACAATTTGAGTCCGAACTGTAGCATGAGGCCCTCGGGGCACGTCTACAGAGTGTTTGGTTTCGAACTCAAAAAGTCAAAGCCGAAATTCGGCGGCTGACCTCATTCCAACGCAGATGTCTTAGCACACGCTTCTCGGTTATCATTTCGACTTCCCGCCCCTTTGTTCACTTCTATTTATTGTGATTTAAAATTTTGACGTATTTTCAAATACATACACATTTTTAGATGCTCGTCGCTGGACTGCCTTCCAAATTACCTCTGCAACTTCCTTTCCTTCACTATCCTCTTCGTCTCTTGTAAGTTCTCTCCCTCTCTGCTTTGAATCCTTTTTCCTAGTTTGTTTTTGGTTTAGCATATTCCTATAGGCTGAAGGAAATGGAAAAACATTTGAAAGATCTCCTCTCCTCGGATCAAATTTCTGGCTTCCGATTCCATTCCTGATGACGTCCGTCTGTCACTCATGACAGACGACACCCTTGATATGGAGAGGGCTGATGAAACCACGATCATCTTCCCTCTCCTATCAATCGCAGAGGGTGGAGTCTGTTTCCCCCTTCACCCATTCCTTAGGGCTGTGCTTTGCCATTGGGGTCTAATCCCTTCCCAACCCAATGT
The DNA here is from genome assembly GCA_030407325.1 of Camellia japonica. Taxonomy (NCBI): domain Eukaryota; kingdom Viridiplantae; phylum Streptophyta; class Magnoliopsida; order Ericales; family Theaceae; genus Camellia; species Camellia japonica. The sequence continues at coordinate 129,905,489 of JAPPVO010000019.1, read as the reverse complement.
CAACTTTTTTAGAATCGTAATGGGGATTATAGAGCTAAACTGTCGCCTTAGGATTAACCTCGGCACTCCTACTATTCGACATTGTTATGCCTTGGCCAAGTCTTCTGATCGACACGGATGTTATTTCCTTAGGGCCAAGGATACCGACCATCAATTAGTGACTATGCTTTCCAGTTCTGGGAAGCGAATCGATGATGTTATGGTCGTTGTCCAAGGTAACTGGGAATTCAGCGAAGGCGAGGATCACCTCGATCCTATTCCTAGACGGAGGGGCGAACCAGGTGGCCATATAACTTCTTGTGTTTATTTTTTTGTTATATTTATAAAGCTTCATTTTTGAGACCTCATGGTTTTTCTTGTGCAGGAAATGATTTGAAGAAAGTCCTAACTTCAACCGACGACGCTGTTCTTTCGGAAATCAAAGTCGCGCTCAAATATTTCGACCGTCCGAGTCTTCAGAAACAGGGGAGGGTGGCCCACGTTCTGCTTCGCTACGAGCCAACGTATACGACCTTCTCGGCGGCAGAAAATATCCCAATTCCGAAGGGTGAAGAGTTTCTTACTGCTCTTATTTTGACCGACTTCAAAAACTTGCGGCAAGTTGGTTTCGAGGGGTCTGATTCGGAGCGGGGGGAAGTAGCTGAGGTCGCCGAGTCAGATCAGTCTAAAGCGGAAGTAGATGAGGCTTTGAAGTTGGCCTTTGAGGAAGCCGGCCTCAATTCAGCCGACCCTCCGTCCACTTCGAGCTGAAGGGACCTTCCATTTGATGACGTTTTTAACGGTTTAGAGGACCTTCCCGGCGCATACCCCGAAGACATGGCTGGGTTAAGCCTCACACAACTTGCCAAAAAGAGAAACACAGAAAGGATGGCCGCACGGCGAAGAGCAGAGGCCATTCGATCTGAAGTGCCACCAACCGCCGAATCTCAGCCCTCCATGCCTGTTGTCGAATCTCAGCTCTCATTGCCTGTGATTGAGGAGGAAATAGAAAAAAATCGAAGTGCCGAGTCTGAGGTGGTTGTGCAGGCCGATCAAGAGGCTGAGCAAAGGGCAGAGAAGCATCCTGCCGAGGTCGAGGCCGGCTCAAAAGAAAACTGTGCCGACAAACGGCCTCGTGTAGAGGAATCGGATGTGATTGTGCCTTTTGTCATTCAACCGAAGATAAAAAACACATCGATCTCCTCTGATGCTTCGGCAATTAAAGACCCAGCCGTCGCACTCAGCATGGCTACGTCCGTCTCATTGCCGGCTGACAAGGCGACTTTCCGGGTGGAGTCGGATCTGCTGGCGATAGCACTAGCCGCTCAATTGGCTCTCCTGGTATATACCTTGACCTTGTCTTTCCCTTTTATACAAATATTATTTTGGTTTTAATTTCCTATTTCGCAGACGGTCGGGAGAATAGCCGAGATAGGTCGTCGCCAGCATGACGCCGTCGAACGACTTGGCCGTTTACAAACGGAAGTAGAGGGCTAAAGGAGCAGGGCTGATTTCGAGGCAACGAGGGCAAAAATGGAAAGCACCAGGGCCGAGGCCGAGATGGAGAGGGTGAGAAATGTGGATCAGCTGAGATTGGCCGCCGAGAAGAGGGCAGACGCGAGCGAAGACGCGCTCAAGTTAGCCCAAGAGGCGATCGCCAAACTGGAGGCTGAGTTGGAAGAATTAAAGAATGCGAAGAAAGCAGCCGACTCGGAGGCTTCCAAGGCGTTTGAGGCCGGGCAAAGTGCTGCTCTTGCCAACTACGTGGAAGAAGTCCCCAAGTTTGAAAATCGGGGATTCAAACACGGCTGGCTCAAAGCCCTTACTGCTGCTGATGTGACATTGGCTATGCCGATTCCATACGAGCAAGTGGATGTTAAGCCGCTGGAGTCTGACTCTGAGGATTAATTTGGGCGACACTTGTTTTTGTTTTAGGATTTTGAATGTATTCTTACAGCTTTTCGTTTAGTAGTTTTCATGTATTGCTACAGTCATAGTTTTTTGCTAGGCATTTTCATGCGAACTTGTAGCTTTTTGTTTAGTAGTTTTCATATGTAAAATGGCTACAATTTGTGCCCAATTTACTAATGAAAATTTCCTTTGTACTTTGCTATTATTTGTGCTAAATTTTGTTATTGATGAATGGTATTGTTTCTTGCTATTTTGGATAAAACATTCATGTATACTTGCCGATTAGACAACTAGGCAATTTTAATTTATCCTCGTTGAATAGCCGATCAGATTACTAAATATGCCCTTGCCCCAGCCAATGCATGAACTCCAAAAAGCCGAATACTAATAGTTCATGGAGTAGATGTGGCACACAATGATTGGCATCGAGCTTAGGTGCTTGGCTGATTAGCTTAATAAATCTGCCCTTGCCCCAGCCAATGCATGAACTCCAAAAAGTCAAATGCTAATAGTTCATGGAGTGGCTGTGGCACACATCGATTGGCATCGGGCTTAGATGCTTGGCCGATCAGATTAATAAATCTACCCTTGTCCCAGCCAATGCATGAACTCCAAAAAGTCGAATGCTAATAGTTCATGGAGTGGCTGTGGCACACATCGATCGGCATCGGGCTTAGATGCTTGGCCAATCAGATTAATAAATCTGTCCTTGCCCCGGCCAATGCATGAACTCCAAAAAGCCGAATGCTAATAGTTCATGCAGTGGCTGTGGTACACATCGATCGGCATCGGGCTTAGATGCTTGGCCGATCAGATTAATAAATATGCCCTTGCCCCGACCAATGCATGAACTCCAAAAAGTCGAATGCTAATAGTTCATGGAGTGGCTGTAACACACATCGATCGGCATCGGGCTTAGATGCTTGGCCGATCAGATTAATAAATCTGCCCTTGCCCCGGCCAATGCATGAACTCCAAAAAGCCGAATGCTAATAGTTCATGGAGTGGCTGTGGCACACATCGATTGGCATCGGGCTTAGATGCTTGGCCGATTAGATTAATAAATCTGCCCTTGCCCCGGCCAATGCATGAACTCCAAAAAGCCGAATGCTAATAGTTCATGGAGTGGCTGTGGCACACATCGATCAGCATCGGGCTTAGATGCTTGGCCGATCAGATTAATAAATATGCCCTTGCCCCGGCCACTGCATGAATTCCAAAAAGCCGAATGCTAATAGTTCATGGAGTGGGTGTGGCACACATCGATCGGCATCGGGCTTAGATGCTTAGCCGATCATATTAATAAATCTGCCCTTGCCCCTGCCAATGCATGAACTCCAAAAAGCCGAATGCTAATAGTTCGTAGAGTGGCTGTGGCACACATCGATCGGCATTGGGCTTAGATGCTTGGCCGATCAGATTAATAAATCTGCCCTTGCCCCGGCCAATGCATGAACTCCAAAAAGCCGAATGCTAATAGTTCCTAGAGTGGCTGTGGCACACATCAATCGGCATCGGGCTTAGATGCTTGGCCGATCAGATTAATAAATCTGCCCTTGCCCCGGCCAATGCATGAACTCCAAAAAGCCGAATGTAATAGTTCCTAAAGTGGCTGTGGCACACATCGATCGGCATCGGGCTTAGATGCTTGGCCGATCAGATTAATAAATCTGCCCTTGCCCCTGCCAATGCATGAACTCCAAAAAGCCGAATACTAATAGTTTATGGACTGGTTGCGGTGCACGTTGATCGGCATCCGTCTTTTGGAGTTTAGTGTTAATGAAATCGCCTTGGGGACGCTGCAAGCATTAGAAATAAATGGGATGGACTCTTCGCGCCAGTGACTCCACTTATTGTGTTCAAACTCAATTTAAAACAATTTGTTGCGTAAGGTTAGATAAGTGCAAATATCAAATAGACTGTTCTTCAACAGCAAAGGAGAAGCGCGAACATTGGCTGAGCTTGACACTGCAATGAATCGCAGCAGCGAACCCACCCGTGCGGGAGGTAGGACGTCCAAAGAACGGGAAAAACGTCAGCCTCCAAGTAGTCGAAGTAGATCACCCCGAAAGGAAAAACAGCAACAGGGAAGCTCCCTATGACCGCGACCGAGAAATGAGGCCGACGCGACGTCATGACCGTTGAGTTTTGCGGTTTTTGTGGGGAATAAACCGATGACGGTGGCGGACTCCATTGTCAACGACCCAGGTGTAGCAGTCGAGTTTGCTCGACAAATTTTTCCACCGGAAGTCCAACAGTCGATGGTTGGTCAACAGGATTTCAAAGTATTTCGAGAGGGCATCCACGGGGGCGGTGAAAGGGCTGTACACCGCTTATGAAGTCGGCATGCGCCTGCGCACCGCACGGCGAGAAATAGAGAAAAAGGACGAACGAATTCGGAACTTGGAGGCTCGCACAGAGAAGGCCGAACGTGAGCTTAGGGAACTTAGGAAGGCTCAAACCATCAAGCCGTGTGCGACAGGTCAATCTAACCCGGTCGTGGAGGAGAGAGTAACCCAACGGCTGTTAAGTCACGCGATAGCCGATCGGGATACTGCAAGCATGTTTGTCATGGAAAATGTAAGGACCGTGGGTTATGAAAAAGGCTTCCACGATGGCCGAAGAGTCAGGATAGACAAGACCAAGGAGAAACTTGCAGAGGAGGTGTGCCGATGTGAGAATCGGGGCTTTAGGCATGGGTGGATTAAGGCTCTCCAAGCCTTAGAGGCACTCCAAGGAGCAGGAGTTGAATCGGCGTCGCCATTATATCATCGTCATGATTTTCCTTTTGACGCTTTCGAAATTGAAAAGAGCGATGACGAGGGCGATGCCGAATAGAACTAAACATATATTGTAAACGTTCCAACACAGATTGGGCGTCAACTATGTATCTATTGGATAATTTAATAAAATATTTTATTTTAAATGTTTGTGTTTGATTTTGAATGTTTACATGCCTGATTGGGCATCTCGTTTCGAATGTTTGCATATTTTAATTTTGTTTATGCGGTTGCGCCGGCCCAACTTATTCAAGCATTTCATTTTCAATGTTTGTACGCTTTTAAAGTGTAAAGGGTTTTTGCCGGCTCAGCTTAACAAAACATTCCACTTTGAATATTTATATGCATTAACCTTCGTCGTGAAGGGCGCTCCGAATCCGGAGTCTTAATCGGCCCAAACGTGTTATGCACGACTGGGGTTCCGGATTCGGAGGCTTTAATTGGCCAATCATGATATCCACGAAGGGTGTTCCAAATCCGGAGTCGTATTCGGCCAAAAGGTGTCATACACCGATATGGCTCCAAATCCGGAGAATTAATTTGGCCAATCATGATATCCACGAAGGGCGCTCCGAATCTGGAGGCTTAATCGGCCCAAGGGTGTCATTCACCGATGGGGCTCCGAATCCGGAGACTTAATTTGGCCAATCGTGATATCCACGAAGGGTGCTCCGAATCCGGAGGCTTAATCGGCCCAAGGGTGTCATGCGCCGATGGGGCTCCGAATCTGAAGACTTAATTTGGCCAATCATGATATCCACGAAAGGCGCTCCGAATCCGGAGGCTTAATCGACCCAAGGGTGTCATTCACCGATGGGGCTCCGAATCTGGAGACTTAATTTGGCCAATCGTGATATCCACGAAGGGCACTCCAAATCCGCAAGCTTAATCGGCCCAAGGGTGTCATTCGCTGATGGGGCTCCGAATCCGTACATAGTGAACCATTCAAAACTAGTATCATTCCCAAGAGTGAAATACGTACATAGTGAACCATTCAAAACTAGTATCATTCCCCACAGGTCGGGTTTAATGATAAAATTTACGCAAGTGCGTTGAATTCCAAAGCCATGGCAGGCTCCTTCCAGACATGTCTTTGAGCTGATATGCCCTTACTCCAGTGATCGAATCGACCTGATATGGGCCGTCCCAGTTTGGACCCAATTTTCCATCAGCCGGTTTTCTGGCAGCTGGGAGTACTTTCTTCAGGACCAACTTTCCTGGTGTGTAGCGGCGCAGCTGAACACGTTGATTATACGACTTAGCAAGCTACTGCTGGTACCATGCCATGGACGCAAGGGCACGGTCTCTTCGTTCTTCAATCAGAGTCAAATCCAAGGCCAGCATCATGTTGTTTTGGCCCATGTCAAAAACTTTCGACTTCAAGGTTGGAAGGCCGATCTCCAGGGGTATAGTCGTCTGGGTTCCAAAGCATAAAGCAAACGGCATTTCCATAGTGGATCGCCTCGGCGTAGTTCGATGAGCTCACAACACACTCGGCAATTCTTCTACCCATTTGCCTTTAGCTTTCTCCAGCCTCTTCTTGATGTCGTCTAAGATGGATTTGTTAGAGGCTTCAGCTTGACCATTGCTTTGTGGGTAAGCCGGCATGGAAAAGTAAGGCCAGATACCATACTTGCTGCACAAATCTCGGTAGACGCCGCAATCAAATTGGGTGCCATTGTCTGAGATAAGTGCTCTTGGAATGCCGAATCGTGTTATGATATTTCTCCATACAAAGCATTTAACATCAGCATCTCGAATGTGCGTTAATGTCTCCGCTTCGACCCATTTTGTGAAATAATCTGTCACGACAATCAGGTATCGTTTGTTCCCTAGGGCCCTCGGCTATGGTCCGACGATGTCAAGTCCCCATTGGGCGAACGACCAAGAACTGGTTATGGAGCTCAGCTCTTCAGCAGGCAGGTGGGTTAAGGAAGAGAACTTCTGGCACTGTTCACACTTTTTCACGTAACATTTAGCATCGGCTCTCATTGTCGGCCAGTAATACCCCTGTGTCACGGCTCGATGAGCCAAAGAGCGCCCGCCAGAATGGGCGCCACAACTGCCTTCATGTATTTCAGTCAGAAGCTCTTCTACTTTGTCCGGATGCATGCATTCCAAATATGGACCAGAAAGGGATTTTTTATAAAGCTTTCCTTGCGGATCCAAGTAGTATCGCAGGGCTTTGTTTCGCAGCTTGTGCGCTTCTTTCTTGTCCTCTGGGAGCTATTCGGAAGACAGGAATGCAGCAATGGGATCCATCCAACTCGGTCCAGATTCTATGACATTGACCTAGATTTCCTTCGAAGGGCCAATGCTCGGCTCCGAGATGAAACCTACTTCGATGGTCTGTTTAATTTCTGAGTTAATGGCGAAGGCTAGGCAAGCCAGGGCATCTGCATGTGTGTTCTGATCACGTGTTATCTGATTCAATTCATGATGGTCAAATTTTGCCAGCAAGGTGTTAGTCATTTTCATGTAAGCCGCCATACGGTCGTTTCTTGCTGCGTACTCCCCTTTTAGCTGATTGATCACCAGTTTTGAATCGCAAAATACAAGCAAACGCCGAACACCCAGAAGATGTGCATTCCGTAAACCGGTTAAGAGGGCTTCGTTTTCGGCTTCGTTATTTGAAGCTTCGAAGCCGAGCTTGACGGCCTGCTCAATTATTGTATCGTCGGGAGCCATGATTATTACTCCGGCTCCACTGCCCCGCTGATTAGATGATCCATCACAGTACAACTGCCAAATGTCCCCAACATAAATTCTCCAGTTCGGCTTCGGTCGAATTTCATCAGACTTGAAGTCGGCAAGACCCCCAGTAAATTCGGCAACAAAGTCGGCAAGCACTTGTCCCTTGATTGAGGTTCTAGGTAGAAACTGAATATCGTACTGGCCAAATTCAAGAGCCCACTTTGAAACAAGTCATGATGCTTCTGCATTACGTAGTACTGATCGGAGGGGATAATCTGTTAGCACCCCGATGCTATGCCCTTGGAAGTAATGCATCAGTTTTCTTGCCGCCATGACTAGGGCTAGGATGAGTTTTTCCAGCAGAACGTAGCGTGTTTCAGTATCAACCATTGCCTTGCTCACATAATACACTGGCCGTTGCTCCTCCAACTCTTCCTTTATCAGTATGGCGCTGACAGCCCGGTCGGAAATTGCTAGATACAAAATGAGCGGGTCGCCAGCCGATGGTGTTGTCAAGAGTGGAACTGATCGGAGGTAGGTTTTGAAGCTGTTGAAAGCGGCTTCGCACTCGGCAGACCATTCAAAAGCCTTGCCCTGCCGTAGTGTATGGAAGAATTGTCGGTAGCGATCTGTAGACTAACTGATGAACCTGTTGAGTGCGGCGGCCATCCCCATCAACTTTTGAACCTCTTTTATTGAACGAGGGGAGCCGAGCTCCAGGATTATTGTGATTTGCCTCGAGTTGGCTTCGATTCCACGGTGGTTGACAATGTAACCCAAGAATTTGCCAGAGTCGATCCCAAACGCACATTTGGAAGCGTTCAGCTTCATTTTGTATTTGCGTAGAATGCCGAATGTCTCTTCCAGATCGGCTAGATGAGTTTGCTCTTCTTTGGACTTGACCACCATGTCATCAATGTACACTTCCATAGTGTGGCCGAGTTGCTCCTTGAACATGGCAGTGACCAGTCTTTGGTAAGTTGCCCCCACATTCTTCAGCCCAAAAGGCATAACCTTATAGCAATAGGTTCCTCTTGGGGGAGGAATGCAGTTTTGTCTTGGTCCTCCAGATGCATGGTGATTTGATGGTAGCCTCTGTAAGCATCGAGGAAGCTTATACGCTGATGGTGTGCCGTCGCATCTACAAGCTGGTCAATTCTGAGTAGGGGAAAACAATCCTTGGGGCAGGCTTTGTTTAGGTCCATGAAATCAACGCACAGTCGCCAAGTCCCATTTTTCTTCTTCACAACCACAGTATTAGAGAGCCATGTAGGGTAGGTCACTTCCCTGATTGCCCCGGCGTCAAGCAACCTATCGACCTCTTCAACAACGACGGCTGTATGCTCTGCGGCTGACCGCCGGCTTTTCTGAATGATCGGCTTGCATTTATGGTCAACATTCAAACGGTGCTGTGAAACAGACGGATCTATACCCGACATCTCGTATGGAGTCCATGCAAAGACATCAAGGTTGCTTAGCAGGAAGGAAATTAGCTGCTGTCTGTCCGCTTGATTCAGTGAGGCGCCGACCATGAAGAACCTGTCTGGGTTTCCGTCGATTTCAACTCGATCTAGGGCTTCCATGGCCTTTTCACTTAGGAGCCACCCAACATCGTCGAGGCTCTCCCAATCCGGCACCTCAATAGAATTCGCTTGCAACTCCTTTGGCATCTTTCCGGCAAGGAGATAGCATGCTTGTGCCGACTTCTGGCAGCCACGGATTTGCTCAATGCCGCATTCTGTCAGGGAGCGTAGCAGTTGATGATAGGTGCTTGGCACGGCCTGTATAGTATGCAGCCAAGTTCGCCCCATAATGAGATTATACGGCGATGGCAATTTTACGACTAAGAACTCCACATCCACTGTTCGGGAGCCCGCTCGAATGGGTAGTGTGATTTTCCCGAACGGGTATTCTGGATTGGGGTTGAAGCCGAATAGTAGATAAAGAGCCAGAGAGAGATTCGATTCGGAGAAGTCGAGTTTGGTGAATGTCTTGTAATACATAACTTCCGATGTGCTTCCTGGGTTAATGAGTACGCGCTCAACGGTGAATCGGTTTACTTGTAACTCGATTACCAAGGGATCAATGTGGGGAAGTGTCACTCCGACCAAATCTGAATCATCAAAAGCAATGCTCGCCCGTTTAGCCGGAGTGAGTTGATTTTGAGGGTCGGGATTCGACTGAATTGTATGCACCGCGGATGACATTGGCAGGTTGTATATCATGTGGATCACGCCAAGTGGAGGTGAATCCTGTCTTAAAGTTATTGCTTTGGTTGAGTTGCCTTTTCAGACGTACTGTTGTAGCCGACCATCTTGTACCAATTCCTCCAGGTAATCCTTCAATGCATAACAACTCTCAGTATCATGGCCATGATCCTTATGATACTTGCACCGCCTATCCCGTCTTCGCGTGTCGGGAGGTCTCACCATTTTCGACGGCCATTTGAAGAACGGAAGATGTTGGATTTTGGACATGACCGCGCTGATCGGCTCTGATAACTCCGTATATTTCTTGTCAGCGCGCCTTGTGCGCCTGCTATCGACTTGCAATTGTTCATTTTCTCGGTGGGAGCATTGGTCTCTCGATCGGCGAGAATCCCGTCTCTTATCTCGTTTAGCCTGATGCCGTGGTTCAGGGCTCTGAGGTGGTACAAAATTTAATGGCTGAGTAATTTCAGAATGAGCCGTCTTGTTGGTCACATTTCTGGCTTTAACCCGCAAGGCGTCATCTTCCACTTTATAGTATTCCTCAACTTTCTTCATCAACGACCAGACTGGGGGGCCATCTGGTCAAAGGGCTACAGAGGGCACTGTCAGGATGCAGCCCCATCTTGAAGGCAGTAATGGCCATGGAGTCATTGCAAGCATCATCTACCAGATTAAAGCACTCCCAATATCGTGCCGAATACGCACGAAGGGTTTCCCCCAGTTGAATCTGCATTGCCCAGAGTGTAGACGTCCCCGAACGTCCCGGGAGGGAAATCCCATTTTGTTCATTGGGCTCACTACAGTTCAGGACTCAATGTCACGGTCCTGTATCTAATCTCGCAGAGTGCAATGCAAGACCGATGAATCATCAAAGAGTCCAAATCCGACAAATTGTTTTTGAAAACAGATTTTTTGAAAGAAGTGCCAAACATGGACTGCTTTGCTAGATACAGAGTCGCCACCTAAATATTTATTTTGGGGGAATTTAGGAAACCCTGACTCGTGCCTAAGGCCACGTGTCCGTCATCACCAAAGTTGCCTCGGCTCGGGAACTTGGGTACGATTGGGGAATGTCACTTCGTGAGCACCCCCGCTCGCTCGATCAAAGATCGGCCTCTACTAACCATGATATCTAGTTTTGAAAACATTATGCATTCTTATTCCGGTTATTAGCCTAGAATTACTATGTGATGCGTACAGCATACAAGTATAGATTGAATCGCCTGAATTGGAATGAAACATCTCATGTTTGTTTTGAAAACGGTTTGCTACTCGCAAGTAGACTACAATGTAGATTTGCCACCCTCAGGTGGGCTTAGAAAACACGATGATTTGCCACTCTCAAGTGGGCTTAAAACTCACAGTCAATGCATTATTCCAATTCAGATAATCCAACCTTCACCCACAGGCACTCAGGTAGGTATATCACATAAGCACATAGCCTCATGGTAAGCATGCTATCATGGCAGTCACTCACACCCATGCAAGGATGCTAAAGCATAAACACTCACCGAGTACTCCAAGCCAAAACAGAAACTAGTTAGTAATCAATGCATGATCCTAGCTATGCTAAAATGCCTAATGCAACACATGCAGGAATGCAACTACAATAGGCTCGGCTATTCTAAAGATGGCATGTGAAATGCTACAGCTAACACGTATTCAACTCGGAATTGAAATACAATGCAGTTAGTATGATGCGCCGAGCCCGGTGCATGCAAGACAGATGAATAGATGCAAACATGCGAGCATAAGTATGCTAATTGAAACGTGCCCTAAACTAACCATCATAAGCTGGTAAATAAAAGGGAAAAAGATGTGGGGTTGGAAGACATACATCACACGCACGCACAGTTATTACAATTGTGCCCTCACTCGGAGGGTCCGAATAAATAATACAGCCCGAATAAATAATTACAGTCCGAATAAATAATTAAATATTACAAAACCCTAATTAATTAACAAATTAACTAGGAAAGCGGGTAAATTAGCATGCAAGCTATAAAATGGACTGCCTCAGCTCTGTTCCGAATGATGAAAGATGCATGCATGCTTGAGCTGCCTCGTCGGGAAATTCCTCGCGATGCCCCGATTTGCCTCTGTTTGCAATTAATCCCGGAATGTTGTGCAAGGCTTTAGAAAGTTGCTAATTTTTGGTTTGCTGCAACAGAGAGCAAGAAAGGGGCATGGCAAAGTATTTTCACATATGTATGCACACCTCGATCCTCGTGCCACCAATCACGCATCCCGATGCATGATGGCCGAGGAGTCGAATTGCACGACTCGATGTGAAATGAATGCACATGACAACACAACAAGGCCTAGACTCCATCATGGGTAATCCGGAGTGTCGGCGACCGGAAATTGAGACACGTTTCGTCACTTGGAGTACGAAACGTCCCTTGTTTCCCATGCTTGGGCTAACTCCTATCCCAAACACAATGCAATGAGATGGCATACACAATGCGACTAATATGCAACCTAGCATACGCAATGCTATGGACTAAAATGGCATACACAATGCACGTGACATAACATGTCATACATAATGCTCTAACATGCAACCTAGCATACGCAATGCTATGGACTAAAATGGCATACACAATGTATGATGGACTTACACCAATATGAGTGGACCTCAGCCACACCCACATCAGTGGCCATATGATGAAAATGAGACAACCGAAATACATGCAAACATGCACGAATGCAATGGACCGATCCTAAAGCACAACATGCAACTCTAACAAGGCATGGCAAGGAATGAAATATGGCATAGGATGGCGCATGATACAACTCTGAAATGGCATAAAATATGGTCCTGAAACATGCAAATATGGCACACAATGCAAGCTAGGGGGCCCAGGTACCGAAACTAGTGAAGTGCGTTACACTAGAGGTACCCAAAGCAATGCACCAAAGGAAAAACCAACCCCAAACAGACCCTAGGTAGGTCTGAAACAGTGGGGAAATGGCCTAAAATGATGGCTCGGAATGCAACGAAATGGAGCTCATTCAATGGTCCGAAAATAAGGCATACAAGTCCGACTCTCAAACACATTTAAAGAGTACAAAACATGGCAATATGGCATTCAAACAAGCTCTGAAATATGATGTATAATGAGCCCAAAACATGAACACACCTCAGTATATGCATGGAATGAACCTCAAAACTCAAAGTTAAGCATGGGTATTAAACTACAAGCATGCAAAACCAACATCATTCAACCATGAGACCCAAAAACAGAGCTAGGGCAGTCCAAAATAAGCACAATATCAGTTTAAGGCATGGCCAAAAAGTGTTAAAATCAAGGGTCAACAAAGCATGCAAAGAAAGCTAGTGAACCATGAGTTACACTACAACTATATGGAGCATATGAAGGCTCACCAAACCAGCTAAAAAGAGAGGTATGCCATGCCAAAATATCTCAGTCAATGCATGCAAGAATGATGAGCTCCTTTGAAAGGCCAATAAGGGGGTTGTTCTACACATGCATGATAGACACACACAATGGAAAAACCACCTCTGGACAGAGGTTCTGAGGGTCCTAAAACCCACTAAAAAGAGCCTGAAATGGGTCTAGGAAACATGAAAATAAAGGCCCCTTTGAAAGGCCTTGAATGGGATTGTTCTACACATGCATCAAAGACACAAAATATGGCCAAAAGGGCTCTGGATAGAGTCAAGGCAGACCTTGAAACTCACAAATAATGGCTTGAAACAAGACTTCTCAACATGCAAAATGGAGCTCCTTTGGAAGGCCAACAAAGCTAGTAAAGAGAACAAGGGGTGAGAGGGTCACCCCTCTCTGATTTTAGGGCACAAAAACACATCTAAGCCACTGAAAATCCACTGGATTTCAGTGGCTAAAAGGCCAAACCAAGGCCAATGCAAATGCTCAAATGCATGGCTAAAGCATGAGGAAATGAAACATGAAAGGGGGTAGATGACCCCAAACAGAAAAGAGTCCTTAAACAAACATGTTTAGAAGATCAAAAAAAGACTTTTTCCAGTTTATGTCGAAACCCAAAAATGCTTGCAAATAGGGCTAAGTTATGAAGCAAAATAATGCAAAAATTGAGAAAATGATGACTTATCCTTGTAGCACAGCAATGCAGCAAGTTCTAGACCAAAAAGATGAGCCTTCAACCTCTGAAAAACAGCTCCAAGGTGATTGAATGGATGGTGGAGGTGGTAGGCTATGAGGTGTAGTGTAAATGGCCAAGAATATTAGGGTTTGGAGATTGAAGAAGAGAGCTATGGAGGGTGGGGTGTATCTATCTCAGCCAAAATGTTTCTAACCCTTGCAAATGGAGAGGGAAGGTTTGTTTTATAGAGGAAGAGAACCAAGGCTTCTTGGAGAAGCCTCAAGAAAGGGTCAAAGCTTCTCAAAGAAGCTTAACCAAAAGGGTCAAGCTTCTCCTTGAAGCTAAGCAAAAGGATCAAATCTTCCTTAAGAAGACAAACAAAAGGGCAAAATCTCGGAGGAAGGGTCAAGTGCTTCATAGCTGGCATAGTTGTGTTGCACTCAGGAGGGCCAAAAAGGAGATGGTCGGCCGACCAGTTCAAGTGGTCGGCCGACCAATTCAAGTGGTCGGCCAACCACTTGCCCTGGTCGGCTGACCAGGGTTCAAAAGGGTCAAGGTGCAAAGCTGGTCGGCCATACCAGAAAGGTGGCCTCCCAGATGAGTAGAATACAGCTGTATGGTGGGAGACCAGAAAATGTGACCCAGGAGAGAGGAAAACTAGCTTTCTAACAAGGTTCAAAAGGGTCAAGAAGAAATACTGGTCGGCCTACCCATATTGGTGGCCTCCCAGATGAGCACAACACAATGGTGGTATGGGAGACCTAAAATTGTGGCTCAAAAGTGAGGGAGACCACCTACCTGCCTGCCAAGAAAACTCGCTGGAGGAGAGAGAAATGGTCTCCAAAAGAATTGCTGGTCTCCCACCCTACTACCACCTTCCTAACAATGAAACTAGGGTCCACGCCAAAAATGAACCCACACCGATGCAAAACGAGGGTTCGGGGGCCAAAACGCGCAGCCGGGGGCCCCGAAAACTGACTATGAAGCATCGGAGGTGGCGTACGACCACGAAGGTGGTCTCCCGGGCCACAATGTCCCTCTAAGGAGAGGAAACAAGATGTGTGCCAAAAACCGGAGCAAACAGAGGTAGTTAAGCGGTCCCGAACCGAGGCACACGGCCGACGGCTCCGAAAATCGGAAACTGGTCTCCAAACGGGAAAAATGGCCTACGACCACGAAACGTAGCCTACGGCCACTGAGAGATGGTCTTCGAGACCTCTCCCTCCCTTCAGGAAGAGAAAATAGGGAAAACAGGACCTGGTTCGCAAATCGAGGCAAAGCACAAAAGAGCCCCGAAGTCCGGAGGCAAGGTTCGCAGCCGAGACTCTAGGACCTCAGAACGAGCACAATATGCATCATCACCGAGCACTCAATCGGCGACATCTGAGTCTTAAGGTCGGTCAAAAATGGGGTGTCTACACAGAGGGAATCGGCTTGCTTTGGCTGGACCTCATTAGTGATAAACCTTGCCCTGAAGGATTTTTGGAGTTGGTGGAAGCTCTTGATCGAAGTCGGCTCTAGTTTATAATACCACCTGACAGCCAGTGGTCCCAGATTGCTCGGAAATATTCGGCACATGAGAGCCTCGTCGTCTGCATGCTGCGTCATGGCATGCTTGTAATGGCGAATGTGATCGGTGGGGTCTGATTTACCGTCGTACAAGGTGAATGACGGTGCTTTGAATTTCTTAGGTAACACTGCCCTTGCAATCCGTCGTACAAAGGGATCGTGCTGGTCTTCTTCGTCTGAACTGTTTCTTCTTCGCTTATGCCTTATACGTGGACTTTCTTCAGAGGAACTGGTAGTTTTGGGTTGCCCCTTCTTCTTGGGCTCTGGGGATAATGAGTCGGAGTCGTTATCAGTGTCTTGTTGTCAGGCTCAAGGTCGTCAACCACCTACCCTCAGAGGTCGTTCTGGATCTTGGCGTACAGCTTGTTTGGACTTCGCCACTTCCAAGGCCAAATCCTAACGGAGACGTTCGTTTTCAGCGATCATGTTCTCCAACCTCTGTTCGTTTTGCTTTGTTTATTCCATGATCGCTTGCATTGTCTCATGCACTGAAGTCGAGGGTGAGGCGAAGTTCAAGGCGCGTCTTGCAGCGATAGTCTCTGGTCCAAGCATGTTTGTTAGAGTGAGGTCGTCTCTCTGTATGGTTTCGTTAGTGACTATCGGAGGGTCTTCTGTTACGCCCGCCATGGATGTATTTGAGTATTCCCACAGACGGCGCCAATTGTGGGGAAGTGGTTTGGAAATACTCTTCAGATCCTGGAGGACGCTTGCGATCCTCAAATTGTCACCTGAAAACAAATGAACACTCCGGTCGGGGGTGCCGGAATTAGCACTCCGACAAACAAGATAGTCTCTACTCTCTCTGGATTACTTGTATTTTAAGTTAAGCATATTGATTCTCACATACCTTTTTCTGGCTAATGTTCTTCTATTTATATATTTTCTTTCTTGGGCCTCAGGATTGGGCCCACTTTCAATTCGCCATTCGTTTTCTTTTGTAACAAACTGCTTTTCACTCGACCCCTTGCTCAACCGGCTATTTGGCTGAATAGGGTAGGATTTGAACGTACGAGACGGGGCCGAGTGCTATATATATTTCGACTCTCCAAGTTCAACTATTCGGCCTCTTTATGACTCCCAATATTCGGCCCCCACACTATGTAAGCAAGGCAATGGTTGACGCTGAAACACAATGTCTACCACTGGAAAAGCTCATCCTTACTCTCATGATGGATGCAAGAAAATTAATGCATTATTTTCAGGCTCATACCATAGGGGTACTAACGAATTATCCCCTCCAGTCAGCGCTCCGTAGCGCAAAAGCATCAGGGCGAGTTTCGAAATGGGCCTTGGAACTCGGCCAGTATGATATCCAGTTTTTGCCTAGAACTGTCATCAAGGGGCAGGTGCTAGCCAACTTTGTAGCCGAATTCATGGGATGCCATGCCGAATTCAAGTATGATCAGGTGCAACTTAAACCCAACTGGCGAATATATGTTGGAGACATTTGGCAGATGTACTGTGACGGATCATCCAACCAACACGGTAGTAGGGCAGGCGTAGTAATCATGACACCAGAAGGGGCCATAATCGAGCAGACAGTCAAACTCGGCTTTGATGCATCAAATAACGAAGACGAATACGAAGCATTGCTAACCAGCCTTCGTAACTCACTTCACCTTGGTGCACGGCGGTTACTCGTGTTCTGTGACTCGAAGTTGGTCATCAACCAATTGAAAAAGGGGATATGCGGCTAAAAATGACCGCAAGGCATCTTACATGAAAACGGTGAATTCCTTGCTCACAAAATTCAACCACCACGAGTTGAATCAGATAACCCGAGATTAGAACACACATGTGGATGCCCTTGCTTGCCTGGCATCTGCCATTAACTTAGAGGTCAAACGAACAATCGAAGTAGGATACATTCCAGAGCTGAGCATCACTACTGAACCAGTTCAAATTAACATCATTGAACTAGGACCAAGTTAGATGGACCCAATTGTTGCATTTCTTTCCTCAAAACAACTCCCAACAGATAAGAAAGAAGCCCACAAGCTGCGAAATAAAGCCCTGCGATGTTACTTGGATCCGCAGGGAAAACTTTACAAAAAATCACTCTCTGGGCCACACCTGGAATGTGTTCACCCAGACAAAATTGAAGAACTCTTGGCTGAAATACATGAAGGTAGTTGTGGTGCCCACTCTAGAGGATGCTCATTAGCCCACCGAGTTGTAACGCAGCGGTATTATTGGCCGACTATGCAAACAGATGCCGAAAACTACGCAAAGAAGTGCGAAAAATGCCAAAAATTCTCCTCATTAACTCATCTTTCTGCCGAAGAATTAAATTCCATCACTAGTCCTTGGTCGTTCGCTCAATGGGGAGTTGATATCGTCGGACCCTTACCGTGGGCTCTAGAGAACAAGCGATTCCTGATCATCGCAACAGACTATTTTACAAAGTGGGTTAAAGCAGAGGCATTAACACATATTCGAGATGTCGATGTTAAACGTTTTGTATGGAAAAACATTATAACACGATTCGGTATTCCGAGGGCACTTGTCTCCGACAATGGCACCCAATTCAATTATGGGGTCTATCGGGAGTTATGCAACACATACGGTATCCGGTCTTACTTTTCCTCGCTGACATACCGGCAAAGCAATGGCCAAGCCGAGGCCTCAAATAAAGTGATCCTAGACGGCATCAAAAAATGGTTGGAAAAAGCCAAAGGCAGATGGGTCGAAGAATTGCCCAATGTGTTGTGGGCTCATCGCACTACTCCAAGGCAATCTACTGGGGAAACGTCGTTCACTTTGTGCTTTGGAACACAGGCAATTATCCCCTTTGAAATCGGCCTACCCACGCTGAAGACCAAGGTTTTTGACATGGGCCGTTGTAGACTGCCCCAAGAACTCCCGGCTCTCTCCGCCGCGAGGGCGCAAATCACTTTGTTCTGAGCTACCACAATTCAGACTCGTGTCACAGTTCTGAATCTAATCACACAAAGTGCAATGTAAAACCGATAAATCACCAAAGAGTCCAAATCCGGCAAATCGTTTTGGAAAATTGATTTTTATAAAGAAGTACCAAACATGGACTGCTTTGCCAGATACAGAGTCGCCACCTAAATGTTTTGTTTTGGGGAAATTTAGGAAACCCTGACTCATGCCTAAGGCCACGTATCCGTCATCACCAAAGTTGCCTCGGCTCGGGAACTTGGGTACGAGAGGGGAACTTGGGTACGAGAGGGGAAGGCCGGGAGACCCGAAAACTAGTCTACGAGCACCAAAAGTGGTCAAAGACCCCAAAAGTGGTCTCCCAGACCACAGTGTCCCTCTAGGTAGAGGCAACAAGGTGTGGTTCAAAAACCACGCCAAACAGAGAACGTTAAGCGGTCCCGAGACAAGGCGCGCGGCCGAAGGCTCTGAAAATCGAAAACTGGTCTCCAAACGAGAAAAGTGGTCTTCAACCACAAAAGGATGGTCTACAAGACCTCTCCCTCCCTCCAGGGAAGAGAAAACAAGGTTCAGTCCACAAAGTGAGCCAAAGCACAAAGAGTTTAGAGGCCCGGAGGCAAGGCTCTCAGCCAAAAACCCTAGAAACTCAAAACGAGCACAACATGCATAATCACCGAGCGCTTAATCGATGATGTCTGAGTCTTAAGGTCAGTCAAAAATGGGGTGTCTACAGCCGTAATGACATGATGTTGGCTTTAGATCTGACTCTAATTGAAGAACGCCGAGATCGTGCTCTTGCATGCATGGCGCGGTATCAATAGCAGCTTGCCAAGTCATATAACCAGCGCGTACAGTTGCGTTGTTATACACCCTGAGAGTTAGTCCTCAAGAAAGTGCTTCCTACTACCAAGAATCTGGCAGACGGCAAACTAGGCCCCAACTGGGACGACCCTTATCAAATTGATTCAATTGCCGGAACAAAGGCATATCGGCTCTCAGACATGGTCGGCAAAAGTTTGCCACATCCCTGGAACTCCACACATCTGCGTAAATTTTATGATTAAGCCAACTTGTACGGCGTACTAGTTTGTTTCTAGTTTTGTTGCTATGTTAACGTGTACACTTCTACAAATTCCTCAATGCAATGTCCTTTTTTATTGTTGTCTCGTTAATAATGGTTTAAATGCCTCCGAATTCGGAGCGCCCTTTGTGGATATCACGATTGGGCCTTACAAAGACTCCGAATTCGGAGCACCCTTCATGGATATCACGTTTGGGCTAATTAAAGCCTCCGAATTCGGAGCGCCCTTCGTGGATATCACGATTAGGCCATATAAATCCTCCGAATTCGGAGCGCCCTTCATGGATATCACGATTAGGCCATATAAATCCTCCGAATTCGGAGCGCCCTTCGTGGATATCACGTTTAGGCCGATTAAAGCCTTCGAATTTGGAGTGCCCTTCGTGGATATCACGATTGGGCCTTACAAAGACTCCGAATTTGGAGCGCCCTTTGTGGATATCGCGTTTGGGCCAATTAAAGACTCTGAATTCGGAGCGCCTTTTGTAGATATCACGTTTAGGCCGATTAAAGCCTCCACATTTGGAGCACCCTTCGTAGATATCACGTTTAGGCCGATTAAAGACTCCGAATTTGAAGCGCACTTCATTGATATCTCGATTGGGCCATATAAAGCCTCCGAACTCGGAGCACCATTCGTGGATATCACGTTTGGGCCAATTAAAGCCTCCAAATTCGGAACGCCTTCGTGGATATCTCGATTGGGCCATATAAAGCCTCTGAACTCAGAGCGCTATTCGTGGATATCACGTTTGGGCCGATTACGCATCCGAATTCGGAGCGCTCTTCGTGGATAACACAATTGGGCCTTACAAAGACTCCGAATTAGGAAGGCCCTTTGTATTTGGCAGTAGAATGGCATGGACCAATATACAATTGTCACAAATAGATACAAACATTAAACAAAACAATATAACAAATATTTATTTATTTCAATGAAGAAGTACAAATACATGGCTTTTAACAAATTTAAAATTACAATAATGTTTCTTGATATCTAAATTTTCTCCAGCTTGGCACCCTCTTCATCGTCGGTTTTCTCGGCATCGTAAGCTTCGAAGGGAAACTTATAATTCTGATATAGAGGTGATGCTGGATCGACACCCGTGGCCTGTAGAGCCCTAATCCATCCATGCTTAAATCCACGATTTTCGCATTGACAAACATCATCAGCTAACTTCTCTTTGGTCTTCTCAATACCAATTTTTCAGCCGTCAAAAAAGCCTTGTTCGTAGGCCCTCATTCTTATAGCTTCTCTTGCAAACATGCTTGCCGTTATCACGATCGTCAATGGGATGATCAAGAAGGCGCTGGTTTACTCTTTCCGTCACAATCGGGTTCATTTGACTTGCAGACTACGTTTCCGACACCTTAGCTTTTTTCAGCTTGTTCTTAGCCTTTTCTACGCGATGTTCCAAGCTCCGAATTCGGCCGTCTTTCTGTTCTATCTCCCTTCACGCGGTACGAAGGCGCATGCCAATTTCGTAAGAGGTGTATAGTCCCTTTACCGCTCCATGGACGCCCTCCCGAAAAATTTCATAATCAGGCCAACCGACCATTAATTGCTGGACTTTGGGCAGAAAAAATTGTCGAGTAAACTCAACTGCCACATTTGGATCGTAAATAATTGAATCTGCTTCGGTCATCAATTATTCCCAACAAAGACCGAAAAACTCAATGGGCGTGGTGGCCTGTTGGTTTTGTTTTGCAAACAGGGAGAGCTCCCTCGTTGTTGTCTCTCCTTTCTTGGTGACTTCTCTACCCCACCCCCTCTTGGAGAACTACTTCAACGACGGGGGGAGCGACGCCTCTCGTGCTCCTCCGATGTCCTATTACCCGTTCGTGTAGGTTCGCCACCTTGATTCATTTCTAAATCTAGTTCTGCTAGCGTCCTGCCCTCCCCTCTGCTACCAAAGAATACTCTTCTTGACATACAAATTTCCTCAGTTCAACACAATGCTCTTTTCCCTCTCGCACTCTATTGAATTTGAGCAACATATATTGAAGGATAGCACAGGACCCACACATGCCTCGCCCTCCTCTCCCCACGCCTATTAATTACGGATGCAGCGTTCCCAAAGCAACCGCTTCAAAATATTTTTCCGAATAACTACAATTCCCTAATCGATCCTATAAACTATACATATTCGATAGTTATATTCAGTAATCAGTTGGGCAAGGGCAAAATTATCAACCTATTCGACCTATTTTCAAAGCATATTTCGCCGAATAACTACAATGCCCCAACCGATCCCATGAACTATACATATTTGGCAGTTATGTTCAATAATCAGCTGGGGCAAGGGGAAAATTATCAACCTATTCGACCTATTTTCAAAGCATATTTCGCCGAATAACTACAATGCTCGAACCGATCCTATGAACTATACGTATTTGGCAATTATGTTCAGTAATCAGCTGGGGCAAGGGAAAAATTATCAACCTATTCGACCTATTTTCAAAGCATATTTCGCCGAATAACTACAATGCCCCAACCAATCCCATGAACTATACATATTCGGTAGTTATGTTCAGTAATCAGTTGGGGCAAGGGCAAAATTATCAATATATTCGACGTATTTCAGTTTAAATGACATTTGTTTTTCAACTTTTAATGATAGCATTCAATAAACTGTCTACATCCACTTTATACACTTGTCATTTTGCGAAATTAAGATGCACAGGTCATGATCTCAGTTGAAATGACATACTTTTGTTTTTTAAACCATTTAATGATAACATTCAATAACAAGATAGACATTTTCATTAATAAACTGTTTGCATCCACTTTATACATGAAAATGCCCTACATTTGAAATAAACTGCTAACAAAAAACTAATAAAAGCTAATAAAAAACAAATAATAGCTATCTATTACAAAACTGTTGATCAAGTGTCCAGATCCTCTGGATCCAATTCCAATGGTTCGACTTTCGTAAGGAATCTCCTGATCCAGAGTCACCTTAGCGGCTGTCAAAGCCTTCCGTCATCCATGCTTGAAGCCTTGATTCTCGAACTTCAAGGCTTTATCTGCATAAAGCTCCTTGGCTTTCAGCAGGCTGACTTCGAAGGCTTTGGCCGTATCCGCCTCAGCGCACTCCTTCTCCTTCTTCTCGGACTCAAGTTCGGCCTTAAGTGCTACAACTTCTTCTTGAGCCGACTTCAGAGAGCCGTCCATCAAGTTTATTCTTTCTTCAGCGGCCCTGTGGAGCAAATCGGCGTTTTTGGATTTCTGTTAAGCAGCCACTGCCCTCGCCTGCTCTTCTTTGGCTTTTGAAGTCGTTGCAAACAGATCGGCGAAGGCTGCAGTGACCTTGCCCTTCTCTTCCTCCAACTGACACTCAAGGATATCGAATCGCTCCACGACGTCATAATGACGACGGCCGATCTCTGCGAGCCTTCCTGCCGTCTGGAAAAGCAATCAAATTAGTTTGGACAGGAATACGAATTTAAGCTATTTGGAAATTTGAGGTTTTCAACTTACCAAAATCGCCAACTGAGCGGCTAGAGCAATTGAAATTACATCCGACTCAGCGCAAAAAGTCGCTCAGTCCGAAGGCAAAGAAAGGGCCGAAGGTACACTCAGGGCCACGGCTGGATCTTTGATCACCGAGCCACTGGCGAGCACTAGCGCATTCTTCATCGTTGGTTAGATAATGAACACCTCAGCCGAATCGTCTTCGACGGGCAGCATATCCACCCTCGGCCTCTTTTCGATCAGCGTCTCTTACAAATCAATCACAACGTCAGCATGACACTTATGCCCTGTGAGATCGACTTCCAGGACTTCAACTGGATTTTGGTCAGGAATTAACTCGGCCAATATTGTTTCATGAGCCGTTTCTTCGTGACGCACCTCACCAGTTGGCATTACTTGGCTCCCCCTTCACCCACCGGCCTGTCTCCTGGCTGCCATCCTCTCTGCATTTCATCGCCTGGCAAACTGGGCAAGCGACTCCGAGCTCATCTCTTCGGCTTCGGATTTGGCTCCAGGAAGATTCTCTAAGCTGGTGAAGATATCGTCTTCTAGAGTAACTAAATCTTCTCGACCAGAAGTAGAAGGAAGGTGTTGGTCTGAGCCGATATTCTTGAACGCCAACTCAATTTCTCTGTTCAATTCCTGGTCCCCGTGTGGCCCTCAAACTGTGTCTCTTCACCAGCCTCATCACCGGTGTCAGAATCTTCAATGCCAATGTCCCTGAGACTTTTGTAGCTGGGGAAGATGAACGTAGTAAGTTGTCGTTCATGTGTCGGCACAGGAATATTATCTGCTGCTAAAAAAGTGGAGTAAGTTGGGTCATATCTCAGTAAGACGTGGGTTGCACACCCTTGTCCCTGGAGGTATGTACGGCCTTTATAATTAAGGACCGTCTTTACTTGGTTCAAAACGGCTTCGTCCGCGAACGGCAATGCTCGTTTCAAATCATTGCCTACAAAAGACAAATGACCAGAACAGTATAGAAGCTGAATAAACTATTTATTTTTAAGACATTATCAATCCTAGTCGACAACCTGGTTCGCCCTTCTGCCTGGGAATTGAATCTTGGCAATCTTCTCTCTCGCCGAATTCCCAATTACCTCGGACGGTGACCATGACATCATCAACCCTTTTTCCAGAACTGGCGAGCATGGTTACCAAATGATGGTCAACGTCCTTGGCTCTTAAAAAATAACAGCCTAGCCGACCGGATGATTTCGCCATAACGTAGCAATACCGAATAGCTGGGATTCCTAGGTTAAGACCCAGTCAGCGATTCAATTCCACTATGCCCATAACAATACGGTAGAAGTTCACGTTTGGCTAAGAAGGAATTAATCCCCAGTAACACAGGACTGTCCTAAGAAGAGGATTGGGGGGGAATCGAACTCCACCCTCTGCGATGGCCAAAAGAGGAAAATTAATAGTGCTAGTGTCAGCTCTCTCCATGTCCACTACGTTGTCTGGGATAAATAAACGTCGTCTAGGATGGAAAAATGACGACGGAAGGCTACAACTCGATCCTCAGAAAGAAGGGCTTTCAAATGCCTCGCCATTCGAGACGAAACAAAAATCGCGTATACAAAAAATGAAAGCAAAAATACGCAGGGAAATTGGAATGAGGTATAGAATGAGAAAAGAGAGAGGACTTACAGGACAAGGAAAGAGATGAACAGTAAGAGGCGAGGTTGCAAAGGTCCGAAAGGAAGTTGATACGAAGGATACTCAAAGGTTGACTGCGACTTTCCAATTCAAGAGTATATGGGCGTAAGAAATGTCAATGGCTTTTCGATTCAAAAGTATACAGAGGTACGGATTTCAAAACGCATTAAATGAATGTCAAATACGAAGGGGTGGGAAGCTGTAATGATTTAAGTTGCGCGTCTGCTCTGACGGCTCTAACGAATTAGTACGAAAAGGAGTGCAACCGCCATATCTGCCTTTCGAGAGCTCTTGCTTTGGTTGGCTAAGAAACCAAACACGCTGAGTAAATGTTTTATTCGAGTGTTTGGGGGGCAATTGTGGGAGCTGAATAAATATGTGTTCAAGATGATCAATTAGAGCACCGAGAACGGTGGTAAGGCTAGCTTGGCGTAATCAAAGTTTTTAACAAGAACAAGGCCGAGTAAAATTGAATCCATGGGCTGAATTTGCCGAATAGATTTCTGACATACCTAGGGGTCCCAGATATGATAATGAAAGGGCGGGCCCTAGGGGAGCAATATAAAAAGAAGAGGATTAGCCAAAGAGAGGTATGTGTGAATATAGAAGATAACTTGAAATAGAAGTAAACAAGAGAGAATACTGATTTGTCCGTCGGAGTGCTAATTCTGGCACCCCCGACCGGAGTGTTCATCCCTTTTTTCAGGTAGCAATTAGAGGACCAAAGACATTTGACTGGATTTTGGAGTATTTCAGAACCTCTTCACCACAATTCTATATCTCCTCTAGCCTTAAGGCTGAGGGAGATGGAGACATGCCAATGTTCCGTCTACCCTATAAGGATATGGATTATTATTGACTCATGGCCCTAAAGCCGAGTGAGATGGAGATATGTCGATGTTCCATCTACCCTATAATGTTACGAATAGCTGTTGATATGTTGGGCCTAAGGTCGTTCTGTGTTATGCTGGGCCTAAGGCCGATCTGCATAATGTTGGGCTCGAGGCCATTTTGGGATGAATTTATGACTAAGACAAGTATATGATTTATGAAATTATATTCTCCGTGTCTCATGCTCATTCACATAAACCTGCTTACATTGCTATTATTCACTAAGCCTTGCTCACTCTATATTAATGTATATTTATGTAAGTGTTCCACCACGGGACCAACCCTAGTTCAGTTTCGGCAGCCTTTTGTTGACACTGTTGTGTCGAGCTGGTTAAAATGAAGACTTTTGCCTTTTGTGGAGTTCCCTCTTATAGCACGCATTGTTGGGTCATGGATGAATGTGTCAAACATGTTGTTAATATGTATAACTTTTAAATTCTCGACATTTTGAATCTACCCCATGAAGTGGGCTTGTATATATTTATGTATATACATATGTGGACCATGTATGTATTATGGTCTGTGATGAAAATGTTTTGAGATCCTGGCATTTAAATACTGCTCAATGGGCGTTTCATTTTGTTACTAATTGCTTCCATTTAGGCCCCAATATGATATAAAATATGTGTTGATCATTTGAGTTTAAGGCCTAAGTTCAGAACGGTCATTTCCAAACTTTTAGGGACAGGTTTGGGTCGTGATAGATATAGACTTGTGTGAATATCTGTATATACTATATAAAGTTTGTTTGTTCATGTAAGTCCGCACAGCTCAATGGATGATATATATATATATATAATGTTTTATTTATTGGTTTCTATCAGCCCTTTTTACTGTAGTACTGTTATTACTATTAAGCAAGGCTTTGGTAATTACGGATTACTGGCCGATTACGATGCTAAACTTACAGGGGCCGAGTTTGGGTCGTGACATAAAGGGATCAAAGACAATAACAAATTCAAGCCTAAGAAATGGATAGAAACCTACATCATCTCTTTGTGAATAGGGGTATGTTAATACCCAAATCCATACTATTAATTGGAGAGAGTAGATTGATGCAAATCATTTCTTAGTGGAAGCTTGGCTTTAAGATAAGGGATTCATCAAAAATTCATTTAAAACTCTTCTTCTATTCATGGAACAAAGGTTTTTCTACCCTTTTCCATGTTTACAAATGATTGAGAAGAGAGAGTTCGAGGCATTTGACACAAAATCTCTTGTTTTGCTTTCAAAATACTCAATAAAAGGGGAAAACACAACTTTTCCAACATCAAATCCCAAAGATCATCCAAGTAGTCCTATGAAACAACCCCTAGCTCTAATTGACATTGAGTAAGGAGTTGAGACACATAGATCAAAGTACTTAGAAGATAGGATATGTGAAGAGAAAGTGTGTAAAAAAAAGAAAAACTATTCTACATATTAAACTTATAAATGGATGGCTAATTTCTACTGCCAATCACATTCACAAGGTTCCAAAACATGCAACAACAAGAAGCTCTAGCTAAGGAAAGCAAGAAAGGAAATAAAAACTATCAACTCAATGGATGAGTGGCTAATTTCTACTCCCTCAACATCCATGAGGACTTGTCACATATTCACAGCAATTATATAATGAAGAACAAAGTCAAAAATAAAGAAAATGAGAAGAAAGATTATTAAAAGTTCAATAATCTCACCTCTTAAAGAGGATAAGCTTCTTTGTTTCACAAACCCCATCTTCTCTCAAGTCCTTCTAGATGTATTTTAAGATGTCCAAGAACCCTCACAAGAAGCCTAGGATCAAGTTTCAATGGAGTTCTAGTGTTAGAAAGTGAAGGTGGTAGATGGGAGATGAATGTGAAGGAGAGAGAATGGTTAAGAGGCTTGTATGAGTCTTGGGCCAAACTTTTAACCCTTATTAGAAATGAGCTATTGAGCTCTATTTATAGAGCCTCAGGTGTAAATATCTGATATATTTGTGGTAAGTGAGCAGAACAAACTGAAATTCTCAAAAATGCTCTGTACTCGAACAATTTAGTTGGTCGTTCCCTTTGATGTCCGACCAAATGTACTTTTGACTGGCCATAAAATGTTGTCCGGCAAGTCAAAAGGTATATCATTAGATCAACAAGGTAAGGTTAGTCTAAATTGGGAGGAGAAACAAGCATTTTAGAGGATTTCACCTCTTCCATTCATTCCCACTGTATCCGTTGCTCTGTATGTTTGAAAATGTGTGGCATTCCAGTTTAAGAAATACCGAGCCTCAGGACATATTGGAATTTTTGGAACTGCACAACCAAATTTGTTTTGAAATGAAGTCTCATTTGGTCGAAAAGCACTTTGGCCAAAACGGGTGTTGGGATAGTTTAAAGCTTGCTTCTTAGACTTCCTACTGAGGAATTCATAGAACTAGCACATCTCATTTTCATCATTGGGTACCTAATAAAGAGCTCCCAAGTCTTAACACTGGTAAAAAAAAAGGGTGTCTACACCCTCATTTCTTATTTTTTCTCTTATTTTAAGTTTTGTGCTCAAAGAACCTGTGTTTACAGCCCATTTAAAAAAATTCTAAAAAAAATGCAAAAAAAAAAAAAAAAATCTCCTTTACCTCATTTTCAGGTCAAAACATCCGTAAGTGTTTGCTTCATGTAAAAAAAGTTTTATAAAAAAAATGAGCGGTTTGAGAGAAAACCCGATTTTCGTAACAGTCGACGAATTTAGATAGAGCTGGAGTATTTCTTAAATAACTAAAAAGTAGGAAAGTTATGCCAGTTCTGAAAAATATTATGAAAACTAGATAAAATTCTCTACAAACCATACGAAGGCCAAGTTTAGAAAAAATCTAAAAGTGTCTCTTTAATTGCAATTTCTAAAGTGCACCAAATTTGGAAATTTACTCTTGTTGACGAACTTATGTTCTTAACTTCATGAATGCACTTATTATCACTTGTTCATTTCTTGGTATGATATTTGCATGTGTTATGGTTATGTTCCTTACCACATTCCTTTGGTGATGCTCATGCTTATGTAGAAATTATTGTCTTGATAAGTTTGTTCTAACTTTAACTTAAAACATCTAACTCAATGGGAAACTTAATTAGGGTGGTATTGGGTTTTCGATCACTTAAATAATGATGAGATGACAATGGATTGATGGGACTTGTTCCCTAACTGAAGGTTAAGTCTTACACAAGTGGTTGTTTCAGAACCCTTGAATGGATCGGTTACATTCGGACCCTAAGTACTTATGACGGATAAAGGTGGGGAGGTTATATATTTTTACCGTATCTTTTGAGATCCTCGTTTGGTACTAAGCGGTATGTAACCATTGGTAGGCATCCGGGAGAAGTTCTGCAAAGCAGCAAAAGAGAGGACATACCAAATAATACGAGTCCAATTCTTGTGATTGGGAGGATAATATCTCTTTGGGAGACTTCTAGATTACTAACATCTAACCTTGTAATTAATCATTTGTTATTGACTTGAATATCATGCTTCATTACTTGCTTGTTATAATTGTGATGGTGTATTGGATTGGGAAAAAGTGTGACGCCCCAAAATCTACACTAAGGGTTGTAGTCAAGGAAAAGTCACTAATGAGTCCTATGGTCAATGACCAAGTAAGATCCCATATTGCCAAATGAGTCAAATTAGCCTCCCTTCTAAGTTCATCTTTCTTAGGTAGCAAGGCTACCCTTTTGACAGACCTTAAAAGGCATTGACACAAGGTCTCATAAGCAACGTGGGGAAACTATATTGGTTTTTAAAAAGACAAGCATGCAATAATAAGAGAATAGATTCAAAATATCCTTAGTTACAGAAGTTAGTTCCATCCATATTACACCCAAAAATAAAATTTCAAATGGACTTTTCAAAACAAAAAATATATATATATATTTTTTTTTTCGAGCTTCTCTAGGACAACCAAAAGTCTTTAAATGTTTCCGGCTCGTCGTTTTTTGCTGCAAAATCCTCTTCGGTACCTGGCATGAAACACCATGAGCTTTGAATACTCAGTAAACGCACATACACCCAGTCCATTTTTCCCAATCTAATACATAAAAGCAATTACAACAATAGGGAAAGAAACATGATATATATTCAAGTAAATAACAAGGGTGACAAGGTTAGTTGTTAGTAGTCTAGAAATGCCCGAAAGAGAATTCATCTTTCCAACCACAAGAATCGGACGCAGATGATTCAGTATGCCCCCTCTTTTGTTGCTTTGTAGGCCTTACCCTAGATGTCTACCAACAGTTACATACCACATAGCGCCAATCAAGGACCTCAAAAGAGATGGTGAAATAAGGGCCTTGCCCATTCCCTCTTCACACCAAAATCACCTAGGGTCCGAATACAACCACTCCGTTCAAGGGTTCCGAAACAACCACTTGCATAAGACTTTAACTTTGAAAAGGGAACACGCCCCACTAACCAATTCAATTTAAACATAACCTTATCTCATAACAATCCTCATGTGATCGAAACCCCATTAGCCAACCTATCCAGTTTTCCGTTTAGATTAATGTTTTAAGTTAATTAGCACAAGCAATTGAAATAAAATTTTCATAAATATAAACATCATCAAAGGACTAAAATAAAGGTATATTACCATAACACATGCAATAACATACCAAGACATGATCATATACTAATAAGCTTATTCATGAAGATAAGAGAATAGAACACCAATGCAAAACTAAATTTCCAGATTCCGTACCATTTAAAGATTAAAATCAAAAGGACCATTTTAGATGTTTCCAGAACCTGGCCTTCCTTGATTCGTAGAGAATTTTATCTAGTTTTCAGAACATTTTTCAGAAATGGAATAGCTTTTGTAGATTTTTAGTTATTTAAGAAACAGTCCAGCGCTGTCCAGATTCGTCAATCGTTACAAAAATTGAAATTTCTTTCAAACCACTCACTCTTTTTCAATGAAACCAATTTTCCTTGAAAGCTAACTCTTTAAGGAATTTTTTGACATAAAACTTAGGTCCAATAAATTTTCCTACATTTTTCTAGAATATTCCAAAGTTGGCTGTAAAAACTGGTTTTTCATACATAGTACTCAAAATAAGAAGATTGGTGAGACAAGATACCAACTAAGGGAAATTTTTCACTTCTTTTGTGATGAAAACATACTAAATAATGTATCAATATGAACATATGAACACCATTAAAAAAAATCTGAAAATATAATTTTAAACTTTTAATAACATGTATTTGGAAAAATAAATAGAAGGAGAGATGGTGATGTGGCTTACTTGAGGCTTGGTTAAATTGCTAACAAAACCTTCTCTTTCTATCCTTTCCTCCACCAAACTCATTCTCTTGCCCTTTTTTTCCTCTTAGCTGAATATGTTGTTCGAGTGTGTGTTCTTGTGTGCAAAATGCCAAGGGAGATGTGTTATTTATAATAAAATTGGTGCAGAAGGTCCAATTTGCCCATTGGTTGGAAATGGATTTGATATTTTGGATTTAGTTTGAACTTAATAGAATAATGGATGATTAGAGGCCTTAATTATGCAATTAATCATGATCTAGTCAGGCTTTAGTTAGGATGGAACTTGAGGTGGAAACAAAGTTCCATGCTTTGGGGTGTACTAGAATATTTTTCCATGAATTCATGAATTTGTTTGAAAAGGTTGTATACATTTCTTTTCCCAAGGGTGGCCGGCCATGTGGGATGGATTTGAGGGGATTATTTTATTTTATTTATTTATTTATTGTACAATTGATGGAAATTTCAAAATATAGTGTATAATTTATTTAAATAGGGTTAAAGTTACAAGTATATATATGTATAATAATACTAACTTGAGGTCAATTAGTAATTTAATAAACATGGGAGGGCTTTGGATTTAATTTATGAAATGGAACATTTAGTTAAGTGTAGAATTAAACTAAATTAGGGTTAGAGAATCTAATTCGGTTTAGATTTCTTGTTTTGAATAAAAAGGCTATCAATCGATAAACATGATGAAAATCGAAAAAATCTAGGGTTTCAAGTGGTAAATCCGTATTTAGAGAGTCATTTAATCAATATTAGGGTATTATAAATAATTCATAAGTTACCAAAATCGATTAGGGTTTGTGAGTTTTTGCTTCTAGGGTTAAAGTTGAAATTACTTAGAAATCAAGGGTCTTCATTACAATATTCCAAAAGTAAGAGATTTTTAAGAAAATAAAATTTCCAGGGGCCTTACAAAAAGGGATGGGGTGTGTGTGCATTTACTGGGCATTCAAAACTCATGGCATTTTATGCTAGGTATTGGCGAAATTTACGCGGACGACGGCAAAACAAAAACATTTGAAGATGTATGGCTATTGTAGAAGAATTAGGAATTAGTAATTATGTTTTGGAATTGTAAGTGTTAAAACCCTTGTCGTAATTAAGATATGATCTTGTAATTATTATATATACATATATATTTTGTGAATTATCCTTATATTTCGTCAACTCATGTAGATCTTGTGTTATTACCTTGTTAAGATCTGTCAAAAATGTAGCTTTGCTATCTAAGGAGATTTGACTTTGAAGGGAGACTATATTGACTCCTCCGATCTTTCTTGGATCTTACTTGGTTATTGACCAAATGATTCATTAATGACGTTTCTTAGACTTGTAACCCTAGAAGAACCCTGCATTTATTTGTTAATTTATTCCCTAATGTTCCCGATTTTGGGGCATCACAACACTGATCAGCCATAGCATATAAATACAAAAAGAAAGTATTTATGGAATAGGAATTGACTAAGATTGGGTTTAATTGGGTTAGATAGGATTAGCTCACTTGTCCTTTATGCTTTGTTTGCTTACCCATTTATAACTATACTGGCTAGAATCTCATCTGTTGGATCTCGTTTTGATTGAAAGGTTCTGCCCATACCTGGCCTTGGCCGAGCAACTTGCCAAGTGTGCCTTGTCTCTGATCGTTAGATTTTTGGCATATGGATGGCTTAAATGATGTCGAATGCTAGTGGCCAGCTTGTCATATATTGCGTTCATATGATTAATTTGATCGGATGACTCTGCTTTCTACTAGGTCCAACCTATGCCTTAGTCATGTCTGTCGTATGCTCCTCACCATTAGATGATGCCTAATCTGACATCTCTCCTTTATCTCACGGATTTGTCTTCTAGAAGATTATCTCTTGTATTTGTTTGTCTCTCATGCACCCTAATTAGATGGTAAGTTGTTGCCAATTGTCCTTTGTGGCCTTCAAAGGACTGGTTGGGACTCACTGCTTCTTGCTTTGGGCCAATGTAATTAGCTTGGGACCTGGGCTCATATATTTTTCCCTCCACAGTAATTTATTGGTAGAGCTATGATAATTTGTGGTTTAAAAATGATGTTACACATTTTGTGATAATGCTAACACTACCACAAAATGCGCATTTTCATTTCTAAAAAATAAATTGTTGTAATTTTACATATTTACCAAAAAATGAGTAACATAACCATAAAAATATGTAAGAAAAATACATATGGTACACACCTTTTGAGAGATGTGTACCATAGTATTACTCAATAGTCCTCATTTCCATTAAGGCCAAGTTTTGGAAGACTAAATAAGTGCACTTTTTGTCTTTTTGGACTAAAAAATTGAGGTTGAAAATATGGATGTTTGGGTTAACTTTTTGACTTTTTATGGAAAAATGTGTAATAAAAAATTGTAAAAATTGGTTTTTAGAGGAAAATTTGAATTGGGAGTTGTGCAGCCGTAATTGTTGACTTTTGATGAATAGTGTTAACTTTTTAACTTTTTGAGTAACTTTTTGGCTTTTTGGATTATTTTGCACATCCCAAACTTAGCCTAAAATTAACTTTTGAGTAATACTAAAAGCCCACCCTTATCAATCCAGAAATTATCTAGAAATTAATCTCCACTTCACCCTTACATGGACCTCACATGGACCCCATACTACATAAATTAATTTTCACCCCACAATCACCTACCTAAAAAAATCTTAGTGGATTAACTTTTAGTTATCCTCATGCTCCTTCACTACCCTCTTAAATGTACAACTAATTTTTGTCTTTTTGGACCAATCAATTACATTATTTATTTGGATAATGGTATATGCAAGTTATGACATTTGTGGGATTGATTATCACAAATGTCATAATTCAATCCTATGGGACTCATAATTAAAATAAATAATAAAAAAAAGTTATAATCAAATATCACATAAGATATAACTAAAGAATTCTTTGATCAAAATCAAAATAATGGCATAACCAACATTACAATAAGTCATAACTAACACCATAATATATATAACCAAGGCATAATCAAATCATAACTAACACCCCAATAAATCATAACTAGATAAAACAAATGTCATAATTAGGAGGCATATGGTACAATCACCCTTTAGAAATAGATAGAACAAATATAATTAAGAGGCATTTGGAGTGTGTAGCATATAATTTTCCTATTTTTGTGGATGAACAAATAGAAATACATAGAACAAATGTGTATATTTTGTTTAAATGCAGCATATATGAACAATAGAGTACAAAACAAATATAAAACTGAACAATTCAATGCATCACAGGGATTTAAGCTAATGATTAGGTTGTGATATCTTTGTATCTTGAATTTTCAGGAGAAATATAATTTCTTATACATACATTTTTTTTATAATTAATATATCTTGGGTTGTGATATCTTTGTATCTTGAATTTTCAAGAGAAATATAATTATTTATACATACATTTTTTTTAATTAATATATCTTTACTCAACGAAAATAGAGAGAGAGAGAGAGAGAGAGAGATCACATTTTTTACTTCATTTGCTTTTTCTTGTCTTCCCTATTTTTCTATTTTTACAGTTCTTCTTCTTCTTTTTTTTATCAAAAGAACCAATTAGATATCATACAAAGTTAAACAAGTAACAAGACAAGGAAGGGGGCAAGCCACCCAATTTGCAGGAAGAGATCCTCCTAGTCTAGCTTGGGCAGTCCAGTGCGCCGTACTATTTGCATTCCATGGACACCATCTGAAAGTTAACTCGCCAATGCCCTGATATCTGCATATATAGTTGCACACTCCCATGGGGGAACATCCTCAAAGACACAAAGTTTAATTGCCCTCTGATTGTCTCCCTCAATTTCCACCCAATTTAGATTTAGAGCACATAACACATGCCAAGCGAAGAACTAAAGCTTCACCCTGGAACACCCAGGTGATAGCAACCTCACGAACTAGCCTATCAATAAGTTTTCCTTGAGCATTACGCATTAGAACAGCCACAACACCCCCTTTCGAAACAGAGTTTACCACAACGTCACAATTCACTTTGAGAGACCCCTGGGTTGGTGGAGCCCAAGCTCGGTTGACATCACCAGTCTGCCTCCCAGTAGTGGAAGATGACACCAAAAGAAACTGGGTCGCTTCGAACTCCAATGCTTCCCTAAATGCCTTGTCAATCACAAGCTTTGGGTTTACTGGAACATGATTAAAAATTTGATCATTACGTGCTTTCCAAATGTGCCAACAAATCCATGCAACCATGTTGATGATCTCCTGACGGTCATAAAAGCTATCAAAGTTATCCATAATCCTGCTAATCTATTTCTGTATTGATTGGAATCGTGGAAAATTAATCCGAAAACCGAGCCCACTTCCGAACCAAACAACCTTGGTCCACTCACACCCTACAATTAGGTGTTCTATAGATTTTGACACTTGCAGACTTGACATTGATTCGCTGCTGCACACTGTCGTGCAAAAAGGTGCTGACGAGTAGCAAGAGAGTTGTTACACATCCGCCATATAAAGTGTTTGATCTTTGGGGGGCACATTTAATCCCTAGATGAACTTCCACTCCTTATTAGTCCAACAAAAAGAAGGGATGGGTTTGTAAGAGAAGAGATGGTCCCTTGGCTTAGAGCAATTTGGTAGCTTGATTTCACAGTGTAGGACCCTTTCGGCTCGTGATGCCAAACTAGGGAGTCCTCACTGTTTTCTAAGGAAAATGGGATAGCAGCAATAGCATCACATTCTTCCATGGAGACTAGGCCACCCAACTTAGACTTGTCTCATGCCTTGGTTTGAGGCAAGAACACATCTTGTCACCTCGTTTGCACTCTAAAGCCCTTCATGTTTGGAACCTATTTGTCCTCCTATAAAATTTGATCGAAGCTCCATTAAAAACTTGCCATCTCAAACCTTCCTCCAACACCTCACGGCCCTTGAGAAGACTTGTCCAAGCCCATGAAGGTCGTGCCCCCTATGATCCTTGGATAAAGTTGGAGTGTAGATAATAGATGCCTTTCATCACTTGACTGCAAAAAGAATTTGGGAAGCGCATGAGCCTCCACCCTTGGCACGCTAGTAAAGCCTTGTTGAAAGACTTAAAATCTTGAAAAACCAACCCCCTGTTCCTCTTTAGTAAAGTCTATTTGCTCCATCTAGCCTAATGGACAGCCCTCCCATCCGGATTCCTTTTCCACCAAAAGTTCCAAATGAAGAAGTTCTGTTTATCACATACCTTGTTTGGAAACATAAAATAGGCCATTGCATACGATGGGACTGCTTGAGCCACTGATTTAATAAGAATCTCCCTACCACCATGTGATAACAGTTGGGCTTTCCAGTTAGACAAAACTCACTCTATCAAGAAGTTGAAAGCTTCGGCTTTAGAACTACCCCAATAGCAAGGTAGGCCCAAATACTTTGCACCCACTCGAACCAGAGATATCTGTAAACCCCGTCCCAATTGAGCTTGAGTGGCCAAATTCACATTGGCAGAATATTGTACTTCCGACTTTGTAAAATTAATCTGCTGGCTTGAAGAGTCCCCATAAAGTTTCAGAATGTGAAGTAACTCTTCACACTTTATTATCTGCTTTAAAGAAAAGTATACCGTCATCAACAAAGAATAAGTGAGAAAGAACGAGGCAGGCCCTATGGATTCTCAAGCCATCCAACCTCCCTTCTTGAACACTTCTCTGAATCAGCCAAGATAATACTTCAATGACCGGCAAAAACAGATAAGGTGACAAAGGGTCCCCTTGTCGGAGTCCTCTCGACGGTTTGAAGCTAGCTCTTTTGGCTCCATTTGCAAACACCGAAAAAGTGACTGTAGAAACACATTCCATGACCCATTGAACCCATTTGGGACAAAACCCCAATTTAATCATGACAGCACATATAAAATCCCACTGAAAAATGTCATAGGCCTTGTGGAAGTCCAATTTCAGAGCTAAGTCCACATATTTCCTCTTCTGAATTTTCAGAGCATAAAAGGCTTCATGGGCCACAACGATGTTATCTTAGATAAGCCTACCTGGGACAAAAGCTTATTTATTTGGAAAGATGATAGCCCTAAGCACCTTTTTTAGCCTATTTTCCAAAATCTTCGTCACAATCTTCAAATTGAAATTGCAAAGGCTTATGGGTCTGAACTGTGAAAGTTTCTCAGGTGCATTGGCTTTGGGGATTAACACTAGGTCAGTCTGTTTCATTTCTTTCAGCCTAAAATCCCCTCGAAAGAAACTCCTTACTGCTTTGCACACATTTGCACCCACTACATTCCAGTAACACTGATAGAAAAAACCCTAGGAAGCCATCTAGGCCAAGCGCCTTAAGAGAACCAAGCTGAAACACTGCGCACTTAATCTCCAAGTCCAAAACATCTCTGGTCAGGCATTCATTCATATCATTTGAAATAATTGGGTTGAGAACCTCAAGAGCTTCCTCCACACCGCACGGCGCCACTGTAGTGTACAAAGTTGAAAAATACTTAAACAAGTGTTCATCAATCTCCTCGTCCGACGTCAGCCGCCTCTCATCTTCCATTTGCACTGTCAACAATTGGTTCATTTGCCTCCTTTGGTTGATAGTCGTATGAAAGAAAACTGAATTTTTATCACCAAAATTTAACCATCGAACTCTAGACCGCTGGTGAAAATACATTTCTTCCCGGAGCAACCGTCCATCGATTTCAGATTTTAACTGATTTTTCTTGGCCAAATTGTCCTGTAATGGTCGCTTCTCCTTAATAATAGCTAGTTGTTGCCTCAAAGCCTTTAACTGCAATTTTCCACTCCTAAATTCCTTTTTGCTATACGTTTGCAGAGACCGGTGAGGGTCTTGGATAAACGGGACCAAGTCTTGTGAGGAAAGACAATTCCCTTTGTCAAAGTATTGTGGAAACATCACGCAGTTAAGGAAGCCACTTGGGAACGTGAATTGGAGGTCCGAGAAAAATATCCGAACCTGTTTGTTAATGTTTGAGCATATGTTGGAAATATTGTTTTATTGATAAACTCTAAAAACATTGTATATGTTTTGGACTATGGAAATATTGTAATTGTTGAATATGTCTCAGAAATGCGAGTTTACTTTAACATTGTATATGTTGAACATGTTTTAGAAATGCGAATATGTTATTAACATTGAATATGTTATGGAATTATGGAATATGTGTATTGAAATTAGTTGAATTTCAAAAGAATGCATGTTGACAATGTATATTGAGCTGTATTTGCAAATTGTTCTCTCGAGAAGAGATGGAATGACCGGTAGATGGGTCATGATGGTGAGTGTTGAATTATAATCATGTTGAGAATTGAATAATCACAATTTTGAAACTTGTATAAAAATTTTGGGGACGAAATTCTTTAATGGGGGAAGGTTATAGCGATCTAGGTTTTTCCCCGACTTTCATTGTGTCCGGACTCAGGTTTTGTGGTTGAATGTTATTGTCTATATCTTGTTTCCATCCTTTAATTCCTTGTATTTGAATTTTGGATATGTTGGGCGAGTTTGGAGCAGGTGGGTTGCTAGTTGGCCTAGAATCTTGTTGCCCAGAATTTTGGTCTTCTACTCGAGCGGGCCTTCTTGCGCTCAAGCGGGTTTTGCAATCATTCAGTACTTTGTGCATCTACAAAAATACTGCTGAAGTGTTTTTAACGCTCAAGCAGGTCTGATCTCGAGCGGCCCCTCTGGCACTCGAGTAACTGTCTGAAGTTTGTAGAATACTGGACAAGTGTATTCTACGCTCGAGCGGGTATCTTTGCGTTCGAGCGGGTTGTGCCTTGCTATTGTGTCTTGGAGCTCAAGCGGCATTTGTTGCGCTCGAGCAGGTCGAATTTATGTGTCTGACGCTCGAGCGTCAAACTTTCCGCTCGAGCGGACTATACATATATCAGATTGCGAAAGTAACTTTTTAAATCACTTTTTCTGTCCTTTCTCTCTCTAAAACTTTTCAGAACCCTAAGTTGAGAGCTTCTCTCTCTAAAATACTCTCTCTCTACATTTTGAACTAGATCTCGTGATCTCCTCACCCTCCTTCCTTTGATAAAAAGTTTGAGCTCCTCAAGATCTTCATTTTCATCCGAGTAGAAGTTGGTTTCGTCATCTTTGGAGCTAATCTCTTGCTTGGCTCATCTTCTTTTCTTGAGATAGGGATAATCTACTCATTATTATGAGCTTTAACATAAATATTGGTCATTTTGTATAAATGGTTGGTTTGGGTGAAGTTAGGGTTTCGAGTTTGAAATAGTAGAAGAAGGGTTTCCTATTTTGGGTTCTATATGTATGTGAGGTCTTGAAAATGGGGTTATTTGTGTATAATGGGCGAAAATTTGGCCATTGGGTGCAATATTTGAGAAATGGGGAAAATGCCCTAATTTGAATTGAATTAATTATTGGTTTGAATTATGAAATCAATGTGGGAATATGAAGTTGGTTTGGAAATTATGAAATTTGGAAAATATGTGATTAAATGGTGTCGTTGGATTGATAAATCACTCACTAATGGAAAAGTTGATAAATTATCTGTTTGATAGATTTAATTATCTGTTTAGAAATAACTGTTTTGGGCTCTCAGTGGAGGATAGCCATGATTGTTGTAGAAACTGCATGATGATTAGGTAAATTGAAACTAATCAATTGGAATATGTCATTGAATATGACGGTTGGATGTAAACATTGTAGATGTGATTAAATTGGTCATTGTATATGACAACGTGTTTAAATACATTGTATATGTATCTTTGGTTGGGAGGAGATAGGGGATGTACTCCATTGTTTGGGAGGAGATAGGGGATGGACTCCATGGATAATTAAGTTGGCCGGAGTGTCCAGGGTGAAAGTCCCGAAATCTTATTTATATTTGGGTGCCGGTTCCCTCGGACGTAGTTCCGTAAAATGGCAAGTGAATGGAAGTATATGAATGATGTTTATGATTAAAGTGTTAATAATATGAATTGTAGTCTCATTTTGAATTGTTTGGATAAATAAATGGAAGTGGATTGAAATATGGATGCAAATGTGGATTAGTTATGGAAAGAATGTAAGTTGGTTTACACGTGTTAAACATTTATCGGATGCTAATGTTTTAGTTAATTCTCATATACTATTTAGCATATCTCTACTGGGCTTTGGCTCACCCTACTTGGGGCACCATTTTTCAGGTACAGGTGATATGCCGCCTCCAAGGTCTTAGCTTGGGAGGTTTTGGAGTTGAAGACTCCCTTTTGTTATTCGTTTTGATGTTAAATGTATATTCAAGCCTAGGGCTTTCTATGTATAGAGTTAGGACTTTCTTTTGTTGTAACCAAGTTATTACTTGGAAAAATGTAAGCCCATAGGGCATTTATTTTGTTGCTAACATGTAATATCGTTTGTGAAGAAGACTCTGACAAATGAAATATAACTTTTCTATTATGTTTTATGGATTTTATAAATGGATGATTATGTCTTCTTTTTTTTTTTAGGGCATTACATTTGCAGACCCTGCTTGCAACTCTTAAGCCTTTGGGTGAATTAAAGCATAAGAGACCCTATCTGAACACAGTCCCAAGCGCGGTCGATGATTGGAGCACATTCAGAGCTAGTTGTCCACATAGATTCAAATTTGAAGCATCTTGGGGCCTTTTTCAGCGGTATGCAGTAGTTTAGAATTAATGGGCAGTGATCAAAGCCTAAGCACACATCATGGAAGACTTGTGCAAATGGTAAAAGATTCCTCCACTCCATAGTTGCCATTGCCCTATCCAACCTCTCTCGAACATTGTCTCTACCCACCTGATCAGTAGACCACGTGTATGAATTTCCTTTGACCTCAAGG
The DNA here is from genome assembly GCA_030407325.1 of Camellia japonica. Lineage (NCBI taxonomy): Eukaryota > Viridiplantae > Streptophyta > Magnoliopsida > Ericales > Theaceae > Camellia > Camellia japonica. Next base: position 129,865,170 of record JAPPVO010000019.1, on the reverse strand, counting down.
TCTATCAAGCTACAAATCGAAATCATCTCCTAAAACTCCACAATTTGGGTTCAGCTACACTTATTCCCCTATTGCTGCTTCCATATTGATCCAACTTGGTTTAGATTCCCCACACACAACCACGGGTATTGGATTTCTTTGGCCATTGCTTGAAGGTACTTCCATAAATCCTTTCTATCTTTCCTTTGTGGAGAAGCATAGATGAACGTCGCTGCCCAGTCTCTTCCTCCCCAACCTGACAAAACACATTAGAGTATATGTTTGGACTTGAATCAAGCATCCATTTGCACCCCTATCTGTCCACCACAATGCCAAACCCCCAGACAAACCCACTGGCTCCACATAGCATTTCTTGGTGAAGTGAAGACTATGTGTTACCCAAAAGACAACCTAAGAGGGAGGGTGAATTAGATTTTTACAATTAAAAATTAATAATACCCTAATAAAAATTATGACTAGCACAATAGATAAATATAGTTAATGAAATAAAAATAATTAAAACGAGTGTTCTAACAACTATGTCAGTTAATGATTTTAGCACAATGAAAATGTGAAATATAGCTACAGCAATTTAAATAAAATAAAGAAACAAGGGAGAGAGAGGCAAACAAATTTATAGTGGTTCGGCTTCAACTCGACCTACGTTCACTCCTCAAGCTTCACTTGAGATTTTCCACTATGCTCTAGCTTCATGGGGGTGCTAGTAACCTCTTTACAAATGGAGCAATCCTCCATGGATTTTACACAGACTTTCTATGTCAAGAACACTGAGTGTACTACACTCTTCCAAGGTTGAAAAGAATGTGTTTTTGCTTTCATAGAAAGCTACAAGAATTATCTCTCAAAGATAGATATAAAAATGAAGCTCTGGTTTTTCTGTAAACCTCACACAGGAAAGATGGGCTTAAAGCTATACGTCTCAGTGTATAATTTCTGAAAGAGGATGTAAACAAAAATTGAAGAACACTCCTCAGAAAATTTTTCAGAGAATAGATGTGAGTGATTATAGATCAAAGAATATTTTCTGATTTTTTGTCACTTGTTTACATTAGAGGTTTTGGTATATATAATGAAACTTATAGCCGTTTATAACCGTTTATAGTCGTTGTATTCATTTGAATTTATAGCCGTTTATAGAAGTTGTATTCATTAGAATTTATAGCCGTTGTACTCCATCATTACTAATTTGAATATCTTTCACTCCATCATTGCAAATTTGAATATCTTCCACTTGAACCTTATGAACCTTTTGGCCTGCTGTTGTCCTGGGCTATTTGAACCTTTGTTTTGGGCTGTTTGAACTCCTGATTTAATCAAATATTACATACATTCTAACAACATTTAGGATAAAGGTTTAGGTGAGAAATAATGAGACAAAATAAATTTTGATTTTATTTTTCTCTTTCAAATAAATTAAAACATAATTAAATAAATCATCAAAATAAATAAGTCTAACAATCTCCCCCTTTTTTATGATGGCACACAATGATGTTTTGATTTGATTTGGGAGTAAGAAAGGCTCCCCCTCAAGTCATGCTCCTTGAATTCATTTCTAAATACATTGGTTAGCACATATGTAATAAATAAGTTTTAATTAGAGACATGATATGAGACTAAGCTATCAAGCTATAAATACATAACATCATATTAGTTTGAAAATAATACCATAATACATAACATCATATAATTTCTCCCCCTGTGACATTATCAAAAGGAAATCATGGGTCAAAATCTGGAGGAGCAGGAGGAAAATGATAGTGATAAATGATATCAAAAAATAGATAATCAGTATATAGCTATACAATATATATACATATATGCATACACATACAACTCTCCCGCGTCTCTCTCTTTTTTCGCAAAACGCGGTTGCCACACGGCCTGGCTTTTGCTTCAGTGGCCGACAAAAGCAGCTCTCCTCGATTGCCGCGCGCCTCGGCTATCTCTCCCTCCTTGTCTTCTTCTCTTCAGCCTTCTTCTTAATCACACTCATCCATTTTCTTCATCACCATTCTCTTCTATCTCTCCTGCACCACTCTCTTCTGTTTCTTCGCAACTCATTTCTTTTACACCTCTCACCTTTAATCTATGGTGTCCTCATCCCATCCCCTCACTCTGTTTTCGGACCTGAACGATCCCGTAAGCGCTGCTGGGCCGAGTGCCCCGGCTCCTAAGCTTCCCAACCTTCCTATGATGTCGATTGAGCAAATAATGGCAACTCAATCAGACATTGAAGCCAATCATTTCACACTGACGTCCTGTATGGAGACGGTGACTACAATCACAAAATTGGCGCATCGACTGCAGAACAGAACGATTGAGCTCCACCAAGTCAACGCCCAACTCTCTCTACTCCAGCACATGTACAAGGATGCGCGAGCAGAGATTTTCATACTGAAGGCCGAAAATAAGGAGTTTAAACGGAAGACCACTTCCATCGCCCGATTTGGAGCAATGTCGTTCTCGGCCTTTGATAGTCAGTGGGGAGTCGTCGCTCTCGACGAAAGCATGGGGGCAAGGGCGTCAAGGGTCGCCCAATGTGATAAAAAGAAGAAGAAAATGATGGAAGAGACGAGTAAGTAAGATCGGCGTATGGCTAGAAAAAAAATGAAGGGTGTTTTTTTTTTATGTTTATTTTGATCGGGGTGTGGCCGTAAAAAAAATGAATGGTGTTTTTTTTTTTATGTAAATATTTGTATTTTGATTTGTTGTTGTTTTTATGTTTAAGTACTGAAAAATGAAATTAAAAAATGGAGGAAAAAAAAAGAAAATTAAGTCTAAACAAAAAATAATAATGAGAAAAAAAAATAAAAGAAATTAAGCCTAATAGCAAAATAAAAAATAAAATAAATTAAAATAAAATAATACCAGCAGAAATTAAACTTAATGGGACGTTGGTGTTGCTGGAATGGTAATACAAAAAAAATACCATGAGGGTTTAAAAAAAATCAATGTATGCAAAGTTAATTTTACCTCAAGATACAGAACCAAAAAAAAAAATTACACAATTGAGAATAGCAAACTGTTAAGGAGAATAAATGTATGAAGGGCTTGAGAGCATTCAACTGATATAAATGTTTCCATATCAATGCAGCAATACACATATATCATTTTAACAAAAATTCAAGTTTCACAGTCATAACAAAACTTTTTAAGTAGAAATCGACATTCCAAGCTTGCCACAAATAAAATTGAAGCGATCCTCGCTTAGGGGTTTTGTAAAAATATCCGTCAATTGCTTGTCGGTGTTTACAAATTCAAGTACAATATCCCCTTTTTGAACATGATCTCTTAAAAAATGATGTCGAATTTCAATATGTTTTGTTCGTGAGTGTTGAACCGGATTTTTGCTTAAATTGATGGCACTAGTATTATCACATTTAATAGGGATATGATCATAATGCAAATCAAAATCCTCCAATTGTTGTTTCATCCAAAGTATTTGGGCACAACAACTTCCGGAAGCTATATATTCAGCTTCGGCCGTTGATAAAGCAACAGAATTTTGCTTTTTGCTAAACCAAGATACTAATGAGTTACCAAGAAAGTGACAAGTGCCACTGGTGCTTTTTCTATCAAGTTTGCATCCGGCAAAGTCGGTATTCGAGTAACTAATTAAATCAAATGCAACACCTCTAGGATAAAACAGTCTCAAATTTTGAGTGCCAACAAGATATCTAAAAATTCTTTTAACAGCACTGAGATGTGATTCCTTAGGATTTGATTGATATCTAGCACACATACAAACACTAAACATAATATCGGGTCTACTTGCAGTTAAATAAAGAAGTGAGCCGATCATACCTCGATATTTTGCTTGATCAATGGACTTACCTTTTTCATCCTTGTCTAGCTTAATGGATGTGCTCATAGGTGTTCCAGCTATTTTTGAGTCATGCATACCAAACTTTTTGAGTAGTTCTTTTGTGTACTTAGCTTGGTTGATAAAAATTCCTTCCTTACATTGTTTGATTTGAAGCCCAAGGAAATAATTTAGCTCTCCCATCATGCTCATCTCAAACTCACCTCGCATACACTTAGCAAATTCCTTACACAAGGTTTCATTAGTAGCACCAAATATAATGTCATCCACATATATTTGCACAATAAGCAAATCATCATTTTTAGTTTTAACAAAAAGTGTTGTGTCAATTGTTCCTCTAAAAAAATTATTTTCAATCAAAAATTTACTTAATCGTTTATACCGTGCACGAGGTGCTTGTTTCAAACCATATAAAGCTTTTGATAGTTTAAAAACATGATTTTGAAAAGCATGATCTTCAAAACCTAGGGGTTATTTAACATAAACTTTCTCATTTATAAAACCATTAAGAAAGGCACTTTTTACATCCATTTGATAAAGTTTGAAATCTCTAAAACATGCAAATGCAAGTAACATGCAAATGGCTTCTAATCTAACAACCGGAGCAAAGGTTTCATCGAAATCAATACCTTCTTCTTGATTGTATCCTTGTGCAACAAGTCTAGCCTTGTTTCTTATAATTGTGCCGGATTCATCAAGCTTGTTTCGAAAGATCCATTTGGTACCGATAATGGTATGATCTTTAGGTTTTGGCACAAGTTCCCACACTTTGTTTCTCTCAAATTGGTTAAGCTCTTCATGCATAGCTATCATCCAATGTTTATCGAATTCGGCTTCTTGAAAGTTTTTAGGCTCAATCTGTGAGAGAAAAGCCACGTTACTACAAATATTTCTAAGTGAAGAGCGAGTTTCAATACCTTTTGTAGGGTCACCTAGGATTAAATCTTTAGGGTGATTATGAACAAACTTCCATTCTCTTGGCAAATCATCATTGTTTCCTCCTTCTTCTTGAGGTAGGAGAATAGGTTGTTCAATCTCTTTGTTCAACTTACATGGTTGGTTCTTTTCTTTGTAGATACTTGAATCTTCCACATTTGGTTCCAAATTTATATTATTACTAACAATTTGCTTTTGAGCAGAGATGTTAGTTTCATCAAATGCCACATGTATAGATTCTTCCACAACAAGAATTCTTTTATTAAAAACACGATAAGCTTTGCTAGTTAAGGAATAGTCAAGAAAAATTGCTTCATCAGATTTTGAATCAAATTTACCTAAGTTATCCTTACCATTATTATGCACAAAACATTTACAACCAAAAACATGCAAATGACTAATTTGGGCTTTCTATCATGCCAAAGTTCATAAAGAGTCTTTTTTAGAATATGTCTAATTAATGCACGATTTAAAATATAGCATGCGATGTGAACGGCTTCAGCCCAAAAATATTTAGGAAGATTATTTTTTGCAAAGCATTGTTCTACTCATCTCTTCTAAAGTTCTATTCTTCTAAAGTTCTATTCTTCCTTTCTACTATACCATTTTGTTGAGGGGTTCTAGGTGCTGAAAAATTATGTCCAATACCATGCTCATCACAAAACAATTCAAATTTCTCATTTTCAAGTTCTCTTCCATGGTCGGTTCGAATATTAGTAATAAGAAAACCTTTTTCATTTTGAATTCTATGATAGAGTTTTGTGAAAGAAGAAAATGTTTCATCTTTGTGTGTTAAAAACATAACCCATGTAAATCTTTAATAATCATCAACAATAACAAGACAATAATGTTTACCACCTAGACTAGATGTCCTTGAGGAACCAAATAAATCTATATGCAATAGCTGTAAAGGCCTAGTTGTGAAAATATGAGATTTTGATTTAAATGATATTTTAGTTTGTTTTCCTTGTTGACAAGCACTACAAAGATGATCTTTTTCAAATTTAATTTTTGGAAGTCCAATGACCAAATCATTTCTCAAAAGTTCAGCAATTAAATTCATATGAGCATGACCAAGTCTTCTATGCCATAACCAACTATTTTCATTACTAACATATAAACATTTAACATCACTAGCATAGAGATCATTAAGATGAAAAACATAAATATTATCATGGCGATTACCAACGAATAAAGCTTTATGATCATTTGTGCTTTCAATTGTGCAATGTGATTTATCAAAAATAAATCGATTACCTTTATCACATAATTGATTAATACTAAGTAGGTTATGCTTAAGTCCATCAACAAGTAAAACATTTTCAATAGAAGGGTTAGAAGAAATACCGATGCTACCAATACCGATGATTTTTCCTTTCTTGTTGTCTCCAAAAGTAACAAGGCCTCCATCTTTGGATGACAGTGTAGTAAAGAAGGATTTATCTCCGGTCATATGTCTGGAACATCCACTATCAAGGTACCACTTCCCTTCTTTAGCTTTGGACTTAAAACAAACCTACAAGATGACAATCAAGTGCTGATTTTTGGTACCCATAGTTTCTTGGGTCTTTCATGGTTAGTTTTGTTAGATCCCTTAACAATCAAAATCTTTTTCATTCCCATGTTTATATTATCTTTGAATGGACAAGAAGATATATAATGGCCTTTCTTTCTACAATAAGGACAAGTAATATGAGAGTGAGTCATGAGAGGTGCTTTTTAAAAAATTGTACTGAGATTCTTTTGTTTTTTAATAGGGTCATATCCAATGCCCGCCTTATCGAAAACACATCTTTGATTTCCAAGAAGCATGTTAAGATTATCTCTACCTTTTACAAAATTTTCAAGTGTTTTTGTTAAATCATCAACATTGTTTTGTAAAGCAGTTTTCTCATTAGAGATGGTGTTAAAATCATTTTTCAAAATAATTTTTTCTTTCTTTAATTCTTCTACATTACTAGATAAAGATGCAACAGATTTCTTAAATACATTATTTTTGGCACAAACTTTTCTAAATTCATCTTGTAGTTTATGGAATGCACTTTCAAGTTCTTCATAAAGAATAGTTACCTCATCTTGAGTAGAGTCTTAATCTTCAAGAGCCATGAGACACAAGTTGGCTACTTCATTTTCAATTTCATCACTCGAGCTTTCATCTTCACTTCCCCAAGCTGCTACAATGGCATTCCTGTTTCTTTTGTAATCTTTTCCATAATTTTTTAATTTTGGACAATCCATCCTCATATGTCCAGGATTTTTGCACTCATAGCAAATTATAGGCTCTTTCTTGTTATCTTTGTTGTACTCTTTCTTGAAAGGTCTTCTTCCTCCATAATTGTTTTTCTTGAAATGCTTTTTGAGATTTCTACAAAACATGGCATAGCTTTCATCCTCACTGAAGTTTTCATGTTCTTCTTCATTTGATGAGGCTTTGAATGTAATTCCACTTTTCTTTTTGTTTTTAACATCCTCATGTCCTTTCATGGTGATCTCATGAGTCATAAGGGAACCCATAAGCTCATCCAATCCAAGTGTGGAGAGATTTTTGGCTTCTATAATGGCCGTGACCTTTGTTTCCCAATTCTTTGGTAAACACCTTGTAGACGCGCCCCGTGTGAGGGCCTCACCCTACAATTCGGACTCAAATTGTCACGGTTCTTAATCTGAACCAAAGAGTCCAAATCCGGCAAATCGTTTTGAGAAAATAGATTTTTAGAAAAGAAATGCCAAACATGGACTACTTTGCCAGATACAGAATCGCCACCTAAATATTTTTTTTAATGGGGGAATTTAGGAAACCCTGACTCATTTGCCTAAGGCCACGTGTCCGTCATCACCAAAGTTGCCTCGGCTCGGGAACTTGGGTACGATTGGGGAAGGTCAGCTATGAGCACCCCCTCTCGCCCGACCCGAAGATCGGCCTCTACTAACCATGATATCTTGTTTTTGAAAACACATGCGTTCTTATTCCGATTGATTAGCTAATCTTACTATGTGATGCGCACAACACGAAAGTATAGACTAGATCGCCTAATTTGGAACAAAGCATTGCATATCCGTTTGTTTGGAAAAGGATTTGAGATTTGCTACTCGCAAGTAGGCTAAAACACGGATTTCAATGAGTTATCCCAACTCAAACAATCCAGCCTTCACCCACAGGCATTCAAGCAGTTTATATCACATAAGCATCTAGCCACATGGTAAGCATGCTGTCATGTTAACATTAACACGCATGTGGCATGCTAAAGCATAAAAGCTTACCTAGTACTCCAAGCCAAAACAGAAACTAGTTAGTAATCACATGCATGATCCTAGTTCATGTTTAAAATGGCGAATGCAACACATGCAAAGATGCAATCTAGACAGGCTCGACTATTCTAAACATGGCATATGAAATGCAACAGATAACATGTATTCAATTTGGAATTGAAATACAATACAGTTAGCATGATGCGCCGAGCCTGGTGCATGCAAGACAAATGTATGAATGCACGCATGCATAGCATAAGGTATGCTAATTTAAATATGCCCTAATACTAACCATCATAAACTAGTAAATAAAAGGAAGAAAGATGTGGGGTTGGAAGACATACACGCAGTCACGCACACTTATTACACAATTGCCCTCGCTCGGAGGGACCGAATAAATATTACAAAACAAATAAATAATTAACTACTCTAGCTAATTAAATATTACAAAACTTCTAATTAATTAACAAATTAACTAAAAAAAGGGAAGATGGCCGCAGCCCCGCCTCGGAATGATGAGATGATGCATGCTCGATCCGTCTCGCCTGGAAATCCATCACCATGACACATGTTGCCTCTGTTTTCCCTGCTCTGCTCCTCTGAAAATTGCACAACTCCCAAGGTATGCTCCATGGACACTGTGGAGCACCACCGACCAAGTGAAATCATCACCGGCCATTGGGAATGGTCATCGACCATTAGTATAGCTCTCGGCTATCCATATTTGGTCGGTCGGCACTAAGAATGGTTGGCCGGCCAAATCTTCCTGCAGAAACCTGTTTTGACAGCAGCAGAGGGCAAAACATGGCATGGCAATGCATTTCAAGCAAATGTATGCACCAACCCACTCCTTATCATGTTCATGACTCAAAGGAGTTTGGGACTCGACCCTCGGATCATCAATTATGCATTTTGATGCATGATGGCCTAAGAGGCCAAGTTGTGCATTTTGATTTCAAATGTAATGCACACAAACAAACACATAAAGCCCAATCTCTATCACTTGGTCAAGAGACAAGGCATGCATGCAAGATGCAATGCAACCTAGGCATGGAACTAAGCATACAATACGAACATGAGGGCAAGCATGCAAACATGAACATGGAAAACACACAAACATGTAACAACATGATGAAATGGAGCAAGCATGCAACCATATACAAGACATGCGAGCAACAACATGTGAAGATAGTTTTACACTAACTTGGACAGCTCTCTACTAGGTCCAAAACAGTGGCCAACATGCTCAAGAATGGAAACCAAAACACATACAAATAGGCGTGCATGCAAGGTCCAACACTTAGGCACATAGAGACAACTTTTAAGCACACTTAAAAGAGGAACAACATGGGCATGTGGCATGCAATGTAAGCTCTGAAAATCATGTTAATGATGGTGCCAAACCAAGCAAACAAGACAAGCATAGCATACAACAAATGGTCTAAAGCCTAAGGCTCACCAAAGAAGCATTGAACTACACTTAGTGCAACCACACATGGCATGAATTAAGTGACTGAAAACAGAGATGTGACATGCTAAAATGAGCCTCAAAACCCACCTAGATGGCATCTAAATGGCTTAAGTATGGAAGCATGCACAAGGGCCCAAACAAGGAGCATAAGACAACAACCTCTTAACGCATTAAAGGGGTATCAAATGCAAAGATATAGGCATGCCACAAGGACTGAAATAACATGACAAGTGGTTCCAAACCACTGAAATGATGCAAGGATGGCATGCTAGAGGGGTCAATGCTCAAGGCATACAAGAGAGTTTGCAGGGTAGCTATACAAAGCAAAGCATCTATGACTCAAATGACCAAAAATAGTCCCTTAGCATACTAAAACAAGCATAAAAGCTTCACAAAGCTAGGCCAAAACACATGAGCATGGTAGTCTAAATGCTAGGCACATATTAAGGCAAATCATGGCATTACATGACATGTATGCAAGCTAAGCATGGTGTGTCTAAACCAATCAAAAACAGTGCTATATCATGGCATAATAAGCACAAATACAACTTAATACATGGCCAACATGAACCTAAAAATGGTGCTCACATATGAGGCAAAAATGGCACATATTGAAGACAACAAGGAGAGGGGATGGCCCTCTCCTTCTTAGGACCTCAAACCACCATCCTCACCACTAAAATCCCTCAAGATTTCAGTGGTGAGGAGGCCCAAACAAAGTGGTCCCAAAGCTCACCAAAAATAGCACAAAATGGGGGCCAAGCAAGGCCTAAGAGGGGGTAAACGACCCCAAACACAAAAGTGGTCTTAAACAAACTTCAAGACAAGCTTAAAATAAGACTTTTTTCAGTTTATAACAAAGCCCAAAACAGCGTGTAAGATAGGCTAAAAGTGTGTGCAAAAACGGGGAATAAAGAGGGTAAGAAGTTACCTTTGAAGACCTGCAAGAACCAGCAACCTTTATACCCAAAAATGCAACCCTCAACCTCTGAAAATCAGCTCCAAGGTGCTTGGATGGATGATGGAGGTGTTGTGCTAGGAGGTGTAGTTCAAATGGCCAAGAACTAGACCCTTTTGCACCCTCTAACACACCCAAATGTAGAGAGAGAGAGAGAGGGAGATATATATATATATATCTTATATCAGATTTTTCAACCTTTGAAATGGAAGGAGAGGCTCTCCTTATATAGGCCAAGGCAAGGTGCCAAGCTTCTAAGAGAAGCTAACATAAAAAAGGGTCAAGGGGGGTCAAGCTTCTAAGGGAAGCTAAGCAAAGGGGTCAAGCTTCTCTTAGAAGCTTGTAGCAAAAGGGCCAAGCTTCTTGGAGAAGCTAGGCAAAAGGGTCAAGCTTCTTGGAGAAGCTAGACAAAGGTTCAAGCTTCTTGGAGAAGCTAGAGCAAAGGTGCAAAGGGTTCAAGCTTCTTGGAGAAGCTAAACCAAGGGTGCAAAGGGTTCAAGCTTCTTGGAGAAGCTAAACCAAGGGTTCAAAAGGTTCAAGCTTCCTCAAGAAGCTAAAAACCAAGGGTTCAAAAGGTTTAAGCTTCCTCAAGAAGCTAAAACAGGGGGTTCAAAAGGTTCAAACCCCCTCAAGAAAAGGTCTCGGCCAGAAAAAGTGGCTAATCGGCCAACAAAGTTGGCCGACCGACCACAAAATGTGCCGACCGACCATCACCAGTGGCCGGTGACAGGGAAACAAGGTCGGTGGCCTCAAGCCATGGTCGGTGAGGTGTGGGGATGGCCTACAAGCTATTTCCCACCCTCAGAAGCAAAACAACAAGTGTTTGATGCAAAACCAAACACAAAACAAACAAGTCGAGAGGTCTTGAGGCAAGGCGCGTAGCCAAAACCTCCGAGAACTCAAGACGAATACGAACAGGGATGATCATCGAGTGTTCAAACGATGATGTCCAAGTTTTAAGGATGGTCAAAAATGGGGTGTCTACAGTTGCCGCTCTTTGACAGAACTCGAAAGTCATAAAAATGACAGGAGTGAATATCAAAGCCCAGAGACGACCCATTTTTGACAAGGCCGAAGACTTAGACAAAGCATACAAGCTACAGATAAAGATATGCGCCCGAAGACAGGGGCAAAATGCAAGACAATGCACAAAGCCGAGCATAACTTATGATCATGCAAGAAACATATGGACGTATCCCGGTGTTTCGGAAAGGTATAAGCATTGGAACGTATTCCAAATGCTCTTAACTAAAGATGGAGAAACATAGGGACGTATCCCGGTGTTTCGGAAGGAAGGAGAAACGTAGGGACGTATCCTGGTGTTCCGCAAGGAATGAGAAACAGAGGGACGAATCCCGGTGTTTCGAAAAGAAGGGGAAACATAGGGACATATCCCGGTGTTTCGGGAAGAGAGAGAAACGTAGGGACGTATCCCGGTGTTCCGCAAGGAATGAGAAACATAGGGACGAATCCCGGTGTTTCACAAGGGACGAGAAACATAGGGACGTATCCCGGTGTTTCGGAAAGAAGGGGAAACATAGGGACGTATCCCGGTGTTTCGAAAAGAATGGGAAACATAGGGACGTATCCCGGTGTTTTGGAAAAGGAGAAGAAACATAGGGACGTATCCCGGTGTTTCGGAAAGAGAGAGAAACGTAGGGACGTATCCCGGTGTTTCGGAAAGGTATAAGCATTGGAACGTATTCCAAATGCTCTTAACCAAAGAGGGAGAAACATAGGGACATATCCCGGTGTTTAGGAATGGTGTGAGCATTGGAACGTATTCCGAACGCTTTTAACCGAAGAGGGAGAAACATAGGGACGTATCCCGGTGTTTCGGAATGGTGTGAGCATTGGAACGTATTCCAAACGCTTTTAACCAAAGAGGGAGAAACATAGGGACGTATCCCGGTGTTTCGAAAAAAGAAGGAGAAACATAGAGACGTATCCGGTGTTTCGGAAAAGAAGGAGAAACATAGGGACGTATCCCGGTGTTTCAGAAAGAAGGAGAAACATAGGAACATATCCCGGTGTTTCGGGAAGAGAGAGAAACGTAGGGACGTATCCCGGTGTTCCGCAAGGAATGAGAAACATAGGGACGAATCCCGGTGTTTCGCAAGGGACGAGAAACATAAGGACGTATCCCAGTGTTTCGGAAAGAAGGGGAAACATAGGGACGTATCCCGGTGTTTCAGAAAAAGAGAAGAAACATAGGGACGTATCCCGGTGTTTCAGAAAGAGAGAAGAAACATAGGGATATATCCCGGTGTTTCGGAAAGAGAGAAGAAACATAGGGACGTATCCCGGTGTTTCAAAAAGAAGGATAAACATAGGGACGTATCCCAGTGTTTCGGAAAGAGAGAAGAAACATAGGGACATATCCCGGTGTTTTAGAAAGGGAGAATAAACATAGGGACGTATCCCGGTGTTTAGGGACGTGTCCTAGGGTTTAGGGACGAGAGAGAAACATGGGGACGTATCCCGGTGTTTCAAAAAGGTATAGAAACATAGGGACGTATCCCGATGTTTCAGAAAGGCGGAAAAGGGCGTGCATAACAATGCAAGTGGAATGTGCGTAACCACGCAAGTGAAGAGGTGCATAAAAATGCAATACAGGTGCACAACAATGCAATACAGGTGCACAAGGCAGTGCGATATAGATTAAATGCACAAAACAATGCGATGCAATGCACTAACAAGTACAGGTAAGGTGCGCAAGAGAAGTGCGATAAAATGCATTTTCTATGCAAGTATGGGGGCATTAATCATGTACTTTGGTGCCTCCGATTTACCTCTCAGAGGACTTGGCAACACGTTCAGCTCAAAAGGGGACACCCTATCTATATTGGCGAGAGATAACATCTGCAGTTGCTTTAATTGCGATTCTGACTTGAAGCAGGCTTAAGCTTGGGGTTGAGATACACTCATACTCCAGAGAAATGGTGAGGCCTAAGAAGGTGCACCTGGAATGCAGTCTCGGAATTTGCCGAAGTTGAAACACACTAAGATGCTCCAAATTTTCCTTCTTTTCTTTTGCTTTGTAGTCTGGAACCCACATAGCTTCAGATAAGTCCTTGTTTTACTGTTCACACTTATCAAGGGTGGACCCTGCAGTTTTATGAAAGAACAAATACTGTTTTGCACAAATGTGGAGAATGGCACAGCACTCTGAGCACAAGATGATTTTTTTTGAAATTGAGAAGTGAGTTCTTAACCGGGTATTGAGTTGACGACTGGCCATAGCCAAAACGACTCGACAAAGGAAAAAAAACAAGGTAAACAACCTAAACACATCGAGTAACACTCGAAACGACTCAAAGCAAGAATTGAGACAAAACAAAAGACACGACACACAGACGCGTTACAAAGATGAGAGACCTCTTAGTACACGAGGAGCCAGTTTCTCCGGGTATTGTTTCCCACCCTCTCTCATTTGTGATTCTCACATCACTCTGGCACTCAATCTCTATTTTTCTGAAAAAGCCCTTTTCCTCACTTTTTCTCTCAGCGCACATCTCTCTATTCTTCAATCTCTCATTTTTTTTTATCCCTCCCCTGAGTGGTTGATGGATAAACAGAAAGTTGCGGGGTCTTGCCCCTAGCATTCCGCTAGATTCTTCTTCTTGTTCACAACAGTGAGTTTCTTCCACAGAGGGCTGCGCTACAATTAGGTGTGTAGCAAATCTGCAGCTGACATCGGTTGACGATGCTCTGCTGGGGAGTTTGGACGTGATCAGATCTGTCCAGATAAGGGAGTGGAATATCTTGTCCCATTCCGGTTCGTGCTTCGCACTTGGCTTGATACCTCGTTGCTTGGAGGATGTGAAAGCTTTCTACCCTTTTGCGGTTAGCTTCAGTGGTGCCCTTTTCCGGCAGGTATGGTGCCCTTTCTGGCAAGTGCGTTGATAAAGGGGAAAGGATAGAAAACCTGACTCAACTGTGCCCCTATTTCATCATTTTGACCATTTTTTGTTTTTGCTTTCTACTAAAACAATTTTGACCAAAATGAGAGTTAGATTAACATGCTTGTTCGATTTTTGATTTGAAATCATGCGAGTCAGGTTATGAGCATTGAAAATTTTCCTTTTTGGGTCCAAGATATGGTCGAGTTTTTAGAAAAAAAAAAAAGGGAATAATTTTCGAGAGAATTAGTCAACCTCAGTAAAAATTCTCAAAAACTATTTTTGCAAACGGTCACTGCTCAACGAGCACGAAACTTACTCTCGAGCTATACAACCTCGGATCAGAGGCAATGGAAAATTGCCCCTTGTCTGAAGGACACTGCATGGCAATGGAAAGTTGCCCCTTGTTTGAATGGCACCGCAGCGCATCGAATGGCAACAGAAAGTTGCCCCTTGTTTGAGTAGCGCCGCAACATACTGTAAACAGTCCTCAAAGTGACGGTTACAACCAAACTCTCGGATTCAGAGAAGACAAAGATGATGAGAACCATTACATGGACACAATCGATTTGGAAGTGTTTGTGGCTAGACTTCAGAATGAAGTTGTCTACGTATCCCAAACATGGGAATCAAGCCTTACGTAGTTCAAGTTTAAGATACACTCGGGTATATTAACCTCTCCTTTTGCACTCTAACTTTGCCAAGGCCGCCCTTCTGGGTTTTCGACCTTGCGAGCTCTGTTTTTCTTTTCTTTCAATTCTTTTCATTTCTTTTCTTTTTCATCTTTTCTTTCATTTTCTTCATTCATTTTTTTTTTCTTCTTTCCTTTTTTTTTTTCTTTTCTTCTTTTTCTTGCTCTAACTTTTGCCTGGGTCGCCTTTCCGGGTTTTCGGCCCAGCGAGCCTCTCAAGGGTAAAAGTGTAGCTTTGTCCATGTCAAATGGTTTTGAGATCTTGAAGTCATCTGAATCCAGGAGAATGGCTGCTGTTCGCTGACGATGCAGGAGTCCATCTAATGGGGGGGCTGATTTTGCCCCTAGTGTTGCGGATAGGAACTCAGCAGAAACTGTCTTCTTTCCTCCCTTCTGGGATTTGCATTCTTCCCGACCTTCTTTGATTTGTGAAATGATCCATCTTCGGCTCTTCGAGCACATTTGAAATTCTTTGCCCCTAGTTCCAGGGGTGCTTCTGATCTAGCTTTGCAAGCTTCTTTTGATGACATCTAATCTTCTTGATCTGACTTTCTTGCCTCTTGTTCGAGGGTTGCTTTGAATCTGGCCACACAGGCCTCACGTTGTAGTTGACCATTGAACATTTTGAATTTAAGTCCAAGGTTTGACAATGAGGGGTCGAGTCTTGAGGCTGAGAGCGATCCTAGGCTGCACAATCTCAAGAGTGATTCCACACAGGTCTTCGCAAGATCGCGCAAAACAGTTTTTGAAATCTTTTAAGAAAGCGACAAATCGCTCGCGCTGAAGACAATGTAGAACCAATCTGGATCAAGTCAGGATCCTTCTCAGTACTCACATTAACAAGCATGATCTCGATCATTAAAGGCTTAACATGGCTCTCTTTCTCTCAATTGATCAAATTTTGCAAAACCCGTGGAATTCCTTCCTCTTCATTTTTTATCACAATGTTTCGAAAAAAGTTTTGGAAAACTTAGGTCGATGCAACGAATTCAAGGCACAGAAAAGACACAGCTTCTAGTCAAATACTGTCATCTCATTTAGAATTTCTGGCACAACTGGCACACGGCAGAAGCAAACACAAAAGCATGAAAAACCACTGCTGTTCATTCAAATCTATTGGTGTAACTGGCTCCAGGCAGAAACAGACTCAAAACAAAACGAAAAGACAAACACAAAACAAGCAAGTGATGTCTGAGGTAACACCCTCCGGAATCACCTGACTCCAACGCAACAGGACTGACTCGAAACCACAAGACAGACCCGAAACAAAAAAGACTGACTCAAAACAAAGAGACAGACTCAAAATAACACAACAAGACTGACCCAATACCTAAGTCAGAATGTACAAAAACAGCATTCACAAATGCTCAAAACAGTGCGTGCCATACACCACATCTGAATAAACTGAACGTCGTCCGCAGGTGGTTCATCCCCGATCACATCACATTATCCCCCACAGGTTCACTGATCAAGTGCCGATAGACTTTGTAGAGCTTGGTGCGACGATGACCTCATTGTCAATCAGATTTTGTATCTCGTGACGAAGACGGACGCAACTGTCAGTGTCATGACCGGTTTGTTGATGGAAAGCACAGTACTTAGTCGGGTCATGCTTTGCAGGGAGAGGATTGGTAGAGGCCGTTGTTCTAACGGTTTCAGATGTCCTTTCCTGAGTAGGACCCCTAGAGCTTTAGACAAAGGCATAAAGAGTGGAGTGAAAACCCTCTTGCCTCGGGGTAGATAGTCTGAAGTTCGAGGGTTTGAAGTGGATGCACTAACAAACGGGGTGGCTGCTCTTGGTGTGGTGGTGGCGACCATGCCCACGTCTGAAGTCCTAGCAGCTGCGTCACCGCTGGTGGTCGCATTTAAACTGCGGGTAAACGCCCTCCTGGGCTGCTCCTTCTCCTAGTCAATGAGGCCCTGCTTCATAGCGTCCTCGATCTGTACTCCCATCTCATGCAAATCTAAAAAGGTAGGGAAGTGGAGCACGATCATTTTCTGCATCAGTTTGGGTTGGAGGTTGCGCACAACCATCCTTATCTGGTCTTTGTCGGAAGGCCTTATAGCCATCATCGAGGCCTTTGCTCTCCATCTCGCCACAAACTCTGAAAAACCCTCCTTTGGCTCTTGGCGGGTGACTTCAAGATCACGAGTTGTGACCTCAATCTGTGTGTTGTAGGAGTATTGATCACTGAAGGCCTCAGCCATCTCTTCCCAATTCTGTTTCACAGAGTTCTCTAATTTCGCATACCAGATTACGGCTATCCCAGATAGGGTTCGGCCGAATAGTGACAGCTTCTGGGTTGTGGTCAAACCCATTGGCCTCAAGGTATCAAAAAACAGTTGGAGGTGCACCATTGGGTCTTCAGAGCCATCGAATCGATCGATATGTGGCATCTTGAACCGATCCGGTAATGTCACCACTGAGTCAGGTATAACCATCCTCTATATCAGGAATAGAGTGGGCCTCTTAAGACTTTTTGAACAATTTCTCGAGCTTGCTCACTTTCAATGCTGTGGGGTCCGTCTTGAACTCAAAGGGGGAGTCTGGTAGGTTGGTGGGTGTTTTAGATAGCTGGGGTAGAACTGGGGGCGGAGCTGGCCCGACTGGAATGTCCGTATCATCCTGGACGTGGGTTGCCTCCCCGAGTATGGGAACTCTTGGTGGGGGAGGAGCCTGGTGTGAAGTAGATACTCCAGTTTGCTGCTCTAACCTGGCAATTGTCTCTGCCTGTTGGGCTATGACCACGGCCTGTTGCTTGGCGAATTCCGCTTGACGGACAGCGTCTTGCTGCATGACTTTCATACTATCCTGGAGTTGGCGCACCATCTCTTCCAGACTCGACATATTGTCCTGGTCTAACTGAGCAACCGGTATATCTCCCTGAGGTAAAAACAGATATCTCAACTCAACTGCGCACAGGTGAGATGGATAATGGTCGCTGATCCGAAGACTGTTGAACTGATGATTTGTGCCTGACTGGCGTTTTTACCCTGTCTCTGGTGAAGGAACACTGATTGCCCTTGAACTAAATCTCTGACCCGACAAAGTCTATCAGCACAAGTCCAGTGTACCTGGGGGATAGTGGAGCCTTCTGAAGCTATAGTTCCAGGACTACCTAGCAAAAAGAAAAACAGACAGCATTTCAGCTCAATTTCACTGGAACGGATATGAGCATAGCGGAACGACTGTACTCAATACTGATCACTGTTCCCAAATAACTGTCCCAAAACTGATACCCTCAGGTAAAACTGATTCCCCAAATACTGATGCCGCAGGCCTGATACCCAGACTTGCAAACTGATACATGCATTCCCTGTAGAGATACACTCTAAAAGCACATAGCATGTAAAAGAGAGCCAAAACACCCCTATGTTGGGGTAGGGTTTCCCTGTCCTATTTTGTCAGGAGCTAGGGTTTCACTACGCACGCAGCGGTTTCAAACAACCTATATCGGGTAAGCAACCTGTCCTAGTTTGGAATGGTCACTATGGATTCCGAACATGCACTAGGTCGAATGGTCGAAAAGGGTGCCCCGGTAAAACTGGGGTTTGTGTTCCCATACTGGCAGAGCCCGCAACTGGTCAGCCTTATGGTCATGCCTTGACAAGACAAGCCTCCGGCAAACCGCTCAGGAATAGCAGATGGCCAACACGGTATCCTAGGCGCACCAATGCACATGCAATGCAAAGAAACACATAAGTGAAATCAAAACAAGATATCACGAGTTGGAGTCAAGCTCTCTAATCTCCCCAGCAAAGTCGCCAGAAACTGTAGACGAGCCCCGTGTGAGGGCCTCACCCTACAGTTCGGACTCAAATTGTCACGGTTCTTAATCTGAACCAAAGAGTCCAAATCCGGCAAATCGTTTTGAGAAAAATAGATTTTAGAAAAGAAGTGCCAAACATGGACTGTTTTGCCAGATACAGAGTCGCCACCTAAATATTTTTTTTAATGGGGGAATTTAGGAAACCCTGACTCGTTTGCCTAAGGCCACGTGTCCGTCATCACCAAAGTTGCCTCGGCTCGGAACTTGGGTACGATGGGGAAGGTCAGCTATGAGCACCCCCTCTCGCCCGATCCGAAGATCAGCCTCTACTAACCATGATATCTTGTTTTTGAAAACACATGGTTCTTATTCCAATTGATTAGCTAATCTTACTATGTGATGCGCACAACACGAAAGTATAGACTATATCGCCTAATTTGGAACAAAGCATTGCATATCCGTTTGTTTGGAAAAGGATTTGAGATTTGCTACTCGCAAGTAGGCTAAAACACGGATTTCAATGAGTTATCCCAACTCAAACAATCCAGCCTTCACCCACAGGCATTCAAGGAGTTTATATCACATAAGCATCTAGCCACATGGTAAGCATGCTGTCATGTTAACATTCACACGCATGTGGCATGCTAAAGCATAAAAACTTACCTAGTACTCCAAGCCAAAACAGAAACTAGTTAGTAATCACATGCATGATCCTAGTTCATATTTTAAAATGGCTAATGCAACACATGCAAAGATGCAATCTAGACAGGCTCGACTATTCTAAACATGGCATATGAAATGCAACAATAACATGTATTCAATTTGGAATTGAAATACAACACAGTTAGCATGATGCGCCGAGCCTGGTGCATGCAAGACAAATGTATGAATGCACGCATGCATAGCATAAGGTATGCTAATTTAAATATGCCCTAATACTAACCATCATAAGCTAGTAAATAAAAGGGAGAAAGACGTGGGTTGAAAGACATACACGCACTCACGCACACTTATTACACAATTGCCCTCGCTCGGAGGGACCGAATAAATATTACAAAACAAATAAATAATTAACTACTCTAGCTAATTAAATATTACAAAACTTCTAATTAATTAACAAATTAACTAAAAAAAGGGAAGATGGCCGCAGCCCCGCCTCGGAATGATGAGATGATGCATGCTCGATCCGTCTCGCCCGGAAATCCATCGCCATGACACTGCCTCTGTTTTCCTGCTCTGCTCCTCTGAAAATTGCACAACTCCAAGGTATGCTCCATGGACACTGTGGAGCACCACCGACCAAGTGGAATCATCACCGGCCATTGGGAATGGTCATCGACCATAGTATAGCTCTCGGCTATCCATATTTGGTCGGTCGGCACTGAGAATGGTTGACCGGCCAAATCTTCCTGCAGAAACCTGTTTTGACAGCAGCAGAGGGCAAAACATGGCATGGCAATGCATTTCAAGCAAATGTATGCACCAACCCACTCCTTATCATGTTCATGACTCAAAGGAGTTTGGACTCGACCCTCGGACCATCAATATGCATTTTGATGCATGATGGCCTAAGAGGCCAAGTTGTGCATTTTGATTTCAAATGTAATGCACACAAACAAACACATAAAGCCCAATCTCTATCACTTGGTCAAGAGACAAGGCATGCATGCAAGATGCAATGCAACCTAGGCATGGAACTAAGCATACAATACGAACATGAGGGCAAGCATGCAAACATGAACATGGACAACACACAAACATGTAACAACATGATGAAATGGAGCAAGCATGCAACCATATACAAGACATGCGAGCAACAACACATGTGAAGATAGTTTTACACTAACTTGGACAGCTCTCTACTAGTCCAAAACAGTGGCCAACATGCTCAAGAATGGAAACAAAAACACATACAAATAGGCGTGCATGCAAGGTCCAACACTTAGGCACATAGAGACAACTTTTAAGCACACTTAAAAGAGGAACAACATGGGCATCTGGCATTCAATGTAAGCTCTGAAAATCATGTTAATGATGGTGCCAACCAAGCAAACAAGACAAGCATAGCATACAACAAATGATCTAAAGCCTAAGGCTCACCAAAGAAGCATTGAACTACACTTAGTGCAACCACACATGGCATGAATTAAGTGACTGAAAACAGAGAATGTGACATGCTAAAATGAGCCTCAAAACCCACCTAGATGGCATCTAAATGGCTTAAGTATGGAAGCATGCACAAGGGCCAAACAAGGAGCATAAGACAACAACCTCTTAACGCATTAAAGGGGTATCAAATGCAAGCATATAGGCATGCCACAAGGACTGAAATAACATGACAAGTGGTTCCAAACCACTGAAATGATGCAAGGATGGCATGCTAGAGGGTCAATGCTCAAGGCATACAAGAGAGTTTGCATGGTAGCTATACAAAGCAAAGCATGGATGACTCAAATGACCAAAAACAGTCCCTTAGCATACTAAAATAAGCATAAAAGCTTCACAATGCTAGGCCAAAACACATGAGCATGGTAGTCTAAATGCTAGGCACATGTTAAGGCAAATCATGGCATTACAAGACATGTATGCAAGCTAAGCATGGTGTGTCTAAATCAATCAAAAAAAGTGCTATATCATGGCGTAATAAGCACAAATACAACTTAATACATGGCCAACATGAACCTAAAAATGGTGCTCACACATGAGGCAAAAATGGCACATATTGAAGACAACAAGGAGAGGGGATGGCCCTCTCCTTCTTAGGACCTCAAACCACCATCCTCACCACTGAAATCCCTCAAGATTTCAGTGGTGAGGAGGCCCAAACAAAGTGGTCCCGGAGCTCACCAAAAATAGCACAAAATGGGAGCCAAACAAGGCCTAAGAGAGGGTAAACGACCCCAAACACAAAAGTGGTCTTAAACAAACTTCAAGAAGAGCTCAAAATAAGACTTTTTTTAGTTTATAACAAAGCCCAAAACAGCGTGCAAGATAGGCTAAAAGTGTGTGCAAAACAGAGAATAAAGAGGGTAAGAAGTTACCCTTTGAAGACCTGCAAGAACCAGCAGCCTTTATACCCAAAAATGCAACCCTCAACCTCTGAAAATCAGCTCCAAGGTGCTTGGATGGATGATGGAGGTGTTGTGCTAGGAGGTGTAATTCAAATGGCCAAGAACTAGACCCTTTTGCATCCTCTAACACACCCAAATGTAGAGAGAGAGGAGGAGATGAGTATATATATATATATATCTTATATCAGATTTTTCAACCTTTGAAATGGAAGGAGAGGCTCTCCTTATATAGGCCAAGGCAAGGTGCCAAGCTTCTAAGAGAAGCTAACATAAAAAGGGTCAAGGGGGTCAAGCTTCTAAGGAAGCTAAGCAAAGGGTCAAGCTTCTCTTAGAAGCTTGTAGCAAAAGGGCCAAGCTTCTTGGAGAAGCTAGGCAAAGGGGTCAAGCTTCTTGGAGGAGCTAACAAGGTTCAAGCTTCTTGGAGAAGCTAGAGCAAAGGTGCAAAGGGTTCAATCTTCTTGGAGAAGCTAAACCAAGGGTGCAAAGGGTTCAAGCTTCTGGAGAAGCTAAACCAAGGGTTCAAAAGGTTCAAGCTTCCTCAAGAAGCTAAAACCAAGGGTTCAAAAGGTTCAAGCTTCCTCAAGAAGCTAAAACAGGGGGTTCAAAAGGTTCAAACCCCCTCAAGAAAAGGTCTCGGCCAGAAAAAGTGGCTAATCGGCCAACAAAGTTGCCGACCGACCACAAAATGTGCGACCGACCATCAATAGTGCCGACCGCCATCACAGTGGCCGGTGGCAAGGAAACAAGCCGATGGCCTCAAGCTATGGCCGGTGAGGTGTGGGATGGCCTACAAGCTATTTCCCACCCTCAAAAAGCAAAACAACAAGTGTTTGATGCAAAACCAAACACAAAAACAAACAAGTCAAGAGGTCTTGAGGCAAGGCGCGTAGCCGAAACCTCCAAGAACTCAAGACGAACACGAACAGGGATGATCATCGAGTGTTCAAACGATGACGTCCAAGTCTTAAGGACGGTCAAAATGGGGTGTCTACACACCTAAGAATTTTTCTTACCAACTCACTGTTAGTATAAGTTTTGTCAAAAGATTTCAAAAAGTTACAATTTCAATAAATCTAGTAAATATACTTGAAATAGATTCATCAGAGTTTATTTTAAACAATTCAAACTATGAACAAACATATCAATACGAGATTCCTTCACTTTTTGTACCTTCATGCGTTACCTCAAGTTTGTCCTAAATTTCTTTTGCCGGAATCACAACTTAAATTCTATTTATACTCCTTAGAGTGTAATCCACAAATAAGTGAGTTTGCTTTAGCATTAGCTTGCAATAATTTGTGATCCCTCTCATCACATTCATCTTCTTTTATACACTAATATGGTCTACTAATTTAGTAGGAATTTTTGAACCTTTGGTGACAATAATCCACATGGCATAATCAGTGGCTTAAAGGTATAGGGTCATCTTATCTTTCCAATGACTATAGTTGTTTCCATCAAACAATGGTGGCCTATTTGTGGCTTGTCCTTCAGCTAAGGTTGTCACGAATCAAACTCCCAGATGGTTAAATCTAAAACAAGAGTCTCGGCTCTGATACCAATTGTTACCCAAAAGACAACCTAAGAAGGGGGTGAATTAGGTTTTTATAATTAAAAATTAATAATACCCTAATAAAAATTATGACTAGCACAATAGATAAATATAGTTAATGAAATAAAAATAATTAAAATAAGTGTTCTAACAACTATGTCAGTTAATGATTTTAACACAGTGAAAATGTGAAATATAGTTACAGCAATTTAAATAAAATAAAGAGATAAGGGAGAGAGAGACAAACAAATTTATAGTGGTTCAGTTTCAACTCGACCTACGTCCACTCCTCAAGTTTCACTTGAGATTTTTCACTATGCTCTAGCTTCACGGGGGTGCTAGCAACCTCTTTACAAATAGAGTAATCCTCCACGGATTTTACATAGACTTTCTAAGTCAAGAACACTGAGTGTACTACACTCTTACAAGGTTGAAAAGAATGTGTTTTTACTTTCACAGAAAGCTACAAGAATTATCTCTCAAAGATAGATATAAAAATGAAGTTCTGGTTTTTCTATAAACCTCACACAGGAAAGATGGGCTTAAAGCTATACGTCTCAGTGTATAATTTCTTAAAAATGATGTAAACAAAAATTGAAGAACACTCCTCAGAGAATTTTTCAGAGAATAGATGTGAGTGATTATAGATCAAAGAATATTTTCTGATTTTTTGTCACTTGTTTACATTAGAGACTTTGGTGTATATAATGAAACTTATAGCCGTTTATAACCGTTTATAGCCGTTGTATGCATTTGAATTTATAGCCGTTTATAACCGTTGTATTCCATCATTATTAATTTGAATACCTTCCACTCCATCATTACAAATTTGAATATCTTCCACTTGAACCTTTTGGCCTGCTACTATCATAGGCTAGGCTGGGCTGTTTGAACCTTTGTTTTGGGTTGTTTGAACTCCTGATTTAATCAAATATTAAATACATTCTAACAACATTTAGGATAAAAGTTTAGGTGAAAAATAATGAGACAAAATAAATTTTGATTCTATTTTTCTCTTTCAAATAAATTAAAACATAATTAAATAAATTATCAAAATAAATAAATTTAACACTATGTCTAATCCTCTCATGCATAACCTCTTTATTCTTTGTTTCCATCAAAAAAAGCACTGTAGGACGATGGGTTTTACACAACCGTCGTAAGATTTAGACTGTTAGGGGACGCACCAACCCCTAACAGTTCTAATTGATGATCAGCATGACCCTTGTGGCTGATTAGGGACAGCCACCACAACCCATTCATCCTACTGAAGCTTAACACTAACTAGGAAGGTGTTATCCACTTGAGAGCACGCATCCAGTCCATTACTTGAACTTAAATCCTCGATCACTGAGCACTTAAGTAAAACTACCTCCTTCTTTCCCACACCCTGCACTTGGACATCAAAAAGCTAATTTTTCTGTTTATAATTCATAAACAACACTAATTTCATTGTGTTGTATGTACTACCCACTTTATCATAATCATTATTGTAATTGTAGAGCTAGAATTGAATGGGCCCTTCTATATTATCATGGAAAATGATGCCACTATACATAATCACATCAATGTTTGTCAAAAGTTAGGCAATGATCTTTTTGTGGACCTGACATAATTTTAAAGGTAAATTATATTGATTGTTGGTGAAATTTGATAAAAATATAATAAATTTCATATTTTTTAAATAATTATATTAAATTTTTTAATGCTTTAATTTAATATTCAATATATTTTTATTGATAATTCATTAATTATATGAATAAAAAAATAATGTTATCATATTTTTTACATTAAAATATATATATTCTTTATTTATCCTTGAGTTTTCACATTATTTACATTAGTTTCATTTCATTTCACCTTATTGAAAAGGAACTCAATATAATTATGCTAAAATTATGAGACTACTTATGGTAATGTTTAGTTTAGTTTTTAAAACATAATTTGGATAAAAAAATAAAAAAAATTGTTTGGTTAATAAACTTTTAGAATACAACTCAAAACTCAATTTTCTCTCTCCTCTCTCCTCTTTTTTTATTGTTAATAAATTAATTAATTATTTTTCTCTCTCCTCTCTCATTTTCTAACATTTTACACATCAGTTAACCAAATTTTCTCTCTCACACACATCTATTCAACTAAAAAATAAATAAATAAAAAATTACAATTATTCCAAAACTATTTTCAAAACTTATAACCAAACATATTTTCAACTTTTAAAACTCTTTTCAACAAATTATCTTTCAATATACAACTTAAAACTCATTTCAAAAACTAAACTAAATGGATAGGTTTGCACACTTGACAATCAACACTTCAGCCATCAATCCCCTCAAAAAGAATTTTTCAAACCTCACATTTTTATTTCTGTCCCAAAAAACAAATCAGAAAATTTTTAAAAATGAAATACAAAAGGACATTCTCTTAAATTCAAATCGCACCAAATTAGATAAATATAACTTTTCAAAATAAAAAAAATTAATTAGTTTATATACATAAAAAATAAAAAAATAAAAAAAAAAACTCTTCTGATTAAATAAATCAATATTCCTTCGTATAAATTTATGGATAAATTTTTCGATGTTTTTTAATTATAGAAAAGATTTATGTAAAGTAGCTTCCGCCGACAGATCAACGTACCATTTAGAAACTTCACGTGCATTTCCTCTTCTCCCAACCAAAAGTCTCTCACTCACCCAGGGACTCTAAGGCCTGTTTGTTTTCAGAGGCAGGAAGGAAGGGATTGATAGTGAAGGAATTGATAGTAAGGTGATTAAGTAAAATTGTGTTTGTTTTAAAGATAGTTGTTAGTGTATGGGCTGTTAAATTATTTTTATATAAAATAATAAAAAAATACAAAAACATTAAATATTAATGTTTTAAAAAAAATGCCCAACATGTAAAAAAAATAAAAAAATTTCCAAAAAAAATAAAACAAATAAAATAATGATTTTTACTTAACAAAAAATATAAAAAATTAAACATTAATGTTCAAAAAAAATGCCCAACATGTAAAAAATAAAATAAAAATAAAAAATTTCTAGTCCGGTAGATTATTTTTCTAATACCAAGTCTTTGAGGCCCATCCGAATCCCTTTGGGGAGGCCCATTATAATCCGGACCTATTAATCCCCTCCCCACCTCTCAAAATAAACACAATGTTAGTAGGTCCTACCTCATTACCAATCTCAATCTCCCCTCTATCTCTCCAAACAAACGAGACCTAAGTCATACCTTTTAAGTACTATCTCCCACCGACGAGGAATCACAATTTTATTAAGAAATATAGACTATATGTTGGGTTATTATTCAATTTTTAATTTGTAATTTTTTTAATATTTTGATCTAATTTTTTTTATTTTTTAGATGTATCTAATCTACATGTACTAAAAGGTAAAATATTTGTGAAGTAACCTTTAAAAAATCAATAGATACAAAAAATACAAAAATGTACCTTTTTATTTTTTGTAACATTTATTGAATTTTTATTTAAAAAAATAATCAATATATTAAAAAAATTATTAAAAATAAAAAATATGAGTTGAAAACTCAAAATCTAATTCTAAAAACTGAATAAATGTGTTTAGACTTCACAAAACACCCCAAATCTCCACTACACTTGTCAATTGTGGAAGAAAAAAAAAGAAAAACAATTAATACTTTTTCTAGGATAGTAACTTTATTAAAAAAATAAAATAAATTATATTAATCTTTTTTAAAATTTCAAAAAAAATATAATAAGCTTTATAATTTTGACATAATTAAATAGGGAATTTTTTTTCAGCTCCCTTGTTCTAAGTTTGTGAAACAATAATGACAACAAACTTTTCAATACTAATCTAGTTCCTCAAAAAATGTGTTGGACGAAAATACCCCCACCAATAACATTTTTCACTTTTTAAGTGATTGAAAAACTTTAAAATTTAATAATTTTCAAATTATATTTCTATTTGTTGCCAAATTTATATTTTTATAATCATCTCATCAAGATCTATTAAATAAAATTTAAAAATATGTAAAATCTTTGAAAAAAAATCATAAAATTTCACTAGAAAAGTTTGTGAAAACACAATAAAATTTTATTAACTTTTGCACAATGAAAATTTCACTGACCAAACTTAGAGAAATCTCTATTAAAAATTATAAATTATAAATTGGAGAATCAATTACAAAAAATTAAGTCCCTAATTTCAAATTTATGTATAAAAAATTCAATTGAGTGTTCTAAAATGATGAATTTTAGGGACAATTTCACTTATTGTCTCAGAGAAATTTCTCTAAGTGAAATTTAACTGAAACGGTGAACTTTTATTGTGCGATATAGAGAGAATAGAGAAAAATGTAAGAGAGATAACAGAGAGAGAAACAGAAGTACGAAGGAAAAGAAAAAAAGAAATAAACATATACAAATCAAAAGAGATTATGTAAGGAACTTCATTGTCACAAGTAAACTTGATGGAGATATGAATAGAATGATAGTTGAAAGATAGTGGTGGTGGCAAACAGTGGCGATGGCGATGGCGATGGCGATGGCGACGACGACGGTGATGACGGTGGCTATGATCGATGATAATGATAGCAGGTGATGGCGGTAGTGGATGGTGACAGTACCATTAGCAGACGATGCTATGATTGATAATGGTAATGGTGGTGGTGATGGCGAATCTGAAGCATGTCAGAAGGTTTAAGGTTGCAATGTTATTATGTCTCCCTAATTTCTCCTAATTAAATTGGGTTTCCTTAAGGTTATTCTTCATATAAACTTAACTCCATCATTAATAATTTATGAAAAATACTACATATAATTCTATTTGTTACCTCATTTTCCCACTCTAAGACACAAATATACTACATATAATTCTATTTGTTACCTCATTTTCCTACTCTAAGACACAAATGAGTGGTTCCATATGAATGAAAATATATATATATATATATATATATATATATTATCTAATTAATATTGAAATACATATTTTTTATTTATTCTTATATTTTCATATTATTTACATTAGTTTTGGTCTCTTTAATTAAAAGAGAAGTTTGTGGTAATTATGTTAAAACTATATGACTTTTTTTTTTTCATAATTTAAAAAGAAAAAAAGAAAAAAAAAATCAATGCAATTTATTCTAAAAAATATTATTCATTATGTTGTTTATATTTAGAAGACAAAATAAATAAATAAAAAATAAAAAACTTATATTTTGAATGTATGATGCAAGTTTCAATTTACTTGTAACGTCCCAAAATAAATACAATGTACCAATCTCATACCAATCGAGAAGCGACAACATATATGAATTGATAAGGTTTCATTAATCAAAGTTTGATATACAAAAGTGATACATACGATATACATTCATAAACAGTATATCCTGAATCTACAGTATGTGTTACAAGATTGAGAAAATAAATAAAAGCTGAACAGATAGTCATACGCCTTAAAGGCTTACACCTTTCCAAGTCAATGCTTTGATACATCAAAAGTGAGTCTTAAAATCAATACATATAAGCCCTAGGCTTGTACAAAATTAAATAACAAAAACAAAACAAAAAAAACCAAAACAAAAACAAAAACAAAAAACAACACTGAACCTTCAACTTCAAAACTAAGTCCTTGGTGAATGCATATCCCTAGTATTTCCCAAATAGGACGAGCCAAAGTCTAGTAGAAATAATCTAACACAATGTATGAATCTTAACAAAGATATAAGGATGAAATGCATATGCAATGCTCATGTTAAAACATTTTATCTTTCTTTCCCAAAATTAGGCCATGCTTAGTTTACATCACAAGTTCAAATTCATGTTCTTTACAGTAGAAAACAAAGAGGAAATCTCAAACCGGTACAGCCTTTCATGGATATTTCATCCACAGGAAACTGTCAAATGGCACCCATGTAAACGTAGCCTATACAAGCACTTCTATTGCCATTTTACAGATATTTTGTCAGCAAGAATCGGCACCCATGTATATGCGTGTTTTTCGAGACTTTTACCCTGGACACACAGGCCAACTTAGTTTGGTGATACACACCTCTTTCCAACTTTCACCCATTTTTTCTCAAAATCACATACATTTGCAATGTATTAAATGAGTAACAATATTCAATGCACATGGATGAGAAATTAGTTTCAATTCACCTAATTCTTATGTAATTTCTACAACAATCATAACTATCCTCTACTGATAGCCCAAAACAGATATTTCTAAATAGATATAAAATCTATAATACAAATAAACTTTCCAAATTTCAAGGTTAGTGATAATATATATCAATCTCCACCATCTATATCAATACCCACCCAATTTCATATTTCCAACATTAATTCCAGTTATTTATACAAAATAAATATTTGAGCCATATAGGGTAAAACCCATTTTTCTTTCAAAACCCAAATATCAAAATCAATGGTTTGATCACAACTCAACCTCATTTCCAACCCCACAACCATTTTCAATACATCCATTTGAAAACCCCTATTTTGATTTCAAACCAAAACCTTAAGTTTGTTCAAAATCTTCCAAATCACGAGATTGTTTCATAAAAACAAATAGCTAAGTTAAAAATCATAAAAGAGTGTAGAGAATCCCTGCCTCAAAGCTAGAAGACGAGGTAAGCACAGATGAAACTCGAATAAAGCAGAAACCCAACTCTATTCGGATGAAAACGAAACTCTAGGTGAGCTCTACCTTTTTAACAAAGGGAGGAGTGTGGAGAAATCCAGAAATCAATAGATCCAAGTGTTTTTTTTTTTTTAAGAAAAAGGAAAAAAAAAAGATGAGTTTTAGAGAGAAAGAGTCTTAACTTAGGGTTTTTAGAAAGTTTAGAGAGAGAGAGAGACAGAGAGATGAAAAAAGTAATGTAAAAAGTGATTTTTACGGACTGATCTACGCATAGTCCGCTTGAACACCCAGACACAAATATAATTACTGCTCAAGCGTAAGAAGTGAAGTTCCATCGCCAAGACATAGTGAAAAAGGACATCACCGCTCGAGCGCAGAAAGTGATGCTCGACCGTAGAATACACACTCCCAGTAGTTTTACAGACAGAAGACCATTGCTCGAGCGCAAAAATGGCTGCTCGAGTGTAGAATACACTCTCCTAGTAGTTTTGCAGGACTATAAAAGTACTGAGAGTTCATAAAGGCCGCAAGAAATGACACTCGAGCGTAAGAAATGACGCTCAAGCGTGAAAGCAAAATTCTGGGCAATAAGGTTTTTGAAAAACAATGTACCAACCTATTCTAAACACAACCAACATAACCTGATAGCCAAACTCAAGGAGGGAAAAGAGGAATAAGACAAGAACAACCAAACAAAACCAAGAAACCCAAATCCAGAATATCACATAAGTCGGGTCTTAAACTAGAATCACTATATTACTTAGCCATGTGATACATATGACACATAATAGCCCATGGTATTTCGGATGTTTCTGCATCCTACTTCACTCTCACAACTATTCTTTTTGTATATTTAACTTTTATTTAAAAATTTATATTTGTTAACTAATCAATGAAGTAATTTAATTAATTTATTCATCTTTTTACCATGCTATAGTTTCATGGGAAAAGCAAGGAGGCATCCCTTTACAAGTTTGTATAAGAGTTAAAGTAAAGTCTCTGAGATTTGAAATCTTAATATAATAATGACAAACTTTAACATATATGGTCCAAAATACCCACATAATCTTAAAATTCCTAATTTTTCTAATTTTTTTCTTTCATAACACTGTTTCTCTCTCTCCTATGATTTTTTCCATTGTTTAAGTGATTTTAAAATTTAATAAGTTTTGATTTACATCTCTAATTTTTTTTTTAAATTATATTTTTAGAATTCTATTGACAAGATATTTCAAACAAGATCCAAGTAATATGAAATTATGAAGGAAATATATATATATATATTTATTGACTTACTAATTTGGTCGTCAAAATTTTACTAACTAACCGAAATTTCACTGATTCACTGACTTCATCGTCGAAATTTTACTAACCAGCCGAAATTTCACCGACTCTAACTTGTCCATCAAAATTTCACTTATTAACCAAAATTTCATTGACTTAAACTGACTTGGTTATCGAAATTTCATTGACCTATCTTAGGTTATTGAAATTTTGTCAACTTTATTTTTTTTAGAATTTATATTCATCATTTATCTTATTTTACAGATATTGATGAGACGATTTTAAAAATATAATTTTTTTTTAAAAAAATTAGAGATTTAGATCAAAAGTTATAAAATTTTGAATTTTTTAAATGAGTTAAAAAGGTTTTCACGCATATTTGTTAATGTTATAATTTCACAACACAATAAGACTAAGATTTTTCTTTTGAATTATTTAAATGTTGTAATATATTTTCTATTTATTATTTTAAAATACTTTTTACGTAGCTTCAATAATAAAATATTTAGAATTATTCTTTTACTTTAGGTTATTAATTTTGTATATAATTTAATCATTATTCTATTTTCAAATTGAGTGTTACTATACTATGTTAAGATTATAAAATCATCTTATATATTTATTTAAGTTAAATTTTATACCATAAATGACATTTACCACTACAACATTTTCTTAGTTTAGTGACATTTGAAAGTGCTACAAAACTATTAGTTTAATGACATTTTTTAGTCTTGTGGCATTTTGACCAAGTGCCATTTGTATCCGTGCCACAGTAGACACTAGTGTCACGGTAGATACTTGCAAGTGAGCGCCATTAAAAAAAGAGTTAGTGACACTTGTAAGTGTCATTACACCATCAAGACTAAAACCTTTCAATAACACTTTAATGTCATGGTAGGCACTATTCGTGACGCTATGAAGTGTCATTCGTGACGATAATTCGTTGTAGAACAATTTGATCCGCTCTTTGCGGAGACTCGAACCGCTAACCTCCCGCACCATAAACTTTATACACCACTCTTTTCACTACACCTCTATAACACCACATGATTATATATGCAACATATATTATTTATATAGTACATATATCCATATTAATATAAAAGTATATGTATAAACATAATTATTTTATTGAATATAATTTATGTAAAATAAACTCTTTACTAGCAAAATAAAAAAAGACCACTTTTGACGACTAAAATATTTTTTAGTCGCCAATTCTATACTTTTGACTATTAATTGTTTTTTAGTTGCTAAAAAACTTAACTTTTGCTGACCAAAATCGGATTTGGTCGCCGAAGATGCACTTTCAGCTACAAAAATTTTGGTCGCCAAAAAATTTAATTATCGCCTTAGGATTTTAGTTTTTCCGCGCTAAAAATGACCACTTTTGGCGACTAAACTTATTTTTTAGTTGCCAATTGTAGACTTTTGGCTACTAAAATTTTTTTAGTCACCAAAAAGCTTTACTTTATTGGCTACGAAAATTTTTTTAGTCGGTAAAACCCATATAATCAACGACCAAACTTATTTTTAGTCGCCAATTGTAGACTTTTGGCTACTAAATTTTTTTAGTCGCCAAAAAACTTTACTTTGGGCTACTAAAAATTTTTAGTCACTAAAACCCATATAATCAGCGACCAAACTTAGTTTTAGTCGCCAATTGCAAACTTTTGGCTACTAAAATTATTTAGTCGCCAAAAAACTTTACTTTTGGCTACTAATACTGTTTTGGTCGCTGAAAGCTATACTTTCAGCGACCAAATTTTTTTTGATCAGGAAATTTAGTCGCCGAATGTGCTTTTTCCTGTAGTGTATATTGAGTTTTATTTATTTATTTTTTAATCATTTACTGCATTTTAAAAATTTAGAAAATATATTGGCATTTTTTATTTTTTCAAAAATGCCATTATAAGCTTGGAAAGTTTTTGGCTTAGTGGCATTTCTCAAAATGTTATAAAATATTTGTTTATGACACTTTTCACCTAAGTGACATAAAAAGTAATTTGCACCTATCTAGTGTCCTGACATTTTTAAAAAAAATGCCATTGTTATTAAAGTTTAGTGGCATCTGTTGGTAAATGTCATGAACATAATTTTTTGTGTCATTATTTTATAAAATTTCATAAAATTGATGTGACATTTCTTTATTGAAATACCACTAGAGCCTTATATGTTTGTGGTTCTGTGGCATTTTTCTAAAACATTTAATGCTAATTTTTATTTTTGTGGCATTTTCTAAAAACATGCCACTAGTGTAGTGTCACTAAAGTGTAAATTTGTTGTAGTGACATTTTTGTTGTAGTGAAGTGACACTTTTTTTAATTGAAATGCCACTAGAGCCTTGTATGTTTGTGGTTCTATGACATTTTTCTAAAAAATGCCACCAAATATTCTTTTTGTGACATTTTTTAAGAACATGTCGCTAGTATGGTGTCACTAAAATGTGTTTTTGTTGTAGTGTACCTCCATTGAGGTTTTTGACAAATATAGAGATTTTCCTTATAGTTTCAATAAGAGTCATGATAGAGACCCCCTCCAATCACCACCCCCACAACCCCCACACACACGTGGCGGGTGGTGATTGGAGGAGCAAGAAAAAAAGAAAAAAGAAAAAGAAAATGTAACCAATGAGAGAGAGAGGGGGTCAAAGGGGGTGGGGGGAAAAGGGGGCATGAAACATTTTTGGTTTCAATAATTATATAAAACTCCCTACTTTTGTTGATAGTATCAAAATTTCCTCAATCCGTTAATTTAGCACAAATAATATTACTTGGCTATCCAAAATGACTATATTACTCCTTTAAATTGAGCGAGACGAGATAAAAATTATCAAATCAACCAACAAGCTATTTAAATAAAAAATTTCATTCACCTCTCCTGAGGTTGTGCATATATATTATTAAAGACTCATGTATATTTTAACATATATAACACTCTAATAATTTAATATAAGACCCTAAAATTAATATAATACTTATGAGACTTATTTAACATTATATAACCAACGAAAAATTTATCAATTTTAATTAATGCATTTATTATTTAATTTTTTTTTAAGTTGAAACAAATAGATTAATTTTTTTCAGCAATTTGTTCTACTTGTTTATTCATAGGTAAAAAAACTATTTATATCTAAATTGTTAAGATATTATTAAAATATTTAATAGAAAAAAAAATTAATTTTTATTGATAAAATATTTAAAAAGAATAATCTATCCAAAATTAATGTTAGATAACACCGTAATAATTTAATGTGTTTATTATACTTTATACTCCTAAACTATCGTCAAATTGTCTACTTAGTAACTCCCAAGGGTTAGCCTAGTGGTGTAGGCTTGGGACTTAGGAGTTTGCTCATCTCTAGGTCTCAGGTTCAAAACTTCTTAGGTGCTATCAATCATTGTGTTGGGCCAATCTATACGGAATTTTGCTCTAGTTTTAAATGGGCCCCCGCTAGTGGATGATATGATTGATCTCCCGGATATTAGTCGAGATGCGTGCAAACTGGCCCAAACACCTTGAGTTATCAAAAAAAAAAAAAAAATTTGTCTACTTAGTTTCTAAACTATTGATTGAATCTACTTAGTCTCTAAAGTATGTAAATCAAAATCTATTTAGTCCCTAAACTATAGATTGAATCTATTAAGTTCTTAAAATATTTAATTCAAACTTATTTAGTCCCTAAAAAATTAAAAATTAAAAAATAAACCCATAAATATTATAAATTAGTAGTAAAAAACACTATAATATTGATGAATTTTTCTCATATAATTTTATTGGCAAGACTGAGAAATCAGACTTTAATACTAATTTAAATACACAACGAAATAAAACACTTTCTAAAGAAAAAAAAATTAAGATTTCTGTAATAAAATTTTAATTATATAAGATCTTTAACTAATTTATAATACTTATGGGCATATCTTTTATTTTTATAATATTTTCAGGGACTAAATATGTTTCAATTAAATACTTTAGAGACTTAAAGAAAACAATCAATAGTTTAGGAATTAAATAGATTTTTATTTATATACTTTAGAGACTGAATAGATTCAGGCATCGTTCGGCAATAGGTTTTTTGGTTAAATTAGTCACGAAAAAACAAAATCGATTAAAAAGTCAACAAGACAAAATGTCACATTCAAACCATAATAATTTCACATTTTCTCTCACAAAAGTCAAAAAAAGTCAATCAAACAAACTTTTAATCCCAAGCTAAAATAGTCAAAAAGCCAACTAAAAAAGTGCATTGCTAAATGACAACTCAATGGATAGTTCATGGATTAAGTAGACAATTTGGCGATAATTTAGGGGTAGAAAGTATAATAAACACATTAAATTATTATGGTATTATCTAACATTAATTTTAGATAGATTATTTCTTTTGAAAGATTTTATCAATAAAAATTAATTTTTTCTCCATTAAATATTTCATAAATAATTATTTTACATATGAATAAATAAGTAGAAAAAATTGCTGAAAAAAATTAATCCATTTATTTTAACTTAAAAATAAAAAAGAAAAAAGAAATTTAAATAATAAATTCATTAATTAAAATTGATAAATTTTTCATGGTTATATAGTGTGAAATAAGTCTTATAAGTACTATATTAATTATTAAAATCTTATATTAAATTATCAGGATTTTATGTTATAATATGCAAGAGTCTTTAATAATATATATATGCAGAACCTCAGGAGAGGTGGGTGAAAATTTTCATTTAAATAGCTTATTGATTGATTTGATAATTTTCATCTCTTCCCGCTCAATTCAAAGAGGTAATATGGTTATTTTGGATAGCTAAGTAACGTCATTCGTGCTAAATTAACGGATTGGGGGAATCTTGATTTTGTTAGCAATAGTAGGGGAAATTTATGTAATTATTAAAATCATAGGAAATGTCTCTATATTTGTCAAAAACCTCAGGGGAGGTAAGTGTAATAATTTACCCAATTTTATAAAATGTTAAGGTTGAAAATAATTCTTTTAAATTGCATATATCATAAAAAAAAATTAAAATAATTTTATATGAAGACACAAACATCAATAATTTTTATTAAAATTTGTGAAATATTATTGTTGTAACGTTCCGAAAATAAAAATAATAACCTATCCATAACAATAATAAATAACAACAATGATGAAGTAATCACCTTCTATTAAGTTCAAATGAGTTTACAAAAGAATAACATATGTGGGTATACATTTACAAGTCTGACCATGAATCTATAGCATATGTTACAAAATAAAGAAATAAAATGCAAGTTAAATAGATAAGAAATACCCCAAGGTATAGCGATCTCGGTTTTGACCCGACACTTGTAGTGGTTCGGACTCGGGTTTATGGTTTCCGAATGTTTTTCATTGTCTTTTTCTCTTTATTTCTCCTTAAATTTGGTTATTTGGGCTTGTTGAGTGTGTTTGGAACAGGTTAATAGCTTGGTTTTCAAACCTTATGTTGTCCAGAATTTTGGTCTCCACTCGAGTGGCCTTTCTTGTGCTCGAGCGGGATTTGCAAACTCTCAATACTTTGTGCGTTTGCAAAAGTACTAGAGGGGTGTTTTCCACGCTCGAGCGGCTTTTCCTACGCTTGAACGGGTGGGCACTCGAGCGGTCTTTCTTGCGTTCGAGCTGTTTCGCTATTGTTTGCAAAAGTATTGGAGGTGTGTATTTTGCGTTCGAGTGGGACTTCTTGCGCTCGAGCAAAACAACTTATTGTGTCTGACGCTCGAGCATCAACTCTTGTGCTTGAGCGGACTATGCGTATATCAGATCGCGAAAATGACTTTTTACATCACTTTTTCAGATCTTTTCTTCCAAAAACCCTAAAGTGAGACTCTCTCTCTCTAAAATACTCTCGCTCTCTACTTTTTCTCCTAGATTCGTTGATCTCTCTGCCCTAGTGTCTTCGGAAAAATGGTAGAGCATCTTGAGAACTTCATTTTGATCCAATTGAAGTTTGGTTTCGGCGTCGTTGGAGTTTCGTGCTTACTCCATTGGTCTTCTAAACTTGAGGTAGGGACTCTCTACATCTTAATATGGGTTTTAACTTGGTTATAGGTTGTTGTATGAAAATGGTGCGATTTTGGGGTGTTTTGAGCAAACTTAGGGTTTGGGTTCAAGTTTAAAAAGAGGGGTTTCTATGTGGGCGTTGTATAAATGATTATGGGGTTTGGATATGAGATTATCTTGTGTCAAAATAGTTGATTTTGGCCTTTGAGTTAATATTTGGAAAATAGGGAGTTTTGCCCTAAAATGTCTTCAATAGTTATTTTGTATAAATAATGAAATTGGTATGAGAAATGTGAAATCAGGATGATGTATACATGAATGGTGTTATTGGATTTGCTTAATCACTCACCTATGGAAATTTGATGATTTATCTGTTATAGAGATTGTATATCTATTTAGAGATAACTACTTTGGGCTGTCGGTGGAGGATAGTCATGATTGTTGTAGATATTGCATATGGATTAGGCAAATTGAAACTAATCCTTTAACCATTATCATTAAATATGATTATGAATGATATGCATTGTATATGTATAATGTTTGGGAGGAGAAAGGGGATGCACTTCATATTTTGAGGAGAAGAAAGGGGATGGACTCCGTTGAACTAAGTTGACCTATGTGTCCAGGGTGAAAGTCCCGAAAAATATTTGTATGCATGGGTGTCGATTCCCACAGACGAAATTTTCGTAAAATGACAAATAAAAGTGAATGTATTGTGTGATGATTTTTATCTGTTGGAAACCTGTGAGGTGTATCCTCTGTTTGGTGGATTAAATGAAATGGATGTATCTATTGAACCAAAATGAACAAATTGAGACACAAGTTTGGTTTAATATGGCTTTGGAAAAGAGTTATAAAGATTTGTCGTTGGACGATGAACATGTGCATTATACGTATATCTTGTTAATTCTCATATATTGTGTTAGTATGTTTCTATTAGGCTTTAGCTCACCCTACTTGGGGAATCATTTTCAGGTGTCGGTGACATGCCTCCTCTAAGGACGTAGCTTGGGAGAACTTAGGAGCTGAAGGCTCTTTTTATGCTATTTCGTATTTAATGTTTGTACAAGCCTAGGGCTTTATATGTACAGAGCTTATGACTCTCTTTTGTTGTGATCAAGCAATGTTTTGGAAAGATGTAAGCCCGTGAGGCATTTATTTTGTGATTACTAACTGGTATTACATGCTATAGATTCAGGATAAACATTTATGAATGTATGTTGCATGTATTATCTTTTGTAATACAAACTCTGATGAATGAGAGCATATCGTTTCTGTTATTACTTCCTTCATAAGTTGGATTTATAATATTATTTTGAGGGCGTTACATAAGGGCTTACAGCTTTCCAAGTCAATACTTGGTTACAACAAAAGTGGATTCAAATCCAATATAGTTAAAGTCCTTGGCTTCTACAAAAATAAATACAATAAATACACAAAATGAATCTCTTGCTCCAAGTCCTCCCAAAAGCTATTGCCTTGGTGGAAGTATGTTGTTAGCACCTGAAAATGTTTTTCCCACATAGGGTGAGCCAAAGCCCAGTAGAAATAATCCAACACAATATATGAATCTTAACAAAGATAAGGTGAGTGCACATGCAATGCTCGTGCCAAAACATTTTATATATCCTTTCAAAACCATGCAATGCTAGTTTAATAACGTACTTCATAAATTATTTATTTTACAATAGAAAACAAGGTAGTGAATCACACTTTGGGAATCTCAAAACAATTCAACCTTTCACAAAAATTTCGTCCGCGGGAAACCGTAAACCGATACCCATGTAAACGTAGGCTATACAAGTACTGCTATTGCCATTTCACGAAAATTTCGCCCGTGAGATCAGCACCCATGTATACGCACGATTTTTAGGACTTTCACCATGGACACTCATGTCAACTTATTTTAACAAGACAACACTTACTTCCCAGATTCACCAATTTTTCTCAAAACGATAAACATTTCCGATGTATAAATATGAAATAATGCTCGATGCAAATGGATGAGGCAATAGTTTCAATTCTCCTAATTCTTATGCAATTTCTACAACAATCATAGCTATCCTCTACCAATAGCCCAAAATAGATATTTCTAAACAGATAAACAATTTTCAATAAAGATAAACTTTCCAAATTTCAAGATGTGAGTGATAATGCATATCCAACTCCACCATCCTCATTAATATCAACCCAATTCCACATTTCCAACACTAATTTCATTTATCCTTTAAAATCAGCATTTAATGTATTTAGGGCAAAACCCTCATTGCTTTATAAACCAATTTCAAAGGTAAAAATCCACTAATTTATCATAACTCAATAATAATTACATTCTCTTAATCATTTTCAACAAAGTATTTGAAAACCCCTCTTTTGAAATCAAGTCAAACCCTAGGTTTGTTCAAAACTCCTCCAAATCACAATGTTATTTTATAAAAACAAATATCTAAGTTAAAAATCATAAGAAAGTGCGGAGAATCCCTACTTCAAGCTTAGAAGGCGAGAGAGAGAATGGAGATACTTCAAAAATACTGAAACCCAACTTTGTTTGGATCTAAAGGAAGTCCACAGCGTGCTCTACCTTTTTAACAAAGGGACACGGGTGAGGAACTCGACTGATCTAGGTATATTTGTAGAGAGAAATAGAGTTTTAGAGAGAGAATGTGTAAATTTAGGGTTTGTGGAATGTTTAGAGAGAGCGAGAAATGAAAAAGTGATTCAAAAGTGGCTTCTTATGAACTGATATACGCACAGATCGCTCGAGCGCAAGAAGTGTCACTTGAGCGACCAAACACAATAAGTTACACCGCTCAAGCGTAAGAATTTTCGCTCGAGCTCAAAATACTAACTCTCAGAAGTTTTACAGACAGAAGACCACCATTCGAGCACAAGAAGGTTCGCTCGAGCAAACACCGCTCGAGTTCAAGAAAGGCCGCTCGAGCAAAAAATGTCAATTCCCAATATCTCTGCAAGAAAGTGCTGCTCGAGCGAAGAAGTAAAGTCCAGGGCAGCAACAATAAGAAAAACAAGCTACCAACCTATTCCAAATGCAACCAACATATCCCAATAGCCAAACTCAAATAAAAGTAAGGGGAAACAAGACATGAACAACTGTATAAGATAATGAAATCCTGATCCAAAATATCTAACGGGTCAAGTCTAAATTAGAATCACTATAATTATTTTTTTTTTAAAAATCCCTTCCACAAGTCAACTGGCATTTTTGAGAATACTGATGAAGTAAGATCACATGACAAATAATTTTTTCTCATCAAATATTAAAATCAAGAAAAATGACATGCTTACAAATTTTTTATATACAATTTATGATAAAAATGATGGATAGTGGCATTGTTAAAAATATAAGTCATCTTTATGAATATTTAGTATTAATAAAATTAAAATTTATCACATTACTCTATATTAATTCTTTGTATGAATTTTATGTTTGTATTAGTACTACTCTAAATTCAATAATAATAGAGTAACGAAATACAAATCTATATTTGATTTTGGATTTTCAAAAATAATTTTCAAGTTTTCAATATTTATTTTTTGATTTTCAGTGAATTTTTAAAAATATTTTAATCATTTTTTTTAGTTTTTAGATCTACTTAATCTATACACTTAATAAATACAAAATTTGTGGGGAAAAAAAAAACTTTAAAAAATTCACTAGATGTAACCAAATATATATATATATATATTGTCTTTATTGAATTCTTTATAGATATGTTCACAAATATTTTTTAATTTTTAAGTATATTTATATTAGGTGTGTCTATTAAAAAAAAAAAAAAATCACTAAAAATTAAAAAAAAAAATACAAAAAATTAAACACTCAAAAACTATTTTGTAAAATTCAAAATTAAATAAAGGTGATGCGACTCAATGTGAACTTTTACTTTAAAAGCGAAATATAAATATAGTTTTCCAAATCAATAGTGCCTCAATATAAATATAGTTTTCCAAAACAATAATGCCTCAAAACTTACAGATGTTTTGCATGATCTCCCTACTCACAACGCCTACTCACAACGGCAAAGCACTCTCTTTTTGTGAAGTTATCGACTTCAATATATTCCTTATCTTTACTAATAGTATCCCTCAAAAATTTCAGTTAAAGCAGCAACAAAACATAGTTTACACCATGAGTACAGTGGTTGCCAATCTATCAATTCTCTCTGTAATCTTCTTTGCCATCATCTATCTCTGCATCTGGACTCAACCCATCTCCAAATCCTTAATTTCAATCCAAACCAACCCTTCCCCTCCATCATACTTGGTAACTATCACTTCTTCTTTCATTTGTCTTCTTACATTAATTTCAGAGTCACACTTTTGTATCTATCTCCTGATACATATCCATCGATATTTTTGTCATTTCGATAGATCAGGATCATGATGTAATGATCTTGTTGTGATAATCTAACTATCGATGTTTAAAATTGAAACAAAAAAGTGTCTTTTGGCATTTTTAGGATGTGTTGTTTAAAATAAATTTTAAAATTGAAGTATTAAATTTTTTCTTTTGTCGACATGTAATCATAACGAAATCATGGTAGAGAAAAAAAGACAGATTATCTAAGTCCTATCTACTAGTTGATATATATTTTGGGTTTTGCAATTTGATTTCTAATTCTTCGTCTCAATACCTTTTCACCATGATGACTCATACGTCTTCCAATACTGTTATTTGAAAACATGATTGTATCTTTTGAGTTTATAAACACATAAAATTGTTGTTTCTTTCTCTATTGTTGCAGAGTGTCCCAACAGATGAGCTTGAAGCAGCTTTAAGCAGAGCTTCAATGGCCAACAAGACAGTGATCATCACTGTAGTCAACAAAGCTTACGCGGAATCACACGACGACACGTACCCTTCAATGCTAGATCTTTTTCTAGAGAGCTTTTGGTTGGGCGAGGAAACTAGGCCGTTGATTGGTCATTTGTTATTTGTTGCGGTGGATCAGACAGCGTACGATCGGTGCGAGTTCAGAAGATTGCACTGTTACAAATTGGGAACGGAAGGTGTGGATTTCACTGGAGAGAAGGTGTACATGTCGGATGAGTTCATCAAGATGATGTGGAGGAGAACTCTCTTCCTATTGGATGTGCTCAATCGTGGTTATAATTTCATCTTCACGGTACGGTACCTCTAATATCGGAAAAATTATCACATTTGTCTTATATTTTACATAATATACCATTACAATTCTACTATTAGTTACATATTTATTATTTCTTATTTTTTGTTGTATGTATTATATAAAATAATGAATAGAATTAAAAAGGTACCCAGCTTAATTAAAATTCTTATAAGATCGAATAATTCCTCGAATAATTCCCCCAAACTACCCAGACCATGATTTTGTGATTTGTCAATCTACAATTTATTTTATAATTTTATTCTTAAACCATCCGAACCGCATCATGCACACCCCTAAGTGGTGATACGTCTTAATCTCTTTGGGTCGTAAGCTCTATATGTCAATCTACTAAATTTAGGTCTTAACTAATTGTGTATACATCAAGTTATGTTTTGGGAAGTTGGTAAAAAGTTGACTTTTGACTTTTTACCAAGCTTTTTGATTTTTTTGGAAGTGATTTGGGAAGTTGGTAAAGCTGACTTCTTTGATTTTTGGTTTAATATTTTTTAAAAGTGTCATATCACACCAAAATGACCAAAATACCCTTACTTTTTAATTTTTAAATTAATTAATTAAAATGTTCCAGAAGGTAGTTTGGTGAATTTGGGTATTGCTTTTTTGGCTCTTCCCAAATGGGATTTTTAGCCTTTTGGCCAAGCTTGGCGTTTTTGAGCAAATGGCAAAACGCAGCTTTTTTTGTAGGTTGCCAAAATGGCACTATATATATAATCCTGTGGTTTTAGTTTTAGAATAAGGCTTTGTTTGGCATAAAAAATTTAGTTTAAAATAGTTATAAAAAGATAAAATAGATTAAAAAGTTAATAAAACAAAACATCATATCCAAACCATAATCATTTCATTTTTTCTCTCACAAAAGTCAAAAAGCCAAAAAGTCTATCTAAAACGAAACTTTTTAGCCCTAGGTTAAAATAGTCAAAAAATCAAAAAGCTAAAAGCTAACCCACATCGCAAACGAAGGCCAAATTATATTTGCACTTTTCATAAAATTTCAACGTATAATATTTATGTTGTTGGGAAATAAATTTTAGATTAAAAATTAAATGTTTAGACATGAATTTTTGGAAATAAATGAATTGTACAAATATAAATCCCATTTGATAGTTTATGTTCAATCACCTATTTTTTGTTCCAAAATTTATGTCTAAACATTTGAATTTTATTTAAAAATTTATATCTAAACTATATAAATAGTTAATATTGAGATTATTTAGTTTGTCAAAAGAAATTTCCTTAGTGCCATTGTCGAAATAATAGATGGTAAATAATAATGGTTTAAAATAATTGTAACAACTGTTTTGAAAAAAAATTAAAGTTACTTTCAGAATAGTTTGTTAGTGTTTTAACTTGCATCATTTGAACTAACTATAGCTTAGTTAAGTTGGTCACTTTGTATACTTGAATGCGTAAATTAGTTTGATAAATAATAGCAGTTACCAAGTTAGAGGAAGTTAGATCTGAAAATAGTGTTTAGCAAAAACAAGGACCAACATTTGAAGGGGGGAAAAACAAAGAAAAAGAAGAGTTTGTGACAAAGTGACCAGTCTAAATAGATTCCACACTTTATACAATAATATACAGATTAGTTTGGTTGTATTTTATTTTATTTTTTGTTTTGAGGCTTTTTTATAAGGGGTACTTACCAATTAGTCCTATTAACTAGACTTATTTACCTACAGGTCCTAACTAATAAATTTAACACTATAAAAATAAGAGAGTGATAAATTTATCACTAAAAATTTATTCATAAAAATAAAGAGACTGATAAATTTATCACTATAAATTTATTCATAAAAATAAAAGACTGATAAATTTATCTTTATCACTTAATAAATTTATCAATAGGACTTAATGGGTAATAAGTCTCCAAAGTAGGACCTATTGGGTAATAAGTCTCCAAAGTAAGACCTATTGGTAGTTTACCCTTTTTATATAATGAGAAAATTAGTGAAACATCTCTCTTTAAGTTTTGGTAGTAGTAGAGGTCCAATATATTTTTTTCTTATTAGTTAATGTCTCTCAATAATATTATTAGAAAAATTTCAATCCATCATAGAGAAATTCATGACGAGTTAGAATTTCTGTTTGAAGAGTTGAAATTTCTCTGTAAAGAGAAATTTCTCTCTGTCAAAATTT
Organism: Camellia japonica; assembly: GCA_030407325.1. Classification (NCBI taxonomy): domain Eukaryota; kingdom Viridiplantae; phylum Streptophyta; class Magnoliopsida; order Ericales; family Theaceae; genus Camellia; species Camellia japonica. Next base: position 129,820,513 of record JAPPVO010000019.1, on the reverse strand, counting down.
TTCTATGAAAATATTGAGAGACACTAACTATTATAAAAATGTTACATGTCCTTTATCTTATAAAATTTTAATATTAGGGATCTTAAGCTAAAAATCTCTTTTATAATTGTTGCATTATAAATGTTTAAATGTAATTCTCTTCATAATTGTAAATATTCTCCAATTGAGTGAAAAAAAATAAAAAAAATAAAATAACTTGCATCATTTGACATCTTGAGCAACTTTTTTAAAATCCAATTTTATCAATAATATCATTTTTAAATTTAAATTTGAGTCAAATTGATCCAATTTTAATTAACCTAAATCATTAACGAAATATAATAAAAAAACACATGATTTTTAAACTATAGGTTTCGTGTCTATTTGATTCACAAAGTTTTTAATTTTGTCAATTTTGTACATTATAAGGCTATGTTTCGTCTTCTTCACATAGGTAAAATGGACAAAATTGAAAAAAATTTACAAATTTGAGGACTACAATGATAATTACAAAATCAAGGGACCACACCAATATAAAATAAATATTTTATGAATCATATGTGTTTTTTATTATTATTATATTGAAGATTGAGATCACCAATTTGAAATTTGAGTAATATGACTCAAATTTTTAAAAAAGAAAAAGAATAAAATTGAAAAAAATTAAAACTTAAAATGCCGACACACAAAACATTTACTTGGAAAATGTACTCCAAAATTAGTGTACTTTTCTTTGTTTTTTTTGACATTTCAACTTAAGAATAGTAGGTGATTGTTTTCTGTCTTTTTATGTACTTTCCTTTTGTGTCAGAAAATTATTAAATATATTTACATTGTCTTATGGTATTGTTTACATAATAATTTTGATAAATAAAAAATTACAACACACAAGTGAATTATTATTTACCTTTCAACTATCTAATAAGATGAATCAGCATGTTTTATTGATAAAATTTTTTAATATGTTTTTGATTTGAAACACCACATAAATAATCTTATAAGGTGCTTTAGTAATTACTTAATAAAAAAAATTCTAGGGGAAATCACACTCACCTCTTCCGAGATTTAAAAAAAAAAAATACAGAAGTAGCACATTTTTGACATAATTACATTGGTCTCTCTTGAATTTTTATTTCACATAATAATTGGAGTATTTTTTATCAATAATTTATTAATCATACGAATGAAAAAATATAATATTATCATATATTTTTACAAAAAAAAAAAACATATATTTTTATTTATTTCAGTATTCATCTACCATTCTAATAATTTCAGCTACTTCAACTTTATTGAAAAAAGAGTACAACTATTTCAAAGTATGAACTATTTCTACTTTTCTCAAATTTTGTGAGTGACCCTCGACTTTTTTGTTGGTGTTATTTTCATGTACAATTCAATGACGACACTGTGATTGTGAGAGTTGTCAATTTGTGGCTTACAATTGGACTATCATTTACCTAAATTGACAAAATGCCTTTCCAATTTACCCATCCCACCTCTTGTTTTCATGTTCTCTCTCTCCCCACCTCTTGTTTTCATGTTCTCCCTCCAGGACTTTTTTCGCTTCTACTGTGAAGTTATTCCATGCCTTGGCATTCCAGCCACAGCATCCACACCTTTTATTGGTGTGGGTTCCACGTTATTGGAGTGAAACAAAAATTTTAAGTATAAAAATCGATCACAGAATTGAACACAATCTTAAAATAAATTTTTTTTTGGTGAGTTTTACATTCATGTAAGATAATCGTATTCGATTATGTAATCAATTTATGTTCATATAAAAGAATTGATGAAGTGAATAATTTTCCTCCACCAGCATTAAAAACCTGATTAGATGAGTTATGAGGTGTATCAGTTATCCCCATTCCAACTAAGACAGAACTTTTACTTGTTCAATTAATAATTAAGGTGAAGCAAGTGAGGTGGAGAAAGGAGTTTCTATAGAGATTATCTAGTTGTCTATTCAGATTATCTATATAGATTGTTGAGCAATGTTATGAATTTTAAATAAATTAATAAATATTTTACACAATACTTTCATGTTATGAGGCGTACATTGCATAAAATCTATATGAGTCCTACACCTATGTAAGTATTTAGTAGAATATTTGATATCTATATAGATTATATACTTATATTTTTTGTATCTAATTATATTATCTTTAGAAACTCTTGTCTCATACAATTAATAAAACCTATGTATACCAACCCCAATACATGTAAAATCCTAATTGTATGAGTCTAGTAAAATACAAAACACACAGCAATAACATGTGCAATTGAGAAGTTCATGTATGTGCTATGAAATTTACAATTAAAGCAGATGATAGATAATTGCCCTTGTTTTTTTTTGTTACTACTATTATGGGCATTTTGGAAAAAAATAAAAAAAATAAATTACATTGTCTATATCAACTTAGATATTACCTTTATATAATATTAGAAGTGATGGTACACGCGTATTGTATAATTGAATTCAAAATCTAAAAATTAAAATAAATTTCAAAAAATTAGAAGTTGAGAGATTTTGACCCAAAAAAAAAAGAAAAAAAAGAAAAGAAAAGAAAAGAAAACTGTCCAGGTAATTACTATAAGGGTATTTTGAGTTTGAGAAACTCAAAAAAAAAGAGACGTGAACACATACTTTAGACTTCACATATATAATAATATAAATAAATAGGTACCAAACATGTTAATTTTTAGCAAAATAAACATAAATATTGAAATTACCTAATGAGTATAGTTCATGTGACTTCATATTTATATTGACAGGATACAGATATAATGTGGCTTAGGAATCCATTTCCAAGGCTCATGACAAATAGAACAGAGGATGATCTGCAAATAAGTACTGATGTTTTTGACAGTCCATTCTCAAAAGACTTGATCAACACTGGCTTTTACTATATCAGATCAAACAACAAGACAATTTCACTGTTTGAGACATGGTATGCTATGAAAGACAATTCTACAGGCATGAAAGAGCAGGATGTTTTGGTAAGATTGAGAAATAAGGGCGTGTTTGGACGGTTAGGGCTCCGCGTGAGGATCTTGGACACCCTCTATTTTAATGGGTTTTGCAGTAAAAGAAAAGATATCCAAGCAGTGACGACTGTCCATGCTAACTGTTGTCGGAGTATTAGTGCCAAGGTCTCTGATCTTATGGCTATCCTTCGGGGTTGGAAGGATTTCAAGGCCTCTGCGGTTGGTGAAGCAACAACTGCTGCTAATAATGGAACACAGTCCTTTCGATGGATGTCCGAGCACTTTGCTTGTTGGAAGTCATGGGACCAACAAAACAAGCCAATAGTTTAGGGATTTTTTTTTTTTTTTTTTGGTTTTTTGGAAGGGGGTAATAAGGAGGGGTAATGCTTGTCAGCGATGAGAGTCGAACCCAGGCATTGCATTCAGTAAGAAGCGGCAATAAGTGTGATGCGATGCCAATTTAGTGGTATTCTTGCATAGAAGGTAGTTAGGATGCAAAAAAATCTAAGAATGGCAATAGTAGTTGATTCATTTGCTAGCTAAATGGAAATAAAAATCAATTTATACAACTGTTTTTCTTAACTTTTTAGGTTGTATTTGGTTCATGAATTTGTGGATGGATTTGAAAAGAGAAAAAGAAAAGATAGGTGAAACGTGAATGAAATATAATTACATTTCACACACACATTTTTCTTTTTTTTTTTTAAATCTCTCCCTAACGCTGTGTTTGATTGAGAGATTTGATGAGAGATTTAGAAAGGAAAAAGGAAAAGGGAAAAGGGAAGTAAAATGGGAATAAAATATACTTATATTTCATCTAATTTTATACACTTTTTCTCTTTCTCTTTCCAAATCTCTCACCAAATCCTCAAATCAAAAATAGCGTAAATTTATGAACCAAACAAATTCTTAGAATAGTAGTACTACATTTTCTTTTTCTTTTTTTGATCGGCAAAGAAAAATTTCATTTAACAGCAAGAAATTAAAAGTACAGGAAAATGAGATGCATCGAGAGAGATTCGGAAGTATAAAAATACTCCTACTACTGCTACTCGCATCCATACAACCAACCCCTAAGCCTCTCGAATTTTTTAAAAATAAACAGTTAAGAAGAACTTAACTAGAAAATAAAAAACATGAATCCCCAAAAAAACCCACAAAACCACCCGAAATTCAAACTAGATGGTTATTCAAACTGTTTAATAACCCATTTCATTATACTTTGCCTAGCCTCTCGAATTTTCAAACTGTTTTTCTACATTTTCTTTTTCTTAGTAGCACATAATGGCTATTGAGCTTGAAGTTATTTAACATTAATTTTTGGTTATTAAAATTTGTTTTTAGAATGGTCCATTTTGATTTTTATTATGAGTCAAGTTGAAATTTGAACTTGAAAAAATTTGAGAGGTTCGTGAGATTCACCATAGATTTCATTTTGATGATCCAAATTATTCATTTTATAAGAGTCTTTGTATATATATATCATACATAAAAACAAATTAGATTGACATATTTTTTAAAATAAATCATTCATTTTTTTTTAAACAAATATGACAAAATGAAAAGATTATAATTATTTGGTCAATTTAATTTTTTTCATAGATAATACATACTAAAAACCTTACAAAATGAAGAATTTAAATTATCAAAATGAGATTTGTAACTAGCCACGCTGGCTTCTCAATCAAGTTGTTTTAAATTTTAATTTGGCTTTGAAAAAACCAACCATTTCATTATACTTTGCCTAGCATGTGGATGATAAAGTTGGGATTTGATTTGTCAATACTCATGTGGCTCAATATTAAAAACTTTGAGGCAAAACAATCCTTACTAGGGAGAGAATCCTCAGCCACCCATCATAAACAAAATTAAAAAGACAAATTACATTAGTAGTCTTTATATTTTGTTTATTATGTTATTTTGATTTTTATATTTTTAATTGATTCAATTTTGATTCTTAATTTTAGATTTTATGTCAATTTTGCCCAATTAATAAAATTGTTAAGAATTTTTGACGGAAATGATCGTTAAGTTGGTCAAGGTTAACTCACCGAGTTGAGAAATTTTATAACTTTTCCCCCTAAAAATATGTTGCATGTCGTTTATTTACATATTTTTCATTAAAAAAAAATGCTAACAATTGAAATCAATTTGATCAAATTGAGATAAAATTATAAATTTATGATCAAAATTAAATCAATTAAAATTACAAAAACTAAACTGGCACAACCATTTCCAAAGAGCTCCCAATTCCAAGAAATGGTTCCTAAAATACTTCATCCTACATCTCTCTTATACTTTGGGATCTTCATATTGCATACACCTTCCAAGGGAAACATAAATCAGTAACAAGGGTATTCATTGATCCTTGCCTTTGATTTCACCCAATATGCAATTCTGACTTTAACCAACTCCTCCACCTCGCACCACACTGTTTGTCTATTTTCAACAACAACAATGTTTGGTGTTCTGAAAATTTATGACTCGAATGGCTCGAAACATCCAAAACGATATCGTTTTCAATGCAAAACGATATCGTTTTCAGTGTAAAACGACGTCGTTTTGACACATTCGAACCATTCGAGCCACACAAATTCGGGCCACTAAGTATTTTTCTTTAAACAATTTTCTCATTTCTTGTTTTCCATAAAGTCCCCTAGATTGCTCAAGGCATGGCTTCCTAAACTAATTTTTTCACTTATTTTGTATTTGTCACTATAACTCGGGACTTAAAAGGTTGATCAAATGGTAAAAATTTAAGAATAAAATCTAAAATGTCAAGTTTGAGACACCCCAAGCAGTGGCAACTTTAAGAATTTTTTTAAGATAGACATTAAAAAATTTAAACTTATTTAGACTTTTCAAATTACACATAATAAATAAAATAAAATTTTAATATATTGATATCATTGTTTCAAAAAACAGTTAGTTTGATTTTCAGAATATATGTTGTTAGAACTTTTTCTTCAAAAACTAAAAATTAATTTCGTGAAAAAAAAAAATCAAAAACATATATCATTTTTATATATTCTTATCTTTTAGAAAGGCATAAATAATTTTTAAGAATTAAAAAATATCTTTTTGATATTTATTTTTGTTAAGCTAGTATCTTTTTTTTTTTTTTTGAAAAAACAAATCTGAAGATAATTTCAAAAAATCAAAACAAACATGGCCAAAATGTGGATACAGACCTTTTTGTTTTTTTGTTTTGTTTTGTTTTTTGTTTTTCATAGAGTCAGTAAGTTATGAAATAAGTTTTTGATTGGTCAATAAATTGTGAACAAAAATAGGCAAAAATTTTTAGATAAGAAATAAAATACACGGATATATATTTTATACTGAATTATTGTCTAAACAGTTATATATAGTAGAGAGAATAAACAAAAACAAAGAAGAATTTGTATATATAAAATTAAGAATAAAGATTGGGACCCCCTTTCCCCCACCCCCTTTGACCCCATTTCTTTTTTGATTGGTCACTTTTTCTTTTTCTTTTTCTTTTTTTTCTTCTCCTCCAATCACCATCCGCCACGTGTGTGTGGGGGGTGGTGGGGGTTGAAGTTTGAGAGGGTCTAAATCACTGCTGTAAAATTAAATCTCTCTCTCTCTCTCTCACTCTCACACACACACATATCTAAGGAATTGCTTTCTTTGTAAAGTTGGGCCACACATTGGGCCGAGGTAAGAGTTAATATAGCTTGGTCTAAGTGCTTAGTGGGGCCTAGTTGAGATTCGGACCGAGCTAAACATCATACATAGGCGCGCCGAGGTAACAACGCCGCTCTGCATAGTTAGCTTGGTATTTAGTTGTTAACCCAGTTGTATGCCAAACCGAGGTACAAGCTATGAATGGAAGAACCGAGCTAGTTGGAGCTCGGTCATTTTTGCCGCTTTAGCATAGCCATGTTAGCTCGGTCGTTTTGTCATACTACTGAGGTAAAACCATCTCACTTGGTTTAAGCAGTGAGACCAAGCATTATCTTTCAGGAGTGTGATTCCTAGGAGGACTCTACAAGGAGGAGTAATAGTCCTACTAGGATTGTGCCACGCGGAACCTATAAAAGCTCACAACATAACCTATGTACATGTAACACAACTTTGATTCTTGAATACGCAGAGCTTTTGTCTATTTGTCTATTTTGCTGACTTAGGCATCGGAGAGGTATCCGGCACACACCCGCCGGCTAGCTCACGTTTGTGTTTTCAAGGAGTAAAGCGACGACGTATGGAGAAGCACAGACTTGATCAACAGGATTATACGAGAAGATTATTTCTTGCTCATACAATTGGCGCCGTTTGTGGGAAAACCAAAAAGAGCAAAACCTCTTGATCAAGTTTTTCCTCTCTAATTGGAAGTAATGGCACACAATGAAGATTTGCCGCAGTCCGCTATCGACGGACAAACCCCAGAGGGGGGTGGGAGGCGCGAAGGTTTGCCTTCTATCCCTCCCATGGCGGATTTAGAGCCCCAGCGACAGAACCCCTGGAGGGATGCCAGGGGAAGGCGGGCTAACAGCCCCCGTCGTTCTCAAAGTCCTGAAAAACAGAGGCGGATGATAGATCCTCAAGTTTTGGAGGATCGCGTAAAGGAACAAGACGAGTTAATAAGGAAGATGGCGGCGGACATGGAGTCTATGAAGCGCCAGATCAAAGGAAAAGGGGTGGCGACTGGAGAGGGGCGCAAAAGCAGTACGCCCCCTCGCTACTCGGAAGATCGTGGTAGGCATACCACACCATCGCAAGCAGAGAGTAGGAGCCTGAGAACAGGCGACACTCAGTTAAGAACTCCCAAGACTCGTTACTCCAGGTCTGAGAGAACGAGAACTGAGAGGTCATATCCTAAGGGAAGCACTTATCAGCCCTCGCGCACGCACTAGACGTCATCCAGGCAGACAGAGTTGCCTAGATCATCCGACTTGCGAACTGTGCTAGAAGAAAGGGCACGATGGAAGGAAGATACCAGGGCGCGTGACCCGCGCAAAGTTTCAGCCCTTCAGCGGTTGGCTCCTCGGATGCATGGGAGCGTCGAGGTAGGAATGCTAATACTGCGCCTTGCTTACAAACCAACAGACAAAGCATTAGCAAGGTTGCAGACCTCACCGTTCGTTCCGACAATTGAGAACGCCCCACTACCATCGGGCTTTCAGCAGCCCAAATTCACCACATATGAGGGGAAGACGGACCCCTACATGCACTTGAGCCACTTTCGCCAGGTTATGGCAGTATACTGGCGAAACGAGGCTTTAATGTGCATCCTGTTTCCATTCAGCCTAGGCGACCTAGGTCTAACTTGGTTCGAAAGGCTACCAGAAGGCAGCATTGCCTCCTGGGCATAATTGGCAGAGGCGTTCGTGACAAGGTTTAGAACGAACACCAAAACACCAGTGGAGATCGATCAGCTACTCTCCATTGACATGGGCGACAAAGAAACATTTAGGTCCTACAATAGTCGCTATTGGGAAACTTTCAACCAGATAGGAGATTGTCCAACAAACCTCGCCATCGCACAATACAAACGGGGCCTGCCAGTCGGCAACAAATTAAGGGATTCAATTACTATGACGCCCCCCTCACGATGGAGGCCTTAATGGAGAGAGTGTACCAACATATTCGTGTGGAAGAAGATGGCGCCCATCCTAAAGCGAAATCTGGCACAATAACAATACCAGATAAAAAGACTTTGGCAAAAGTCAACACGGTAGAACGACCAAGCATGAATGGGCGAGGCAGACGGGCCAACAAAGAGGATCCAGACAAAAGGTGGCTAAGAGTTCACACTACCATTACCACGGTGTTCAAAAAACTAATCTACCAAATTCTCAATGAGATTTGCGATGAACCTTTCGTCCGATGGCTAGCTAAGTTGGGAGAAGCACAAAAAGACTATGACGAAGGATCCCGGTATACCTTCCATAATGAAAAGGGGCATCGCACAGAGAATTGCATGCCGTTGAGACAGCACTTGGAGGAGTTAGTGGCAGCTGGGCACCTGGACCAGTACATAGAAGGAGGGACATAGTCGGCCCCCCAGAACAACAACAACCCAAACGGAATGCCGACCGACTCCTCACCTCAAGGCGTAATCAACGTAATACATGGGGTATTAGAACCTGAGCGGATATGTGAGCTCAGGGAGATGATCAAAAAGGCTGAGCACTTAAGCGAGGTATTAAGTACACAACCTGCTATCAAAAAGGGGAGAACAGAGGCCACAAATGTCATATCTTTTTTAGACAAGGATTTAGCAAGGATGTACTACCCTCACAATGATGCACTGGTCGTCACTCTACGCGTCAAGAATTTCGACGTCAAACGGATTTTGATCGACCAAGGAAGCTCATGTGAGATAATGTATTACGAAACCTTCAAACAACTGAAACTAGAGGACAAGGACATGGCACCAGCAACATCTCCCCTAATCAGATTTAACTCGATGCCGGAATGGCCAGTAGGCAAGATAATCCTCCCAGTCAAAGCAGGAACCATGACAGAACAGGTGGAATTCTGTGTATTGAAAGTCCCTTCCACCTACAACATAATCTTGGGGAGGGCATGGTTGCACGCCATGCAATCGGTAGCTTCAACCTACCATCAAGTGCTGCTGTTCCCCAACGAAACCGGAGTAATTGAAGAGGTCTTTGGAGACCAAATTATGTCAAAACAGTGCTTCGTCACAGTGAATGGCAGCCGCGCTACCAAAGGCTATGTACAGATGGTGGAAAAACCTGAAAGCAACGAGCTGTTTGCTGATGTTGGCAAGGCAGCTGAACAAAAGGCAGTGGAAGACTTGGTAGAGGTAAGGATAGATGAAGAGAACCTAGAAAAGTTCTTTTTGCTCGGCTCAACTATGTCTAGCACTGAGAGAATAGAGGTCATGGAATTCTTAACCTCTAATATCGAAGTGTTCGCCTGGACGCCGTATGACATGCCAGGTATTGACCCAAACTTCATCTGTCATCAATTAAACGTCCACCAAAATGCCAGACCAATTATACAGCGCACTCACAGATTAGCACTCCACTACGCCGAGATAGTGGCAGAAGAAGTGGGAAACCTTCTAGAGGCAGGAGCTATCAGAGAAGTGCACTATCCCAGGTGGATCTCCAATACTGTAGTAGTGCCAAAGAAGAACGGAAAATGACGTGTCTGTGTAGACTACAAAACAGTCAACAAGGCATGCCCAAAGGACAGCTTTCCTCTACCACGGATAGACCAACTGGTAGATCTAACGGCAGGACACAACCGGCTTAGCTTTCTTGATGCATATAGAGGTTACCATCAGATCGCTATGTATGAGCCAGACTAGGAGGTCACATCTTTTACAACTCCTAGAGGGTTGTATTGTTACAAGGTCATGCCCTTTGGCCTAAAAAACGTAGGGGCAACATTCCAACGGATGGTCACCAAGATGTTTGAACCATTGTTAGGCAGAACAATGGAGGCTTGACATGGTGGTCAAGAGCAAGGATGAAAAGAACCATCTCAGGGACCTAGATGAAATGTTCGAGATACTAAAGAAGAACAAGTTGTGCCTAAATGCATCCAAGTGTGCGTTCGGCGTAGGATCGGGCAAATTCCTAGGCTTCCTGGTGACCAACCGGGGTATAGAGGCAGACCCCTCTCAGATCAAAGCAATCCAGGATCTAGAGAGGCCCAACTCAGTAAAAGAAGTGCAGCATCTCACTGGCATGGCAGCTGCGCTCAACCGGTTCATAAGTCGGTCGTCAGACAGATGTCGACCATTTTTTCAAGCATTAAAGGCCGAGTTTGAGTGGGATGAAGAATGCGACCACGCTCTAGAAAGCTTGAAAGAGTACATGTCTTCTCCACCTTTGCTAGTAACCCCAGTACCTGGAGAAGAGCTCTTTTTGTACCTGGTAGTTTCACAGCACGCAGTCAGCGCGGTGTTGGTCAGGGCGGAAGGAATCCAACACCTACCCATCTTCTATGTTAGCAAGACTTTGTTAGGCGCAGAAACCAGGTACTTACCATTGGAAAAACTGGCCTTAGCTTTGATGATGGCCTCAAGAAAGCTGTCGCATTACTTCCACGCCCACACTATAATCGTCCTAATAGCTTTTCCCCTAAAAGCTTTGTTTGAGAGGGCGAACTTTTCTGGGCGAATCTTGAAATGGGCGGTGGAATTGGGACAGTATGATATCAAGTTTCAACCCAGAATCGCAATAAAAACTCAAGCTTTGGCAGACTTTGTGGCAGAATTCACGCCAGGAAGCCACTATATCTGTCCAGTTGACTTGACTGGCACAACAGAAAAGGGGATGGAAAGTGCCGCAGGAACTGTGCAACCCCCAAAACAAGATACCCAGACACACCAAATTGAAGAAAGGGAGGAAGAAGCAAACAATGCTACACCAAGCAAAGACTTATCATCAAGTAAAAACTTGGTACAATCAGATAGTGAGGGGCAAACGGTAAGTGTGGACTTTGAAGAAAATATCAGCAACACTCATGACCCCAAGGCATCATCCGATCCCTCCACTTGCTAGAAGCTATTCGTTAGAGAGATGTGGAAGCTCTTTGTGGATGGAGCGTCCAACAGGCACGGTGCAGGACCTGGCATAGTCCTTATCTCACCGGATGGCCTAATAGTGGAACAAGCAGTCAATCTTGGCTTCCCAGCATCAAACAACGAAGCGGAGTATGAAGCGCTTTTGGCAGGACTAAAATCAGCACTCTACATGAAGGCCACCGAGCTAATGGTTTACAGTGACTCACAGCTGATGGTAAACCAAATTTCAGGCGACTACGAGGCAAAGGATGAAAGAATGGCTAAGTACCAAGAGTTAGTCAGAAAAGAGATTGTGAAATTTGAAGTAGTGCGGATAGAGCAGATCGGCAGAGAAGAAAACAGTAGAGCAGACGAACTAGCAGGCTTTGCTTCGATGGCAGATACATCCATTCCACATCCGTTACTGATTGACTACTTACCAAGACCAAGCATTGAAGAACCCGAAGCAGCTGAGGTATGTTGTGCCAAATTAGGCCCTTCATGGATAGATCCCATTATAACGTCCTTGAAAGACGGCATCTTACCCGAAGAGAAGAAAGAAGCCAACAAGATTAGAGTAAAGTCGCAACGATTTTGGCTCTCCCCATCAATGGCCTTGTACAAAAAATCCTTCACAAGACTTACTTGAAATGCGTCCATCCCAGCAAGGTCGAGGCATTCTTGTTCAAGATACATGAAGGCCTATGTGGAAGCCACCAAGGGGGATGATCATTGGCTTACAGAGCAATTTCACAGGGATATTGGTGGCCTTACATGCAAGCAGATTCAGAGAAGTATGTCAAGAAGTGCGAGAAATGTCAGAAATTCGCACACCAAATACATCAACCAGCCAGAGAGCTTCTACTATTAACTAGCCCATGGCCCTTCGCAATGTGGGGCTTGGACATAGTAGGACCACTTCCAACGGCACCCGACAACAGAAAGTTCTTTCTCGCAGCAACAGACTACTTCACAAAGTGGGTAGAGGTAGAAGCACTAACATCAATAAAGGAGAAAGATGTGAAGAAGTTCGTCTGGCAGAATATCATCACTCGGTTCGACATATCCAAGGCCCTAATATCTGACAACGGCACTCAATTCGATGGAAAAAATTTTAGAGGCTTTTGTGAAGAATACAAGATAGAATTCTACAACTCTACTCTGGCATATCCCCAAGCAAACAGCCAGGCGGAAGCATCAAACAAAGTCGTCTTGGATGGATTAAATAAAAGGTTAGAGAAAGCAAAAGGAAAGTGGGCTGAGGAGCTTCCTCATGTTTTATGGGCATACCGTACCACACCTCGGCGATCAACTGGAGAAACACCATTCTCCTTAGCCTACGGCATGGAAGCAGTAATCCCACTGGAAATTGGCCTCCCAACCATTAGAAGCGAAAATTTTGACCCAGAGTTAAATGGAGAAGCCATAGCACTGGAGCTCGACCTTACAGAAGAAAGAAGAGAAAGAACACTGGTTCACATTGCCTCATACCAGCAAGAGTTATCCAGAAAATATAACAAGACATTACATCCAAGGCAATTCAAGATTGGAGATTGGGTGCTGCGCAAAGTAATGGGAAACACCCTGGTACCCGGAGATGGCAAGTTAGGGCCCAATTGGGAAGGACCTTACAAAGTGGTTGGATTAGCAACAAAAGGGGCATACCACTTGGAAGATGAAAACAGCAAAGCCATTTCCAAGCCATGGAACACTGCCAATCTCAAACTATTTTATTTTTAGCTTTTCTTTAAACTTACTTGTAGTTTTTATTTTTCAATAAAACAAGTAGTTTCTTTTTCAGCATAAATTGTTTTTCTCTGTAAAAATAGTTTTAGGGAACTAGGGGCAATGAAATCAGAGTTGGTCGGAATAACCAACTTTGAGCTCTCTTCAGCTAGGATTAGGATCCAGGTTGAAGAGGTTGGATGGAAAAACCAACACTTCTCCTAAGCCAAGATAAGGATCGAGGCTGCAAGACGTTTGGCAGGAATAACCAAACACTTCGCTCTAGATTGGCAGGAATAACTAGCTTTGAGATCTCTTCAGCTAGGATTAGGATCTGGGCTGAAGAGGTTGGCCGGAAAAACCAACACTTCTCCTAAGCCAAGATAAGGATCTAGGCTGCAGGACGTTTGGCAGAAAAAACCAAACACTTTGGTTCTAAGTTGGCAGGAATAACCAACTTTGAGCCCTCTTCAACTAGATTAGGATCTAGGCTGAAGAAGTTTGGTTGGAAAAAGCAAACACTCTGGTTCTAAGTTGGTAGGAATAACCAACTTTGAGCCCTCTTCAGCTAGATCAGGATCTAGGCTGAAGAACTTTGGCTGGAAAAATCAAACACTTTGGTTCTATGTTGGCAAGAATAACCAACTTTGAGCTCTCTTCAGCTAGATCAGGATCTAGGCTGAAGAAGTTTGGCTGGAAAAACCAAACACTCTCCTCTCTTCAGCCAAGATCAGGATCTAGGCTGAAGAGGTTGGCTGAAAAAACCAACACTTAGTACTCTTCAGCCGAGATAAGCATCCAGGCTAAAGAGTGGTTGGCTGGAAAAACCAACACTTAGTACTCTTCAGCCGAGGTAAGGATCCAGGCTGAAGAGTGGTTGGCTGGAAAAACCAACACTTAGTACTCTTCAGCTGAGATAAGCATCCAGGCTAAAGAGTGGTTGGCTGGAAAAACCAAACACTTACTACTCCTCAGCCGAGATAAGGATACAAGCTGAAGAGTGGTTGGCTGGAATAACAACTTTTTGTAATCTTCAGCCGAGGTAAAAACCTCGGCTAAAGAGGTTGGCAGGTATGACCAGATAGGTCTCAAGGTCAAGACCGAGATAGGTATCTCGGCCAGAAAATGTTATACTGCATTCAGATTACAATTGGAAAGTAAATGCAAGCATGACAGTTAACCAAACTAACAGTTGGAATAAAAGAAGATTTCATTCAAAATGCAAGAGTTACAAAGGAGTGTGACTTCAGCCCGGTTACAGTTTCTTTCTAAGAGTAAAAAGAAGAAAATACACGATCAAGCAAAGAGGTCGTCAAGATCCGCATCCAGATCAACTCGAAGCCCGGTTTCAGCAGGTAGCTCGGTCACATTGTCCACCAAATCTTCCACCGGTGGCTTCGCCCGAGCTGACTGAACAGCGGGATCATTGACGACAGCCGGAACATTGTTGGGCTCAGATTCTTCTTCTTCTTCTTCCCCTTCTTGAAGAAATTTTTGTTGAATGGCTGTAGCATACTCCACCATGTAGCTTAGTATGAAATGTGGGGGAGGGCTTTGAAAGACCTCGGTCTCTTGGCCATGACCGAGCTTGGCCACAGCTGCCTTCCATCCACATTTGAAGAAAATATCCTTGGCAGCTTCGCATTGCTTGATATAGGTGGCCTCGCCCTCTTTATAACCGCGGTCTTCTGCGTCGCCTACCTTCTTCTCCAGCTCGGTGATCTCAGCATTCTTCTTTCCCTTGAGCTTGGCTAGCTCACGCAGATATTTATCTTTCAGCACGGTCGTAGCCCTCTGCTTATCTGCTTCGGCCGAGTTGACGAGACCGGTCAGCCTGGCCACCTCGGTATATAGCTCGACCATCTTCTTCTTGGCCTCTTCTAGCTTAGTCGATTTAGCATTGGCCTCTGCCACAGCCTGCCTTGTGGTTTTTCGAAGCTCCAATACGCGCTTGTGAGCAACGTGGTTCTTCTACAGGGCCTGCGAACAGAGAAGCAATTTTGAGCTGAACCGAGCGAACAAATGTAGAAATTAGGGCCAGAGAAAGGAGAAACTTACCAGCACCATTGATTTTGAAGCCGAGCGAATGGCCTTCAGCTCAGTAAGGTTGTCGTGGTGCTCCATATCGGCTGGAAGACATACACTCTTGGCAAGATTAAATGCCAGCGAGTGGTTTTTTTCGGCTACCACTGAATCGAAATCAGTGATAGCTCGATTCTTGTAGGTGACCTTGGGCACCTATTCTGATGGGCTAGCCCGATCTGAACGCTCGGTTTGTGGGCTTGGTGGTATGGTTGGCGGAAGCACGATTTTATCCTCGTTAACAAGGCATGGCTCGGTTGCAGAAATCCGAGCGCGCTTGTTTGGCCGAGATGTGGACGGCTAGGCGGTTGGTAGGGCTACTACGGCGTCTTGTGTTTGGCCGGCTGGTGGAACCTCGGCCTGGTTTGTCTCGGTGATAAGAGCTCTTACTGCTCTTTTTTTTGCCATCTCTTGTTCTGCAGTCAGTGGAATGAGGTTGATTTGTGGAAGGGTTGGATCAGGTTCAGGAGAGGGTTCCAACAAGAAGTCTGTCACCCTGGTCTTTCGCCTGCTGCTGTATCTATACGTCGGTTCAAAATTTAGTAGCTCGGCCTAACCTCGGTTGGGATATCGAAGTGCGGTGTGAAGTGCGTCTAGGTTGGGGTAGCTGTACTGGGACTTGAGATGGTTCAAATTTGCATAAAGGAAAAAGACAACAGTTAGTACGGTTGAAAATTAGAATAACAGAGTAAAGAAAGCACAACACTAAACCGAGGTATTTATACCGGTAACTCCTTTGTTCCAGTTTATTCGGTTGCCCGGGATCTGGGCCTCCTGGTCTTCAAAATTCCCAGAAGCCCTGAAAAAATCATCGTCATTTGCATCTTTGTCTGGGGTGTTCTTTATTATCTTCTCTCGGTGGCGCCGTATTCTTAAATAATAAACCCAGCCGTCTTCATTTTGGCCTAGAAAGTATTGGTGAAATATCTCGGCTAAACCGAGGTTGAGGCCAAGCCGGCAGTTTAGCTCGGCGATGCCATTTATTATTCAGTATGAGTTTGTGGAAAGCTGGGTAGGGCAGAGATTTGTTTGTCTGAGGAATTCACAAAGAAGAGGCTGTATAGGGAATCGGAGTCCGATTTCTACAATAGAAAGAAGGGTGAAGGCAACGAAGCCTATTTTTTCCCAGGGTGTGGTGACTAGCTCGGCTAAACTAAGATGGACGTCATTAGGGATATGGTAGTCCCTTCGGAACTCGGCCATAGCCCCTGGTGAGTTTACTAGAAACCTATATTTACCCATGTGGTCTTAAATTATGTATAAATTAGCTGAGTACTGGCTCGGTGGTGAGAGGACGTTGAGTAGCTCGGTTGAGCGTTCAAGGGAGTGCCTGGCCAACATAAGTCTGCAAAGTGAAAAAGAAAGGTGTTAAGCACAGATCGTTGGACCGCGTTAAAAGAAACAAAGGCAGAATAAATGGAGTCCTAGCTCGGCTAATTGAAATGAGGGGTTCGTAGCCCGGTTGAAGCTTAGCATACGACATTCTTGGTTCGGTTTTGACTAAGTTGAAGAGCTGGTTTGGTCCCAAGTAATAGCCCGGTCATTGGTTAAGGCTTTCTAGTTCGGTGGTGCGCACACCTAGTACGGTTCCTTAGTTCGGCTAAGTGAAACAGAAGGTAAGACCTATTGGAACTTAATCTAGTTCGGCTGGGTGCACACTTTAAGTACAAACAAGTTCCTAGCTCAGTTGGAATTCTATTTTGGATCAAACATGTCATTCTACAGATTATTCATGACTACAATGGTTTTACTACATGGGTTTTTCCCAGAAAAATGGAAGCAAAAATGGTGTATGTGTTTTTGAAAAGCGTACGAATGCTATGCTACATACTTCAGAGACTATATAAACCAAGAAGAAAAGAGATTGAGTCACTTACAGTTCTGGAAAAAGAGGGTGAGGCCCCAGACGATGAAGATGCCAGACGAGAGCATGAGCTTTGCAGGAATAGTGTTGAGGAAAAATGGAGGCTCAGAAGGTAGAGAGAGAGAAGATGATGAATAGTGGTATGGTTGGTTTGAAGAGTAGGGTTTTTTGTGAAGAATGAGAAATTGGGTGGGACTGTTCAAATTTCGTGAAGTACGAAGACGGCGTGACAGCTACGCTGGGCCAATAAGAGTTTTCCACGTGTCCATGGAATGGGAAGCGATTCAGTTACAGCGACTGAAAAGACATTTTGACCGGACAGATTAGTAGCCCGGTGTCAATTTAGCTCGGTTGAAAGGCTAAAAGTTTTTTAGCTCGGCTAGTAATAGGTAATCCCGATCATGCTACGCAGATGGAATTAAGGGGCAATTGAGAGGGTAATTTATAAATAAATTGGGCCGAGCTAAGGAATTGCTTTCTTTGTAAAGTTGGGCCACACATTGGGCCGAGGTAAGAGTTGATATAGCTAGGTCTAATTGCTTAGTGGGGCCTAGTTGAGGTTCGGACCGAGCTAAGCATCACACATAGGCGCGCTGAGGTAACGACGCCGCTCTGCATAGTTAGCTCGGTCTTTAGTTGTTAACCCAGTTGTACACCAAACCGAGGTACAAGCTATGAATGGAAGAACCGAGCTAGTTGGAGCTTAGTCATTTTTGCCGCTTTAGCATGGCCATGTTAGCTCGGTCGTTTTGTCATACTACCGAGGTAAAACCATCTCACTTGGTTTAAGCAGTGAAGGGGGTGTTGAAGGATAAGCATTATCTTTCAGAAGTGTGATTCCTAGGAGGACTCTACAAGGAGGAGTAATAGTCCTACTAGGATTATGCCACGCGGAACCTATAAAAGCTCACAACATAACCTATGTACATGTAACACAACTTTGATTCTCGAATACACAGAGCTTTTGTCTATTTGTCTATTTTGTTGACTTAGGCATCAGAGAAGTATCCGGCACACACCCGCTGGCTAGCTCACGTTTGTGTTTTCAGGGAGTAAAGCGACGACGTTTGGAGGAGCGCAGACTTGATCAACAAAATTATACGAGAAGATTATTTCTTGCTCGTACAATAAAGCAGAACAGTTTTTTAATCTTCAATATATTTTTGTCATACTAAGACATTTGGATGGCTCAGATTTGTTTAAATTATAAAACAATGACTGAGATATATTTTTCCAAAAATGTCCTACATGTACATTTTCTACTTTCTCGTTTTTCTCTCTTACTTTTCCTTTTATCACACATCTTTCCATGATCCCATGATCCCACATTCCTTCCTCCCTCTTTTCTTTTTATTTTTTATTTTTATTTTCTCTCATTTTTATTTTTCTCTCTAATTGTTTATTTTATTTTATTTTTATTTTCTCCTCTTTGTTTACTTATTTTTATTAACACCGTACCTTTAGGTACGGGCATACACTAGTATATATATATTAAGAATATTAATGATCACATTTTCTTATTATATTTTATTTATCATCTTATGTGTCAATACTCTATTAGTGCAAGGTTCTGAAAAGCGGTTGCGGTTGTCGTAACGGTGGCGGTGGCGCGGTTGCGGTTGCAGGGTGTAAAGGCCGTAGCATAACGGTTGCGGTAATCGGAACCGTGAATTTTTTTATTTTTCGCACAATTTGAAAAAAACTTACCGATACGCATATTTTTTTTTTCCATGATCATATTTATTGGGTTTAAAATAAATATTGATCAAATTTTGTAAATTTTTAAGTATGATCCAATATATTTCATATTTTTAAATCAGTATAAACTAAGTTTTTTACATTTCATTTTAATAATTAATGACTTTATATTATACAAAAATCAATCACTAACTATTATATATGAGATAAATAATGACAAAAGTAAGAGAATAAATAAGAACCTAAATATATATATATATACATATACATATTTTAACCAAGCCAAATAGATAATAACCACACTTATTATTATTATTATTATTATTATTATTATTATTATTATTATTATTATTATTATTATTAGATAGATAGACACACAAACAAAATGGTTGAGTGATGGTAGCTGAATAGAATAGCATAAGTCTTATAGCTTCAACAAATCAACAACATGTTCTTCATCTTTCCTCTTATCTCTCTCTATCTGTTGCTCCTCCATCTTCTCTCTTTATTTTCCCTCTTCTTTCTATCCCTCTTCTCCCATTTTCAGCTTTTTTTTTTGTGTGTTTTTTCGAAAGAAGCAGTTCGGAACCGCTACGTAATGGTGCGTAACAAGCCGTTACGTTGTTATGGCACCGTTACGACCGCTACGGCAGCCGTTACGACCGACACACCTGTGAATCTCAATCACACTGCAAAAGCGGCCGTAACGGGTGGCGGTAACCACTACAACCGTTACGTAACGGTTGCAACCGCTTTTTAAAACCTTGTATTAGTGACAATCATGTTAGTGATATTCATTAAACTAATACGTAATTGACACATAAGGTAATAAACAAATTATGGTAAGAAAATATAATTCTAACATTATTATTTTAAGAGTTCGTGAGTTATGAATTGAATGTTCAATGGAGTGGAGTGTTGTTCAACCAACTAAATTGGGTTAGCTGCGTGTTCAATGAGTGGGATAGGGTATTCAAACTTAGAGAATGAGCAATTTTAACTTATATATTACTAATTTATTAAATAATTTTTTTTAGGGTGTTCAAGTGCATAGCCTACCCAAAGGGTAGATTCGCCCATGACCCAACTCGCCACTCAAGGTTTGCTTGGTCATTAATTTTAAAATTTTAATACTAATCGAGGTACACACAAGTTGACCCAAACACCTTATTATGAGAAAAAACAATGTGTACTATAGTAGTTAGTACATTTGCAATCCACTTATCCTCCAAAAATTTTATACACCTTCTATTGCCAATCTTGATTTCAGAATTCTTCAAATATAAATCCAACATGCTAGTCATAAATTATAAGTGATAGTTATTTCTAACATGAAAGGCAGCAGACAGAGATTTGAGTTTTGATATGTTGTTGCACTATATGTAGGCTTAGTATGCTTAATTTGGATATATTGCCTTTGGGATTGGCTTCCCTCTAATCTGTAATCAAACTGGAGGGTGCTGCTGGCCCGTGGGGCTACCACGGGTTCCGTTTTGATAATCTGAACCGTTCAATGTGTAGAACTCGTTGAGTACTATATACTTGTAAAAAATCACGTTGATCGGATATCAATAACTATTTCATCAGATCAGAATTTTATCAACCATTTATTTTTTCACTGTCTATTTTTTTTTGTACAAAACTGATTTGATCATGAGTTATCCATATCCGATCAACGTAATGTTTTACAGGCATATAGTATTCGACAAATTCTACACATTAACGGTTCAGATTATCAAAAATAGACCCGTGGTGGGCCCTCACAGGCCCAATAGCATCCTCTAATCCGATCACAAACTAGAGGGAAGCCAAATCCATTGCCTTTGTACTCTAACTTCAACTTCCAATTTCAATTTATCACCCTCTTTTATGTAATACAATTTATCATTATTATTTTTTTAGCAACAAATTTGACATTTAGTGTTGAATTATTATTTTTCTAAGATTAAAATGTGGATTCAAATACAAAGGTAAACTACTTAGTGCAATAATGTCGAAGGTCTTTTGTATGCTTGTACCAAGGACTATAAAATGAACTAAACTTAATCATGTTCGACTCGTTAAGTGTTCGTTTGAGATTATCTCATATATGTAAATAAATCAAATTTAAATACACTTTAAAGTTTGTTAAATTTTTAAGTCTAAACTTGAAATTATTTTGTCCCCTACAAGTGCACTTATTAGCAAAATTTTCAAAATTTTCAAAATTTTATCACTAAAAATTTTATTTTTTGAGACAATCTTTTAGTAATGATTTTCATAACGATACAAATTGGTCTCATAATTTCTTTGCAACAAAATTTTCATTTTAAAGCACAAAAATTTGATCCCTAAAATCTTTTTATATTGCAGTGATTGTCTCTAGGACTAATAGAAATTGTCTTTTAGAGGCATCTATTTGAATAGATATTAAAGTGTAATAGTAATATCATTTTTTGTGATAGAATCAATTAAATG
The DNA here is from genome assembly GCA_030407325.1 of Camellia japonica. Lineage (NCBI taxonomy): Eukaryota > Viridiplantae > Streptophyta > Magnoliopsida > Ericales > Theaceae > Camellia > Camellia japonica. The sequence goes on along the minus strand of JAPPVO010000019.1, from coordinate 129,799,211 downwards.
AGTAAGATGTAACTACATCAAAGCCATAACGCACAAGAAGATACAAATAGAGATTATTGAAGTATATGGTAATTATTGTTGTCAGAGCTCAATATATTCAAAGGATTTTCATCATCTGGGAAAGCAAACTCAGCCCAAGAAAGATATTTTGAATTCGGTTCTACAACTTCTTTCCACATAATGAATGAATCATCTGTAGGAAACTATTTATTAACCAAGAGAATTGTGTGTATTTAAAATAATAAAATAACGACTAGAATAAAAGTGAAAGTGTAAAAATAATTTTCTCAAAAATAATTTTCGGAAAAACAAAAGTAACAAAGAAATTCTTGTGCAAGTATAAAACAAGAAGAAGATTACACACTGTAAATAAAATAAAATAAAATAAAAGAACTTACAGAATGTAGGTCAAAAAAATAAAATAAAAAAAAAATAAAAAAAGAGGAAGAAGAAGAAGTCGAGGTGTGTATTGGACACACTTTCCTTAAGATCGTTACGTCCTCACTATGGTACTCGAGAAGAAATGACACCAACCTCCCAGGATGCAACGACTATAGCCCAACAACGCAGCACTATGAATTTGGGTTTGACAAACAGCATGTGTTGAACTCTCTCTCTCTCTCTCTCTCGCAGAAACAAAGCAGGGAAGAATGCAAAAATCGAATGAAAGAATTGCTTGGACAAGGTCTAAATTTATAGGCTCCATGGTGACTGTTCAAATGGGTTCGGAGACCCTTCAAACGGGTGCAAATCTAGAAAACTGTCGAAGTGAAGAGATATGACCAAAGAAGGGAAGGGAAGGTACTATTTCCGATTTGAATTCAAATTCGGAAATTTTCCTGCAAAAATTTGAATCGAATCAATTCAGAAATTTGAATTTTCTCGCATAAGTTTTTAAAAAAATTCAAATAAATTTTATCCAAAAAAATTAAAGTTAGAATCCGACCCACAACCCACACTACGCACCCGCGCTCAGCCGAGCCGAGATAGATAGTAGAGGCGGCGTGTGTGTGTGGTGTTGGGTTCAAACCATACTTGATTTATAACTCTCCCCTCCACAAAACTTGGGTGCCCTTTGGAGCCCATCCGAAGTGTGCCAATCTAGAGTTTATATATTCATATAAATCCTCTCCTTATTTCAATGTGAGACAAGCCATTAATGAGCGAACTCACTTTGTCTTTTCAACTTCCATTTTCACGAACCCGAAAGTGACGTCAACCTCCTATTTACTCAGAAATGTTTCTGACGAACCATCTTCGAGGCATGATTCACCACGTGGCAAGGAACACGCCACCACTTGGACCACCTCAAAAGGCGCATAGGTCTCGCTTAAATTTGGGCTCAAAATTGCCCAAAAATAAGCCTAAAAAACTCAAATTTCCAATAATCTCCCCTATGAATGGAGTTGACGGAAACAGACATGCAACAATATGCAAAAAAATGCAAGAGAATACATTAAGGAGATACCCTACTTCGGGATATGTAGCTTTTTTGGCTTTGAACCTCCCCAAGTGAGTACCTATCAGACATACTAGCTGTCCAGTGGACGCGATGCCTTGAACTGTTCAGCCGTTGGTATAAGCCAAGATAATAGCTTACACACAGAGTACCACCAGACACAGTCTTGTTCTACGGTTGTGTTCCTTTTGGCCCGGAACAGTACCTGGTTCAGTGACTACTCTAGAGAATTCAGCCTTGTTAATTCTTGTAGAATCGGCACAATTCACACTCACATAGGTGATTCTCATTAAAAGTGTCTTGCCACACTTCACTAGGATAACCAAGATATAAGAATTATTAAAAGCAAGGCTTATCCTGAAAACGCTACAGAGATCACTCTTCTTATCATCGAAATGGGTAGAAAAGTAAACCTCTGTAGTGATCAGGGAATCTCCATAATTTAGTTGTCTCATTGAACCTAGTTCTTGGGATGTAACGCTCCCAAAATATCATCATAAGAACAACTCAAATTTCCTCCAACAACATGATCTTGTTCCCAACTTAATAACTTCCATTTCATAAATATAAACGAGATATAATGCCTCATCATTAACATCATCATCAAATCTCTAACATTTATATTCATTATACTCTAAAGATTAACAAAAGTATTCTACATGCAATTATACATTCAACATTTCCTAGAATATAAATCTATAGCATGTGGTACAACAAGTCGAATACAACTTAACGCCCTCATGGGCTACAAGTTCCAAGGTTTATGCATGGTTACACAAAATGGTTATCGAAACCCATACATGTAGAGCCCTCAGCTTGTCAAAATAACAATAGGAAGAAAAGAGCCATGTTCCCTCAAAATACACTCCACGTCTTTAACTCGGCGAGATCACCATATCTTTTCCTGCACAAAATCCACTAGGGTGAGTACAATACCCAGTAGGAAAATCTTAACAAAGTATATACATTTTATATAGTCTCTTGAGATGAATCCGTATGCCATGTCATGCTCAAAATATATATCTTTATCTTTTGAAAATGTTGTGCACGATGCAAATTTGAAAACACAACAATTCAATAATTTCAATATAATTTAAGGGGCGGTAAATACGACTCACGTAATCCCTAGATTAGTGTCTACAAGTAGGCATATCAAGCACTACCAATCACCACTTTACCGGTTTCTAGCCGGAAGGCACGTGGTATCTCCTCCACGCGCGTTTTCAATGTTTCACCATGGAAACTCAGGCCAACTTAACCAATACCAAACTACACTCCCTATCTGAACTTACCAACGTATTTACCCCAAAACAATTCAAGATGATCTTGTTTCACAAAACAATTCCTTTCTCAAAGCAATAATTTTCAATTGCAAATTCGAAATCAATAATAACGAAGATGAAATGAAATGGCAATGCAACATGTAACAATGCATTATAATAGTTCCATTTTTAATTCTACCACACAATCTTCCATTGTGATCAAAATTTTCATGTCTCCTCTCAATGTAATTTCACAATATATCATCCAAGGGATAAATAACAATACCATATTACATGCATTCTCCACATGTTAATCAATATTTTCAAACTTGCTCTTTTCAAGACAAACCAACAATAAACTATTCATCAATTTTCAAAATCAAACATTTCTCATTTTTTCATGGAATCCCTCATTAGATACAATTATAGAAATCCCTCCATCAATTTTTCACCATAATAATTTATCAATGATGAATTTCCTAATAACTCAACATTTTTTTTTCCAAAATCCCTAAATTTCTAGGGTTTCCACCAAAAGCTAGATTTTTTTCCATTTTTGAAAGGATTTTTTCAAAACAACACTCACACTTAACAACATAGCTCATACTCTCAAAAAGTTAGGAAAATATAGAGAAAATCCACTTTTAAAATCATTTAGAGCTCATGAACCCAAAATCATAGTTCAAAATATGAGAGAAAGTTTCCAAACAAGCATAGACTTACAAAAAAAGATATATAACTCTAAGAATGTTCCTACCTCAAACTTGAGAGAGGAAGAAGAGAAGAACCCTAAAATCCAACGTTGATGAAATCTTGATTCGATAAGTAAAAACGTAATTGTTTTTGCTAAATCTTAGAGAGAAGTTTGAGTTTGGGTGGGTTTGTAGAGAGATGGAGGAGAAAAGATGAATATATATAGAGAGATATATGAAAAAGTGTGTAAAACACATTTTTGGCATCAGATTTGAGGAAAAGAACTCAAAATTTGAGATAGACGAGTCAAAAACTACATGAGCGGATTCACACGCCTCCTGTGAGTAGTTCGAGCCAGAGAAAAACCTAGAATTTCAACCAAATCCACATGAGTAGTTTTCAAATTTGCATAAACGGTTTTCTACCCAAAAGTTTCCAAAATCCTGAGTGATTCCACTCGAGCGGTTACCAAATCCACACAAGTGATTTTGCCAGCCAAAGCCAAAAATTTGATTCCACACCTCGATTCTAGTTCCAACGCCCAAAACTCAAAATTTAACCCGAAAACGTTAAGAGAGGTTAAGTAAGAGCGAAATTGAAATCTCAACGACCCAATACGAAAATCAAAAGGCTAAAAGTAAAACAAACCACCTAACTACGCAATACCGATCAAGTCTAGGACCCGAGACATCACATGGGATCTCCAATCTTTTAGATTGTGTTGCCATTATAGCGATTCTTAGTTAATAGGATTTAATCCCATTCCCCTCAATAAATTAAACACTTGCTCTCTGGCTATCCCTTTTATTAACAAATCCACAATATTATCTCTAGACCATATATAGTCGATGATAATTATACCATTTGAGAGCAACTGCCTAACGGTATTATGTTATTGACGAATGTGTCGAGACTTACTATTATACATATGATTCTGTGCCTATTCTATTACTGTTTCATTGTCATAGTGTATGCATATAGTTGGCACGGGTTTTGACCATATCATAATATCTTCTAGGAAATTTTGAAGCCACTATGCTTCTTCTCCTGTTTTATCTAAAGCGATAAACTCTGATTCCATTGTGGACCTTAAAATGCAAGTATGCTTGGAGGATTTCCAAGAGATTACTGCGCCTTTTAGGGTAAAGACATATCCACTCGTGGATTTTGATTCATTAGTATCCCATATCCAATTTGCATCGTTGTACCCTTCAAGTACAACTGGATATCTTGTATAATGCAATCAATAATTTTGGGTATGTCTTCGATATCTAAGTACCCTAATTATAGCTGTCAAATGATCCTTCCCTAGATTACTCGTGTACCTACTTAACTTGCTGACTACATATGCTATGGCAGGCCGTGCGCAATCCATTAAGTACATCAAGCTGTACTCTAATTGTGATATGCCTTCACCTGTATTCTTTAATAAATGAACATTAGCATCTATAGGTGTCTTAATAGAACGATTGTCATGCTTCCCAAATTTGTCCAGAATTTTCTCAACATAGTGAGACTGATATAAGGCATATCCATTAGATATTTTTGAAATTTTCATTCAATGAATGACATCTGCTACTCCTATATCTTTCATGCCAAACCTTTTGTTCAACAATTTCTTGGTAGACTTTATCATTTCGATATTGCTACCAATGATGAGCATATCATCTACATAGAGACAAATGATGACATAACTTCTATTTGTATTTTTGGCATAGACACATTTGTCACACTCATTTATCCTAAACCCATTCGAAATCATAGCATGATCAAATTTCTCATGTCATTGTTTCGGTGCTTGCTTTAATCCATATAAGGATTTGACAAGTTTGCAAACCTTCTTCTCTTGGCCAGGAACCCTGAAACCCTCAAGTTGTTCCATGTAGATTTCTTCATCTAAATCTCCATTTAAGAAAGCGGTCTTAACATTTGGGATTGTTTGTTACAGCTTTTGATGGGTGATTATAGTATATTTTGATTTGGGAGTCTGTACTAGACTGTTTGGTGTAGTTTCTGCTTATAACTTATTAGGCAAAAATAGCTTAAATAAGCACTGATTATTTAAAAGCTGGGGTAGGGATGCTGTAGACACCCCATTTTTGACCGTCCTCAAGACTTGGACGTTACCGCTCGAACACTCGGTGGTTACTCATGTTCGTGTTTCGTTTTGAGTTCCCGGAGGTCTCGGCTACGCGCCTTGCCTCAGGATCCCTCAACTCGACTGTTCCGTGTTCGGTTTTGCACTAAACACTTGTGTTTTTGTTTCTAAGGGTACGGAGTAACTTTTTAGCTACCCCTGCAACCCACCGGCCGTGTCTTGAGGCCACCGGCCATGTATTGAGGCTACCGGCCATTGGTAAAATATACCATTGGCCGGTCGGCATTCAGTGTGGCCGGCCGGCCATCTTTTTGGCCGGTGGCCTCCTTTTCTGGCCGGTAGCACTTTTTTTGCCTTTTTCAGGCATGGTGCATACCAGCTATGCTAGCTGGAACGCACTAACCCTGCCCCGGGGCATGCATGTGGCTGTTTTGCCCCTTTTGCACCCTTTTGGTCTAGCTTCTTGAGGAAGCTTGGACCTTTGTCTTAGCTTCCTCAAGAAGCTTGCCAGCTGTCCTAGCTTCCTCAGGAAGCCTTGCCCCCTTTGCCCCCTTTGACCCTTTTCTTGTTTAGCTTCTTTAAGAAGCTTCAAACCTTTGTTTTGTCTATATATAGACCCCCCCTCCTCCTTTGTTGAGGGTTGAACGAAAAAAACCAAAGCTTATACATATATTCTGATATACATCACTCTCTCTCTCTATATTTCCCTCTCTCTCCTCTTTTGTGTGTGTTTTGTGGCCTAAAAGTGTGTTTTGACCTTAGTTTTGCACTAAGACACACACCATCACACCTTGCTTCGACCTTGAGAGGCTTGGAGGGTTTGTTCTTGAGTTTTTGGACTGGTTTTGACCAAAAGAAGGAGGCTGCACCTGCTGTTCATCAAGGGTTCTTCAAGGGTAACCTTTTTACTTTAGATTCCCCAATCTTGCACTAGACTTTTGCCTATCTTGCTCATTTCTTTAGACTTTGTGTATAACTGAAAAAAGTCTTGTATTTTCATGCTTAAGATCTTTCATTAAGGTCATTTTGCTGTTTGGGGCCGACCTCTCCCTCTTAGGCCTCTTTTGGCCTCTTTTTGTGCTCTTTTGTTAAGCTTTGGTTACTTTTGTGTATTGAGCTTCTCATCACTGAAATCCAGTGGATTTTCAGTGGTGAAGAAGGGGTTTTGAGGTCTTGCATAGGGGAGGGACACCCCTCTCCCTTGGTCTCTCGTTTGTGCATGTTTTTGGCTCCTAATGGTAGCATGCATGAGTAGTTATTTTTGGCTCCATTTCAGAGTTTTTTAGGTGTTGTTTGGTCATAATATACCTCTGTTTTTGGTCGGATTTGTGGCCCCTTGCATGCATATTGCACTTGCCTTGTATTCCTCCATTTTGCCTAGAAATAGGCCATGCATTTAGGCCATGATTCTTGCATGATCTAGCTTAACTTCATGAAGGTTCTAGCATCATTTTTCATGCTCCAGGACTGTTAGGTGCTGGTTTGATCATATTTGCCATGTTTAGGGTAGCCTCTTTGCATTTTGGCTTGTGAGCCTTAAGGGTGTGAGTCATGAGCATGCTTGAATTGGGAAGTTTCAGTGATTTGGAGTCATTTTCCATGCTATTTCAGTCCATAAATCATACTTGTATGATCGCATTTATCACCCCTTTCATGCCTTGAAGAGTTGCTTTGTTGTGCCTTGAAATGAGCATTCTACATACCTGTGTGTTTGAGTCACTTGAGCTGCCATATCAGTGGGTTTTGGGGGCTCATTTTGCATGTTAAAACTCTATTTTGGGTTGTTTAGTTCATGCCATGTGTGGTTGGGGTGGTTGTGGTAGAATCCCCCCCTTTTGGAGGCCTTGAATGCTCCCCTTTTCACATCCATTTCCTAACATGTTTCGGGGTCATCTTTTGTATGCTTTTCATGATTTAATATGAGTGTTTAATGTCCAAGTATATTGCTTTGATGAGTGCTTAGAGTTGTCCTCTTCCATGCTTAAGTAATGAACCTTGATGTGTGCATGCTTGCACACATGATTTGTGCCCTTTTGCACTACTTTTGGTCACTATTTTGGGGTGGGCTGAGGTCTGCCCCTTTGTGGTTCAAGTCCACCATTGCATGATTGTATTGCATTACTTTGGTTTCATGCTTGCATTGTATGATAGGATGTATCATATTGCATTTTGTATGATAGGTCACTTCGCATTTGGCATGTTTTGTATCTTTAGCCTCATGTTGCATGTTTGAGTCGTGTTGTATACTTGAGCCACATTGCATGCATTGCATTACATCTTGCTTGGTTTGGGGTGTCAAACCAAGTATGAGGATTGAGAAGTGTTCATACTCCAAGTGATGTAACACGTCTCAACCCTCGGTCGCCAATTCCCTTGACCTCAACATGATAGGGTGTTGGCACTCATCTCTTTTGTTGCATGCATTCACATTGAGTTGCGAACCTTGGCCTCTTAGGCCATCATGCATCGAAATGCACAATTGATGGCCCGAGGGTCGAGAGTCATGTTCCCTTGAGTCTATTGCATGATAGGGAGTGTGGCTATGCTTATATTTGTTTGAAATTCCATGCCATACACTGCTTGCCCTCTGTTGCTGTCAACTACAGGATTCTACAGCAAGAAATGGCCGGCCGGCCACGTGGGGTGCCGACCGACCATCTGTGGCTGGCCGGTGGCACAAATTCTAGCCGACAAGCCCATTCCCATGGCCGGTGACCTATCTCTCTGCCGGTGGCATTCCGGAGCATTAAAGATGCGAAGTAAAAGGGGTCTGGGGATTTTCAGAATTTTCAAGGAGCTGGGCAGTGTAAACAGAGGCAGTAATGCTATGGCAGCGAGTTTCCGGGCGAGACAAATCAAGCATGCATCATCCAAACATTTTGAGGCAGGGCTGTGGCCACTCTAATTCTGCATTTAATTTGTTAATCAATTAGAAGTTCTGTAATAATTAATTTAGCAGTATTCATTTGTTTTGTAATATTTATTCGGACCCTCCGAGCAAGGGCAATTGTGTAATAAGTGTGGGTGAGTGTGTGCATGTCTTCCAATCCCACGTCTTTCTTCCCTTTTATTTACCCGCTTATGATGGTAGACTAGGGCATATTTAAATTAGCATACCTTATGCTATGCATGCGTGCATCCATACACTTGTCTTACATGCGCCGGGCTCGATACATCATGCTAACTGCATTCGTATTTCAATTCCAAGTTGAGTACTTGTTAATTGCAGCATTTCACATGCCATCCTTAGGATAGCCGAGTCTATTGTAGCGACATTCTGTATGCGTTGCATTAGCCATTTTAACATGAACTAGGGTCACGCATGTTTACTAACTAGTTTACTGTTTTAGCACGGAGTACACTGTAAGTATTTTATGCTTTAGCATCCTTGCACGAGTGTGAATGTTAACATGACAGCATGCTTACCATGTGGCTAGCTGCTTACGTGATATAAACCGCCTGAATGCCTGTGGGTGAAGGTTGGATTGTTTGAGTTGGAACAACTCATTGAAATCCGTATTTTAGCCTACTTGCGAGTAGCAAATTCCAAAGCGTTTTCCAAACAAACGGATATGCAATGTTTTGTTCCAAATTAGGCGATCTAGTCTATACTTGTTTGCTGTGTGCACAAAATAGTAATTCTAGGTTAATAACCGGAACAAGAATACATAATGTTTTCAAAATTGGATATTATGGTTAGTAGAGGCCGATCTTCGGATCGGGCGAGAGGGGGTGCTCATAGCTGACCTTCCCCAATCGTACCCAAGTTCCCGAGCCGAGGCAACTTTGGTGATGACGGACACGTGGCCTTTGGCACCGAGTCAGGGTTTCCTAAATTCCCCCATAAAAAATATTTAGGTGGCGACTCTGTATCTGGCGAAGCAGTCCATGTTTGGCACTTCTTTCAAAATCTGTTTTCTTAAAACGATTTGCCGGATTTGGACTCTTCGGTTCAAGATTAAGAACCGTAACCAAGACGAGTCCGAACTGTAGCATTGAGGTCCCTCGCGGACTTGTTACAGATGCTTTTAGCTTCTACTTTCTGATTATCAGCTTTTAACTTAAAAAAAGCTCCACCAAATAAGGCCTCTATCTGATGTATTTCAAGATTATACGAAGCTGCAATAGCAATCAACATGTGAAAGGATGTTATTCTTGTTATAGGGGAATATGTGTCAAAGTAGTCCATACATTCTTTTTGTTTATACCCCTTAATCACAAGGCGAGCCTTGTATTTATCAATTAAACCATATGTTTTCATCTTCATCTTGAAAATCCACTTGTATCCAAGTGGTTTGCAACTTAGAGGAATATCAACCAACTCCTAAGTACGGTTTTGTAGAATGGATTCAACTTCATCATTTTTAGCCTCTTTTTATAAAGGTGCTTCAGGACCTGACATCGCTTCCTTAAAACTTTGAGGCTCATTTTCTAACAGAAAAATTTGAAAATTTGGACCAAAAGATTTAAATGTTCTTAGTCTCATATCTAGGTTCATCTTCTTGTTGGTTTTTGCCACCTCTCATGGCGTCATTAAAAGTGTGTTTATTAGAACTCGGCTCTTCCAATTCAGATGACTCGGCTTGTTCAGCCATTGTCTCTGTATCTACAGGAATTTGATTCTCTTCATCTTTTTTCCAAGGAAAGATATGTTCAAAAAATGATGCATTTCTCGACTCGATAATAGTATTTGTGTGTATATTAGGAATACTCAACTTGAATATCAAAAACCAATACGCACAGTCAACGGTTCTTGGTCCAATTTTAGTCTTTTTAGGACTAGGGACTGCCACTTTTGCTATGCATCCCCACACTTTTAAGTAATTATAAGAAGGTCGATGACCTTTCCATAATTCATAGGGTGTTTGATTAGTTTTCTTGTGAGGTATTCTATTTAAGATATAATTTGCTAATAAAATAGCCTCTCTCACAAGTTCTCGGGTAAACCAAAACTTATCAACAAGGCATTCATGATCTCTTTAGGAGTGTAATTTTTCCTTTCAGCCACTCCATTTGACTAAGGAGAATAAGGCGCAGTGGTTTGGTGAATGACACCAAGTTTTGAGCAGAACTCATCAAATGGTGCATCATATTCATCGACTCTACAATCTTAATATTTTTGTCAAGTTAATTTTCAACCACTACCTTATATTGCTTAAAAGCTTTGAAGGCCTCATCTTTACTTCGCAATAAGTATACATAAAAATATCTAGTACAATCATTAATAAAAATTATCTAGTATTTTTTAGCACCTCTAGTTTGCACAAATTTTAAATCACCAATGTCAGTGTGAATTAAAGCTAGTAGTTCAGTACTTTTTTTGACTTTATTAAATGATACGCTAGTCATTTTAGCTTCAACACATACTTCACATTTATGATTAGGATCAAAATTAAAATTAGGTAAACATTCTAGATTAACATGTCTATGCAAAGAACTATAATTTACATGTCCTAATCTACCATGCCATAAATGAGAAGAATCAACAATATAAACAAAAGATATGTTATTATTGGAAGCAATAGTTGGTACAACAATTAACACATTGAGCTTAAAGAGCCCATCAATAATATACCCACGTCCCATGTATACCCCAACCTTAGTAAGTACAATTTTTTTAGATTAAAAAATTGGCCTAAACCCGTTCTTGAACAACAATGAACCATATTAAAATTTTCAAAATTTTCGGAACGTGAAGTACATTGTTAAGAGTGAGTTCCTTCCTCGAGGTTAGCTTCATCACTATTTTTCCTTGTCCTTCTATAGTTGATGTGGAGGAGTTTCCTATGAAAAGTTGTTTGCTATTCTCCACCACTTTGTAGGTTATGAACATCTTCTTGTTTGCATAGATATGGCGGGCTGCTCCAATATTCACCTAGCATGTTAGCCTCAGAGACTACTGCAGAAAGGTTGATGTCTGCCAATCCCTCAGAAAGATCGTAACCTTCGATTATGTTGGCTTGTGTTGGTTTCTTGTTGGAACTTGCTCCATCCTTGCGGCGTCGACAATCCTTTGCTCGATGTCCATCACCACCATACACATAGCACTTTCCTTTGAATCTTTTGTTGTTCTCACTTTTGAAGCCTTGCTTAGACCCTTTGCCATCATGCTTTCTCTTCTTGTTGTTGTTGGACCTCGAACTCTATCCTTGTTCCATAACATTTGCCTTAGCCTGCATGACTTGGTTCCCAGACTTCTTCTTAGATTTACAGTTGTTCTCTTCAATCCTTAGTCGCGTGAAAAGTTCTTACAACTTCATTTCCTTGCGCTTGTGCTTAAGGTAATTTTTGAAATCCTTCCATGCTGGTAGAAGTTTTTCAATAATAGTAGCAACTTGAATTGATTCACTTAGTATCGTTCATTTGGCAAGGATATCATGTAGGAGCAACTGAATTTCTTGGACTTGAATAGCTACCATTTTAGAATCTATCATTTTGAAGTCTAGAAAACGTCCGATAACAAATTTCTTTGCACCGACATCTTCTATTTTGTGCTTCAATTCAAGAGATTTCCACAGTTCTTTGGTCGTCTTGATTTCAGGCATCTACCACACATTGTATAAAGAATTGTCAATCCCATTTAGTATGTAGTTCCAACACAAGAAGTCGCCTTGATTTCAGGCATCTACCACAGCGACAAGTTGACGATCAGCGTGCTCTCCCTCTGTCTGTTTCGGGGCCTCCTTACGGATGTGCTGGGCCAAATGCAAAGTTATAAGATAAAACAACATTTTTTGTTGCCACCTCTTAAACCCTATTCTATTGAATTTTTTTGGTTTTTCTCCATAGGTTATTGGCACCACAGGGATCACTGGCAGTATGATTTATGGTATTGGGATTGTTGGGGTCACGATCAGAGTAGTCTCAGCACTATCCGTTGACATGTTTATGAAATTCACAATTTCGAAACATAAATAAATACACACACTAATACTAATAAATAATAAAAATAATAATATGGTGATCTTAAGTTGTACGAAACTATTTATTAAACAAGGAAATTGTGTGTATTTAAAATAATAAAATAACGACTAGGTAAAAATTATTTTCGGAAAAAGAAAGTAACAAATAAATTGTTGTTCAAGTATAAAACAAGAAGAAGATCACACACTATAAACTAAATTCAATAAAATAAAGGAACTTACAGAATCAAGGTCAAACAAAATGCAGAAATAAAGAAACGTCGAGGTGTGTACTGGATACACTTTCCTTAAGATTGTTACGTTCTTGCTACAGTGCTCGAGAAGAAATGACGCCAACCTCCCAGGATGCAATGACTATACCCCAACAACGTAGCACTACAAAATTGGGTCTGACGAACAAAATATTTTGAACTCTCTCTTGCAGAAACAGAGCAGGAAATATGCAGAAGAATGCAAAGGAAGAATGCGAAAATCGAATGAAAGAATTGCTGAATTTATAGGCTCCATGGTGACTGTTCGGATGGGTTTGGAGACCCTCTGAACAGGAGCGAATTTGGAAAATCACCAGAGTGAAACAGAGTTCACCGAGAGACGATGTGACCATGTATTTGGTTCTAAAGCAGAGTGTACTGTTATGTTTTGATTTAAAAGCACTGGGTTTTAAAACAAAATTTCTCCAGATTTGTTCCAAAACAAAGTACAAAATTATGTTTAAAGTTACTTGGTTATGAAACAAAATTGTTCTTAAACACTGGTTATGAAACTGAATTGTTCCAAAACGGAGTAGAGAATTATGTTTGAAGTTGTTTTTCAAATTTGTTTTAGATGTTACCGCTAGATTATGAAACTAGATTGTTTTGAAATAGAGTGGAGAATTATGTTTGAAGTTGTTTTTCAAATCCGTTTTAGATATTTGGAGATTCAATGTGAGGCCCTTGAAAATTTTATTTTCTTGAAAGTCCCTTACTTCTAAATTATTTCTTTGAAGTCCCTCAATTTCTTAATTAATTGCAATTTTAACCCTAGGATCAAAATACATGTGCCAACTGAAAACTCGCAAACCCTACTCAATTTCGGTAACTTAGAAATCATTTCTAATACCCTAATACTAATTAATTGATTCCCTAAATATGGAATTACCACTTGAAAACCCTAGGTCTTTTCGATTTTTATCACGTTCGTCAGTTGATAGCCTTTTTATTCGAACAAGAAATCCAAACCGAATTAGATTCTCTAACCCTAATTTAGTTTAATTCTACTCTAAATAAATGTTCCAATTCATAAATTAAAGCCACCACCCTTACATTTTTATTAAATCACTAATTAACCCCAAACAAGTACTATTATATATATAAATACACTTGTACCTTTAAACCTATTTTATACACCTGTAACGTGCTCGGGGGGTACCTGTGCGCGTTAAGCAGTTCGGACTCTCGATTTCTTTGATCTAGTCTCACAAGCGCAATGTGAAACATAGATGAGAGTCTAGTTTTGGCAACTTTTAGAAAATCTATTTTATTGCAAAATCTTTTGCTAGAAATAGACTGTGTCATCAGATCTCAGAGTCACCACCTAATATTTTGGGAAATTAGGAAACCCATGATTCGTTTCAAGGCCAGTGTTCGTCATAACCAAAGTAGTCTCAGTTCGGAACCTTAGGCATGAGAGGGGAAGGTCATTAATTGAGCACCCCTGCTGACCCGATCAAAAGATCGACCTTTACTAAACCATGATATGAATTTTATTTACTTTATATGTTCATATTCCGATTATTTAATAAATCCTAAAAATTATTATGTGAAGCATACAAATATAGATTATGTCATTTATTTTGGAATAATTTGATTTCATGTATTTTGAAAGAGTTTTGAAGATGTACAACCCAAATAAATTGAGTTTACAAACATGAAAAATCAACATTATTCCAAATTAAGCGATACAACCTCCATCCACTGGCATTCATACAGTTATATCAAGTAAGCCAGTAGTCACATGGTAGGATGCTTAAACATAAAAAACACACACAAGCGGGATGTTAAAGTATAAAAACTTACATATTTACTGACGCCCGCGAATAACTACAAAGCAAAGTTAGTAAAACATGGATGATCTTATATACAAAATCCTAATGTAATTCACTCATGAGATGCAACTAAAGATTCAGCTTTTAAGATATGACATGTGAATCATCTTAAGAACATAACGTAGCGCACATAATTACATAGGAATTGATTAAATCCACAAATACAAAATTAGCCGAATTAAGATGCATGAAACATGGATGCAAAGCAAGGATATACTAAAAAGGAACAAAACATGATGCATATCCACAAATAAGGAAAGCAAGTAAAATAATGAGATAGAAAGAAGTGGGGCGGGAAATTATTACAACATTTTGAATAAATTATTACAAACCAAATGAAAGAGAGAGGGAGGAGAATATTACAACAAAATAAAAACCTCACAACTTTCTCAAACTAAAAAAGAAAACGAAAGCTTCATGTGCCTTGGAGACCATCGGAAACTATTCTACTCGACGCAGGAAGATTGCTCTATTTTGCTAAAAAAAACTCAATTTTGTGGGAGCACTATTCATCCCGGGGGCACTATTCATTGTCGAAAGTACTATTCACCGAAGTAGTTACTATTCACCCTCTTTGGTCATTATTCATCTTATTGGGCATTTTTCGTCCGCGGTTGCTATTCATCGCCGGAGGTACTATTCATCATCAGGGTTACTATTCACTGCTGATCACTATTCATCCGGTAGGGTCACATCTTTACCAAATTAGGTTGTTCGACCGACCATTTAAAGCGGTAAAATTACAATAATTTATATATAAGTAGTAAATTACAACATTTTATTTAAAGTAATAAATTACAATAGTTTATATACGCGTGTAAATTACAACAGATATGTGAGTAGTGCAGCCTTCTCGTTAAAGCAATAAAACAGTTATATATTAAAAAAAAAATAGTAAATTATAACAAATATATGGGTGGTGCAACCTCCCATTTATAATGGATAAACAATAATATATATATATATATATATTGTAGACGTCCCCGAACATCCCGGGAGGAGATCCCCCGTTCTGTTCATTGGGCTCACTACAGTTCAAGACTCAATGT
Organism: Camellia japonica; assembly: GCA_030407325.1. Lineage (NCBI taxonomy): Eukaryota > Viridiplantae > Streptophyta > Magnoliopsida > Ericales > Theaceae > Camellia > Camellia japonica. The sequence goes on along the minus strand of JAPPVO010000019.1, from coordinate 129,783,641 downwards.
CACGGTCCTGTATATAATCTCGCAGAGTGCAATGCAAGACCGATGAATCATCAAAGAGTCCAAATCCAGCAAATCGTTTTGAAAAACAGATTTTAGAAAGAAGTGCCAAACACGGACTGCTTTGCCAGATACAGAGTCGCCACCTAAATATTTCTTTTGGGGGGATTTAGGAAACCCTAACTCGTTGCCTAAGGCCACGTGTCCGTCATCACCAAAGTTGCTTCGGCTCGGGAACTTGGGTACGATTGGGGAAGGTCAGCTATGAGCACCCCCGCTCGCCTGATCAAAGATCGGCCTCTACTAACCACGATATCTAGTTTTGAAAACATTATGCATTCTTATTCCGGTTGATTAGCTAATCTTATTGTGTGATGCGCACAACACAAAAGTATAGACTAGATCGCCTAATTTGGAACAAAGCATTGCATATCCACTCGTTTGAAAGGAAGTTTTGAAATTTGCTACTCACAAGTAGGCTAAATCACGGATTTCAACGAATTGTTCCAACTCAAACAATCCAACCTTCACCCACAGGCATTCAGACAGTAAATCAACTAAGCAGTTAGCCTCATGGTAAGCATGCTTTCATGTTAACATTCACACTCATGCGAGATGCTAAAGTATAAACGCTCACCTAGTACTCCAAGCCAAAAACAAGGAACATGTTAGTAATCAAATGTATGATCCAAGTCCATGTTAAGATGGCTAATGCATCGCAGGCAAAATGCAGCTAGAGTAGGCTCGGCTAATCTATAGATGGCATGTGAAATGCAATAGATAACATGTATTCAAGTTAGATTTGAAATACTATGCAATTAGTATGATGCGCCGAGCCCGGTGCATGCAATACTAATGAAGGATGCATACATGCATAGCATAAGGATGCTAATTGAAATATGCCCTAATACTAACCATCAAAAGCAAGTAAGTAAAAGGGAGAAAGAAGTGGGGGTTGGAAGACATGCATCGCACACACACACACTTATTACAAATTTTCCCTCGCTCGGAGGGACCGAAAGAATAATACAATTTAATCAACTAACAAGCTAATTAAATAGTTACAAACCAATTAACTAGTTACGCAAATTAACTAAGCTAATAAAGCAATAAAACAGCCTCGGGAAGAGGGTCCAATGCATGCGTGCTCGACTCAGCTCGGAAATCCACCACCATGCACAACCTGCCTCTGTTTTCACTGTTTTATGCCTCTGAAAATTGCACAAGTCTCAAAGAGCACTCTCTGAACACTGTGGGATGCAACCGGCCATAAGGGATTGTCACCGGCCACAGGGAAGTGATCATCGACCACCAATGAAGCCATCGGCCAACAATGGATAGCCGGCCGGCACTGGAGATGGCCGACCGGCCATGTCTTCCTGTAGAAACCTATTTTGACAGCAGCAGAGGGCAAAACAGGGCATGGCGATGCATTTCAAAGCAATGTTTGCACCACCACACCCCTTATCATGTTTATGACTCAAAGGGGTATGGTACTCGACCCTCGGGCCACCAATCGCGCATTTCAATGCGTGATGGCCAAATGAGTCAAGTTGTGCATTTAGATTTCAAATGTAATGCAAAACCAAACAAACACATAAGGCCCAACCTCTATCATGGTGATTTCAAGAGGCAAGACATGCATGCAAAATGCAACCTAGGCATGTGAGCTAAGTGTACAATATGAGCATGCAAGCAAGTAATGTGCACTATGCACACAACCTAATCAAACAAGCATACAAGGCATGTAACAACATATGCAAGCTAACAAGCATGCATGATGCGATGCCAACGTACAAACATGCAAAACACGTAACATGTTAAGCAACCAAGACAAAAAGGAAGAACGCATGCCAAATGCGATATGTTTCAAGCATGCAACGCATGCGATAGGTCAAGTATGCAACAACACACAAGGCGAGCATGCAACAACATGCAAAGGATGGTCTTAAACTAGTTTGGGCAGCTCTCTAACAAGCCCAAAACAGCGGCCAAATGCTATGGAAATGAGGGCCAAAACACATACAAACATGCATACACATATGGTCCAACATTTAAGCATAAAGAAGCAAATTTTAAGCACACTTAAAAGGAAACAAATATGGACAAACGGCATGCATATCAAACTCTGAAAATCATGTTAAGGATGGTGCCAAACCAACTAAACAAGACAAGCAAAGCATGCAATTATGTCCAAAACCTAAGGCTCGCCAAAGAGGTATTGAACTACACTTAGCAAAACCAAACATGGCATGATTTGAACAACCAAAATCAGAGTTTTAGCATGTTAAAACAAAGCCAAAAACACATTGACATGGCATCCTAGAGGCCTAAACATGATGGCGTACGCAATGACACTTTCATGGAGCATGAAACACAAACTCTTTAAGGCTTTAAAGTAACATCAAATGCAAGCATACAAGCATGCTAAATGGACTGAAATGACATGGTAAGTGGTGCCAAACCACTGAAATAGCTCAAGCAAAGCATGCTCATGACATCACACACTCAAGGTTAACAAGTCAAAATGCAAGGTGGCTATGCAAAGCATGTCAAGCATGACCAAAGCAACCACAATCAAACCTTAGGCACACTAAGACATGCACAAAAGCTTCATAAAGCTTGGCCAAAACAAATAAGCATAGTAGTCTAAATGCTAAGTACATGTTAAGGCAAATTCATGGCATTACAAGACAAGTATGCAAAGCAAGCATGGTGTGTCTAAACCCACTTAAAACAGTGCTATATCATGGCAAAACAAAGCCTAATATGCACTAAGATGAAGCTAAAGCAAGCTAGGCATACAAGCTACAACACAAGCCACTTGTGTGAGCATCAAAGACAACATGGAGAGGGGATGACCCTCTCCTATTTAGGACCTCAAAACCACCTCTCCACCACTAAAACTCCTCTAGATTTCAGTGGTAGAGAGGTCATGCAAAGACCACAACAATGGCCAAAATAGATGGCCTTAAACAAGGCCTAACAAGGCCTTAGAGGGGGGAGACAATCCCAAACCTCAAAGAGACCTTAAACAAAGTTCTAAAACTAACAAAATCAGAACTTTTATATGTTATACACTAAGCTCAAAAACAGATGCAAGATAGGTTAAAAGCTAGTGCAAGAATGGGGAATAAAGGAGATAGGTTCTTACCCTTGAAGAACACTTCAAGAACACCAACCTCAGACCTCCCTTTGGATCAAAATCAACTCAAAAACCTTGAAACCAGTCCCTCAACACCTCCACAACCGGAGTATGGTGTAATACTAGGTGCCTTAGTGCAAAACTAAGAACAAAATACCCTTTTGGAACACCAAACACACACAACTATATAGAGAGAGATATAGAGATATATCTATATATGCCCTAATCTCAGAGTTCTTCAACCTCTGGAAAGGGAGGGGAGGCCTTCCTCTTATAGGCAAGGCCAATCCAAGCTTCCAAGGGAAGCTAAGTTAAGGAAGCAAATCCCTCCATACACGTGTATGGAGGGGGTGCAAAGTGTATGCCAGCTATCACAGCTGGCATAGAATATCTGCCAAAAGCAGATGCACAGTGATCGGCCAGCCAAAAATGACAAATTGACCAAAACCAAGGTCGGCCGACCACAAAGAGTGCCGGTCGGCCAAACATTTGGCCGATGGCAACAAAACAATGGCCGGTGGCCTCAAGCCATGGCCGGTGAGGTGTGGGGATGGCCAATAAGCCATTCCCTGCCCCTCAAAAGCAAAATACAAGTGTTTGGTGCAAAACCAAACACAAAACAATCGAGTCGAGAGGTCTTGAGGTAAGGCGCGTGGCCGAGACCTCCGAGAACTCAAGACGAACACAAACAAGGATGATCACCGAGTGTTCAAATGGTGACATCCAAGTCTCAAGAACGGTCAAAAATGGGATGTCTACATATATAAGTAATTTACAACAGATATATGGGTGGTGGAGTCTTCTCGTTAAAGCAATACAAAACAGTTATGAAAAGTAGTAAATGAAGTACTTAAACAAGTTATATCACATTTTTAAATTGAATGAAAGTTTACGAAAATTCACCTTTCGGGGATATGATGAATTTTTTGATTCACAAACTTTCTTTTGATTACCCTCAAAGTTGTAGAATGTGTTTTCAATTCTCAATTCAAAATTCGGAATTTCAACTTTAATGGTTGGTTTGGACGTATTGGAAAGAAAGGTTTTGTTCGGAAAAATAAAATATATAATATTTTCTTTTTCCCTCTCTTAAAAAAACTATTTTTTTTTCTTCTTTCTGATCTTTTTTCCTCTCAATTCTCTTTTTCTGATTCTTTCTCTCAATTCTCCTCCTTTAAATCCTCCTCATTCCCTCTGTCTCTTTTATAGGCAAAAAAACACAAACAAACAGAACAATAAACGGTGGAGAGAAAAACTTTTTCAAAAGGTGCACAATAACTTTATAATATAATAATATATAAAATGTATCATTACCATAAATATATGTACAAATACCTATAAAAATATATAAAAACACACACAAATATGTAAAATTATAAAATAACAAAATACATGAACTAATGAAATATATTTTAGCAAGCCAAATATGTAACATAATTTGACTAAAGCGGGTCTAAAGTAAAAGAAGACAAAAAAGCGAACGGTGGGAGTGTGGTGAATTTTTCAAAGGGGAATAGTACCTTTATATAAAATATATTAATATATAAAATATTTAATATTTAATATATATATATCTCTATACAAAAGTATGGTGCATGGGTGAAACCATGGCACCGAATAAATTTAATAAATATTATATATAATAATATAACATACTATATATATAATATAATATTACATATAAAAAAAGTAAAAGAAAATAGAGAATGGATCTAAAATAATTTGGCAAAAACGGGTGTAAGGTTGAGATTAAAGTTTAAATTCCATCTTTTGACTGAGAATTTTGTGAGGTAACATATTCTTATTTTCATCATCGGGTAATCAAAAGAAAGCGCCCAAGTCTTAGGACCGGTCAAAATGGGGTGTCTACAACACCATATTTTAAAATTTTCAACAATTGTACACAAGAAAAAAATAAAATAATTCCCTCAAATCAGCCCACATGGCCAGTCACCCTAGGGAAGATGAGTATATACAACTTTTTCAAACCATATCCATGAATTCAAGGAAAAAAGTTTGCTAGTACCCCCAAAACATGGAACCATGCCTCCACCCTAAGTCTAACCCTAACCAAAGCCTAACTAGATCATGATTAATTGTATAATTAAGGCCTCTAATCATTCACTATTCCATTAGATTCCAAGTAAATCCAAATTGTCCAATCCATTTCCAACCAATGGGCACTTTAGACCTTTTGCATCAATTTTATTATAAAAACAACCCCTCCCCTAGCATTTTGCACACAAAAATATACACACAAACACTTCATTCGGCTGAGAGGAAGAGACGTCAAGAGAGTGAGCTTGGTGGAGGAAAGGAAAGAAAGAGAAAGTCTTGCTAGCTAACCAACCAAGCTTCAAGTAAGCCACATCACCATCTCTCCTTCTATTTCCTTTTTCAAATACATGTTATTAGAGATTCAAGATCATATTTTCATATGTGTTGTAATGGTTTTCATGTGTTCAAAGTTGATGAATTGAGCTTTAAACCTTCTTTTATTCATATTTCCACTTAATAGAAGCAAAACTATCTTTTTCTTCACATATCTCACATTATTTCCAAAGACATACCATCACTCTAAAAAACTGAGTTATTGCCACATTATTTAGTATGTTTTTATCACAAAAGAAGTGAAAAATTTCCCTAAGTTGGCTTCTTTTCTCACCAATCTTCTTATTTTGAGTATTGTGTATGAAAAATCTATTTTACAGCCAACTTTTGAAAATTCTCGAAAAATATAGAAAAATCATCTGAACCTCTGTTTTATGTCAAAAACTTCCTTAAAGAATTATAATTTAAGGAAAATTAGTTTCATTGAACAAGAGTAAGCGGTTTGTAAGAAAATCCAATTTTGGTAACGGTCGACGAATCTGAACAACACTGGAGTGTTTCTTAAATAACTAAACATCTAGAAAAGCTATTCCATTTCCAAAACATGTTCTGAAAACTAGATAAAATTCTCTACGAACCATAGGAAGGCTAGGTTCGGAAAAAATCTAAAATAGCTCATTTTCAGTTTAATCTTTAAGTGGTACTGAATCTGGAAATTTTGTTTTTATTGTTATTTTATGCTCTTGTGTTCATGAATATGCTCATGTCTTTGTAATGCCCCGAAATAATTACTATAAACCATCCACAATTGTGAATTACATAATAACATGTGATGAAATAGTTATCTTCCATTAATCCCAATTACTTGTACAAAAGGGTAACATATGTATATATACATTCACAAGTCTAACCCTGAATCTATAGCATGTGTTACAACAGGAGATAAGATATGAAAGTAAAACAGATAATAAAGGCCCTAAAGGCTTACAACTTTCCAAGACAGTCATTGGTTACAACAAAAGTGGATTTAAATCAAATACAGTGAAAGGCCCTTAGCCTGTACAAAACATATACAACGATTAACAAGGAAAAATGAAGCTCTTGCTCCAAGTCCTCCCAAGCTATTGCCTTGGCAGAGGTATGTCATCAGTACCTGAAAATGTTTTTCCCACATAGGGTGAGCCAAAGCCCAGTAGAAATAATCCAACACAGTATATTAATCTTAAAAAAGTTGTAAGGTGAATGCATATGCAATGCTCAGGCCAAATGTTTTACATTTCTTTCCAAAACCATGTAATGCCACATTAATATCATAGTTCACAAATCATTTCTTTCATAATAGAAAATAGAACAGTGAATCACACTCTGGGACTCTTAAAACCAATACATCCTTTCACGAAAATTTTGTCTGCGGGAAAACCGTGAACCGGCACCCATGTAAACATAAGCTATACAAGCACTACTATTGCCATTTTATGGATATTATGTATGCGGGATCGGCACCCATGTATATGCGTGGTTTTTAGGACTTTCACCACGGACATTCAGGCCAACTTATTTCGATAAGACAATACATATTTCCTAGATTCACCCATTTTTCTCAAAACGATAAACATTTCCAATGTATAAGTGTGAGATAATGCTCAATGCAAATGAATGAGAAAATAGTTTTAATTCCCCTAATTGTTATGCAATTACTACGACAATCATTGCTATTCTCCACCGAGAGCCCAAAATAGATATTTCTAAACAGATAAACAATTTTCAATAAGGATAAACTTTCCAAATTTTCAAGACGTGAGAGATAATACATATCCAACCCCATCATCCTCATCAACATCAGCCCAATTCCACTTTTTCAACATCAATTTCATTATTTATATCAAATGAACATTTGAGGTATTTAGGGAAAAATCTCTTTTTCTTCAAACATCAATACCAAGTATCAAAATCATCAATTTCATCACAACTCATCTTTATTTACAACACCACAATCATTTCTAAGAATCCATTTGAAAACCCCTCTTTTAATCTTTAACCCAAAACCCTAGGTTTGTTTCAAAAATCCTCAAAATCACCTATTGTTTAGAAATAGCAAGTAACTAAGTTAAAACTCGTAGAAAGTGCGAACAATCCCTACCTCAAGTTTAGAAGAGGAGAGAGAGAAAGAGAGAGAGAGAGAAAGAGAGAGTAGGAAACTCAAGATGGCGAAAACCAACTTTGCTCTGATTAGAACGAAGCCCTCGTCGAGCTTTATCTTTTTAACAAAGGCACATGGTGAAAAGATCGATAGATTTAGGGGGATTTGAGTGAAATAGATGAGTTTTAGAGAGAGAATGAGAGAAAATAGGGTTTTGAAATGTTTAGAGAGAGAGAGAGGGATGAAAAAGTGACTCAGAAAAGTGACTTTACAAACTGATATACATGCAGATTGTTCAAGCACAAGAAGTGTCACTTGAGCAACCAGACACAACAAGTCGCACCGCTCGAGGTCAAGAAGCTTTGCTCGAGCAAAGAATACAAACTCCCATAAGTTTTACCGACAAAAGACCCATGCTTGAGCACAAGAAGCACCGCTCAAGCAATCATTACTCGAGCGTAATAAGTACTGCTCGAGCGAAGAATACCAATTTCTAGTATCTCTGTAGACCTGCGAAAGTATTAAAGGTTCACAAAGACCGCTCGAGTGCAAGAAGTGTCGCCTGAGCAAAGAAACAAAATTCTAGGCAATAACGGTTTGAAAAACAAGCTACCAACCTGTTACAATTGCAACCAACACATCCCAATAGCTAAACTCAAAGAGATATAAGGAGAAACAAGACATGAATAACTATATAAGACGATGAAACCCGAATCCAAAACATCAAATAGGTCGAGTCTAAACTAGAATCGCTATAATCTCATCCCCTTAATGAATTTCATCCCCGAATTTTTTTTTTTTAACCAAACACTAAAACCATGTTTAAACCAATTACAATAATGAGAGTAATTTAAATTCATCACCATGACCCATCCATCGGTTATCCTTTCTCATCAACATGATAAATGAGTTTTCAATACTAAATATACAATTCACATTCGCAAAACATATACAATATTTATATCACATTAGCACAACAAAGTTTTCGCTACATGTTCAAACATCAACAAATAGGTCTAGATACTCCTCACAGATTTCAGCCTCACGCTCCCAAGTGACCTCCTCAACACCGTGGTGTCGCCACAACACTTTTACCAAAGGAATCGTCTTGCCTCGCAAGATTTCGTCTCAAGTGTATAAAACTCTCACCATCTCTCCACATATGAGGCATCCTCGTCTACCTTTAACTCTGTCCAATCCAACACGTGTAATGAATTCGGCTCATACTTTCGGAGCATATAGATATGAAATATATCATGAACCCTAGAAAGTTGTGGCGGCAAGGCCAAACGATAAGCTACCTTCCCAACAAACCTAGGAGACAACTTCCCGCTCTTCCCAATCAAACCCCGTCTAGGTAATATCTTCAAGAAGACATGATCTCTCACCTCAAAGGATAATGGTCTTCTCCTATAGTCGGCATAACTCTTCTGACGACTTTGAGCCGTAACTAAACTCTTACGAATAAGTGCAACTTTCTCCGTCGTTTCCCGGACTAACTCTAGACCTATCATAGGTGCATCACCCACCTTGGCCCAACACACAGGAGATTTATACAGTCGACCGTACAAGGCCTCAAATGGTGCTATACCAACACTCAACTGGAAGCTATTGTTATAAGCAAACTCCACTAAAGAAAAGTGCCTCTTCCACGACCCCTTAAAGTCTAGGACACAACCTGACTGCCCATCAGAGTGAGGATGATAGGCGGTACTAAAAGTCAACCTAGTACCCAAGGCACTCTGCAGGCTCTACCACAACTGAGCCATGAAACGCGAGTCTTTATCTGAAACAATAGTCACAAGGACCCCATGAAGTCGAACTATATTCCTAATGTAAATGTCAGCTAGATAATCTACCGAGTCACTCGTGCTCATAGGTACAAAGTGTGCTGACTTTGTCAATCGGTCAACTACCACCCAAATGGTGTCATTACCCTGTTGAGTCCTCAAAAGACCCATAACAAAGTCCATCATGACATGCTCCCACTTCCACTCAGCTATAGACAACGGTTGCAACAAACTTGCTGGCCTCTAATGCTCTGCCTTCACTTGTTGATAAATAAGGCACCTCGACACAAACACAGCTACATCCTTCTTCATTCTCTTCCACCAAAACTGGCGACTAAGGTCGTGATACATCTTTGTGCCTCCTAGATGACCTGCAAGACGTGAATGGTGAAACTCTCGGAGTACCTCCTCTTAACAAGACTCCAGCATGAAGAGACGGTCAAGGTATCTAACACTCGAGTCAGAATACATGTTCTAGCCTTTTTCTACCTTCCCACTAGGGATATTCTCCCAGAGGGTTTTTACCTTAAGATCACCCCTTTGTGTTTCTATAACTCTATTTACCAGTGTAGGTTTTGCAACTACCGAAAACAACGTTGCCGACTCAACGGACTCGCCAAGATGCAAGTCAAAATTGCCAATAGCACCCAATATCTCCCATTCTCAGATAGCAATACTTGCCACACTGTTAACAGACTTCCTACTCAAAGCATCAGCCACAACATTTGGCTTCCCCTGATGATAGTGTAACTTAAAGTCGTAATCCTCCATAAACTCTATCCACCTCATTTGCCTCAAATTCATATCTTTTTGTGAAAACAGGTAGTTCAAACTCTAGTGATCAGAAAACACCTCAAACTTCTCACCATAAAGGTAATGCTTCCAAATTTTCATGGCAAAGATCACAGCTGCTAGTTCTAAGTCATGGGTAGGCTAGTTCCTCGCATGTGTTTTCAACTAACGTGAGCTATAAGCTACTACCTTCCCCTCTTGCATCAAAACACAACCCAAACCTTCCCATGACGCATCACAATATAGAATAGGCCAAACCCCTCTCCAGAATAATTAACACTGGAACAGTGGTAAGTCTAACCTTAAGCTCTTGAAATGACCTTTCACAAGTCTCACTCCACACAAACTTGATTCCCTTCCTCGTAAGCCTGGTTAAAAGTGAGGCTAATCTAGAGAAATCCTTCACGAACTGATTATAATTCCCGGCCAATCCCAAGAAACTACGAATCTCAAAGGTGTTCTTAGGTCATTCCCATCTTGTACTACTTCTATCTTAGAAAAGTCTATAGTCACTCATTCCTTGGATACCACATGGCCTAGGAACTTAACTTCTTTCAACTAGAATTCACACTTCCTGAACTTAGCATACAGTTTGTGGGTTCTAAGTAACTCAAGCACAACTCACAAGTGGTCCTTATGCTCCTCCTTAGAGGTTGAGTAAATCAAGATATCATCAACGAAAACAACTACAAAATGGTCTAGGAACTCACGAAAGATTTGATTTATCAAATCCATAAATATAGCTAGCGCGTTGGTTAACCCCAAAGGCATCACTAGGAACTCGTAATGGCCATACTGTGTATGGAAGGTTGTTTTTTGGATATCCTCTTCCCTTACCCTCAATTGGTGATAACCCAATCTCTCTTCTTGGCAAAGAGAGTCAGTACTCCCCAAGGTGAAGTACTAGGGTAGATAAAACCCTTATCTAGCAATTCCTGGAGTTAAATCTTCAACTCACTCAATTTAGTAGGTGCAAATCTATACGGTGCCATATAAATCAGTGCTGTGTTAGGCACTAAATCAATAGAGAACTCAATCTCATGGTGAGGTAGTAAACTAGTGAGATCCTTAGGAAGGACATCCGAGTATTCACAAACTACCCTCGGTAACTCAACTCAGACCAAATCACTCTCAACACCTAAGAATGTAGCAAGAAGGAAACTAAGCTCACCTCAACCACGCGGATCACACACAAACAATAAGGCTCTATTAACTCTGTCCCCCATGAAATGAAAACAATCACCGCTCGAGGTACATATAGTAATCCTTTGACGGTAACAATCTATGACAATCCGATATGATAACAACCAGTCCATACCCAATATGGCATCAAAACTCGACATGTCAATCAATGCAAATGAAAAAGGAAGTCTATGACCGGCAACCTCTATATCACAACCCTGACACCCTTGGCCCAAAACAACTTCACTACCAACTGGTGACTCTACCCTGAAGGGAGATGCTAACTGAGCCACTTCTAACCCCAATGCCGATGCAAATGCAGACAAAATAAAAGAATGGGATGCACCCGTATCAATCAACACATTGGCAATAGAATTGCATAACAAAAAAGTACCTCTCACAACTGAAGGCGCTGGTACTAAGTCTGGCATGGTAATAGCATACACATGTCCTGTAGGTCACTACTCTACCTGCTTATCCCTCGGAGCATAAGTCTGATGCACTGACTGAGCCGAAGAGGCTTCCTGATTGGTCTTCGAGGCCTGTACTGACTGGGTAGGCTGAAAACTCTATGTTTGTCTCGAACTAGACGCACCAGGTGTGCCACCGAATTGAGGGTAAAACCTCTTCATATGCCCTGACTGCCCACACTGATAACAGGTAAGTGGTTGTCCTCTCCTCTGACTCTGGCTCTGAGAGCGAGTCGAAGACGGTGCAGACTGTTGCCCTCTTCGTCTCTGCAGGTAAGCTGGAGATTTGTGACCCAACTAGCCACACTTAAAACAAGAAAAGCCTCCCTGATTACCTTTCCCTGAACCCAAACTCGGCACAGGAAAAGTGGATCTAGACTGTGCAGTTTAGGACTATTGTGGGTCGAAACCCCTTTACCTCTTACTATCGCGATTCTCCCCATGAACCTCCTTACTCTTCCTAGAGCCCCTTATCCGTTCTTCCTCTGTCTAAACCACGGTCTCCAGATGAGCCGCCGCCTCCACAAGGCGTCCGTAGTCCCTAATCATTAACCTAGCTACTTTAAAAAGAAGCCCGGTCCTCAACCTCTTCTAAACTCAATACAATGACGTTTTTCAGTCGCCACGAGTTCTGGTGCAAATCTAGAGAGGCTAGTGAAAGATGCCTTAAACTCGGCTATTGGAAAACTAAACTGCTTGAGCTTCAGAAACTAATCCCTCAACTTCTCTTTTGCAGTGGGAGGCAAGAACTTGTCCTGGAAGGCGTTAACAAAGGCCTCCCAAGTCACTCCGCTGAGCCCACGCGCATACTTCCACCATTGACCCGTATCTCCCTTCAGCTGGAAGGATGCCAAGGTCACTCTCAGCCTATTGTCTTTGATGCCAAGCATCTCAAACGTTTTCACCATCTACTTTAACCACTCATCTGCCTTCATTGGCTCCTTACGATCACCTAAAAACTTGTCCGAATTAGACCGAAAGAACTCCTTCTTCAAGAAAGACAGCCCTGTTTCAGCAACTTGGGCCTGGACTTGATTCTCAGTCTTGAGAATGTTTATAGATTCCCGCAAAGCACCAGCCATTTCATGGGCCAAAGCGCCCATAGCCTGCTGTCCAACTGGTTCGCCCACATTGGCCTGACCAACCCCTTCTTCTTGCGCCGACATCTCATCTGATAACAGCACTTCATGCCGTCTAGGCCTACCACGCCTACAACCCCCACGTCCACGCCCTGACATCATAATAAAGGTAACAAAAGAGATTAGCACATTTACAAATGTGCTGAAGCTGACTCACTCACGTCCTAAGGCAATGGACAACAGTAATTCACTTCACATAAGCACGTAGTCACATAAACACATACGAATTTTCTTCCAAGATAATGATCGTCTCGCGACATTGTCAGAGTTCCAATTAGAAATAGCAGTGATCAAGTACTCTTCTAATATGACTTCTAGAAATTTGTAGACCCAATTAATATCTTAGAAATTAAACCCCATACCCATATAATCACATAAACATGTTATCAAATAGCATACCAAACATACAAACATCTCTATCAAGCGAGATAAACCCATTGTGGTAAGAACCACTTCCTACGTGCCCAAAGTATTTAAACCCGATACGCTCTGATACCAAGTTGTAACGCCCCAAAATAATTACTATAAACCATCTACAATATTAATTACATAATAACATGTAATGAAATAGTTATCTTCCATTAATCCCAATTACTTGTACAAAAGGGTAATATATGCACATATACATTCATAAGTTTAACCCTGAATCTATAGTATGTGTTACAACAAGAGACAAGATATGAAAGTAAAACCGATAATAAATGCCCTAAAGGCTTACAACTTTCCAAGATAGTCCTTGGTTACAACAAAAGTGGATTTAAATCCAATACAGCTAAAGGCCCTTAGCCTGTACAAAACATATACAACGATTAACAAGGAAAAATGAAACTCTTGCTCCTAGTCCTCCCAAGCTATGGCCTTGGTGGAGGAATGTGATCAGCACCTGAAAATGTTTTTCCCACATAGGGTGAGCCAAAGCCTAGTAGAAATAATCCAATATAGTATATGAATCCCAACGAAGATATAAGGTGAATGCATATGCAATGCTCATGCTAAAACGTTTTATATTTCTTTCCAAAACCATGTAATGCCAAATTAATATCATAGTTCACAAATCATTTCCTTCACAATAGAAAATAGGGCAGTGAATCATACTTTGGGAATCTCAAAACCAATACAACCTTTTACGAAAATTTTGTTCACAGGAAAATCAAGAATCAGCACCCATGTAAACGTAGGCTATACAAGCACTACTATTGCCATTTTATGAATATTTTGTCAGCGAGATCGGCACCCATGTATACGCGCGGTTTTTAGGACTTTCACCACGGACATTCAAGCTAACTTATTTCAATGAGACAATACATGTTTCCCAAATTCACCCATTTTTCTCAAAACGATAAACATTTCCAATGTGTAACTGTGAGATAATATTCAATGCAAATAAATAAGAAAATAGTTTCAATTTCACTAATTCTAATGCAAATCCTACAACAATCATTGCTATCCTCCACCGATAGCCCAAAACAGATATTTCTAAACAGATAAACAATTTTTAATAAGGATAAACACTCCAAATTTTCAAGACGTAAGAGATAATACATACCCAACCCCACCGTCCTCATCAACATCAACCCAATTTCATTTTCAACATCAATTTCATTATTTATATGAAATTAACATTTGAGGTATTTAGGGCAAAATCACTTTTTCTTCCAATATCAATACCAAGTATCAAAATCATCAATTTCAACACAACTCAACCTTATTTTTAACACTACAATCATTTCTAAGAATCCATTTGAAAACCCCTCTTTTAATCTTTAACCCAAAACCCTAGGTTTGTTTCAAAATTTCCCAAAATCACCGTATTGTTTAGAAATAGCAAATAACTAAGTTAAAACTCATAGAAAGTACGAACAATCCCTACCTCAAGTTTAGAAGAGGGGAGAGAGAGAGAGTAGAAAACTCAAGACGCCGAAAACCAACTTTGTTCCCATTAGAACGAAGCCCTCGTCGAGCTCTATCTAGGCGGTGAAAAGATCGACGGATCTAGGCGGATTTGAGTCAAATAGATGAGTTTTAAAGAGAGAGTGAGAGAAAATAGGGTTTTGAAATGTTTAGAGAGAGAGGGATGAAAAAGTGACTCATAAAAGTGACTTTACGAACTGATATACGCACAAATCGCTCGAGCGACCAGATAAAACAAGTTGCACCACTCAAGCGCAAGAAGCTTCGCTTGAGTGAAGAATACAAACTCCTAGAAGTTTTACAAAGAGAAAACCCACACTCGAGCACAAGAAGCACCACTTAAGCGAGCATCGCTCGAGCGCAAGAATGACTGCTCAAGCGAAGAATACCAACTTCTAGTATCTCTGCAGACTTGCAAAAGTATTGGAGGTTCACAAAGACCGCTCGAGCACAAGAAGTGTCGCTCGAGCGAATGAACAAAATTCTGGGCAACAACAGTTTGAAAAATGAGCTACTAACCTGTTCCTAAGTGCAACCAACACATCCCAATAGCCAAACTCAAAGAGACATAAGGAAAAAAGACATGAATAACTATATAAGACAATAAAACCCAGATCCAAAACATCAAATGGATCAGGTCTAAACAAAAATCGCTATATCTTGGTATGATATTACATATGTCATGGTTGTATACCTTTTATTTTAGTCCTTCAATGATGCTCACATTTATGCAAATTTGTTCTTTTGTTACTTGCTTGTTCTAAATAACTTAAAATGTTAATCTAAATGGAAAACTTAATGGGGTTGCTAATGGGGTTTTGATCACATGAGTATTGTTATGAGATGAAGTTATGTTCAAATTGAATTGTTTAGCGGGATGTGTTCCCTTTTGGAAGTTAAAGTCTTGTGTGAGTGGTTATTCAAAACCCTTGAATGAAGCGATTGTATTCAGACCCTAGATGGTTTGGTGTGAGGAGGGATTGGGCAAGGCCCTATTTTACTGTCTCTTTTGAGATCCTCGGTTGGCGCTATGTGGTATGTAACTGTTGGTAGGCATCCGAGATAAGGTCTGCAAAGCAGCAAGAGATGGGGCATGCCGAATAATCCACATCCAATTCTTGGGGTTGGAAGGATGAAATCTCTTTGAGGGATTTCTAGACTACTAACAGCTAACCTTGTAACCTGTGTTATTTACTTGAATGTCATGTTCATTTCTCCTATTGTTGTAATTGCTATTACGTATTTGATTGGGGAAAATGGATGGGGTGTGTGTGCATTTACTGAGCATTCAAAGCTCATGGCGTATCATGTTAGGTACTGAAGAGGAGTTTGCAACCGAAAACGATGAGCTGGAGACCTTCGAAGACTTTTGGTTGTCCTAGAGAAGTTAGAAATTTCTTTTTGTGTTTTTTATAGTCTATCTGGAATTTTATTTTGGATGTAATATTGATGGAACTAATTTTTATAACTAAGTACATTCTGTATATATTCTCTTATTATTATTATATGCTTGTCTTTTTAAACACCAATATAGTTCCCTATGTTGCTTGTCAGACCTTGCGTCAATACTTTTTAAGATCTGTCAAAAGGGTAGTGCGCTACCTAAGAAAGGTAGACTTAGAAGGAAGGCTAATTTGACTCCTCTAGTGATCTAGAATCTTACTTGGTCATTGCCCATAAGACTCATTAGTGACTTTCCCTTGACTACCACCCTTAGTGTAGATTTTGGGGCGTCACATTCAAAGTTTGTTTTAGATGTTTGGAGATTCAAAGTTGTTTGTATGGTTGCAATGGTAAGGCATTTGAAATTATGTTTGAAACACTTCAAGCAACGGTTAACATTTGAAATACGAAGTTGTTCTCAGTATTTTATTCTGCCACGCAACGGTTGACATTTTCTTGGTGGTTGTTCAATTTTCAAGCAGTTTGCTTGGTGGCTTTAAAATAATAGAAGAATTGTGGATATTTGAGAGGGTAAAATTGGAATTTAAAAAAAAAAGGTAGAAAATACCGCATACTCTTTATACTTTTAAAATAGTAGTAGATTTAAAATAATAGTAGAATTGTGGGTATTTCAGAGGATAAAATGAGAATTTAAAAAAAAAAAAAAAAAGTTTACTTTGTGGCTTAAAATAATAGTAGAATTGTGGGTATTTGAGAGGGTAAAATTGAAAAAAAAAATTAAAAAAAGTTTGCTTGGTGCTTTTAAAATAATAGTAGAATTGTGGGTATTTAAGAAGGTAAAATTTAAAAGAAGTAAAAAAGAATATGGCAGAAAACATTTAAAATAATAGTAGAATTGTGGGTATGTAGAGGGTAAAATTGTAATTTTAAAAAAATACTTGGTGGCTTTTAAAATATTAGTAGAATTATAGGTATTTAAGAGGGTAAAACCTAATTATCTTCTTACTTATTTCCATTTAGGTTGTGTTATGGATTTTTAATTCTAATTCGATGCCTTGTCGGCCATGTGACTTCACCTTGTTTTGTATCTCCCATGTTTTAGTTTTCTAAATCCTTTATGAGTGAAGATGTTGAATTTTCGGGACGAGAATTGAACCGAAGTGAGGGAAATGCCTTGGGGTGAAATTTGACCACTAGGTTTTCCCACATGTGTGGCCAAGATGGTCCGCACATGCGGATTGGTGCATAATTGGTTTGTGAATCTGGGTTGGATTCCTACACATGTGGGGGTTGTGACCACACACGCGGAATGGGGGCTGCATGTATGGGGGTGATAGCTACACGTGTGGAAAGAGAGGCTTCAGAGTGGTTTTTTCTACATGAGACCACACCCACGGGAGAAAACCCCCGCACGTGCGGAGAAGGAATCTGCACGTGCAGCCAAGGGGCCTGCACATGCGGCTGTCATGCCCAAAATTTTATTACCCAGATACATTACCAAAACCTTTAATTTAAATCCAATTAAATGACACAAATAGGAATAATAAGAATAATTACGATTGAGTAACAAGAAAATGTTCGCTCTTGAATGATAACAATAATAGAATGTTTGATGCAACATAAATACATGCCTCGTGGCCTGCATTTAAATTTACAAAATAAACATTTACATGGGAGTATACATTTACATTTCAACACTTCACCACACTATACATCTTTATTTGCCCTCTACACAATAATACTCCTCAAAAGACAATTAATAAGTCCCGCTAGACTTTTTATACCAAAGTAAAGTATACCTAGCTGGACACTTTCTTCATAAGTCCCACTAGACTTTTAAACAAAACTCATTTATTAACTTCTCATCCGTTTTACCTTATTTGAATAAACCTGAAGAATTTTCCTTTAAAAAAAAAAAACTCTTTGAATCTATTAGGTATTTTAAGCATGTACTACCATTGAACATAGATGATACACATTAATTACTCAAATACCCATCCTCGTCATAATTCGCACAATCCCACAACATACACACTTATCAATGCACTACACACAATTAATCTATAAAATTTCAATTCATTACAATCTTATTCCAATCACACAAGTCAATTCTCTATTACCAATCATCGTATTCATATATACAAGTCGCCTTATAATTCTTTTACAAAGAGTCCACTTGCCAACAACCGGCTCCATTACCAAGCCATACCAATGCAATTTACTGGGTATTACTCCGGAAGGAACGCTGGAACCTATCACAAGCGCCACGCTTTACCAGTCACAAGCCGGAAGGAATGCAGAATCTCCATATATTGCAACAAACCACAAGATTTTCCAGGCACTACTCCGAAAGGAAGGTAGAACCTCTATCAAGCGCTACGCTTTACTGGTCACGAGCCAGAAGGAAACAGACCCTTATTCCAATATCATAATCCATCAATTCATCAGGTCATTCATCTTTGCAACTCATAAATTAAACCAACAACACTCATTCATTGTTTCCATTATACACTTAACCCAACAACACATTCCATAATAAGAGTAAAAGTTCATCTCTAGAAATAATTACAATTTGTTTCCCACAATATTCTTTACTTCTCAACATTAACACCTTTTATTCAATTGTACACCACATTCAAGATCATGCCCACCTTACTAGTTTATTAGTCTAATTTTCCATTGAAAATGATCATTCTCACAACATATCATAATCATCATTTCTATATTTAATAAGCTAAACATAAACTTAAGTTCAAGAGTTTAAGACCAATTAAAATAATTCATCACTTAAAAATAAAAATAAAAAATCCATAATTAGGGTTAGACGAAAATTAAGACTTTTTACTTTAAAGAACAAGACCATGTTCTAACTACTTAAAACTTACTTAATACACTTTAATCTTAAACTCTCTTATTTTCAAAACCCTAACTTCATTTTCAAAGTGAGATCCTGAATAGTTCGTTCAAGCGACCATTCTTGCGCTCGAGCGTCAAAGACACCACACTGCTCAAGCGTTGAAACCTTTGCTCAAGCGTAGAACTCACACTCCTAGAACTTCAGACCAAACAAAAATAGACTGCTCGAGCGACTAACCCTATGCTTGAGCAAACATCAATATCTCCCAGAATCTCAGACTTGTAAAAGTACTGGGTGACTCGCAAGACCGCTCGAGCGATCAATCCGTCGCTTGAACAATGAAAAAGAAAATTTTTCTAGAGTACGACACAACAATGCGTATTTCCAGCTCCAATTTCTGTGCACTTTCCTTCAAATTTTAACCCAAAACTCTTTTTTCTTCACCTTTACACTTCTCTCTCTCTCTCTCTATATATATATATATATATTCATTTTGCTCCTTCATCTCTCTGCAAACCCATCTAACTCCAAACTTCTTTGAAATCTAGCAAGATTCATCAATATTTTGGTAAGGGTTCCTTATACCAAATTGAAAAGAGCGACGAGGGCTACATTTTCACCGATCGAATCGCATTTTGCTTAACGTTAGATTTATGGCTTTGTCTCTCTTCTCCTCTCCATTGCTTGAGGTAGCAATTTGTTTGAGTTATATATACATTTTGCAAGTCTATTGTTAGGGTGTAAATCTTTGAGAGTTTTGAGTTAGGGTTTGAGCTTTATGAGCTTTGTGTATTTCAAGAGGGCTTTCATAAAATTTCTTCAACCTTTCAAAACATATGAGTTACGAAATAGTTGGGAAACTCTATTTGTGTAAAAATATTTCAAAATGAGAAAGACATAGTTTTATGAAAACCCTAAAAATTGGTAAATTGGGGAAAAGGTTGAGACATTGTGGGGTTATGCTTGGCAAAACGTTATTTTGGAATAATAGCACAACTGATATATTTCAATTATTGAAATTCCATGGAAAAGTGAGAACTTGATTTTAAGAATCGTGAAGAGCTTATTATTTTGCTTGTTTTGAAGAGATGAGATGGAAATGCATGTGATGATACATTGCTATTTACCTCTTGGAATATATATATATATTTATCGTTATTATTATATATATATATTGAATAAAGATATGGGACTTGATCACAATAGAAGATTGTGTGGTTTGAAATGAGAAATGGTTGAGAAATTGGAAAATTTTATGATGTTTGTTGTATTGCATTATCATCCATTTCATTACATTACCATTGCTTTTAGAATTGACATTTGAGATTACTCTTTGAAAAGGAAATTGTTTTGCGAAACATATATATTGTTGTTGCTTTGTTTTCGGGTAAATATATTTGGTAAGTCTGAATAGAGGGTGTAGAGTTGAGAATTAAGTTGGCTTGAGATCTATGGTGAAAGTCCAGAAACACGAGCGAAGTAGATGCTTATGTCTTTCGGTTAAGAGCCAGTAAAGTAAGCATTGGTAATGTTTGATATGCCTACTTGCAGATACCAGCTTAAAGATTATCTAAGTCATATTACCACTGTAACGCCCTGAGATAAATGAAAATAACCCATATAATACGTTAGTTAAATAACAACACATAATGAAATAATTATCTTACATTAACCCCAATTAATTGAACAAAAAGGTAACATATGCAGGTATACATTCACAAGTCCAACCCTGAATCAACAGCATATGTTACATGATGAGTAAATAGAATGAAAGTTGAACAAATAAGGAATGCCCTAAAGGCTTATAGCTTTCCAAGACAGTGCTTGGTTACAACAAAATGGATTTAAATCCAATATAGTTAACACCCTAGGCTTGTAGAAAATAAATACAACAAAACAACCAAAATGAAGATCTTGTATCCAAGTCCTCCCAAGCTATTGCCTTGGCAGAGGCATATCATCAGCACCTAAAAATGGTTATCCCACATAGGGCGAGACAAAACCCAGTAGAAATAATCTAACACAGTATATGAATCTTAACAAAGATATAGGGTGATATGCATATGTAATGCTCGTGCCAAAACATTTTATATCACTTTCCCAAAACCATGCCATGCTTAGGTTATCACAATTATGAAATCATTTCCTTTACAATAGAAAACAGGGCAGTGAATCACAATCTCCAGGAATGTCAAAACAAATACAACCTTTCATGAAAATTTCATCCGTAGAAAACCGTAGACTGGCACCCATGTAAACATAGGCTATACAAGCACTAATATTGTCATTTCACAGAAATTTCGTCCGCTTGATCGGCACCCATGTATACGCGTGGTTTTTAGGACTTTCACCATGGACACTTAGGCTAACTTATTTCAACAAGACAACATACACTTCCCAGATTCACCCCTTTTCTCAAAACAATAAACATTTTCAATGTATAAATATGAAATAATGCTCGATGCAAATGGATAAGACTATAGTTTTAATTCTCATTCAATTTCTACAACAATCATAGCTATCCTCCATCGACAGCCTAAAACAGATATTTTTAAACAAATAAATAATTTTCAATAAAGATAAACTTTCCAAATTTCAAAATGTGAGTGATAATACATATCCAACTCCACCATCCTCATCGATATCAATCCAATTCCACATTTCCAACATCAATTTCATTAATCCTTTCGAAATCAACATTTGATATATTTAGTGTAAAACCCCCATTTCTTTATAAACCAATTTCAAAGGTAAAAGTCCACTAATTCATCATAACTCAACAATAAATACATTCTCTTAATCATTTCCAACAAAGCATTTGAAAACCCCTATTTTGAAATCAAGCCAAACCCTAGGTTTATTCAAAATTCCTCTAAATCGCAATGTTGTTTTATAAGGACAAATATCTAAGTTGAAAATCATAAGAAAGTGCGGAGAATCCCTACCTCAAGCTTAGAAGATGAGAGAAAAAGTGAAGGAACTTCAACAGCGCCCAAACCCAACTTTGTTCGGATCAAAAGGAAGCCCATGGCATGCTTTACCTTTTCAACAAAGGGAAACGAGCGAAGAACTCAACGGATCTAGGTGTATTTGTAGAGAGAAGTAGAGTTTTAGAGAGAGAGGGTGTAGAAATAGGGGTTTTAGAATGTTTGGAAAGAGAGAGAAATGAAAAAGTGACTCAAAAGTGGATTTTTATGAACTGATATGCGCGCAGATCGCTCGAGCGCAAGAAGTGTAGCTCGAGCGACCAGACATAATGTGTTGCACTACTCAAGCACAAGAAGCTTCACTCGAGTGAAGAATACCAACTCCCAGAAGTTTTATAGACAAAAGACCACCGCTCGAGCCAACACCGCTCGAGTGCAAGAAGTTTCGCTCGATCGAAGAATACCACATCCCAGTAGTTTTGCAGACCTGCAAAAGTACTGATAGTTCACAAAGACCACTCGAGCGCAAGAAGTGTCGCTCGAACGAAGAAGCAAAACTCTGGGCAACAACAGTTTGAAAAACAAGCTACCAACATATTCCAAACGCAGCCAATACACCCCAATAGCTAAACTCAAAGAGAAATAAGGGGAAACAAGACATGAACAACTATATAAGACAATGACACCCAAACCCAAAACATCAAATAGGTCAAGTCTAAACCAGAATCGCTATAACCTTCCCCCTTTAAGGAATTTCCTCCCCAAAATTTTAAACCAAACATTGAAACCATGTTTAAACCAATTACAACAATGATAGTAATTCAAATTCATCACTATGACCCATCCACTGGTCATCCATTCTCATTAACATGACAAATGAGTTTTCAATACTGAATATACAATTCACATTCCCAAAACATATACAATGTTTATATTACATTAACATAACAAAGTTTTCAATACATGTTCAAACATCAACAAATAGGTCCGGATACTTCTTATGGATTTCCACCTCACACTCCCAAGTGGACTCTTTAACCCCATGGTGTCGCCACAACACTTTTAGCAAAGGAATCATTTTGCCTCGCAAGACTTGGTCTCATGCGTCTAAAACTCTAACCGTTCTCTCCTCATATGAGGCATCCTCGTTTGTCTCTAACTCAGTCTAATCCAACACGTATGAAGGATCCATCTCATACTTCTAAAACATACGAATATGGAACACATCATGAACCCCTGAAAGTTGTGACGGTAAGGCCAAATGGTAAGCTACCTCCCCAATCCGTTATAGGATCTCAAAAGGCCCAATAAATCTGGGACACAACTTCCCACTCTTCCCAAACCTCATCTTCAAGAAGACATGATCTCCCACCTCAAAGGATAACGGTCTCCTCTTACGGTCAATATAACTCTTCTGACGACTCTGAGCCATAACCAACTTCTTATGGATAAGTGCAACTTTCTCCGTCGTTTCCCAGACTAACTCTAGATCTATCATAGGTGCATCACCCACCTCAGCCCAACACACAGGAGATTTACATAGCCGGTCGTACAAGGCCTTAAATGGTGCCATACCAATACTCGACTGGAAGCTATTGTTATAATCAAACTCCACTAAAGGCAAGTGCCTCTCACATGACCCCTTAAAGTCAAGAGCAAAACCTCGAAGCATATCATCTAAGATCTGAATAGTACGTTTTGACTGCCCGTTAGTCTGATGATGATAAGCAGTACTAAAAGTCAGTCTAGTGCCCAAAGCATTTTGTAGGGTCTGCCACAGCTGAGCTGTAAAATGTGAATCTCTATCTGAAACAATAGTCACAGGGATCCCATGCAACCGAACAATGTCCCAAATATACAAGTGGGCAAGGAAATCTACCGAGTCACTCATGCACATAGGTACAAAGTGCGCTGACTTAGTTAACCGATCAACTATCACCCAAATGGCATCATTACCCTGTTGAGTCCTCGGAAGACCCACAACAAAATCCATCGTGATACGCTCCCACTTCCGCTAGGCTATAGGCAAAGGTTGCAACAAACCCACTAGCCTATGATGCTCGGCCTTTACTTTTTGACAAGTAAGGCACCTCGATACACATACGGCCACATCCTTCTTCATCCCCTTCCACCAAAATTGGCGGCTAAGATCGTGATACATCTTTGTTCCTCCCGGATGTACTACAAGACATGAATGGTGAAACTCTCGAAGTACCTTCTCTCGACAAGACTCTGACACGAAAAGACGGTCAAGGTATCTAACACTCGAGTCAGAATACACGTTCAAGCCCTTCTCTACCTTTCCACTAGAGATCTTCTCCCTGAGGGTTCCTGCTTCAAGATCACCCCTCTGTGCTTCTATAACTCGGCTCACAAGTGTAGGTTGTGTAACTATAGTAAACAAGGTAGCCGACTCAACAGACTCACCAAGATGCAAGTCAAACTCACCAATAGCACCCAACATCTCTCATTCCTAGATGGTAATACACGCTACACTGCTAATGGTCTTTCTACTCAAGGCATCGGCCACCACATTGGCTTTCTCCGAATGATAGTGCAACTAAAAATCATAGTCCTCCATGAACTCCATCCATATTCTCTAACTCAAATTTAAATGTTTCTGTGAAAACAGATACTTTAAACTCTTATGATTGGAAAAGACCTCCAAATCTTCAAGTCAAAGATCACCGCCACTAGCTCTAAGTCATGAGTAGGATAGTTTCTCTCGTGTGTTTTCAGTTGACGTGAGCCTTAAGCTACTACCTTCCCCTCTTGCATCAAGACACAACCCAAACCTTCTCGGGATGCGTCACAATACACAGAATAGCCCAAACCTCTCTTTGGAATAATCAGCACTGGAGCTGTGGTAAGTCTAACCTTAAGCTCCTGAAATGACTTCTCACAAGTCTCATTCCACACAAACTTAACTCCCTTCCACGTAAGCCTAGTCAATGGTGAGGCTAATCTAGAGAAATCCTTCACAAACTGATGGTAATACTCAACTAACCTCAAGAAACTACGAATCTTAAAGGCATTCTTAGGTTGTTCCCAATCTTGTACTGCTTCTATTTTAGATGAATCTATAGTCACTCCTTCCCCGGATACCACATGGCCTAAGAACTTCACCTCCTTCAACCAAAACTCACACTTCCCGAACTTAGCATATAGTTTGTGGGCTCTAAGCAACTCAAGTACAACTCGCAAGTGTTCCTCACACTCCTCCTCAAAGGGTGAGTAAATCAACATGTCATCAACAAAGGCAACCACAAAACGGTCGAGGAACTCGGGAAAGATTCAATTCATAAAGACCATAAACAAGGCTGGTGCATTGGTTAACCCAAAAGGCATCACTAGGAACTCATAATCGCCATACCACATACGGAATGCAATCTTCTGGATATCCTCCTCCCTTACCCTCAACTGGTGATAACCCGATCTCAAGTCTATCTTAAAGAAACAACAAGACCCCTTCAACTAATCAAACAAATCATCTATGCGAGGTAGTGGGTACTTATTCTTAACAATTACCCCGTTCAACTTTCAGTAATCAATACAAAGTCGCAATGTGCCATCCTTCTTCTTGGCAAAGAGAGCCGGTGCTCCCTAAGGCAAAGTGCTACGGTGAATAAAACCCTTATCTAACAATTGTTGGAGTTAAACCTTCAACTCACTTAACTCGGCGGGTGCAAATCTATATGGTGCCATAAAAATTAGTGTCTTGCCAGGTACTAAATCAATAGAGAACTCTATCTCATGGTGAGGTGGCAAATTAGTGAGATCCTTAGGAAAGACGCCTGGGTGTCCATAAACTACCCTTGGTAGCTCAACTTGGACCACATCACTCTCAACCCCCAAGAATGTGGCAAGAATGAGACTAAGCTTACCCCGACCACGCAGATCACACACTGGCAATAAAGCTCTATCAACCCGACCCCCAAGAAATAAAAACAGTCACCACCCGAGGTACATACAATAACCCTCTAACGGTAACAGTCTATAACAGCTCGATAAGATGACAACCAATCCATAACCAATATAATATCAAAGCTCAACATATCAATCAACACATATGCAAAAGGAAGTCGGCGACCGGCGACCTCTATCTCACAATCCCGACACCCTTGGTCCAACACAACCTCTCCACCAACCGATGACTCAATCCTAAGTAGAGATGCTAACTGAGCCACTTCTGACCCCAAAGTTGATGCAAATGAAGACGAGATAAAAGAATAGGATGCACTCGTATCAATCAACACATTGGCAATAAAATTACATAATAAGAAGTTACCTCTTACTACCGAAGGTGCTTGCACTAAATTTGGCGTGGTGACAACATACACAAGCCCTGTAGGTCTCTGCTCTACCTACTCACCCCTCAGAGCATAAGTCTGATACACAGATTGAGCTAAAGAGGCCCCCTAATTGGCCCTCGAGGCCTGTACTGACTGGGTAGGCTGATGGCTCTATGTCTGCCTCGAAATAGACGCACCAGGTGTGCCACCCAACTGAGGGCAAAACCTCTTCACGTGCCCTGACTACCCATACTGAAAACATGTAGGCGCTTGCCCTCTCTCCTGACTCTGGCTCTGAAGACGAGCCAAAGATGGTGCAGACTATTGCTCTTATTTTCTCTATGGGCAAGCTAGAGACTTGTGGCCTAACTGGCCACACTTAAAACAAGTGAAGCCTCTTTGATTACCTGTCCCTGAACCCGAACTCGACACAGGAAAGGTGGATCTAGACTGTGTTACCTGGGACTGTTGTGAGTTTGAACCCCTCTGCCTCTTATTATCCCGATTCACCCCCTGAACCTCCTGACTCCTCTACCTGGAGCCTCTCATCCTCTCATCATCGGTCTGAATCACAGTCTCTAAGTGAGCCGCCGCCTCCACAAGATGACCATAATCCCTAATCATGGACGCGACCATCTTGAAAAGGAGTCTAGTTCTCGACCTCTTCTCAAACTCCAAGCAACAGCGTTCCTCTATCGCCACAAACTCGGGTGCAAACCTCGATCAGCTAGTGAAGGTAGCTTCAAACTCGGCCACTAGTGTGTTAAGCTGCTTAAGCTTCAAGAACTACTCTCTCAGAGTGGGAGGCAAAAACTTGTCTTGGAAGACAAAGGCCTCCCAAGTCACCCCGATGTGCCCCGCACAAACTTCCACTATTGACCCGCATCTCCCTTCAGCTGGAAGGATGCCAAGGTCACTCTCAACCTATCGTCCTCGATGCCAAGCATCTCGAACGTCTTCACCATCTGCTCGAGTCATTTATCCGCTTTCAAAGACTCCTTAGGATCCCCCAAAAACT
This sequence comes from Camellia japonica, assembly GCA_030407325.1. NCBI lineage: Eukaryota > Viridiplantae > Streptophyta > Magnoliopsida > Ericales > Theaceae > Camellia > Camellia japonica. Next base: position 129,756,246 of record JAPPVO010000019.1, on the reverse strand, counting down.
CATCTGGATTCGACCAAAAGAACTCCCTCTTCAAGAAAGACGGCCCTGTCTTAGCAACATGGGTCTGGACTTGATTCTCAGCCTTGTGAATTTTCATGAATTCCGACAAAGCTCCGGCCATTTCGTAGGCCAAAGCGCCCATGGCCTGTTGACCAACCGGTTCAGCCATATTGGCCTGACCAACCCCTTCTTCCTACGCCAGAATTTTATCCGGTTTCGGCACCTTTTGTCGTTTAGACCTGCCACGCCTACTACCACCATGTCCACGTCCTGACATCCTAATAAAGGTAACACTAGAGATTAGCACATTTACATATGTGCCAAAGCTAACTCACTCACGTCCTAATGCGATGGGCAACAATTAATTCACTCCACATAAGCATATAATCACATAAACACATACGAATTTCCTTTCTAGATAATGATCGTCCCACGACGTTGCCAAAGTTCCAATTAGAAATAGTAATGATCAAGTGCTCTTCTAACAGGACTTCTAGAAACTCGTAGACCCAATCAATATCTTAGAAATTAAATCACATACCCATATAATCACATAAGCATGTTATTACATAGCATACCATACATACAAATATCTTTATCAAGCGAGATAAACCCACTGTAGTAAGAACCACTTTCCAAGTATCCAAAGTATTCAAACCCAATACGCTCTGATACCAAGTTGTAACACCACGAAATAAATTACAATAACCCATATAATACGTTAGTTAAAAAACAACACATGATGAAATAATTATCTTCCATTAACCCCAATTACTTGTATAAAAGGGTAACATATGCAGGTATACATGTACAAGTCTAACCTTGAATCTATATCATTTGTTATATGATGAGGAAATAGAATGAAAGTTAAACAAATAAGGAATGCCCTACAAGCTTACAGCTTTCCAAGACAGTGCTTGGTTACAACAAAATGGATTTAAATCCAATACAATTAAAGCCTTAGGCTTGTACAAAATAAATACAACAAAACAACCAAAATGAAGCTCTTACTTCCAAGTCCTCCCACACTATTGCCTTGGCGGAGGCATATCATCAGCACTTGAAAGTGGTTTTCCCACATATGGTGAGCCAAAGCCTAGTAAAAATAATCCAACACAGTATATGAATCTTAACAAAGATACAAGGTAATATGCATATGCAATGCTCGTGCCAAAACATTTTATATCACTTTTCCAAAACCATGCCATGCCAAGGTTATCACAATTATGAAATCATTTCCTTTACAATAGAAAATTGGGCAGTGAATCACAATCTCCGGAAATGTCAAAAAAAAATATATATATACAACTTTTCACAGAAATTTCGTCCGTAGGAAACTGTAGACCGACACCTATGTAAACGTAGGCTATACAAGCACTACTATTGCCATTTCATGAAAATTTCTTCCTCGGGATTGGCACCCATGTATATGCGTGGTTTTTAGGACTTTTACCATGGACACTTAGGCCAACTTATTTCAATGAGACTACACATACTTCCCAGATTCACCCATTTTCTCAAAACGATAAACATTTCCAATGTATAAATATGAAATAATGCTAGATACAAATTGATGAGACAATAGTTTCAATTTTCCTAATTCTCATTCAATTTCTACAACAATCTTAGATATCCTACACTGAGAGCCCAAAACAGATATTTCTAAATAAATAAACAATTTTCAATAAAGATAAACTTACCAAATTTCAAGATGTGAGTGATAATACATATCCAACTCCACCATCCTCATTAATACTAACCCAATTGCACATTTCCAACATCAATTTCATTTATCCTTTCAAAATCAGCATTTGATACATTTAGGATAAAACCCCCATTTCTTTATAAACCAATTTCATAGGTAAAACTCCACTACTTCATCATAACTCAACAACAAATACATTCTCTTAATCATTTCCAACAAAGCATTTGAAAACCCCTCTTTTAAAATCAAGCCAAACCCTAGGTTTGTCCAAAATTCCTCCAAATCACGATGTTATTTTATAAGGACAAATATCTAAATTAAAAATCATAAGAAAGTGCAGAGAATCCTTACCTAAAGCTTAGAAGATGAAAGAAAGAGTGAAGGAACTTCAACAACGCCCAAACCTAACTTCATTCGAATAAAAAAGAAGCCCACGGCGTGCTCTACCTTTTTAACAAAGGGACACGGGTGAAGAACTCAATGGATCTAGGTGTATTTGTAAGGAGAATCATAGTTTTAGAGAGAGAAGGTGTAGCTCTAGGGGTTTTAGAATGTTTAAAGAGATAGAGAAATGAAAAAGTGATTCAAAAGTGGCTTTTTACAAACTGATATGCGCGCAGATCACTCGAGCACAAGAAGTGTCGCTTAAGCGACCAGAGATAATGAGTTGCACTGCTCGAGTGCAAGAAGCTTCGCTCGAGCGAAGAATACCAACTCCTAGAAGTTTTATAGACAGAAGACCACTGCTCGAGCCAACACCGCTCGAGCGCAAAAAGCTTCGCTCAAGCGAAGAAGCAAAATTCTAGACAACAATAGTTTAAAAAACAAGCTACCAACCTGTTTCAAATGCAACCAACACACCTCAATAACCAAACTCAAAGATAAATAAGGGGATATAAGACAATGAAACCCGGATCCAAAACATCAAATGGGTCGGGTTTAAACCAGAATCGCTATAACCACCCCTTGATTATATATTGAAATCATTGAACTAATTATGTTTTCGAACGAGCGTTAAGCATGAGATTTTCAAACGAAAATTAATGCACTTTTGTATGACATAGCTTATGCATTCATCTCATAAGATTGTATAAAATGTATATAATTTGTTAAGATTTCTCTATTGTTCTTAAATGCTCATCCCTTGTGGATTTGTTGCAGGAAAAAATGTGGTGATCTCATAGCAGCAGAGGCGTAGGAAGTGTTTTGAGAGCACGAGGCTATTTTCTTTTGTTGTCTTATTTTTGGCAAGCCAATGGCTTTACATACATGGGCTTTTGATAACCATTTTGTGTAACTTATAACCTATAGGGTATTATTTTCACTACTAAAAAACAGACTTTTTGCGACGGTCTCAAACGTCGCAAAAGGTCCATATATCGTCGCAAAAGACTTTTTGCGACGAAGCAGCGACGGAAAATGGGGGGTGGCGGAAGGGGGCATGACAAAAGGTATTTGCGACGATTACAAACCGTCGCTTCCCTGTAGCGACGGCTAATGAATAGTTTTTGCGACAGTTTAACCTGACACAAAAAAAGGGGGAAAAACTTCATTTTTAGTGACGATGTTGATTGCCATCGCCAAAAACCTTTTTAGCGACAGTATTTGCCGTCGCAAAAAGTATTATTAGCGACAGTCTAAAACGTCGCAAAAAATATATTTGCGACAGTTGAAACCATCGCAAAAGATTAGAACTAATATGTATATGTAACAGGTTAACCCGTCGCTAATAAAATGTAAAGAAATGATGATTACATTAGCGACTGTTTATTATTGTCGCAATAAAATTATTTTTATAAAATTATATTTTATTAAATTTTCCCTATACAAATTATTAATATTTTTTAAAATACATTACATCCACATCCACATCCACATCCACATCCACATACACATTCACAAAATCATATAGCAAGAATAATATATATGTACCTTGTAACAATTGTCAACTAAATATTCTTTACAAAAATATATAAAACAACCTCCAACAATACTAATAATTTTTTATATTCAAAAACTCAAATTTTTAGTATCGACAGTAGAAATAAAAAAAAAACAAAAAAAAAAACATATATATTGTAGCTTGTTTTGATATCAATAGTAAGCTCCAATATCAATATGCGAAGATATCATCACGTACTCAAAAAGGTTGCATCTGCAAAAAGAAACAAAAAAAAAAATTATCATTTACAACATAATTAATTTCAAGCTTATAGAAAATGTAAAACATTTGATATTTTTTTCTATAAATAAATAAATAAATAAGATTGTAAACTCCAATATCGATATGCGAAGATATCATCACGTACTCAAAAGGGTTGCATCTGCAAAAACAAAAAAAAAACAAAAAAAAATCATTTACAGTATAATTAATTTCAAGCTTATAGAAAATGTAAAACATTTGATATTTATTTTAATAAATAAATGAACAAGATTGTAACATATACATGAATCGAGCGCCACACAATGTATCTTCTAACAGCTTCTCCAACTGTACTTAGACATCGGGATGTTGTTTCCAAAAGAGCGTTCGGCTTGTTCACTTTTAAGACAAAGACTTTGCAATATTCAGGGCCAATTGGGATAAGAAATTGTTAAATATTTGGACTTGTGCTCGATTGGGGTTGGGAAGTATCCAACAAGTATCGTGTTGTGTTGGTGTCCGACATGGTATCCGACACGACACATCACCTTCTTAGAAGTGTCTATGCTTTTTTAGGCTAGCAGGCTCCTCCTAAAGAAAGAGAGACAACGATGTGCTCAAACAATGTTCAAGTGAAATGTGAACGGAGAAATCCAAATGGGATTCAATCATCTACTGTTACCTTCTATATCATACATGCACGTCCCGAATCCTAATCACTAGCCTCTAACAGCCATTTGAGAATCACAACTAGGGGCATAACATATTTGATCAAAGCTGTAAATGTAGCTTTAGTCTTGGGAGCAAGTTGATAGGAACCAAACCCTGCCAAACATGAGACACCAACACCCATGACCTAAGGGGAAAAGAAATGCTCATAGAGAACTTGTTTCCAAGTCGTATATATTCCATTCAGATGCCATAATTTAAAGATAGTAATTTCACATGAACTTGCAAGAAAGTAAAGCCAGATTAGTACTTCAGTTCACATCAAGAACATTCACATAAGTTTGTCCATAAAAATATCAAGGCACAAGTAGACGATTTTCATGATAACAATTGTTCAAGTCCACATAATTATTCTACTTTTGAGCTGCTGCTTAATGGTCACGAGTCATTCCCTCCTATTTAGTGAAGCCAAAATTGAGAATGGAGCCAATGATGGCAGCTGAAGAGAAGTATTGCGTATGAAAAAATGTAAACATGCAGCAATATTTTAGCCCATAATCAAAATTCTCAGTATATTTGATGTCAATGTAAATCCAGGAGCAGGATTATGGAGCGCGAGTATCATGATTGATTCAGTGTGTCAACAAGAGTAAAAAACAAGGACTTCTAAAACTGTCGTATTATGATTGATTCAGTTTTCAACCAAAAACAGGAGAATAAAAGATGAAAATAAAATAATTCCGAAGACCAAGACTAGAGTGTCAGTTTACAGTTGCAGAACTTATGCCTTCATAGTTAACAGGGCCTTTCTGAAGCTTTGGGTCTGTATCTGTAACGTTCTCCAAATGTTTCAGCACAGCCTCTCCATAATCCTGGAAGGACCTGAAAGCACCAGTGTATTAATTAAGCCACTATTACGCGAAGGCATTTTCAGCCAACAATTACAAAATACAGTAGCATACCCTCCTTTAAGATCTGGATGACTTTGATCAATCTTTAGTCTAAATTCAACAGTAACAGTAGGTTCCTCTAGACCGTCTACCAAATCAGTCAAAACTTTGCTGCCGCCACCTACTCCTGAAGCTCTGGCAGATACAAGTTTATTCAAGAGCTTCACCTGCAAGTAGTGCCAAATGGAAGAGGGGAAGAAGTAAGAGGAAAAAGAAAATATTGCAAAAACATAATGTCAACTTTGCACAATGGATAAATTTACCGTGTTAGGGGAAAAAAAAGCCTATGTTGCATAGTGAACTGCAAGTGTAGAATGTTAAATAAATTTCATAACCACAGTTGCAATTCAAGCCTACCATGAGATATGCACCATCATCAAGCCAATGATTTTCCTTCAGAGCTCCATGGCCACTGGTTTCAGTAGCCAAGTGAGACTCCTCACCAACCGAGTTCTGTAAACAACATTTCCTTTAGATATAAAATCAGGTGCAGAGTTACATACTAAACAAAATGTACAATGAAAGAAGTATATGTAGTTGATGCTATCATGAACTGTATAATTTCCTTTCTGGTTTTCCTTTTATCCTCTTCCATCAGTGCAGACAAAAACTACCACTAACGTGCTAAAAGGGTCCCAGGTGAAAACTGGACAACAAGGATCCATCTAACAAGAAAGCAAGCCCCTCAATTAAGTAGGAACCACTTTTCTCTCTAGATATCATAACATGAGAGGTGTGGGGTTGCTGTTTAAGAAAGGATCGTTGAAGGCCTAGGGCTAATAGTACTTTTTGCATTTCTGTTGAAAAGCCAAAGATCTAAATAATGCACAGCCACACTTTCAACTCTGCGATTCAACTAACCCTGGTGCAATACCATCTTTAAAGAATCAATCTTATGAGCTCATATCACAATCAGATGCTTTACTTTTAGTTCCTAGTTTTTTTATGATGTATTTTATTTCCTTACTGAAGACATTTTCTCCTTTGGTTGTACTCTCTTTTTTGGAAGATAAAAGATTTCAATCTATGAAGCAGAAAGTTCAGTTGGACACATCACTTGTTGGTTCTAAGAAAAGTTGCAAGTCATGTACACAAGAATAAGTTCTCATGATGCCTCTGGTAGTTGTTAAGTTCAAGACATTCTCAACCATAGTTTCTCTTAGACTTGTAAATGTGGAATGCAAAGCTCCATGAAATTCATAAATTGTTTCACAATGAACATTAAATATTTCCAAAGAGTAGCAAGTAGTAGCAGTAATGAGTACCAGACGAATTGCTTCATCAATGACATTTTTGTAGCCTCTTTTGAACCTGTGGTGCTTTCCTCCTGTGAGAAATTATATTAAGTTATGAGCACATTAATCATAAGAAAGGAATCAAGCAATCTCATTACTCTTACCAAGTTTCTTTTCGATAAATGTTGTTAATCCATCTGAAGTAACGCTGTCTGTGACAATTGTTGTTCCTGGATGCTAATAGAACAAAACACAAAGTGAATACAACTCACAACAAATACTTTTTTTCCCCCCTCATTTGGGAAGATTCAACGGGACCCAAAGTTCAGGATGTAAACAACTACAGTTTTATATGGACAACTAACTAAGGAAACTTACTTCCTCAAGAACAATGGCTGACATTAATGCAATCAGACGATTCCGATTGAGCTCACGGTCGCTGGAATCCACAGCAGCAGATCTGGGAGAAAGACATAGTCAGGAAAATACATGACATGCATACTAGATTAACGCATGGATTGTAAAAATCGTTACCTGTCAACATCCGTATCAAAGATAATTCCCAAATCAGCATTGTTATCAAAAACTGACTGGGTGATAGCTTTCATTGCTACCTTGTCCTTCGGGTTAGGAATATGATTGGGGAATAAACCTGACATCAAAATTGATTTATCCTCGTGACATGCAAATATAACACTCTCCCTATATTTTCAGTATTAATATTACCATCCGACTCCAAGAACTGACTGCCAGTAGTAATTGCCCCCAGAGGCTCAAGCACCTTTGCCTGATATCCAATAAAAAATAAGTCTTATTGTTAATTTAAGGAATAAGTGGAAAAGGCATCAAGTTTATCGAGCAGAAGACAATTCAGGAGCAAATATTGCCAGTAATTCCCAAAGGTATGCCATAATACCAAATTGTTTCAAAATTAAAGTACACATTTCTTTTTCTTTTTCCTCCTATTGCTCTTTGCACTATCAATATCTACTTTTAGATTTTCACCAGCTTATTTCAAGATGTTCTCAATCAGAATATACATTTTGATATTGCCAAATAATTCTCAAAAAAGGATTTTTACTATGTATGAAGCGGTGAGATTTTCATTTTTGTCATCCTTGAAGGTATTATTGTAGCCTACTGACACCAAAAAGTTGAAATGAGGTCATTTTAAGTTGTTTCAGTTTTGTCAACTTATATTACTAAAGGAAGAAGAGGCAATATTTTTACTTCTAAACCGTACATTTCTTTTTTGGGCTACCTCACAGCTCAGTTAGTTAATATTTTATAGGAAACAAATTTGCCAAGATATATAAAAAGCATATTAGAGAAGAGGCACCTCTTCAAAAGAAGAGAAGATAGAAAATGAACCCCCAAAAAAATAGTAAAAAACAAGCATGCCTAAGAAAAGGACTCGAGAATAATTGAGTTTTAACACAAAAACTCTGTAGTAGAGGCAGCCATTTTACCTAAGAAATTTGCTTCCTGTAATCCTATCAACCGACTCATGAATTCTATACCCATAAATGAAATGAAATAAAATCAAGAATCCGGTTATGAAATTAAGGAGAAGTACGAGAAAAGTACCGAGATTGGCAACTAGAGAGGCAATGACATCACAAAATAAACAACCTGACCGATCATAGGCGGCAACGACGATGCCAAGGATGCTTGATCATTTTGGTGGCTTTAGATTGATCATTCTGAAATTGAATTAGGTACTTAATCTATTTGTATATGCAGATATCTCTGGATGCCTCAGTGGTCTAGTGTTCTCATATGTACACTATATGGGTGACTTTAGCCAAAAAATATGTATAAGAAATATTCTCAACACAAAAAATTAGAAATGAGACCAGAAAAAAAAAAAAAAAAAAAAACCAGGAAAAAAATTCAAGTATTTTGTTCTGTTTAATATATGTAGCAGTAGTGATGCAAGTCCCACACAATTATCAGATTTGTAGATATGATGGCAACACAGACAAGCATTTAGAATTTGGATTGTGAACTATATATTAAACATCTCATTTGATCAATAGTTTTCCTCATAAGATCTTGATTGCTGGTAAAACAATTAACATAAATAATTGTCTCTTTAAAGTATACAAGATTACCCTGCACATTCAATAAAGTCAATCAAACACATATAGCAATAGTTATTTTAACAAAGCTATTTTAGATGAACTTAAAATACAATTATGATTAACGAATCGAAGTTGGAACAAATATACATTTAGTGTCCATTTAAGTATAAAAGAGGAAAATTTCAAAACAATCCATAAAAATTGTCATATCTACAAACTGAAAAAAAGAAGAAGAAGAAGAAGAAGAAGAAGAAGAAGAAGAAGAGGTAAAGATTAAATAAAAATAACATATTGATTTTATTACATTAAACAGTTTCCAGATTATTCATAAATACTCAGAGATTTCTAAATGTAAGGCATAACTTCTCTATTACCACTTCTCCAAAATTATATTATCATAAAATTAAGAAAGACGCTTACCTACTGATGTGAATGGTGGCAAGCTCAAGTATTTGGAACAAGAGCTCTTGGAAGAAATAATGTCATCTTCACTGCTAAATCCACTTAGACAATCTCGAGGCTGCAATAAGTTAAAATATCAAAACAGGCATTAGAGTTTCTTCAATGTCAGGAAAATCAGAGACAAATGTGAATCAAAACAAAGATCCTCTGAAAACAAAGAAATCAAAAGACCCATAGAACATTTGATGAACAATACCAATTTATTCAAACACAAAATTCACCAGTTACCAAGAATTTGAACTTTAAGTAGGTTCATAACAAAAGAGTACACAAGAAAAGTGGTTATAATTTGCCCAAAGTCTCTACTTAAACTATTACGGTAATTGGGATCATGTTTAATTTTGAGTTAATTCAATACCCACCAATTTCATTGTGAGGTTCTTATTTTCAGTGGTTACCAATAACGCAGTTGATTCAATTCCAAAAGCAAATCAGATTATGTGGATCAAAATATATTAAAAATCTAAAGAGGTTTTTTATTTGAAGGTTTGACAAAGAAAAAAGGGCTTGATGCAACTAAGCTGTATTCTAAACATCCAAAATTAAGAACATTAGAATATTAAAAAAAAAAAAAAAGAATGATATAATGAGAGAAGAAATCATGCCCATATTTTTAAAAGTTGTAAAATTTCCTCTAGAGATACAATATAGACCAGATTATGTTTAAAATTCGTCTAGAGCTAAGATTTATAGAAAAATTCTCTCTTTTTTATTTTCACTTTAATTTTTATAGGTTCTACCTGCAGATCAAACAACACAAGCATAGAATTCTAAAAACACTGGAGACATTTGAATTTAAAAAACGTATCTGATATCTTAGGGATCTGAAGTGATACATCCCCTTCCAAACGCAGGCTCTTTTAGGGGCAATGATCCACATGGTATTGTGGAAACTGCAACACACACTCTATCTCCAACATAAATTTATTGCCAACATAAATTTCCAAAATCAACCAAAAAATGTTAAATTTACTAGATTTGAACTTGGAATTGAATTGAAACATACCCGAATAAACAATGTAGAAGAGTTGGCTCTCAAGACCTTGTATTTGAATTTAAGATCGTGACTTGATTCTTGAATCCGCAAAAGCATCCACCAATCCAACACCACAAAACAAGCCAACAACACAATCACAACCACCACAACGCCTTTCATTCGCTTCTTCATAGCTTTCCTCTTCACCCCTCTTCGTTGTTTCGATTCGGTCACAAACCCTAACCATTCCAAAATTCCAAACCAAGAACAAGAGAGACGGTGCTACATATGCTATTGTTGCCGCTGCTACAGACGCTGTTGTTGCTGCTGCGCGAGCAAGAGTGAGACACAGAGTGATGACTGGGTGAGAGGGAAAGTCTGTGCGAGCAAGAGCGAGAGGAAAGAAGAGGGTTACCTAGATGTTGTTGTTGATGCTGCAAGAGAGATAGAGTGACGACTGGGTGAGAGGAGGGAGAGAGCAGTGAGATTAGGGCGTCTTTTTTTTTTTGATCTCAAGAGATAACAGAGAATTTGGGAATATCGGGAAAGAGGGAGAGTGGAAGGGGGTTTTGGCGCGAATTTAGGAATTACTATTTGTGACGATATTAAGGCCGTCGCAAATGAAAAGAAAAAAATAAAATTTTGCGACAGATTGCCAAAAGAGCGTCGCAAAAAAGGAAAAAAAAAATTAAAACCATAAAAATTTTGCCACGTTTAACTTACCGTCGCATATAACCTTAATTTTTGCCACGGGCTAATTTTTTCTGTCGCAAAAACTATAAATTCCGTGACGGCACTTAAACCGTCGCAAAAAACAAGCTTTTGCGACGGTACTTAACCCGTCGCAAATTGTTCCGTGTCAAATGTCCCTTTTTCTAGTAGTGTTTGTGTTTAAATTCTTTGCACTACATGCTATAGATTCATGTTCTAGGAATTGTTGATTGTATAACTACATGTGGTATACTTATGTCAATCTCTTGAATATAATGAATCGAAATATGGAGACTAGATAAAGATATTAATGATGGGGTGTAAGATTTTATTTACATATAATGGAAGTGATTAATTGGAAACTAGCTCATATTGATGGATGGTTTTTATTCCTTTCCCTCCAAGATAAAAAATAATATGCTATTGAGAAGAAAGAAGAGACAGAGCGGGAAGTGGTAATTGTTCAATGTAGTTGTAGTTAAGGCTGCATTAAAATAGCACTTTTTTTTTTTTTTTTTTAAATCTACTGAAGTTACTAAGATAGGTTTTGGAAAAGAATAGGCTTCAGTGCCTCTGTCTCTAGTATTGATCCAGGTCAGCTCTTTGAAAGCTAAGCAACTTGAGAGGAATTGAAAGCTAAGCATCTCATTCGAACGGTAAGCTACAACTAAGAAATATTTATATAATATAGAAGAGCATTTTCGTAGTTTGTAACATAATCGTTTCGGATCTCCCATACCATCTTATTTTTTACCATAAATAGGTTATTCAATTGAAACTGATTCAGACGTTAAGATACAGACTCTAGGTGCAGCTGCTTCTTTTGTCTCATCCAAGGTTCTAAATATCGGCCGGTACGTTCCGTACCGGCCGGTTCGTACCGAAAAATAGGAGTGCCGAGTCAGATACTCACCGGTATACCGGTGAGAATGAATTTCGCGTCCGTAGCGGCTAGTTCCTGATACATATCGGCCTGAATCCGATACGTGAGCGATACAGTTCCGATACAGTCCGGTACGGCTGAAAATGGAGCAAAGCACCAGCAAAACAAATTGAGCAAAGCAAAGCACGGCTGTATTTGTCATGCTCTGTTTTTTTTTTTTTTTTGGCTGAATAAGTCATGCCTTTTACTTGTTATGCTCTGAATAAGTCGTGCCTTTTCTTTTGGCTGAATGAATAAGCAAAGCACCATCATTGAGGATATTCGCAGATTAGCTTTTCAGTGTAATCTATCCCTTTTGTGGACTCCCCGTGAGGCTAACAAAGCAGCTCATTGGACTGCAAGGGCATTTCTTAGAGGTGCTCTACCCCCTAATTGGCTGTGTAACCCCCCTGAAGGGCTTTGTAAGGCTTTGGCCATGCTTTCTTAATATATTCGAGTGTTCAAAAAAAATAAGCAAAGCACCTATATTTGTTGTTGTTGTTGTTGTTTTTTTTTTTTTTTTGTGGTTATTTTTTATTTATATTATGGTAGATTGTTTGTATTTATTTTATTATTTATTTATTTCTTTCTTTCTTTTATTTATTTATTTATTTATAGTAGATTGTTTGTATGCGATTATGACTGAAACGAATGATTTATTTTCATGTCCCTCTTTCTCTTATTAATTTGTTGTGCATGTGGAAGTATTTGTTGTGCATGTGGAAGTATTTCGTTGTTGAAAATAAGTAAAAAATATTTCCACATCAATTTTTATATTAAAAGTTTAACATATATGCCAAATAAAAGCTTGAGACTAAAATAAATACATATCATTTAATTGAATATGAGTCAAAAGTGCCTTTACATATCAAAATTTTGATTAAAATGTGATAAATTAAGGCTAAAAGAGTCGAAAAAATGCATAAAATTGAGTTTTAGAGGGATTGCTAATGATTTTTGAAATTTTACAGCCGCGACACCCGATACCCGATACGTACCGGTCGATACTCCGTGATCGATACCGTTACGTTACCCGATACCGCAATTTAGAACTATGGTCTCATCTTCTCTCTAAGTTTATAGCAAGCTCTGACCTCAAAAGGTGATTCCAATGGCTATCAATCAAACCATGGATCCGATTCCGTTAAATGCCCACCCATCTCTCTTTGGCCTAAAAGAAGTTAAAGACTTCGGAGCTCACTTTCATACCCATCTAGAAATGAGAAGGCTAAAGACCGTAGGCAACTAAGAGACAACAAAAGTCTGAGACATATGCAGAGGACGATCCAACATCTAGGAGTGGGTCCAATCTTGAAGAGTGACATTAAATGAGTGATTTTTCGTGTGAAATAACTTCTTCAAAGTGTCTTTCGTCCAACCACTTTTTTTGTAGTTAGCAGACTCACTCCAGGCAATGAGAAAAAGATAAGAACTCAGGAGGTAATTGGGTCAGATGAGTGCATGGTTTTTATTCCTTTCCCTCCAGTTGGCCAAAACAAACTCCTATTCTTGGCTTTGGAGGTCTCTTCTATTCATATTAAAAAAAGTCAGTGTGCGGTCCCAAAATCCCCTCCAAGACTTCTGCTTGACTGCCTGTAGTGCTATATTGCTTAAATCAGATAGGAAGCTCTAGTCATTAAGCAATAGAGGGTATATTCATTAATGAAAAAATAAAACAATGTGGGGGTTTATACCTCACTTTGTGTTATTCTACTTAATAATTAAAATGCATAAAACTCGATCATCTCCTTCATTCTAACCCTGTTCAGAAAGAGCTCTTTCATTTCGTAAAGGCAATATGAATGGACTAGACTTGGCACTATGGTGGTGCAGAACTAACTTGCTAAGATCAATAAGATGTCAACATAAATTTCAGAACATAAACCTTACACTTCGGATCATTTACCATGTGTATTATCAAGAAATCAAGACAAAATGACATACCTGAATCCATTGATGAACGGTTAAACGGAAGCGTGATTATCAATAAACTCTTTGTTATTGATTATGTTATTGCCTTCTAATCCTTTCCCCTTTGGTGCCTTATGTTTCTCCTTGAGAGGATTTAGAAAAAATGGCAGTGTTCTTTTTCCACTTGGGAAGGAATAGGGACCATAACCTTTTAAAGGTTGTAATTGGTTTTCAAAACTGAAAGGTTGTGGAAGTTCAAAAGGAATGAAAACCAACTTTAACCATTATTGGTTTTAATTTCTATTTATTGGTTTTCAAAACTGAAAGGTTGTGGAAGTTCAAAAGGAATGAAAACCAACTTTAACCAATATGTTTTAATTTCTATTTCTGCCCCTCATAGAAATAGAAATTATACAACTAGTATCTACACATTAGGTCCATAACACATATACCCTTAAGCCTATTAACTAAATTGAATCACTTAAACTGTAGGCTTCTTATAAATGATAACACCACATTTAATTATGTGGTCCCATTGAGACATTATCTAACAATCTCCCACTGGACCACATATGTATCCTGAAAAATGTGCTTAACTTTAGTGAGCTCAGAAATTTGTTATCATAACTTGAGGGTATCCAAACAATCTTGTCCATTAACTATATTAATATAGGATCAAAGCGGTCTTCGTTACATCAATCGTAACTCGACCCACCAATGGTCACGTATACTAATACAGCTAAATGACATAGATCAATCATGGATGCGTAGCATGGAAATTACATGTGATGTGATCCATACATGCCTATTTCCAACTGGTCCTACTTAACTTTATTGAGATCAATACTTCACAATACGTAACAGAGCGTAATAAACTGAATAGTTCATTTCTGCAGAAATTAATCTAATTACATAGATAAAACTCAAGGCTGACATAAAGCAGTAATATAAATACAAATTCCCACTAAACCAGAATGTTCTCAAATAGAACAACACCCATCTGAGCAGTGTGCTCATGAAAGACCTTGGGTGGTAGTCCCTTCGTAAGTGGATCCGCTATCATGGAGTTTGTCCCAATGTGCTCTATGGAAATCTGTCCACTCTGCACTCTTTCTTTTACAACTAGGAACTTGATATCAATATGCTTTGATTTTGTCGAGCTCCTGTTGTTATTGGAATATAAAACTGCAGACTTATTGTCACAATATAACTTAAGTGGTCTTTCAGTGCCTTCCAAAATACGCAACCCAGTGACAAAATTCCGCAGCCATATCCCTTGGTTTGATGCCTCATAACATGCTACAAATTCTGCGGCCATGGTATGACAACATCTCAAGATACCTAGCACAACATTAATACCAAGCCTTTGGGTAGTGATATTAACTGTAAGTGGTATTCTTGTTGTAATGATCAAACATTGACAATAAGTTATGTCAAATAACAAATCTATCTTTTGATGGATTTATTATTCACATTAGGTTTTCTTGACAATTGGCACATGTTTATCACCACAAAATGTGTGTGTAATTCTGCCAAGTATTAATCATGTCTTTGGACCGATAAATACCCGCATGAGATACACAGACATGAACATCAAAACATTCCATATAAAACAATCTAGACAAGAGAGATCACTTTACAATTCCAGAAACCAGATTGCCATTTTCACAGAACAAAACAGGAAAAAACAGAATTTACATCCATAAGAAAATTCAGAATCTGATTCCAGGAAACTAAATAGAATGAATAAAGCATATCAATTCTGATAAGACACATGATATGCTGCTCTGATACCAATTGTCAACATAAATTTCAGAACATAAACCTTACACTTCGGATCATTTACCATGTGTATTATCAAGAAATCAAGACAAAATGACATACCTGAATCCATTGATGAACGGTTAAACGGAAGCGTGATTATCAATAAACTCTTTGTTATTGATTATGTTATTGCCTTCTAATCCTTTCCCCTTTGGTGCCTTATGTTTCTCCTTGAGAGGATTTAGAAAAAATGGCAGTGTTCTTTTTCCACTTGGGAAGGAATAGGGACCATAACCTTTTAAAGGTTGTAATTGGTTTTCAAAACTGAAAGGTTGTGGAAGTTCAAAAGGAATGAAAACCAACTTTAACCATTATTGGTTTTAATTTCTATTTATTGGTTTTCAAAACTGAAAGGTTGTGGAAGTTCAAAAGGAATGAAAACCAACTTTAACCAATATGTTTTAATTTCTATTTCTGCCCCTCATAGAAATAGAAATTATACAACTAGTATCTACACATTAGGTCCATAACACATATACCCTTAAGCCTATTAACTAAATTGAATCACTTAAACTGTAGGCTTCTTATAAATGATAACACCACATTTAATTATGTGGTCCCATTGAGACATTATCTAACATCAAGATCTATTGAATCCTCCCATAATGTAGACTACTGACCTGGAATCTCCAAAGGTTAATTATTTGGGGCATTATATGCAGGTTCTTCACACTTTCAAAATAGTAATAGATGGTAGATTACATGGACCGAACAAGCAAAAAAGCATTACAATTTAATATCAGAGTAGGACTTTCCTTTAACTCTCTATAATATGTACAAGTCATCATGCATACATGAGAAGTTGTAGTTTTGAATAAGGGTCTTTGCTTTTAAGTACTCTGATGGCAATTGTTTTTGTGAATATATACCTCCCAAAATTCAGGTTTTAGTTCTTTCCCTTCTACTTCTTATCACACATTAGCTTGATAAGAAAAATTCATATGCTATATATTTGAGTTCACATTTTTTCCTAATTCCAATTGGACAATGTCGTTCAACTTATCTTTCAGTTTATAGACTTGTTCCAAAGAGTTGATTATATGAACCCCAATCACTTTATTTGATTTCAAAAAATTGAGCTCATTTTTAAAAAAACTAAATTTTTTATTTTTCGTATTTTTTTTGTTTTTAGTCAAAAAATTTAATTTTTAAGAAATTTTTTTATTTTTTAGATGCACCTCACCTAAATATACTTAAAATATATAATATTTACGAAAAAAATCTTTTCAAAAATCATTAAATGCAAAAAAAAAATAAAATATATATATAATATATATATAAAATTCAGTACATTTTCGTATTTTTTGAATTTTTAAAATATTTTTCACAAACATTTTACTTTTTAAGTGAATCTAAGTTATGTGCATCTAGAAAGTAAAATATTTGCTTAAAATATTAAGAAAAAAAAAACTCATTTTCAGAAAATCAATTAAAACAAAACAAAACAAGGTGAATAATATTGTCTATTTGGACTATACCCTCACAATTTTAAAATATGTTATTACTAAGAAGAGATGTGAATTTACATTCAAAATCGTATTTTGTTTGGTTTAGAGTTTTCAAAAATAGTTTTCTAAGTTTTCAATTCGTATTTTTATATTTTTATTGATTTTTAAAATATTTTAGTTAATTCTTTTTATTTTTTAGATTCACTTAATCTTGAATATTTAAAATATACATAATTGAGAAAATAGGTGATAAATCCATATTCCTAACCGTGTAAGTTATTGAGGATACGGGGTGATTTTATTAGGGACATAAGGGCCTATTTCATTAATCTATTGGTCAAAAGTTCATACCCAAGATTTAACAAATTTAGTTCCATAAATACCAGCTATCTATCCAAATTATTTTTACACATATTTGTCCAAATTAATCTATCTGTCAAAATTATTTTAATATTTTTAATTTATCTGTTGAAAATCTTTTAAAATATGCATTTTTCTTATTTGTCCAAATTGAATCTATTTTATCTGATCAATTTTTTGAACCTATCTATCCAAATTATTAACCTATTTGCTCAAATTTTATTTTATCAATCCTGATTTCTCTTCTTATCTATTCTAATATTTTTGCTATTGGTACAAATTGAATCCATATGTGCTAGTTTTTTTTTAATCTATCTGTCCAAATTAAATAAACTGAACTTGACTCTATCTATCCAAATTAAATCCACAAATCTCTCTCTCATCTTCTCTCTCTCTTCGATGGGATGGACTCTTCACTAGCACTGTTTATTCATCTTTATCTATTGGACTCTTCACTCTTGTTCTTCAAAGTGATAACCCATTCCGACTCTATCTTATAGCAATTTCACAATGCTATATATATGTAGAATATATATAATATTAAAATGTTGGTAGATAGGCACAATATTTAAATCAATACTTATAGTATTTAGATAAGACATAGATGGAAGAGTTAAGCCTCAACTTGTCAACATTTTTTTTTTTTTTTTTTTTTGATCGGCAAAAGAAAACTTTATTGATGAACCACATATAAAAACATATGATAGACAACATCAATAAAGAGGAGCTTGGAGCTATAATGAGCTCCAACCTCCTAGTTGGTGAGAGACCAACACAACACAAAAAACAAACAACTGAATATACACCCATCCAACACAAAAACAAACAACTGAATTGACAGCAGCACAATCACTTGAGAAGCAGCTCCAGCTCTAACTAATAGAGCAGATAAGAGGCAGATAAATAGCAGAATCACCCTTTCAGATGTTACCAATTTCCCAGGAGCAGAGCAAAACCAGAGCTTTCAGATGATTTCCAATACCACAAGAGCAGAGCAAAACCAACATTGGACAGCCACCAGCAGCAAAGCAAAAACATATGAGAAATTCACCCCATAGAAATTCAGCCCATAGAGCTTCCAAGTTCTGTTTGAACAGTGCAGACATCCATTTTTCTGAGTCATGGATTTGTAATGCTAAATCCAAAATTCACAAGAAGATGATCCCAAAAAATCTGTTCAATCCTACAGCAGCCCTTCATCCAAACCAATCTCCAAGATTGTTAAAACCAACACAACAGCATAACAAAGCAAAACAGATTCATCCCTACAAGCACCAACACAGAAACAGGCAGATCAGAATTACCTTGAGCTACAATGCCCTGACTTACCACAGCCCAACAGTCATACCAAACACATTGCCTTAAGCTACAGCAGCCCTTCAACCAATCCAAGCACCAAATCAAAACAGATTATACATGACAGCACACATTATGAGCAAGCTTGAATGTTGGAGCACATAAGCAAAACAGATCAGTCACACCAGAACAACACATCAAAACAGAACCCCTTCTAAATCAATTGCACCAGAACAGAAAAAACACTCAAAAACAGTAGTAGATAGTGTAAACCCTCGGTGCATGATGCAGAATTTCACATTTTGTAAATCATACACCAAATTACCAACTGAATAACAAAATGAAGGACTAGAAGCTCTGAACTACAATGCAATCCGTGTTTTGATAAGATCACACAACTTTTAGAAGTCCAACTGTGCCTTGTTAAAAATAATTTCATTCCTCTGTTTCCATAAAGACCAAAGCACTGCCAGTGGGATTAACTTCCAAATTACCTTCAATCTGTTAGTGCATCTAACCCCAGTCCACCATTGAATAAGATCCACTACTGACCCCGGCTGCACCCAAGATACACCCCACCATCCAAGAATATTAGACCAAACTCTCCAACTGAACATACAACACAGCAGCACATGGGACGCAGTTTCCCTTTCCTTCATGCAGAAAACACAATTAACATCAGAGTTGGCACTTAGGATCCCAATTCTTTGCAAAAAGGTAGAAGTCTTGATCCTCCCTTTCCATGCTAGCCAAGCAAAAAATTGCACTTTCGGAGGTGCAGCATTCTTCCAGATGAGATCCACCACTTTTGTAGGCATATTAGATGGTAACTCACTCCACTTGTAGACAGACGATACAGTAAAGATACCCGATCTGTCAGCAGCCTAAGACAACCCATCTAGCACACCATTCCTGAGCTCTGGAGCAGTTTGTATTAACTCCTTCATCCTCCTCAACTCTTCAAGTTCCCATTGAAACAATGCTCTTCTGAAAGACAAATCCCACTCCCCATCTCCATTGCTCTCGCTGTTAATCACTGCCACTGATAGACCTTTATGTATAGACAAAGAGTATAATCTAGGAAATAAATTCTTTAAACAGTCAGTACCAACCCATTGATCCAGCCAAAAGCTTATGAGCCTCCCATCCCCAATATTAATCTTTGAGTTGGCCTTAAATGACTCCAGCAACTCTGGACACTTAATAGCAACCCTCAAAATGTCCCTCCACACCATAGAATATCTGGAATTTGCATCTTGAGCTAGCCACCTAGCACCACCATTCTGTGGGTACTTACTAAGAATCACTTGTTTCCAAATAGAATCAAATTCACTCCCAAACCTCCACCGCCATTTGAGAAGAAGGCATTCATTCATGATTCTCACCTTTTTAATACCTAAACCCCCGTTACTTTTGCTTAGAGTAATTTCCTCCCACTTTACCATGTGAATTTTCCTTCTAAGTTCATCGCCCCCCTAGAGAAATCTGGACTGAATTCTATCAATCTCTTTGGCTACCCCTTCAGGCATTCTAAACAAAGATAAGTAATACACTGGTAGTGAAGCCAGCACAGACTTGATCATTGTCAATCGACCAGCAAAGGAGAGAAGCCTACGCTTCCAAGAAGCAAGTTTTAGTTTGAAATTATCAATGACAGGTTGCCAAGACCTTCTCCTCCTTGGATTAGCCCCCAATGGCATCCCTAAATACTTCAAAGGTAACCTATGATGCAGGCAGTTCAATATGGCAGCAAAATCTTTGGTAAGGTCTTCATTAATACCAACACCACACACTACACTCTTGTGATAATTTATCTTCAACCCAGACAAGATTTCAAAACATCTCAATATTCTTTTGATATTAAGCACCTCCTCCCTCTTTGCCTCACAAAACAAAATTGTGTCATCAGCAAATTGTAGGTGAGTAATAGTAAGATCATTTGAACCAACTGATGCACCCTTGATCAATCCAGCCTGAACAGCTCTTTGTATCAGAATATTAAGACCCTCAGCTACAATGTTAAAGAGAAAGGGGGATAGGGGATCACCTTGTCTAAGTCCCCTTTGAGGACTAAACTCAGCTGTAGGTGATCCATTAACCAGAATAGAGATTTTGGCATTGAATCGTATGCTTTCTCGAAATCGAGCTTTAAGATAAGACCTTTCTTTTGCTTCTTCTTCCAATCATCAGCAATCTCATTAGCAACCAGGATACCATCAAGAATACTTCTACCCCCTATAAAAGCTAATTGAGACTCACTAATAATCTTCGGTAAAACAACCTTGAGTCTACTGGATAATACTTTGGACAGCACTTTGTACAATGATCCAATCAGACTGATAGGCCTAAAATCATCATGAACTGCATCACATCCCCTTTAATGATTTGCCAACACTTCTGGAGCATTATAAGATTAAAGCCATCAGGGCCAGGGGCCTTATTCCCATCACAATTCTTGAGAGCTGCCACAACTTCAGATTCTGTAAACTCAGCTTCCAACGCAGCACGCGCCTCTCCAACCTCAATAGACTTAAATAGACCATATAAACTTGGCCTATTAAACCATGATTCTGAAAACTGTCGCTGAAAGTGATTGAACACTTCGGTTGTTATTTCCTTAGGATCTTTAGTCAAGGCCCCATTAACCTCAATTGAGCACAGTGCATTCCTATTCCTCCTCGTGGAGGCCATGACATGGAAAAACTTGGTATTTCTATCACCTTTTAATATCCAGTTAGCTCTGGACTTCTGCAGCCATAACCATTCAACCATTTTACTCAAATTCCATGCTTCACCTTTTAACTCCCTAAGTGTAGATCTCCCTGCATCAGTGAGTAATCTTTGTTCAGCTACCAAATCCAAGACATGTATCTCCTCCTCCAGTTGCTTGAGTTTAAAATCCACCTTGCCAAACACCTCAAGGTTCCATCTTTTCAGAGCTGCTTTAAGTAATCTCAATTTCCTTAAGCATTTGAATCCAGCCCAACCATTTACATGAGATTCAGCCCAAATTTTCTGCACAAAAATCTTAAACTTTGGATAAAGACACCAGGCGTTTAGAAACTTAAATGGCTTTGGACCCCAACCTCTTTCGTCTTCCATCATTAATATAGGACAATGATCCGAGAACCTTCTTGGTAATCCCCACAATTTAAAATTAAATTTTTGCAACCAATCTGGACTAATTAAAAACCTGTCCAGCCTACTCCATTTGGGGCCATTCTAAGAGTTACACCAAGTGAACTTTCTCCCCAACATTGGTAAGTCACACACTACCAGGTTATCAATTAACTCGTTAAAGTCCTTCATACCACCACTTCGTTGGGAACAACCCACCCTCTCAGATAATGTCCTAATCTCATTAAAGTCACCACCCAAGCACCAAGGATTAACAAAGCTTCTCTTCAAATTCTTCAAAGTTTCCCATAATCCCTTCCTATTAGCACCATCAGTCGGGCCATACACATTCACAATAACACAAGCTATACTTGTAAAAAGGGTGCCAGACAAAATGATAAAATACCTGTTACAACAGCAGTCCAGAAGTTGAAACACTTGTGGATTCCAGACACACAGTAGTCCACCAGCTGCACCCTCTAAGTCCACAGCCATATAGGCCATCTGTTCCCCAGGCCAACAAGATCTGACAAATTCGTCAGTTATAGCAGGTCTCTTTGTTTCCTGAAACAGTGCCACATCCACCTTTCTTTCAAATAGAAGTTTTTTGATTTTCCTCATTTTAATGGACTTGCCTAGCCCTCTAACGTTCCAAGATAAGAGCTTCATTAAAACAAATTTACTCACCAAAACTCCACAGCAGATACAGATTACTCTGCCTTACTACCCCTTTTACCCAGCGCCTCCTTATCCTTAACTTCCAGTTCCATTAATTTCCTAGTTACTTCCTCATCCTGCCCTTTACATTTCAGCCAAAGCAACTTCCCAATCTTCAGAGTCGCTTCTGCCTCATTAAGGAGCAGCTGACCAGAACCCGATTTGCTTGCCATGGACAAAGAAATAGCTGCAGCTGCCGACCTAAAAATGGCCCTTTCCTAAAGTTCAAAACTGATCCAACCCCTATTTGTAGGTTTCCTTTTTTCTTCCTCTGATATTTCACCAACCCTTTACCTTTCTCTTTTGTAGTAGTTTTCCTTTTTTGATCTACCACTGCCGTGTACCTTGTTGTTGCTCCGAAAGGCTCCTTATCCACACTGACATAAGTTGCCTTTCCATTGCTATTTTGGACTTCATCCTCCTCTGTTAGCAGATCCTTTGGATCACTTAATTCAGAAGATCTATGGCCCAGAATATTACCACACTGTAAGCCATGGGCCTTACTTAATAACACCTCTATATTAAGCCCAGGTGCATCTTTTTTTGGCCCACTAAGACTCTTCATAAAACCTGGAGTAATAACATCATCTACTATAATCTGGTTGCCTTCAGTTTGAATTTGAAAAGGAGTTGGCCTTGATTTGACTAACTGGGACCCGCAAGCTTCAACTCCACCTCCAGGATGCTTCTGCAAGCAGTCCAGCTGACCTATCGACATGATAGTCTCCTCAACCCTAGACATACTTAGCTCCCTCAATTGTCCATCAGTGGCTGTATAGTCATCATAACCTACCCTTGGCCTCCTTGCCTCCACATCCCCTGTGTTGTCCAGCACACCACCAACGTGGCCCTCCACATCAGCTTCATCTTCACCCACCTTGCTCCCCACAATAGATCTCTGCACTTTATCCTGTTCCTCACCATTTGAAGTTGAATTTTCCGTTTGGGGTTGTTCACCATAACATCTGCATTGCTTGTATATCACCTCTGAAATCACCACCTGTTCTTCACAAACCTTGACTGGGAAGTCAACCCCCTTGCATCGCAGGATAATAGTTGTGTTTATGGACTCCATACACCTAGTAGTAATTCTCACCTTACCACTGTGGAAAGATATCATGCTGGATGTGCCCTCATCAATGCCTATGACCTCCCCTCATGTCCTTTCAATGCTACTAAACGTTTTGCAGCTCCAGAAATTCAGGGGAACACCATAACACGTGAGCCATACAGATCTTTCTTGATCAAGAATCATCCCCTGCTGCCATACCTTGACTGATTCGCTCCATGGCTGAATCCACCCCTCCATTGATTTAAGCTTCTCTTGCATTGTAGCCGCTGATTCAAATGTTAGCACAATATCTCTTCCCCCTCCATCTCTAATGTAAACATTACCCATTCCTCTGTTCTTCAATTCCTCTTTGAACTCCACCGCAAGAATTTGAGGTTTCAATCGGACAATCACACTTTCATACAGCCATCCATTGCCCTCCTCGTAAACTTGTATACTGATGTTTGAATCTGGAGCCAGCCCTAGACCACTCAATATTTGGGCATAAGACTTACCCCTTTGTAACATATTTGGAGCTCTGCTGTTTATGTCAACATCCCTTCTTCCAACCGATGTGATTACTAGTTTGTGGTTAGTCTCTTTCCCTTGAACAAAATCTGCTACCTTCACTTTCAGAGCTCTGTTATCACACCAAATGCCATGAGCTTTTTGGACCGCCATATTCGTTGCCACTGGACAAGCGTATCAGACAAACCCAAACCTTGATCAAGTCAGCTTTCTCTTTTTGTTGGAGATGAACACATCCTTCACTATCCCATAATTTGTGAATATGTTATACAACCCTTTTGGATCCATAGATTCTGGGAGATTATCCACAAAGATCGTATGAATCTCCTTACCCAGATCTGAGTGCCTACCTCCCTTACCTCTATGCTTGCGCAGAACCGGTTTCCACCCTTTATCTTCCATTTTGTGTAAAAAACTGCCTCAACTTGTCAACATAATCAGCCCAGATCCTGGCTAGAGCTCACTGGAAAGGATTAGTAGGCAACAAAGGAGATTTGTTATTCTAGACTTTATTAATGTACTAAACAATGATAAATGACTTGCACATGGGTTTGCCATTGTGACTCAACACTGGGATTTGCTTATTGACAAGGTTCATCTTCACAAGCAGTGGGCTCTTGTTGCTTAGGTCCTCTTCCTTCAACTCATAGTCTACCACTTTCTTAGCCAAGGCAATTTTCACTCTCGTCGCAAAAGGGCTAACCCAGAAGCCTAAGAGAATGATTTCGTCTGCCATTGCTGATGACGTGTAAAAACTTAACGAAAATGGAACTTTGAATAAAGAAGAGAGAATGAAGGTGTGTTTAGGGCATTGTGTACAACATCAGTTTGACCGCGACCGATCTCTTCACGGTGATTGACAGTGATTAGAGACTGTCAATGCTGATCTTCACCGTCAGTTGAAGATCCTCTATTTAGATCCACAGATCAGTTTTAAAGAGAGAAAAATGGGTTTGTTTATGGGGAAAGAGAGAGAGAGAGAGAGAGAGAGAGATATGGGTTTTACAGATAAAATAATGGGTTTGATTATAGAGAGGGAGAGTAGTGTGGGTCTATGGGATTTATTAAATTTCAACAGATAAAGCACCAATTTCAATGATATGGGATTATCCTTATGGACCCAAACAAAAGGCATGTGGATCTATGCTCTTACAAATCTATGAAATGGATTTATAGACTGAGCCCCTTATCAAATTTGTACAAAAATCTTCAAAAAGTTAATTGAATACAACAAAATACAAAAATATACTAAATTTTCATTTTTTTTTTGTTATATTTTTTTGTCTTCGATAATTTTTTTGAAGTTTTTTTTTTTCCACAAACATTATAGGTTTTAAATGTATCTAGATTTAGTATATCTAAAAAATAAAAATAAAAATAAAAATTACATAAAATATTAAAAAATTCACTAAAAATAAAAAAAAAATGAAAAATACTTTTTTTGTTTTTATAGAAAAAACAAAAACAACCAAACAATGGAATTGTTTGGTATAGATTTTAGGAGGTGATTATAGCTTATTTTAATTTGGGAGGCTGCGTCAGCTATTTCGTGTAACTTCTACTTATAGTTTATTAGGCATAAATAACTTAAATAAGTTAGAAAAACTGATTATTTGGAAGTTAGGAAATGAGTGCTTTTAACTTATGTTTTCTGATTATTAGATTTTAACTTAACAGCCAATACGGGCCAAGATCTCACCTAAATAATCATATTTGCCACTATTGTTTTCCCATGAACTCCTTATATGTCTCATTAAATTTACCAAATGCATTTTACTTCATACATTTGAAAAGTCACTATCCATTATCTAAAAATATCAAATTGTATTTTTTTTTTTTTTTTGGCTCTTTTCCCTTTTCTTTTCCTTGTCTCTTACTATATAATTTGTCTCATCAATTTTAATTTTTATCTATTTAGAAAAAATTAAGTTATATTAAAAAAGAATAATAATAAATATTTAAAGATAAAAGGGCTTTCGGTCCAAATTTAGATTTTCTTTGTCCAAAGGTCCAGACGTAAAAGTATTTTGTCCATTAGGACACGCTTAGGAAAAATGACCAAATTACCCTCATTCTCTATTCTTGTCCGTTGAATCACAAATATAGAACAAGCCGCTGAGAGAGCCATACACAAACAAAAATACTTGTGTTCTTTAAGCCATTGGAAAGTGTATTTTATTTCATTACTGTTGTTGTTGGGGTCTTTGATTTGGTGTACATTGTATGGTTGTTCTTTTCCACTTGGTTTGTCGTAATAGGTGCTTTGGAAGCCTTTATTTTCTGTTTTGGGTGTTGACACTGTACTCCAGGGGCTGACACTTGCTTTTCTTCTTATTTTCTCTTTTGTTTTTACTTCATACTGTCAACACCGGGGCTTGATGGTGTCAACACTAGGTTGTGCATGTTGCTGCATAGCTTTCTAGTGTCAACACCAAGGCTTGTAGGTGTCGACACCAAACCTATTTCAAACGTGCGTGAAACCCCTCTGCTGCAAGGTGTCGATACTCTTCTTCGAAGTGTCGACACTTGACAGGAAATTTGGGAAACCTTTGCTACGTTTTGGGCCTTTCTTTTTGGGATCTTTGGCTTATTTTCTTAGTTGACTTCGAGCAAGTATTCCACACTTTTCCTAGTACTATGTATAGGTCCTTTTACACCCTCTTTCCACACTTTTCTTTTTCTTTCTCTCTTTCCCCTCTTACACCGTAACCCACTTTCCTTTCTCTCTCAACTCCTGCTTTTTTCACACAAATCCTTAGATCTACTCACATTGGGTAATCCCCTGACCTTGCTTATTTGAGATAGATTTTAGAGCACATCAAGGGCTTCATTCTAATCTGAGCGGATCGTCATTTCACCACTTTCAACTTTGGAGTTTTTACTTCTCTTCTTCTTCCCGTGGCTTTGAGGTAGGGATTTCTTTGATTCTCTTCAATACTATGTTATAGATAGACATTTGATTACATGAAACATTATTGTTATGAGATTTTTTCTAAAAACATGAAGATGGGGGTCTAGGGTTTGAGCTTTATGAGTTAAAATTTGTGTTTTGTGCTTGATTATGTCAAATAAGTGTTATTGAGCATACTTAGAGGTAGAACTTAAAAGCCCTAATTTTTGTTTATTTAATAAGTTTGAGTAAAGAGATAAATTGATGATTCAAACATTTGTTGAGTTATATTTAGTAAAGTGAACTAACAAGGCAAAATGGATAGAGAAGGAAATCAAAAGGTTATTGAGGATTGATGTATATTGTGAATTAAAAGGAATGTCTTAACAGTTAAAGATCTATTGTAATTATTGAGAATTTAAAATATGTTATGAGTACCATGAATTTGAGTTATATTGTAATTGTTGAGTAATTTAGAAGAGCAAGGATTTCATTATTTTTCCTATTGTTGATATTCTATATGTCATGTTAATAGTTGAGGGATATTATGAGAACTCTCTTGTTTTAATTATAAGGTTTTATATTATTTACGGTTCGAGATTTTGTCCTTGGGCATCAGTAGAGGATGGTATTGTTTGTTATAGAAGGAGTAGTTGATTAAATGTGTAATCACATGATTAGACGAGAATGCTTAGTATTGATTTGATTAGTTATTATTGTGGAATGTAAAATTGCTGGGTTGAGGTTCTATTTCACTTTGAGATAGGTTTTGTTTCTTTCCAGTTCGCTCCTGGTAAAGAGTGGTGTGGTAGTTATGGCTTGACGAAGCCGGGTTATCCTATTTGGTAGTATTGTTAATTGATTTTTGTGTATGTATTGTGTTATAAGAGGTGCACCATTTGTCTTCCATGCTAGTGGGTGGTAAAACATGGGAGTACGTGTTGATGTTATTGTTGTCCCTTTTTTTTATATCATTGTGTGTGCTCCATTTTGCCCTTGTGCTTAAGGCCATAAAACATGGTATATGTTCTGGTGAGTATGATGACTTGGAATACAAGACAAGAGTATGTTTTGAACATGTGAACTTGTTTTGGAAAGAAATGTTATCACAAGATTCTTTTGAATAAAAATGGACAAATTAGAAAGGCCAAAAAGGATCTTTTGGGAAAATGTACTTATGTAAGTATATTTTATTTATGAAAAGTCACATTACTTACATAATTATAATGTCAAGCATTCATGATCATATAGCTATCTATGTATTGTTATTGTTTAAGATCATTGAGATTTCTATTGGACATTTGTGTTCATCTCACATTGCTAATTATTTTTTTCAATTGTGGATTTGAAGACTTGTTCAAAATCGAAGAGTCTATTAATTGTTGGCCCAGAGGCTTGATACCTATAGGCGAAATGCCATGTAGGGTTAACTCTTATTTTATTTCGTTTATTTTCTTACTGTAAGCCTAAAGGCACTGCAACTAACTATAATAATATATCATCATTATGTATCAAGAGAGAACATTTACTGTTATTCTTTATTTTGCATTAGCATCTATGTTATGGTTAAATGATTCTAATAAGGGTTTTAATAATAAATTCAAGTAATAAAAGTCAGGGGTGTTACACAAACCCTAGTCTCTCTTTCTTTTTCTCTCTCTCCCCTCATCTTTTTTTTTCTGTAGAAAACCATGGCGCTAAAACATGTAGTGACCCACAATATCTATCACCAATCCACAACAGTATTCCAAGAATAGTTTGATTAATATTGACAAGTTAAACCATTAAATAAATCTATTACATAACTCAAAAATTATCTCTTCCTCCTTGAACTATTTATGTGATTACATCATTGTATAAATATATTCCTCAAATAATGACAATAGTTCAATGGATAACAGATAATACCAAATATAAATATCCTAAGGCAAACATTTTCTCAAGGAGTGCGCTTGAACACAGAAAAGGTGGAATCTAGTTTCCATCACAAAAGAATAGCCCGAGGCTTCAACAGATAGCACATAAAAGAGCCTCCATGCTCCCATCCAAAAATACATCTCAATGCTAACCACCTTGGTAGCACGTCAATATCATCCCCTAAAAGATTGTTAGTTTTGGGGTGAATAATTGCCCAGTAGGAAATACCATTAACAAATTATATAATTAATCGAGATACATATGATCATACTATGCAAGAGATAAGAAAAACCCAAGTTCGTTCCTTTTAAAAACATGACATCAAACTATGTAATGTTACTAACAATTCTCATCTAAAAACATTGGCTATAAATATGCCATGGCGTCCTTATACAAGAGTCGTATACCATAAATACATATGTGTATATATATAGAGAAAATAATCTCATATTTGCTCACTCTAGAAACAGCAGGGTGTTGGGAACCTACTCTTCTACATTTGCCGACTCCAGAAACGATGGGCTCGTGGACACCTAAAATCATGTTTTCCACATTCGTTGACTCTAAAAACGGTAGGCATGTGAACACCTAAAAACCTTTCTCACATTTGTCTGACGATATGCATAAGACAATGCAATTGGGCACCTTGACTCCTCGTGTGGGTGCCAATATACGATATACAACTCAAAAACCAAAATCCCATTCACAACCTGGACTCATACGCTATTTACCCTCTTCCAATTCTTTCCAATTCCAATCATTAACAATTTAAAACCACAAGGTATAATTAATAAATGCAAATGATAAATGAGTTTCCAAAATCCCAATTTCCCTAAGGTAGTTTCAATTCACAACAATCCAACAATTTAAACATTCACAATTAAAGAGATTCTCCAAGTCATACCCATCATCATCTCAAGGTTTTGCGTTAAGAGGTTTCCAAAATTTCATATTCCAACATAAAAATCAAGTCAATACATCCAATTTCAAGATTATAAGGCCAATCGAACCAAATCCCCTTTATTGAACAAATTTGAAAATTAAGGTTTTAAGAAAATTGGGGCTTTTCCCTTTTAAGGTATTTATAGGCCAATTCTCAAAACCCATAACCCAATCATCAACATATATACATAAACTCTTCAAAGAAAATCATGAGATATAACCTTTTTTGATCAAACCCATTAGATAACATACAAATCTTCATACATCTATACATACATATATATATATAATGAAAATACCACATATGTGTCTCAAATCAAAGATTTAGCAAGTTAAAAGTATCCCTACCTCAAGATTGAAGACAAAGAATGAAGACCCAACCCTAAGCTCCAAAATGGCACGAAATAATTGGTAGAACCCAAGATCTAGGCTTCCTTTTCAACTTTCTTAAAGGATCTAAAGTGGATTTAAGGTAAAAACTAGAGAAATCAAGTGTTGTATGGTCATGGTTTTGGGGGTGGGTGCTTGAGAGAGAAAAGGTATGGAAAAAGTGAAAGAAAGAGTGTTTAGATCGACTTTTAAATGTGTTGTCCTGAACAGACCGCTTGAGCAAAGTGCACAAAATCAAAGAAATCGCTCGAGCGAACTTTCTATCGCGCAAGCGATAGATGCAAGGTCTCAGAAGTTTTGCCGAGCTATAGTGAAAATACTAGAAACCTCAATTATATGCTCAAGAGATTAATTAACTGCTCGAGCGATC
Organism: Camellia japonica; assembly: GCA_030407325.1. Lineage (NCBI taxonomy): Eukaryota > Viridiplantae > Streptophyta > Magnoliopsida > Ericales > Theaceae > Camellia > Camellia japonica. Next base: position 129,725,628 of record JAPPVO010000019.1, on the reverse strand, counting down.
TCGCCTGCAAACAGGCAAGATACTGGGAGCTTCACATCACTGCGTGAGCGATCGTTTGACCACTCAAGTGGTCTCCCAGAACAAACTGTTACAATCTACCCCCCTTAGAGAATTTCATCCCCGAAATTTCATGATTCCTGCTAACAATAACTCTGACAAACTCAAAGAAGACGAACACCATAACAACAACTCCAGTAATTACAACATCATTAATTGAAAATGAAATCTTTTCACACTTTGAATAATAACATGAAGGTCTAAGTTTTTAAGAAAGTAACACTTTTTCATTATGTCACTCCATAGGTCAAAATACATATATCCGGGGAACACAACAAATTAACAAGATTACATGTTATTAAACAAATCTGGATATTTCTCTCTGACCTCAGCTTCTCATTCCAAAGTAGTTTCTTCTATCCCGTGATGATGCCATGACACCTTGACTAGAGGAATGGTTTTGCCCCTCAAAGTTTGCTCTTAGAAATCTAAGATTTCACAGGTCTCTCCTCATAAGAAGCATCATCATCCACTCTAAGTTTGTCCAGTCTAATACATGGAAAGGATCAGGTTCATGCTTACAAAGCATAGAAATATGAAATACATCGTGCACCCTGGATAGTTGTAGTGGTAAGGCAAGATAATAGGCTACCTCTCCCACCTATTCTATAATGTCAAAAGGACTAATGAACCTAGGTGATAATTTCTCACTTCGCCCATATCTAATTAAACCCTTTCTAGGTGACATCTTCAAAAACACATGACTACCCACTTCGAAAGATAGAGGTGTTTTCCTCCGGGCAACATGACTCTTCTATCGGCTTTGAGTCGTGATCAACCTCTTCTGAATAAGAGCCACTTTCTTGGTGGTCTCATGAACTAACTCAAGTCCAAGCATGGGTGCATCCCCCACCTCGGTCCAACACACCGGTGATCTACACGGACGCCCATACAAGGCTTCAAAAGGTGTCATTCCAATGCTAGCTTAGAAGCTATTATTGTAGGCAAACTCCGTTAGAGATAAGTGCCTCTCCCAAGAACCCTTGAAGTCACATGCAAGTTTTCAACATGTCTTCTAGGATTTGGATGGTGTGCTCAGACTACTCGTCAGTTGAGGGTAATAGGCAGTGCTAAAAGTCAATTGTGTACCCATAATGTTTTGCAAACTCTGCCATAACTATGTGGTAAAACGAGGGTCTCTATCTAAAACGATGCTCACCAGAACCCCGTGGAGTCGAACAATCTCTCTAACATAAAGCTCAACCTAATAATCAATTGAATCACCCATACATATAGCACAAAAATGGGTTGACTTAGTTAATCAATCCACAACTATCCAAACCATATCATTACCCCTTTATGTTCTATGAAGGCCCAAAACAGAGTTCATAGTGATGTGCTCCCACTTCCACTCAGCTATTGGTAAGGGTTGCAACAACTCGATTGGCTTTTGGTATTCTGCTTTGACTTGTTGAGAAATTAGACACTTGGACACAAACAAGGCTACATCTCGTTTCATACCTCTCCACCAAAATTGACGACTAAGGTCGGATGCATCGTAAGGCTTGAGTGATGGAATTCCTAGAGTACTTCATCTCTATAAGTTTTCAGTACAAGAAAGAGGTCTAGATACCTGACACTCGAATCAAAATGTACCCTCAACCCCTTCTCCTCCTTTCCTTGGGATATTTTTCCTCGGATTACCTCCACTTCTGAGTCACTCTATTGCACTTTTGTGACCCGTGTTACAAGCGTTGCTTGTGCAAGAATAGTAAACAAAGTGGCATGCTCAGGAGACTCGCCCAAATGTAAGTGAAATTCACCCAGGTCACCTAACATTTCCCATTCTCTAATGGCTAGGCTAGTAACGGTACCTACAGACTTCCTATTCAAGTCATCGACCACTACATTAGCCTTTCCTAGATGATAATGTAATTTAAAGTCGTAGTCCTCTATGAATTCCATCCACCTTCTCTGACATAGGTTCAAATCTTTTTGAGAAAATAGGTACTTAAGGCTTTTATGATCTGGGAACACGTCCAATTTCTCTCTGTATAGATAGTGCCACCAAAGTTTTAGAGTAAAAATGACCGCAACTAACTCTAAGTCGTGAGTTGGATGATTTCTCTCATGAGTCTTTAACTAACGTGAACCATATGCCACAACTTTCCCTCTTACATCAAGAGACACCCCAAACCTTCTCTAGAAACATCACAATACATGATGTAGCCCAACCCTCTCTCTAGAATAATTAGAATTGGTGTCGTAGTTAATCTAGTTTTTAGCTCCAAGAAAGATCTCTCACAAGACCCACTCCAAACAAACTTTGCCCCTTTTTAGGTAAACTTAGTCAATGAGGATGCTAGGGTGGAGATGTCTTTTACAAACCACCTATAATAACTAGCAAGACCCAAAAAGCTATGGATCTCAAAGGCATTCTTAGGTTGCTCATAATTCTGCACTGCCTCAATCTTTGAAGAGTCCACAGTGACCCCATCCCCAGAAACAACGTGACCCAAAAACTTCACCTCGAAAATCCATAACTCACATTTCTCGTTAGTATACAATAGGTGTTCCCTAAGCAACTGCAAGACAACATGGAGGTGCTCTTCATGAAACTCTTTTGAAGGTGAATTGATAAGGATGTCGTCTACGAAAACCACTACAAATTTGTCGAGATATTCTTGGAAGACTTAATTCATCAAGTCCATGAAAGCTGCAGGGGCATTGGTAAAGCCAAACAGCATTACGAGGAACTCGTAGTGGCCATATCGAGCAGGAAAGGTCATCTTTCTCCTTCACTCACAACTAGTGATAGCCCGACCTCAAATCTATCTTGGAGAAACAACGAGAACCCTTGAGTTGATCGAAAAGGTCAGCTATTCTAGGTAATGGGTATTTGTTCTTAACCATGACTATATTCAATTTGCAATAGTTGATACATAATCACAATGAACGATCATTTTTTTTTTTTTGTGAAGAGAATCGATGCTCCCCATGGCAAGATACCAGGGCATATAAAGCCCTTGTCTAATAACTCTTGTAACTGCTCCTTCAAAACGAGCAACTCTGCCGACGCAAATCTATAGGCTAACATAGAGATGGGTGTCATGCCAAGTACCAAGTCTATAGAGAACTCGACCTCACGGTGAGGTGGTAATTTAGTGAAATCCTCTAGAAAGGCGTCTGAATACTCGTAAACCACTCTAGGAAATATACCTCGAATCATACCACTGCCATCGTCTATGAAAGTTACAAGGAAGCTAAGTTTGCCTTGACCACGTGGGTCATACAATGACGACAACAATCTATTGATTTTATCCCCCCGGACAAGAGAAAAAATCACCACCCGATGTGCATACAGTAACTCTCCTACAGTAGCAGTCTATGATGGCACGGTAGGAAAACAATCAATCGATGCTGATGATATCGAAACCCAACATGTCTAATAATACACAGCTAAAACGGAGTCAATGATCATCGACCTCAATCACACACCTGCGACATACCCAATTCAAAACAATTTTACCCCCAATAGGTGACTCTACCATAAGCGAAGATTCTAGTTGCTCAATTTCTAATCCCAAAATGGATGCAAATGCAAATGCTATAAATGAGTAGGATACCCCGGTATTTGTAGACACCTCATTTTGACCGGCCCTAAGACTTGGGCTCTTTCTTCCGAATACCCTATGATGAAAATTGGAATGTGCTATTTTACGAATTTCTCAGCAGAAAAGTCAAGTTTAAGCTTTAATTCTAACCTTACACCTGTTTTGGCCAAATTATTTTAGACCTATTCAAAAATATTTTTCTGAATTTCTTGTTTTCCAAAAAATTTAGCAATTTTGAAAAATAAGCTCTCACACCACATGGCAAGCCTCATGTTTTTGAGATATCACATGGCAAGCCGTGTGTTTCTTTTTGAGTGTTTGAAAATTTCATAAATACCCCCCTCATTTTGTTGTTTTGGAAGAGAGAAAAAAATAGAGAAAATTTTAAGAAAGAAAATTTTGTTTCAAAGAGAGAAAATTTTGAGAAAGAAAATTTTGTTTCAAAAAAAGAGGAAAAAATGAGAGAAAATTTTGGAAAATTTTTGTTTCACAAAGTCTTGAGAAGAGAAAATTTTGGAAAAAAAGTTTTGTTCCAATAAATCTTAAACCTTTCTATCCACTGGTATATACCACCCAAAACCACATTAAAGTTAAACCTTGAATTTCTTGCTGAGATTCCAAAGCATACATCATAACTGTGAGGGTGTAAAAAAGAAAGTTTGATAATCAGAAAATTCACCATTTTCCTTCAAAAGGTGAATTTTTGTAATCTTCTCATTTATTTTGTTATATTTTCTTTACTGTTTTAAATATGTGATATTTAGGTTAGGGAAGTGGAAGGTTGATCCTCTAATCCTTAGATTTCTTTTCATTTATTTTCTTGTATTTTCTTTACTGTTTTAAATATGTGATATTTAGGTTGTGGAAGTGGAAGGCTGAGCCTCTGTTCCTTAGATTTTGTTTTAAAATATGTGTTTAAATATGTGATATAAAAATGTGGTTTAAGTTAGTTGAGATGTAATTTCTTTACTAACTATATTATATATTATTATATTATAATAAATATATATATATATATATATATTTGGTGCGGTGATAGATGAAACACCATTCACATCTCTAATGTATGTATATATTATTTATTAATTATATTATATTTATTAAGAAATAAAAAATAAATATAAAAATAAAAAGAGAAAAGGAAAATAAAAAGAAATATAAATATTGTGTGAGGCGTCTGTGTCATTGTTGCTTCTTGCTAGTTTAAAGTGCTCAAATATTATTTGAGAGGAAACACAACACAAGGTGAGGTATTGGTAGAATAGTTAATGTTTAAGTTTCAGGTCAGGGGTTCAAAAACCCCTCTCCAGCATCATTGAATTCTTTTTTTGGACAAATCCAGTCAGTGCCACATATTAGCCACATCAGCAAACATGCCATGTCAGCGTCACAATCAGCACTAACAAAATATTATGCATCTAGACGGAATATTCCCTGTCTTGACGAAATATTGCTTTCTCTAACAAAATATTCCCCAAAAAGGTAATTTTGGATTCTTTTTTAGATGAGAAGACTTGTTCCTAGCTAAACAGATCGTTCCGAACGCAATCGTGAGGTTAGAATGGAGAAATTCTGAATATGAAGTTTTTGTTTTCTTTTAATTTGAGCGATTTGTGAGGTTTTATTTTATTGTAATATTTTCTTCCTTTCCTCCGTTATACGGATATGTAATTATTCAAGTGATGTAATAATTTTCTGCCCTGCATCTTTCTATCCCATTCTTTTACTTGCTTTCTTTATTTTTACATACACATCATATTTTTCTTTGCATCTATGTTTCATGTATCTTGATTTGGCTAAGTTTCCATCTATGGATTTAATCAATTCTTATGTGATTATGTGCACTACCTCATGTTTTGAGATGATTTGCATGTCATATGTTAATAGCCGAATTTTTAGTTGCATTTTTGTGTATGTATTGCATTAAAATCTTGAATCTAGGATCATGCATGTTTTTCTAACTTTGTTTTGTAGCTGTTCGTGGGAGTCAATAAATATGCAAGTTTTCATGCTTTAGCATCCCGCTTTTGTGTGTTTTTCTTACTGTGTTTAGCATCCTACCATAAGGCTATTTGCTTATTTGATATATCTCTATGAACGCCGGTGGATGGAGGTTGTGTTGTTCAATTTGAAATAATATTGATTTTCATGTTTGTAAACTCAATTTTTTTGAGTTGTATATCTTCAAAACTTTTTCAAAATGCATGAAAATAAATTATTCCAAAATGAATGACGTAATCTATATTTGTTTGCTTCACATAATAAATTTAGGATTTATTAAATAAATCAGAATATAAACATATAACATAAATAAAACTCATATCATGGTTTAGTAGAGGTCGATCTTTTGATCGGGTGAGCGAGGGTACTCAATTAATGACCTTCCCCTCTCATACCTAAGGTTTCAAACCGGGACATCTTTGGTTACAACAAATAGTAGCCTTGGCACAAGTCATGGGTTTCTTAATTTTCCCAAAATACTAAGTGGTGACTTTGAGATCTGATAACGTAGTCTATTTTTGACAAAGATTTTTGCAATAAAATGGATTTTCTATAAAATTTGCCAAATCTGGACTCTTATTTACGTTTCACATTACACCCGTGAGACTAGATCGAAGAAATCGAGGGTTCGAACTATTTAACATGCGCGGGTACCCCCCAGGCAATGTTATAGTTTCTAGCAACTCCATTGGAGATTTTATGAAACCTTGACTCGAACTCCATCATATGATTTTTATTTTCAATTTTATGTTCATTGTATTGCAAGCATTGGTGCGCTTGAAGTTCCTGTGTTGTCCAAATCCTAGTGGGAGCACAAGTAAACTTTTTGTGACACTATACCATCTCCGTGTTACTTTTGAGATCTTGTGTTAATACCTTTTAAGATGTATCAAAAAGGTAGCTCCACTATCTAAGGTTATCGGACTTAAAAGAAAGGCTATATTGATTCTTCCAACCTCCTGGGATCTTAAATGGTTATTAACCGAAGGACTCTTTAGTGACGTCATCTTAACTTCAAACCCCTAAGAATAGAGCTAACCCTATACATATAGTGAACTATGGCACCTTTCCAACTTAGGACTGGCTACTCTCCTATTTCTAGGATGTATGATACCACTTGTTTGAATAGTGAAACTCTAGATTATTTCAAAGCTATGACAAGGTGACCCTACCCCCCGTAGTGGTGTTTGTTATCTTTCTTGCTATGTGCTATGCATGTGATCTATACAAAGGTTCTTAAATTTAGATATGTGGTTTAGACATATCAGTTTGAGGAGGTTTATGAGGTTGAATTAATTTTTTCAATGGGGTGTACAGTAATTTGGCAGTGATTAGTTGTGCGAATTGAGCCAAAGTGCTACTGGAATTCTGATTAGGGGACTTGTTTTTGTTTCTGTTTGCTAGGCAGTTGTAGCACCATAGCTTTAGAAAAGTCGGATATCTCACAAAGTCTACCAGTGTGAATCCTTAAAACTAATGGGATATCAGACCGTTTTTGTGATCAGGGAATAACCACCTATTGATTGCACGAGCTTTATTTTGAACGTGGTGGATGGCCCACACTTAAACTGGCAATTCGAGAAAGGTTTCATTTCAAGTTCTGAATCGGATGTTAAGTCTGAGTCTTATTCCATCGAGTCTGTGGAGTCAAAGTCAGACTCGAGTTAGTCTAGTCAGTTGGAGTCTGGTGATTTCGAGAGTGATAACCTAGACATCTCTATCATGTCAAGGTCTTCTTTTATCATTTTCTTTTGAATCTGTTGTCATCACTGAGTCGGAGTTTCTTTCAAATAAAAGTCTCGTAGATTCCTCGAGATTTGCAAAATTTGATTGATTAGGAGGAAGAGAGGCGTGTTAAGCCTTTAATGGATTAGATTGTTTCAGTTAACGTGGGTACTAAAAATGATTCTTGCTTGGTCCAGATTGGTTCCATGTTGTCTTCAGAAGAACATGAGCGATTAGTCGCTTTATTAAAAGATTTCAAAAAATGTTTTTGTGTGGTCCTAAGAAGACATACCTGAAATTGATCCTGATATTGTATAATATAGAATCCTTCTTGACCTTGGGACTCGACCTCCCTTAGCTTTCAAACCATTATTCAGCATGTCCAATAATCAACCAGAGTATAAGGCTAGCATAGCCAAATTGGAAACAACCTTAGAACTAGGGGCAATAAGGTTGGTTGTGATCAGAGATTCAAATTGGATCATTTCTTAACCCAATGAAGACCAGAAAGAACAATCAAGTTCCTATCTACGACCCTAGTGGCAAATTCACATATAATTAGACAAGTTCTTACATCATCAAGTCTATCTAGTCAGAAGGAGGTATCATTCTTGTAGATTTAGATAGCCTAGAGATCTCACAACCAATCAACATGGAAAAGTTAAAAAGGTACTACCCTTGGGAGGCTCGCTGGGCCAAAAACCTGGAAGGGCGACCCAGGCAAAAGTTAGAGTAGAAAAAAAAAATGAAAAAAATGAAAAATGAAAAAACTGAAGAAAAGCTCGCAAGGTCGAAAACCCGGAAGGGCGGCTTTGGCAAAAGTTAGAGCACAAAAGAAGAGTGTTAATATCCGAGTGAGCCTTACCCGGAACTACGTAAGGCTTGATTCCTATCTTTGGGATACGTGGACAGCTTCATCTTGAAGTTCGGCCCTAACCATTTTCGACTCATTCATCTCATCCATGTTTGATTAATATATTTCTACTTGACGCGGCTGTCTTGTCCATGTTCAATTGGGATATCTTTATTTAGTTCAAGTGTCCTATCTCTTCTTTATAGTAGATCCAGATGCAAGACAAATCAAGTTTGGATTTGAGTTTGTGCATCTCAAGGGTTGATTTCATGTTGGTCGGGTAGTGGTCATTTGTGAAAACAAATTTTGAGGACTTTTAATCAAGTCGACTGATTTTCTTGAAAATTATTCCATTTTGCAAAAACAGACCATTCTTTGGACCAAAAAAAGGAAAATTTTCAATGCTCACAATTTGACTTACATAATTTCAAAATAGCGAGTGGAACAAGCGTATTAATCTAACTCTTATGTTGGTCAAAATATTTTTAGCAGAAAACCAAACAAATAGTCAAAGCGATGAACTAGGGGCACAGTCGAGTCAGTTTTCTTTCTTTCCCCCATATTCTCAAAAGTCTCCATTTATATTGTCAATCACTCACCGAAAAATGCATGATTGTTGTACAGAACCCTTTAGTTGGGCAGTTGACTGGTTGTGGTTTTTGTTTTGAATCTCGTTTTACGGCACCGTGCCCAGAATATTCTAAACCATGCTTGTAATTGTTCTACTTGGTTGTGCCTGCGGTGTTATAATCGCGCTCATGATAAAGTTTTATGTCCACAAAATGATTTTCGTGGTTAGGTGTTATGCCATTCAAATTTGCGAAACAAATTCATTTTATTAAATTTCAGGGTGAATCCCCGATTACAGCTTTCAAAACAAGAAAATTTCAAACACAAAAAGAGAAATCTGAAGCATTGCTGTTCCTTCCTAAGCAAAACCAAAAATACAAGGAGAAAAAAAAAACAAAGTACAAGCATGGTTCTCATTTTCTAGTGACTTGAGTTTTACGCGGTAACAGTTACGCACTGATGCCCCGTTTCTAGTATCGATTGCCTTGCTTCATCATCACTTTCAGGAAGCTCTTGAAGACTATGTCTCAATATTGGCAGAGCTTCTGAAAGAGATTACTCCGAATCGAACCGCAGTGGTCGCCTGCCATTTCAGCTCCTTGTTTTGTTTCTTTAAGTTGCTAATCTCTTCTCGAGCGTCCTTATACATACACTAGAGCAAGGAGAGTTGGGCGTTTAATCGATGTACTTCACTATCGCGGTCTCTATACAGGACTTCAATGTGAAGTGGTTGGCATTGATATCAGACTGTGTTACCATCAGTTGCTCGACTGACAGCGCAAGAAAGCTGAAAACAGAGACAAGGGCACTCTATCGAGGCTTAGAATAGCCGGTAATTTCGACTGGGGAATCGTTAAGGTCATGGAAGAGAGTGAGAGGACGGCGAGAAGAGACCATGTCAGAAGAGAGTAATGCTGCTAAAGAGAGAATTGGTAGAGTAATGGCAGAGAGAGTTTGCAGCTTTCTACTCAGGCCTCGGTTTAAGAAGAAATTAGAAGAGAAGAAGAAGCCAAGAGAAGAGGGATTGTCGATGCAATCTTTGACAAATGAGGCCAGTCTAACTGTTGTCGGTCAGGCGTATCGTGATCGTTGAAATCGTGAGCCAGACACGACGCTCTAAAACATGGGAGGAGTGTATACATGTATATATTTTGTATATATATGCCTATGTATCCGTATCTGTATGTCTGTGTATCCGTATCCGTTGTCTGTGTCTGTATATATATATATATATATATATGTATGTATGTATTGGTGTATATATATAGAGACTTTGTATGTATATATTTTGTATGTATATGTATACATACGTGATACGTATTTTTTATATTGTTTGTGTCTGTATATATATATATATATATGGGGTATGTATATAAACGTTGAAAACAAAAAATAATTTCAAAAAAAAAATCAAAAAAACAAAAAAAAATCAAAAAAAAAAATTTGTCAAAAAAATAAAGACAAAAAATTCAAAAGGAAATTTTGAAAGAAATTTGCCAAAAAAAAAATCAAAAACAAAAATTCAAAAAAAAAAATTGGAAAAGAAGAAAAAAAATCATTTTATCTCTTATGCATCCATTATATCATATCCATCATATTGTGTGTCTCACATTGCCCCTTCGTCTTTTTGCATTCATCATCACACTTGCATTGTCTATTATATTTGTCATCCATGGTTACATTCCATTCACATCACTTCAAACTTTTTTGTTACAATATTTCTCCTTTACCCGGTTGAAAACCATCTCCTATTTCGTATTGAGGTACGGTCTAGGTCTTGTATATTGGTTAAGATTTATTTTTCCTTTATCCAGTTGAAATCAATCCCTTATTTCTTATTGAGGCACAATCTGGGTCTCGTTGTTTGATTGAAACCCTCTTTTCTCCTCATCATGTGAGTGTGTTTGGATTGTACCCCTTTGTTATGCTTCATTGGCATGAGGCTTGCCTCGCCATATATTACATATTGCATTGCATAAATCATGCATTTTCAAAAAGAAAAGAAAAAAAAGAATTCAACTTTCAATTATATTAGCATATCATTTGCATGGTTACAACTATTAGATTGTTGCATCATTTGGCTACAATCTATTCACGTCAACATTTGATTACAACCTTTTTCATTGGTTAATGTTGGCCCCTCTTTGGGATGATGATACTATCCATTTCTCGGGTTATCGGTTCAAACCATCGGTTAATACCTCCCCTGTTTTGGGTTGTAGGTTAAAACTATTCATCGGTTACATTTCTTTTTATTATGTGAGCGTATTTGGATTGTATCCCCTATTATGCTTCATATCATTTGCATGAGGCTTGAGTCACATATTACCCGTTGCATTGCATTGTAAATCGTGAATTTTCAATAAAACAAAAAGAACCGGCTTCGCGAAGCGTGTAAGTCTAACTTTCAATTGTATTTCGAGCATTTCATTTGCATTCTACTCCTGAACTACGCTGGTTTGATTCCTTGCAAAGGGATATATAGGCAACCTTCGGGTTCAACCAACTGCATCTGCATCTTGTTTGTTCGCCCAAGTCTTACGGCTTTATCAAAAGGGTCGTCTTCGGACTTTGACATTCACTCACGTCATGAAATGACTTCGAACTCTGTCAAAGAGGGACAATTGTAGACACCTCATTTTGACTGACCCTAAGACTGAGCATTTCTTCTGAACACCCAATGATGAAAATTAAATTGTGCTATTTTACGAATTTCTCAGTAGAAAAGTCAAGTTTAAGTTTTAATTCTAACCTTACAACCGTTTTAGCTAAATTATTTTAGACCTATTCAAAAATATTTTTCTGATTTTTTATTTTTCGAAAAATTTTAGTACTTTTGGAAAATCAGCTCTTACACCACATGGCAAGCCACATGGTTTTGAGATATCATATGGCATGCCGTGTGTTTTTGGAAATACCACATGGCTAGCCATGTGTTTTGAGTGTTTGAGAATTCTATAAATACCTTCTCATTTTGTTGTTTTGGAAGAGAGAAAAAAAGAGATAAAATTTTGAGACAGAAAATTTTGTTTCAAAAAGATAGGGAAAAAAAAAGAGAAAATTTTGTTTCAAAAAGAAAAAGAGAGAGAGAGAAAGAGAGAGAGAATTTTGAGAAAAAAAATTATTTCAAAAAAGAGGAAAAAATGAGAGAAAATTTTGGAAAAATTTTGTTTCACAAAGTCTTGAGAAGGGAAAATTTTTGGAAAATAATTTTGTTCCAACAAATCTTAAACCTTTCTATCCACTGCCATATACCACCCAAAACCACATTAAAGCTAAACCTTGAATTTCCTGCTAAGATTCCAAAACATACATCATAACTGTAAGATTGTAAAAAAAGAAAGTTTGATAACAAGAAAATTCACCATTTCCTTCAATAGGTGAATTTTTGTAATCTTCTAATTTATTTTGTTATATTTTCTTTACTATTTTAAATATGTGATATTTAGGTTAGGGAAGTGGAAGGCTGAGCCTCTGTTCCTTAGATTTCTTTTCATTTATTTTCTTGTATTTTCTTTACTGTTTTAAATATGTGATATTTAGGTTGTGGAAGTGGAAGGCTGAGCCTCTGAGCCTCTGTACCTTATATTTTGTTTTAGAATATGTGTTTAAATATGTGATATAAAAATGTTATTTAAGTTAGTTGAGATGTAATTTCTTTACTAATATATTATATATTATTATATTGTAATATATATATATATTTTTGGTGCAGCGATATATGAAACACCATGCACATCACTAATATATGTATATATTACTTATTAATTATATTATATTTATTGTTAAATAATAAATACATAATAAAAAAAGAAAAGGAAAATAAAAAGGAATATAAATGTTATGTGAGGCGTCTATGTCTTTGTTGCTTCCTGCTAGTTTAAAGTGCTCAACTATTATTTAAGGAAAAACACAACACAAGGTGAGGTTTTGGCAGAATAGTTAAAGTTTATGGTAAGTCTCAAGTCAGGGTTCAAAACTCCTCTCCAGCATCATTGAATTCTTCTTTTGGGCAAGTCTAGACAGCGCCACGTGTCAGTCACGTCAGCAAACTCGCCATGTCAGCATCACAGTCAACACTAACAGAATATTCTGCATCTAGATGGAATATTTCCTATCTTGACAAAATATTCCTTTCTCTAACAAAATATTCCCCAGAAAGGTAATTTTGGATTATTTTTGAGAAGGGAGACTTGTTCCTAGCTAAACAGACCGTTCCGGACGCAACTGTGACGTTAGAATGGAGAAATTCTGAATATGAAGTTTCTGAATATTCTCTATCTTGACGAAATATTCCTTTCTCTAACAAAATATTCCCCATAAAGGTAATTTTGGATTGTTTTTGAGATGGGAAGACTTGTTCCTAGCTAAACAGACTGTTCCGGACGCAACCATGAGATTAGGATGGAGAAATTCTGAATATGAAGTTTCTATTTTCTTTTAATTTGAGAGTTTTGTGAGGTTTTATTTTATTGTGATATTTTCTTCCTCTCCTCCCTTATTCGGATATGTAATTATTCAAGTGATGTAATAATCCCCCGCCCTGCTTCTTTTATCTCGTTCTTTTACTTGCTTTCTTTATTTGTACATAAACATCATATTTTGCTTTGCATCCATATTTCATGTATCTTGATTCGACTAAGTTTGCATCTATGGATTTAATCAATTCTTATGTGATTATGTGCGCTACCTTATGTTTTGAGATGATTCGAATGTCATATGTTAGTAGCCGAATTTTTAGTTGCATTTTTGTATATGTATTGCATTAGAATCTTGAATCTAGGATCATGCATTTTTTTCTAACTTTGTTTTGTAGCTGTTCACGGGAGTCAACAAATATGTAAGTTTTTATGTTTTAGCATCCCGTTTGTGTGTGTTTTTCTTACTATATTTAGCATCCTACAATGAGGCTGTTTGCTTATTTAATATATCTCTATGAATGCTGGTGGATAGAAGTTGTGTTATTCAATTTGAAATAATATTGATTTTCATGTTTGTAAACTCATTTTTTTGAGTTATATATCTTCAAAACTCTTTCAAAATGCATGAAAATAAATTGTTCCAAAATGAATGACGTTGTCAATATTTGTTTGCTTCACATAGTAAATTTTAGGATTTATTAAATAAATCAAAATATAAATATATAAAGTAAATAAAACTCATATCATAGTTTAGTAGAGGCCGATCTTTTGATCAGGTGGGCAAGGGTGCTCGATTAATGACCTTCCATCTCACACCTAAGGTTTCGAACCAAGGCATCTTTGGTTACAACGAACAGTGACCTTGGCACAAGTCATAGGTTTTCTAATTTTCCCAAAATATTAAGTGGCAACTTTGAGATCTAATGACGCAGTCCATTTCTGGCAAAGGTTTTTGCAATAAAATGGATTTTCTATAAAAGTTTCCAAATTTGAACTCTCATCTACGTTTCACATTGCACTCATAAGACTAGATTGAAGAAATCGAGGTTCCGAACTGTTCAACGCGTGCATATACCCCCCAGGCAATGTTATAGTTTCTATTAACACACTAGCCTAAGTATTGAAAATAAGATAAGTAACTCTTAGTACTGATGATCTAGATGACTGCTCAGATGAAGTAATAACATAAACTCATCCCTATAGTCCTCGTTCTCTCGAATCACCCCTATATACATGGACCAGTTGCACCAAATGTGCAGAAATGGCCCCATGCATTACTCTCAATACCTATCCAAACTGAGCTGGCTGGTAAACAGACCTTTAACCCTGGTCTGCCTGATAACCTCCCGTCTGTCGAGGCCTTGAAGCACTAGCTATCTCGGTTAACTGTAGGCAAGACCTCTTCATATGTCCCAACTGTCTGTAATGATAGCATGCGGGCGACTAACCCCTCCTTAAGATTGGCTCTGAGAATGAGCCAACTGTTGCTGACCTAGACTCTGACTCGAAAGTCTTGTGACCCTGCTGGCCACTTCTTAAATAAGTAATACAGCTCAGACCCATATTTCCCAAATTCTTCATAGAAACAGACCCTGAAGAGTTGGCTTGTTGTGTTAGGGACTGAAAAGAAGAAGAAGAAGAACCCCTCGACTTCTTGGAAGATCCCGTGTCACCTCGAAACTCCGTATAACCCAACCTTTTATGTTTCTGCCTAGACTCCTCAGCCTCCAACATGATCTTCACATGAGCTATGGCTTTAACAAACCTATCATACTCCCTAAACATGTTGCCCATCACCATTGTCAAGATCTTGGGTCTCAACCGCTTCTCAAACTCCAAACATCGGTGCTCTTCAGTCACCACAAGCTCAGGTGCAAAATGTGCTAAACTGGTGAAAGTGGTCTCAAACTCTGCCACTAGTGTATCCGGCTGTCTAAGCTTTTCAAATTGTTTCCTTAACCTCTCCCTAGTAGTAAGAGGCAAAAACTTCTCCTGAAAGACGTAGATGAATGCTTCTTAAAGTGTGCTTAACCTTATGTTTAACTGTCTTCCACCATTGACTGGTTTCCCCTCTTAATTGATAAGCTGTTAGCGCTACTTGGAGCTCTCCCTTACTGATATCTAGGATCTCAAAGGATTTGATGATATGCTCTAACCATTCATCGATTTTCATAGGATTGGGTCCGCCACTAAACTCAATGGGATTGGAACAGAAGAACTCTTTCTTCAAAAAAGAGGTTTTAGTTTCCCCCTCCACTGTCCTAGCCCTTGCTCTGCTCAGAGTATGTCTAAAGACTCTCAAAGAGCCCCAGCCATTTCTCGGGCTAGTGCCCCAATTGAGTCTTGGGTCGGAGGTGCGGCCATATTGTTTTATTTTACCCATTCTTCTTGGGGAGGATATCTTGTTGGGCCAAAATACCTAGACCACCTCGGCAAGGTCTACTACGGCCTCTGCCACATCCAGACATCCTATATAAGAGTAAAGGTAAAGTAAAATTAACTCATAATTCACATACTTACACATCATTTCACAAGTCACACCCGAATAATCTCAACCTTACTCATGTGTCTATTTCACATAAGGCAAACCACTTAAGCACATAAACACATAGAGCACATACAGATTACCCTCCTAAGATATCAACTCGTCCCATGACGCTCAAGGACTTCTAAGTAGAAAAAGCATTGATTAGATCTTTCTAAAGGGATTTCGATTAGAAACTTGACTCCATACCTACATAGTCATGGAATCACATAAACACATAAACATATAAGGTGCTAACATCCTATCCCAACATGATAAACCCATTATTGTGATGACCCAGAATTTCTCCTTCCGCTCGAGTGGGTCTCCAGGATGAGTTGTATTTCTGAGGCATGTGGACTCATTTTTGACATCCTATTAGTGTATTTGGAGCGTCTTTATTTTAATTTGGGATTCTAGTTGAGGTGGTAATATGTTGGTAAAGTATGATTGAACCAAAGAATTTAATTCGGATAGTTATTTTACGAATAGCTTCCACTCTTTTTCCCTTTTCTTTTTCCACACTTTGAATTTGGATGTGAGGTTAGAACCATTGGAAAGCTTATTTCCGGGGCTTCAATTTGGACACAAGAATGACCTAAAACGGAGTCCGGATGGGAGAGTTACACCTATTTGAAGTTTTGGAATCTGTGCTGGAACAGGTCCGCTCGAGCGAGCATATGGACGCTCGAGCGAGGTTTTCGGGACAGCAGCTTTAAAATCGAGATTTTTGATCATTTATTGATATTTTCTTTTCCCCTCTCCTTTCCCCTTCTCCTAAGTCCGAAACCCTAGCTCCAAACCCTTGAATTCCTTTACTTTGATCAACAACCCACCATGATTCTTGTATCAAGGATGAAGAACAAGAGGAGATGAACATTTTCAACCGATTGGAATTCGAGATTGCGTAGGATTCTTCTCTAGGTTTGGTTTCTTGCTTGGTTCTTGAGGTAGGGATTCTCCTTGCTTTTTTTCAATACTTCATCTATAGATAGACATGTGGTAATTTTTGTATTGCATGAAAACTATATCATGTTGGATTTTTGTATAAATTCATGAGGTTGAACTTTGGGTTGGTTGTTGGTTTTAGATCCATGATTATTAGATGTGTTTTGGGGCTAATTGGGTGTTAATTAGCTAGTTGTTGTTGAAAGGAGAGGAAACCCTAATATTTATTGATTTAATAATTTAATAGAGGGGTTTGATCTTTGGGTAAATACTTGGGTATTCTGGATTAATGGAAGCCATTGTTGGTTATTTTAGATGATTGAGGCCTTTTGTTCAATATTGAGAAAGAGGGAGGAAAACCCTAATTTAATGGTTATGATTTAATTTATATAATTAAATTGGAATGACTTTGAAAAGAATGTGGTTGATAAAAATGAGTTTTGGCTCTATTGCCTTTGGATTTGATTTTGTGGAAACAAAAGGGATGAAGTTGGTTTTGAAAATAAAAGGAAGTGGGATTGGTTTTGTGGAATGGGAAAAGTACTTTGGAATGGGTATGAATGTTGGATTTGTTTATCTTATACTACTATGTTAGTATTAGTGATAAGTTGATAATCTCATGACAATTGAGTATGTTTATAGATGTACAATATACCTGCATCTAGAGGTTTTGTCCTTGGTCATCGGTGGAGGATGACACGGTTGCGTTGAACTGTTGTGTATACATTACACTATTGATTGATTGTGTATATGACGTTGTGTTTATATGCATTACTTGTGTATGGGAGGAGATAGGGGATGTACTCCACGGTTTAGGGGAAGATAGGGGATGTACCTCTAAACCGGTTAATGATTATGGGAAGATAGGGGATGGACCCAGGGTTGCTGCTTATATGCGCGCCTATTGCAGAGATACAGCTCATATGCTTATCTATAGAAGTGTGATACAGCTCATATGCTTGTCCACCGAAGTGTTTGTTTATTTGATATGATATATCGCCAAAATGTGTATCAGTTGGGAAGTATGGAAGTGAGTTTGATTGTGATTGTTACGATACCAACATGTGTATTCGTTATGTTATCATATATGTTTAACTTGATTTGTTATCCCTGTTGAATTTGGAAATATTGTTAATGAGAGATGGAACCCTTGTTGAGTTATTTGGCCAGGTTCTGAGCCATAATTGGAAGGTGAATTGTGCCATAGACTATGTGTCATAGGCAATGTAGACATTCGTGTCATGAAATTGTAATTGGATTATCTTGTGTTAATCATGTATTAGTTGCTACCCCTTGTCTTTTAGAAGTGTAAAGAGAATCAAACATTTTAGAAATATGTTCTAGAAAGGCACATCTGTTGTATGTGTGGAAATTGGAGAATAGTAGTGGTCTTAGTGAATTTATTTCCTAAGTAGTTGCTTATGTATAAAAGATTGGGAACGGGGTTAATGAAAGGAAAAAAGGAAAGATGAATCGCTTATAGCGTTGAATGAAATAGTTGTTTTTGAGAAAAGTTTATATATATTTATATATATATATTTTGTCTAAACTGTCACATTACTATTCTAGTATAAGAATGAGTGTGCATGATCATAGCTATCTGTACTGTTGTTATTGTTAAGGATCAAGTTGAGATCCCTACTGGACTATATGTTCATCCCACGTTGTTGAATCTTTTTCAGGTGTTTAGCAGGTTGAGCTGCAAGATTTGGATCTACTTATTTGTTGGCCACGGGGCCTCTTTCTTGTTGGCGGAACGCCATATGTGTAAAAGGGTTACACCCTTCAGTTGTTTATTTAAAAGTTGTAAGCCTAAGGGCAATTTATTAGTATGTCCATGAAACATTTACTTGTATACGAATGAGAGTACTGATATCCATTGCTATGGGTTGAATGTATGAGTTTATTTCCGCATATTATCTCTGAAATTGAATTAAGCTAATGAACTTGGTAATGACCTCGAGTAATAAAAAGTGGGGCGTGACAACTTGGTATCAGAGCTACCGGGTTTGAATACCTTGAGCTCGTGGGAAGTGATTTTTATCACAGTGGGTTTACTACGTATAGTGAGGACGTTGCATATAGTTAACATGAATATTAGGACTTATGTGTTGCATTTATGTGAGCATGGGATTCAGTCTCCTGGATAGTATTCATAACCGGTGAACTTGCTTTGAGGTCCTTTTGGAAACACGCCTGATCAACGTGGTTTCTGATAGGAATTCCTTGAGAGTTCCGGGATGAGTGGCTATCTTTGTGAACTTGATTCGATTATGTGGTTACATGTTTAGATGTTTATATGCAGTAGAGATGTAAAGTTTGAGGCTAAGTGTGTCTTGTGACTTACCAATGTTAGGGTGTGCCTCGGAGAAGGCTATTGTGTTGACACTAAATGTATTTTAATTGGTGCTTTATAGGATGTCTACACGAGGGAGTAGAGGTCGGTTGAGTTGTAGGAACGCCTGAAGAGGCACAGCAGTTCCTTTAGTACCTGCCGTTGCAGCATCGGCTGTCGGCGAGGATGTCGCACATGAGATTGTGAGAGCAGTGCAAGACGCCCTAGCTCATACTGAGGGCGGCAGAGGGCATGCTCTCAAGCTTACTAAGGAGTTCTTTCGCTCCGGTCCACCTGAGTTTGTGGGGGAGGCTAAACCGTTGGAAGCAGAGAGTTAGTTAGAGCAGATTACCAAGACTCTTGACATGCTTAGAGTCGAAGATGAGGAGTTGAGGGTTTCTTTGGCGACCTTTCAGTTGAAGAGTGATGTGAGTTATCGGTGGAAGAATGCTAAGAATAATGTGGGTGGCTCGTGGGTTGCTTTTACCGAGGCCTTTTGGGCCAAGTATTTCCCTCCTTCTGCTCGAGAAAGGTTGAGGGAACAGTTTTTGGAGTTGCGTCAGGATGACACTCCTGTGGCACAGTTTGAGATACGGTTTGGTAGTTTGTCGAGGTTTGCTCCAGAGTTGGTGACAACAGAGGAGCGTCGTTGTTTTGAGTTCGAAAAGCGGTTGTGTTCCGATATTCGGGAGAAGGTAGCTGGATCCTTGTGGAAGGATTATTATACTTTAGTTGAGGCAGCGGCCCATGTAGAGGCCTTGATTGCTAGTGGTGATGGGGTTAAGGAGGAGACCATCTCGGTCAGTCATGCGGTTCCTAAGCGCTTTAGGCTCAGTAAGGGGTGGGGGCGGAAACATGCTCAGTCGGGAGCTGGTTCCTTTTCTTCGCCAGGGGTTTCGGATCCTTCTGTTGGGGGTTCCGGGGAGGTGCAGGTTTTAGACCAGTCTCGGAGTAGAGGGCCTGGTGGTTGTTTTGTTTGTGGTCAGCTGGGCCATGGTAGACGTTCTTGTCCTTTGCGTGCAAATTCTTCAGGGGTATAGTCAGACTCAGTCGTACCCATCCAGTCGGGGGCGTTATCGGTACCAGAAACAGGCAGGCCAGGCTTCGGGAGCCTCGCGAGGGGCGACTTATTAGTTAGTCCTATAGTGTTACCTTGGCCGGTGGTGTATCATGTTTATTGATTTTGTTATGGACCGGTATACCGTTGGATGCTGAGGCACCATGTTTATGTATTGCATTTATATGCATAGTATTGTTTGTTTAATCCTCATGTATTGGGGAGTATGTATGGAATTTTGAACTCTCTATTTTATGTATCGAGAAGTTGTTAATGGGGTCAATGATCCTAGTGTTGTTGCTTGCTTGGTACTGTATGTTGAGATAATCTTGTGGCGGCCTGTGGGCCCTGTTCACTTTTGAGATTAATTGTTGAGAGCGGGAATCCATGGGTGTATGGGTTAGACGTGATGGTTTCGAGAGTTGTGTGGTATCAGCAAGGTTATGTGAGATTTGTATCTCGGGTTAGCGGGAATGGTACCTGTTTGTTGGTTTGTGTCTTGGGCTTTGCTAGTTAGCGAGTCTGTAGTGACCCCATCGGTTGTATGGGGGTAGTGTTCGTGTTGTGATTGGTTATCAATTGTGGAGTATGGTTTGTGAGTGAATGCTGGCAGCGTTTGTGTTCTAGAATAACGAGAATAACGTTGGTCAAATTGTCCTTCGTGATTGGGTTGGTATGATTAAGGTTGACCTTGTCGATTTTGAGTTGAGGGGATGAGCAGGCTTGTTGTGTGGCCATAGAGGGTGGTGATACCCTTAGGCACAGTGTTGATGCGGTTTAATTTGAGGAGATCCAGTGAGATTCCAAAATTTGGGGATTTATGTAGAGAACTCCGTGTTTGGGGTTAGTAATTTGAGTGGCACATCAGTGTGTGGATTACTGAGTGTGGGGTTTGTTGAGTTGATTAATCAGCTTATTGGTATTGTGTTTTGGGTTGACATTGATCACCTTGAGGATAGTCTTGATTGTTGTAGACCTTGCGAGTGGCTTAGGTATAACTGAAATTAAGTCATTTATGTTGACTGTTGAATTAATACAGAACATTACTTGTATTGATTATGTGTTGTATATGGCAATCGTGTGTTTCATTGCATATGCATGTTGTTTGGAGAAGATAGGGGATGAACTCCATTAGCATTACTTTTATGTGTGCTTATATTTGTTGGGAGGAGATAGGGGATGAACTCCATTAGCATCACTTATGTGTGTGTGCTTATTGATAATAGAAATATTTCTATTTGTTGTTGATATGATACATCACTACAATGTGTGTCTATTGAAAGAATGATATAGCTAATATGCTTATCTGTGGTGAAGGAGGCGGGAGGAAATTGCAAAACCATGAATTTCTTATGCCTTGTGTTTTGATAGCACTGTTGTTATTTCTATTAACTATCATTATAGAAATGTTATGTTTGTGTTGGTTTTGGCATCACCGTATGAGTGATGGATGTTGCTAGTGCTATTTTGGAAAGAAATGGAAAACAAAATTTTTTCATAGTGTTTGGGCCACCTAAGGGCATTGTTGAGAGATTGATTTAATTCAAAGGTTTTGAGGAATTTCAAATGAATGATTTTTGGCAAATGAACGGTGGATGATTATGTGTTTTGGATAACATCGTATTGGTGAAAAATGTTTACAAAACTTTTGAGTTTCGCATGGAAAATGCAAGGTTTATTTCGTAATGTCAACATTGAAAATTTGACTATCTTTGAGAAATGTCTCTTGAGCAAGAAAATGTTTTCGTAATAATTACTCAAAAGATTTGCTTTGGTTGCGTTGTTGAGAATTATGTGGTTGAGTAGTGACTTAGCTTGAATCGCTAGTCAGTTGTTAGTAATTGTTTCAGGGAAGGTTTGAATTTTGTTGAGACGGTCACGTCTAGAGTGTCGTCGTTTGGAACGCGTTCCCTTGGTTAGTCTCTTCCTTGGTAAGAGTGGATTAAAGGTTTGTAGTGAGAGTAGTTTCTTTCCTAGTACTCGGGTGTTGGTGTTGTGTGATCGGTTGGCCTTGTGTTTTGGCGCATCCTCAATTTCGAGGACGAAATTTTTTTTTTAGGAGGGGAGGGTGTGATGACCCAGAATTTCTCCTTCCGCTCGAGTGGGTCTCCAGGATGAGTTGTATTTCTGAGGCATGTGGACTCATTTTTGACATCCTATTAGTGTATTTGGAGCGTCTTTATTTTAATTTGGGATTCTAGTTGAGGTGGTAATATGTTGGTAAAGTATGATTGAACCAAAGAATTTAATTCGGATAGTTATTTTACGAATAGCTTCCACTCTTTTTCCCTTTTCTTTTTCCACACTTTGAATTTGGATGTGAGGTTAGAACCATTGGAAAGCTTATTTCCGGGGCTTCAATTTGGACACAAGAATGACCTAAAACGGAGTCCGGATGGGAGAGTTACACCTATTTGAAGTTTTGGAATCTGTGCTGGAACAGGTCCGCTCGAGCGAGCATATGGACGCTCGAGCGAGGTTTTCGGGACAGCAGCTTTAAAATCGAGATTTTTGATCATTTATTGATATTTTCTTTTCCCCTCTCCTTTCCCCTTCTCCTAAGTCCGAAACCCTAGCTCCAAACCCTTGAATTCCTTTACTTTGATCAACAACCCACCATGATTCTTGTATCAAGGATGAAGAACAAGAGGAGATGAACATTTTCAACCGATTGGAATTCGAGATTGCGTAGGATTCTTCTCTAGGTTTGGTTTCTTGCTTGGTTCTTGAGGTAGGGATTCTCCTTGCTTTTTTTCAATACTTCATCTATAGATAGACATGTGGTAATTTTTGTATTGCATGAAAACTATATCATGTTGGATTTTTGTATAAATTCATGAGGTTGAACTTTGGGTTGGTTGTTGGTTTTAGATCCATGATTATTAGATGTGTTTTGGGGCTAATTGGGTGTTAATTAGCTAGTTGTTGTTGAAAGGAGAGGAAACCCTAATATTTATTGATTTAATAATTTAATAGAGGGGTTTGATCTTTGGGTAAATACTTGGGTATTCTGGATTAATGGAAGCCATTGTTGGTTATTTTAGATGATTGAGGCCTTTTGTTCAATATTGAGAAAGAGGGAGGAAAACCCTAATTTAATGGTTATGATTTAATTTATATAATTAAATTGGAATGACTTTGAAAAGAATGTGGTTGATAAAAATGAGTTTTGGCTCTATTGCCTTTGGATTTGATTTTGTGGAAACAAAAGGGATGAAGTTGGTTTTGAAAATAAAAGGAAGTGGGATTGGTTTTGTGGAATGGGAAAAGTACTTTGGAATGGGTATGAATGTTGGATTGTTGTATCTTATACTACTATGTTAGTATTAGTGATAAGTTGATAATCTCATGACAATTGAGTATGTTTATAGATGTACAATATACCTGCATCTAGAGGTTTTGTCCTTGGTCATCGGTGGAGGATGACACGGTTGCGTTGAACTGTTGTGTATACATTACACTATTGATTGATTGTGTATATGACGTTGTGTTTATATGCATTACTTGTGTATGGGAGGAGATAGGGGATGTACTCCACGGTTTAGGGGAAGATAGGGGATGTACCTCTAAACCGGTTAATGATTATGGGAAGATAGGGGATGGACCCAGGGTTGCTGCTTATATGCGCGCCTATTGCAGAGATACAGCTCATATGCTTATCTATAGAAGTGTGATACAGCTCATATGCTTGTCCACCGAAGTGTTTGTTTATTTGATATGATATATCGCCAAAATGTGTATCAGTTGGGAAGTATGGAAGTGAGTTTGATTGTGATTGTTACGATACCAACATGTGTATTCGTTATGTTATCATATATGTTTAACTTGATTTGTTATCCCTGTTGAATTTGGAAATATTGTTAATGAGAGATGGAACCCTTGTTGAGTTATTTGGCCAGGTTCTGAGCCATAATTGGAAGGTGAATTGTGCCATAGACTATGTGTCATAGGCAATGTAGACATTCGTGTCATGAAATTGTAATTGGATTATCTTGTGTTAATCATGTATTAGTTGCTACCCCTTGTCTTTTAGAAGTGTAAAGAGAATCAAACATTTTAGAAATATGTTCTAGAAAGGCACATCTGTTGTATGTGTGGAAATTGGAGAATAGTAGTGGTCTTAGTGAATTTATTTCCTAAGTAGTTGCTTATGTATAAAAGATTGGGAACGGGGTTAATGAAAGGAAAAAAGGAAAGATGAATCGCTTATAGCGTTGAATGAAATAGTTGTTTTTGAGAAAAGTTTATATATATTTATATATATATATTTTGTCTAAACTGTCACATTACTATTCTAGTATAAGAATGAGTGTGCATGATCATAGCTATCTGTACTGTTGTTATTGTTAAGGATCAAGTTGAGATCCCTACTGGACTATATGTTCATCCCACGTTGTTGAATCTTTTTCAGGTGTTTAGCAGGTTGAGCTGCAAGATTTGGATCTACTTATTTGTTGGCCACGGGGCCTCTTTCTTGTTGGCGGAACGCCATATGTGTAAAAGGGTTACACCCTTCAGTTGTTTATTTAAAAGTTGTAAGCCTAAGGGCAATTTATTAGTATGTCCATGAAACATTTACTTGTATACGAATGAGAGTACTGATATCCATTGCTATGGGTTGAATGTATGAGTTTATTTCCGCATATTATCTCTGAAATTGAATTAAGCTAATGAACTTGGTAATGACCTTGAGTAATAAAAAGTGGGGCGTGACAATTATGGCATAAGCCACATCCAACAAGCTCCAGGTATTCAAACCCGATTAGCTCTAATACCAATTTGTAGCACCCCACAATTTCTATCATCAATCCACAACAATAATCGAGGAATAGTTTGATTAATATTGACAATTTAAACCATTAAATAAATCTATTACATAATTCAAAAATTATCTCTTCCGCCTTAAACTATTTATGTGATTACATAATTGTATAAATACATTCTTCAAATAATGATAACAGTTTAATGGATAAGAGATAATACAAAATATAAATGTCCTTAAGGAGTGCCCTTGAATACACGAAAGCTGGAATCTAGTTTCCATCACAAAATAATGGTCTGAGGCCTCAACATATAGCACATAAAAGAGCCTTCATGCTCCCATCCAAAAAGACATCTCAATGTTAATCACCTTGGTAGCATGTCAACATCATCCCCTAAAAGGTTGTTAATTTTGGGGTGAGCAATTGCCCAGTAAGAAATACCATTAACAAATTATATAATTAATTGAGATACATATGATCATGCCATGCAAGAGATGAGAAAAGCCCAAGTTCGTTCCTTTTTAAAAACACGACACCAAACTATGTAATGTCAATAACAATTCTCATCCAAAAACATGGGGTATAAATACGCTATGACGTTCCGAACAAGAGTCGTATACCATAAATACATATGTATATCTATAGAAAATAATCCCATATTTGCCGACTCTAGAAACGGCGGGGCGTTAGGCACCCAAGACCTTACTCTTCTACATTTGCCAACTCTAAAAATGGCGGGCTCGTAGACACCTAAAATCATGTTTTCCATGTTCGCCGACTCTAAAAACAATAGGCTCGTGGACACCCAAAAACCTTTCCCACATTCGTTCGGCAATATACAATTGGGCACCTTAACTCCCTGCGTTGGTACTAATATACAATATACAACTCAAAAACCAAAACCCAACTCACAACTTGGACTCATACACTATTTACCCTCTTTTCAATACTTTCCAATCATTAACAATTTGAAACCGCATGGTATAATTAATAAATGCAAATGATGCATAAGTTTCCAAAATCTCATTTTTCCTAAGGTAGTTTCAATTCACAACTATCCAACAATTTAAACATTCTTAATTAAAGAGATTCTATAAGTCATACCCATCATCATCTCAAGGTTTTGTGTTAAGAGGTTCCCAAAATTTCATACTCCAACATAAAAGTCAAGTCAATACATACAATTTCAAGATTATGAGGCCAATTAAACCGAATCCCCTTTATTAAACAAATTTGAAAATTAAATTGGGGTTTTTTTCCTTTTAAGGAATTTATAGGCCAATTCTCATCACCCATAACCCAATCATCAACATATATACATAAACTTTTCAAAGAGAATCATGAGATATAACCCATTTTTGATCAAACCCTTTAGATGACATACAAATCTTCATACATCTATATATATATATATATAACGAAAATACCACATATGTGTCATAAATCAAAGATACAACAAGTTAAAAGTACCCCTACCTCAAGATTGAAGATAAAGAACGAAGACCCAACTCTAAGCTCCAAAATAACATGAAATAATCAGTAAAACCCTTGATCTAGGCTTCCCTTTCAACTTTCTTGAAGAATGTAAAGTGGATTAAAGTAAAAACTAGAGAAATAAAGTGTTGTAGGGTTAGGGTTTTGGGGATGGGTGTTTGAGAGAAAAAAATGTATGGAAAAAGTGAAAGAAAGAGTGTTTAGATCGACTTTTAAATGCGCTATCCCAAACATACCGTTCGAGCGAACTTTTCACCGCTCGAGTGAAGTGCACAAAATCAAAGAGACCGTTTGAACGAACTTTCGACCGCTCGAACGATAAACGCAAGGTCTCAGAAGTTTTGCAGAGTTATAGTGAAAATACTGGAAGCCTCAATTCTACTCTCGAGCAACCAATTAATCACTCGAGTGGTCTCGCTTGCAAACAGGCAAGATACTAGGACCTTCACATCATTGCTCGAGCGGTCTCCCAGAACAGATTATTACAAAATAGGTGACGCAGTGTTTTGGCGAGGTCATTGATATCTTCGCCTACGCCAACCGCCATGCCTTCATCTATATCCCTTAATGCTTCCTCAAGAACACCGCACATAGCAGCACCTCTCTTTCTTTTACTATTTTTCAGCCACGGTCCAAAACTAGAGCAATGGCCATCGTCTCATCACCTTCGAAGCCAACAAGAAACTCTTTACACTTCTATGTTTAGTCTGTCATCTGCTGTTACTTTTCACTAGACCCACCCTCTAGCTATAAAAGCTTTTCGACCTATCAAAATCACAAGTTTAAACCGGTTGATTACTTGTTTTACCTACAAGAAGTAGGCTTTTCTTTTCATTTCTAGATGAAGCACTCTAAATTTCAAGATGTGCTAGGTGGTTTGAATCTGTTCATTCATCGACCAATTCCTTGTATCGGCTCTGATCCAACTGGTAACAAGAAAGATAGATATATAGAATTGGGTTGGCAAAGTTGGCTTGCTTGTTCTCTCATTCTACAACCTTACCTACAACATTAAGATCGACTGAAAAATAACGCTCTATATATAATGAAATCGTCTTCTCTTCAACAACCTCACCTATAAACACAACTCCACCTCTACCGCGGCCACATCGACTCCCCTTTTGTGGTTCAGATCTATGTTTATAAATTAGATCTGTGCTTAAAAGATTTTGATTTGTCTTTTATTTAGATATGCGTTTAGATCTGAATTATTTTCTTTCTGTTTTGTATTTTCATTGAATTTGTTTACTTCAGTTTTGTATTTTCATCGTTTAGATTTGTATTTTCATTAACTCTTCATTCGTGGCTCATATTTGTGTTTATTATTTAGATCTGTGTTTTGACAACGAAATCTATTAAATTTTTTTCTTTTTATTTTTCTCATGTTGTATTTGAACATATCAGTTCAAAAAAAATTAGACAAATTTTGACAGATAGTAGGAGATGGCTCAAATATGAACAAAACAGATAAGAAAAAAAATTGTACAAATATGATTTGGTTTGGCTTGGCTTGGTATTGCAACAGATAGGAGTTGGTTTGGCTCTGTATTTCAACAGATAGGATTTGCTTTGGCTTAGTATTTCAATATATAGAAAAAATTTAAAAAAAATTAAACAAATAGAATTTAGACAGTTAGAATTCAGGCAAAAAGTTGAACAGCTAAAAAAATTTGGATAGATATTTGTACAAATAAAGAGAAAAAATTGAATAGATAGTCAAAAAATTAAACAGATAAAAAAATATTTGAACAGATAGTCAAAAAATTAAACAGATAGTTTAAAAATTCAACAGACTGATAAGGAGTAAAATTGAAAATAAAACTTCCTCCAAAACAACAAAAAGATTTCTTAGCAAACTATTTCACAAAAGGTGGATCTCTTACCAACAAAAAATATTCGCTGGCCCTAATGCTTTATATCCTCCTTAGATTGAACTTTTCAACAATTTTCTCAAGATTAAATACAAAATTATTAATTATTAACTTTAAAAGGCTGAAACAGCCCAAGTGTTTTCTACTTTTTCAAATTCCAAAAATACCCTTAATAATTCATAAATTATTAATGCTTTCCAAATCCATCTATTAATGTACTATTAAGAAAATTGAATCCTTCTACGAACCATTTTATGGCTATTCATAAAACCGACGTTTTATGAACCGTTGCATTTGACAAAAGCATTTATTAGAGGGCACCCTTTGATTGCCATACCGCATCCATTCTCTTCAGTGCCATTTCTCTCGTTAAACCCCCGTTCTTCTTATCTCTCTTTGGCGTTCTCTTCTATCTCCAAAACCAATCGGGCTCTCTCTCTCTTTCAAATCGACTTTCTTTCTAAATATTTTTGTGTTTTTATATTTGGTCCCAAGTCCTATAATTGCTCAACACTTGGAAATTTTTTTTCCATTTTTCGATCAAAAATCAATCTGTAGCGCATTTAAGACCTTCTCGAAGTTCCACCTAACCCATCAATCTACAGCAACATCATTGCTCCAAAATCAAGCCATCTTGAGCTTTTGTTGTTGATCACAATGTCGATTTGAAACCACAGTACATATCGTGTTATCTATTTTCTTAGAAATATATTAGGTCTAATTGGGTTTATGTAGAAATAGAGTTATTCTTTGTCTCATTAGATTGGTAATCCAATAGAAACCCACAATAATTAAAGTACATCTTTACCATATTATATATGGATGCTGTATGTGTATGTGGATTTTTTTTATGTGGATTACAATTTTATCTTTTCTTTTGTTGTATTGATGACATCAATTGTATGTTTCAAGTTTTTTATTTTTATTTTTTATAATCTTAATTTCACCTTTCCTTTTCTAGGTTTTGATTTACAGTCATCATTGTCATTAATGATATATATGTTGATATCCCTTTTTCCATATGTTGCTTTAACATCACAATCTTTATAGTCAAAGAAAAGAATGTAATGTTGTTTTAGCGAGAGAAGAGAATAATAGAAGAGGGGTTTTAGTATGAGAAAGGAAACTGAAGAGAATGGAAGTAGTGGGATTATCAAAGGGTGATTATGTACATAGAAATAAATTTCGTGGTTGGAGTTTCTAGTGCATGCCATTTGTGCCACCCTTGTTTTTTTTTTTTAGATAATGGTGCCACCCTTGCTAAATAAGCGTAAATTGTTGGAATACTTATATGGCAATCACATTAATAGTAAATAAATAAACAATAAGCAGAATGTAGCAAAAAAATTAAAAAAGCAAAGAAGGCATTAATGTTATTAAAATAAAAACGTCACTATAAGTCATTAATTATGTCAATTCACTACAGGAAATCGCACTTTTGCTGACTAAAAATTTAGTCAGCAAAAGTCCAATATTAGTTGGCAAATGTTATTTGCGACTAATTTTTTTGGTCACCACTTTGGTCGCTAATGGAGGGTCGGGAAAAGTAATTAGCAACTAAAAATTTTTTTAGTCAGGAAAAAGATCCATTTGCCAACTAAATTTTTGGTCGCTAAATGTATAATTACTGCGACTAATCCATGTGGTAGCTAAAACACTTGAGTCACAGAAAGTCATATTTTCCCGACCAAACATGTTAATTGCCAATTGTCACATTCTACGACAAACAAGTTTGGTCACTAATTGTCATATTTCACAACCAAACATGTTAGTCGTCAATTGTCACATTCTACGACTAAACATGGTAGTCGCCAAAAGAAATGTTTGCACAACTAAAACTTTGATCGCCAATAGACCCATTTGTGACCAAATCCTTTGGTTGCCAATATTAATAATTTTAACGACTAATTATTTAGTCGCTACATGTACCCTCTTGCCTACCTTATTTAGTCGGCGAAAGTATTACTTATCTTTCCCGACTAACCACTTGGTCGCCAAAACAGGAAAAACAAAACCAAAATTTTGTCGTGAACATCCAAGAAAATAAACATGTAATTCATAATAATCCACCCAATTCATTCAATACAATATGTAATTTGCAAGAATCATTCAAACCAACAAATCAACTGAATCATGAACATTCAACAAAATACATAAATTATCAAATCATGAACCTGTTTATTGAAAGTCGACAACTATTATAAGTTTTCATCCACAAGTAATTCCAAACTACAAATTTGTCCAATTAAAAATCTGCTTGTAATCTATATAATCATCTAATTCACATCCATTTGGCAAAAAAATTTAAAACATAACAAGTACCTGTTATTATGTTTTAAGTTTTTATCCATGTGCATCTATCAAAAAACATAACTAGTAGTCTACCCAAATATTTTCCATACAATCCCATCCAAAAATATAACTACTAGTCTACCCAAAAATATAATTACTAGTCTACCCAAATCTTTTCCATACACATCTATCCAAAAATATATAATCCTTCCAAAAATGCTTATAGTGCCAATTAGTCCCATACAATTTAGCTTCATACACGAGTTCAGCCATTTGTACCAAAGAAAAATAGAAATAATGTCAGGTAATTTTTATGAAAATATTTGCACATCACTTTATTGTAAAATTGGACAAAAAATGAAAAATGTCTATGGAAAGTAAAGGAAACATGAACAAATTAAATGACTATCAATACCATTTTGTAAAACAACAACATTCATATGTATATATCCAATAAATATTACAATTCTAACTATTGTTCCACAATTTGCCAATATTGACCTGTGCTTCAACAATGGAAACTAAGTTAAAATAAGCTTTCAAATTCTGAATTCAAAATGCTTTGGTTAAACTTTTACTTGGAGGAGGGTAAGTGTGAGAGGGGAGTGGAAGATACAAGGTTGGGATTCTCATATTTTTTGGTCTAAATATGTAACTGCGCGTACTATCGGCACGCTGCTTGCTCTCACAAATTTGTTCAATCTAGGCCGAAGTGATCATTATGATATGGGGGCTAATTCAAGGCTATTTCCAATTGTTGCTCCCAAACGGCCATTTTTTACCCTTTTTTTTTTTATCATATTTTATGGTCTATATATCTTACCATGCGTCCTATCAATGCACTGCTTGCTATCACAAGTTTGTTTAATCTAGGCCGAGGTGACCGTTATGATATCGGGATTGTTTCGAGGCTGTTTCCAATTGTTGCCTCCAAAAGACCTGTTTTCGCCTTTCCATCACATTTTTTTTGGGTCTAAATATCTAATCGTGCATCGTATCGACGCGCCGCTTACTCTCACAAGTTTCTTTAATCTAGGCCAAGGTCACCGTTATGATCTCGGGGTTGTTTCAAGTCCTTTTTCCAATTTTTGCCCCCAAACGGCCCCTTTTTCCTTTTTTTATCACATTTTTTGGTATAAATATATAATCGTGCATCCTATTGACGCACCGTTTGCTTGCACAAGTTTGTTTAATCTAGGCTGAGGTAACCGTTATAATATGGGGACTGATTCGAGGCTATTTCCAATTGTTGCCCCCAAGCAACCCCATTTTCGCCTTTTTTATCATTTTTTTATATATGATATGGGGCTTGTTTTGAAGCTGTTTCAAACTTAATAGTTAAAGAAAATGGTCTGCTAAAAAAGGCAAACACGGAAACTAAAAGACATGAAGAATTCCATAAATTAAGTTCACCCAAGGAAAAGACAGGAACATAATTTAGATTCCAAAAGTTACTCAGAGGCCCAAAGATGACCCAAAATAACAGCAATCAACTACAAGATCATATATAAAAGAAGTTACGTAATTAAATATAAGGATGCAAGAAATCTTGACATAATGTAACCAATAAAACAAAGAAATAAAGAGCAATCAAAGTAAACAAAGACTAATTGGAGATAACTTCTGAAGAAGAAGGCATCCTTGGAGTGTTTCGACACATTGTTTGCACTAAGATAGATTAATGTGACGTACTTCTCAAAAAAAAAAAAAAAAAATGCAGTTACATTACTGAGGTTTGACCTCAAATGATTTCTTATCAAAAATTTTGGATGGTTTAACTTTGTAATTTGGAAAGCATTATGTGGCAGGGCACGACTTGTGTCACCAATCTCAAACAATGCTTGACAAACTTCACACAACACAAATTACAAAAAACTCCTTCAAGTTTTTATTTTTTATTTTTTTTTTAACATCAACAAAAAGTTTCATTAAAAATCAGAAAAATGAAAGAGGACAAGAAGTCCTCATACAAAGAAGGAGAGAGAACAAAAAAAAAAAAAACACTCTTAGGCATCCTTAACTATCAAGTTTGAAGTTTATAGGCAAAGGATTAGATACTTGAACAAAAACACAATTAATATAGACTTTGTATCAAAACAGTTGGATTTGGGTGAGGAAATGAAGTAGACCAGCCCATAGAATAAGGTATTTTTGAGAAACTTCTTATGAGGTGTAATGCTAAAAAGGAACCTTTGGTAAAAGTAACCAAGTTCACTAATGGGATGAGAGGAAAACACATTGGAGAAAGCTTACTGTAAGACTTAAGAGATAGTGTACCAGTTGGTCCAGTTGCTTTTGTTGCCTGCAGGGGTAGCATTGCTCTCAAATGGCATGTTCTTGCCTTTTTATCACATTTTTTAGCCTAAATATCCAACCGTGTGTCCTATCAACCTACCGCTTGCTCGCACAAGTTTGTTTAATCTAGGCCAAGGTGACCGTTATGATATGGAGGCTGATTAGAGGTTGTTTCAAATCGTTGCCCCCAAACGCTTGGTTGATCTGTACGCACAGCAAAGCTTCGAGGCTATTTCAAAGCTTCGCCACCTCTAGGTTTTGTAAGCAAAATAAAAACTATTGTTAAATTCCATATTTCATTTGTAACTTATGGGAAGTTTTGCTGCATCTGTCATTCATTCGATATTATGTAACCAAATCAAAGCAACAAAACAACTACAACTATAACGCTATATTTAACTTCTGATATACAAAAATAGAAAACCCACTAATCATGTACATCTTGCCATGCAGGGATCTTAGTCGCAACTACTTTAATGGTTCAATACCTTCCCAGTGGGCTACCATGCGCTTGGTTGATCTGTACACATAGAAGCTACTATTTTTAGTATGTTTCTTTTGTTTTTTGAAAAATAATTCACACCAACATGTAAATGTTGCTTGATATTGCCGCTCCGTCATGGGAAACCAGTTGTTCAGTCCATTCCCAAAAGTTCTCACTAACATCACCACCCTTGCAAACTTGTAAGTTGGACTCTTTTCTCAATAAAAAATGGCAGGTTAATTTAAAAAATGGTTCCATAATAATCTTGTCCTGATATGTTTGTAACATCGGAAAAAATACCTCAAATATACATGATGATGATGATAATAAGTGACAACAACACTTGAGCTGGAAACATAATTAAACCACTATAAATTCCAGTCCTTGTAACGAAAAGAAATCAGAAAGTGGTTATCACAAAAGCCATAAATTATTAAATATATATTGTCAAATGTTACCCCTTCTAGAGCTTTATCCAATGGGGACTAAACTTGGCAGACTTTTTATTCATTTTGGAGTCTAAGGCAGTTATGCTTTAATTTCTTTGGTCAATTTTGAAGCATTCATGACATGTCCAACTAAAACTAGTTTTTTTAAGGGAGCTCAGTTGGTCTAAGATACACTTTACTAGTTCTTGCTATGCATTTTCAGTAGTTAAATGTAGCTTTGCTTGAATGTGAATACGTGCATCTTAAGGAGCATTGAAGGAAACCGCTTCTCAGGGACCATTCCCCCACAGATTGGGAAATTGATTAATTTACAAAAGCTGTAATTATTTTCTCCATGATTATGCACATCAGTTCTTGAAAGTTGGTTGGTAATAATTGCTAATCTCATGTTTATCGTATTGTCTTATGCACATCATTTATTTTTCTAACTTCAATTACTCATGCATCACTTCAACAACTAAGCATCGGTTTCAAACCCTAACATAAAAAAACACCAACAAACGCTCATTTGTCTTTAATGAATTATTTAAAATAATTTTGTTTAAAAATACACAAAGTCAACACCCTATACAAAACAATTCAGAATATACTTAGCACCAGGTTTTGAAGAATGCCACCAACCTCTTTCCACTCTATCACAATAGTCCCAAAATCATTTTAGGGAAATTCTAGTAAGTCATTGTCCCAAGAAGGACTTTACAAACAAAATAAACTACTTGTAAATGCATGCAAAACTATGGGTAATTATTTATAATTGCATTTTTCTGTGACAATTTTTTAACAATAAAAAATTAGTGACAACAGAAGCGAAAACAAATCCAAGATCATTTCCAAAGAACCATATGGTATGAAAATCTAACAACACATAATATAACATATCTCTTGTTTTTTGCAATACCAATTAAACAAGAGGACCCATTCCCCTGCATATCCAAGGCTTGCAATAACATGCTATTGTTATATTGTCCTTTAAGTCATATATGGTCATGATAGGAACTAGAGACTTTCAAATGAATATATTTATTAGTTTTATATTTTTCAAATCATAAGTCATAAGTAGTAGTCTTTGTTGCTTTATTAATAATATAAAGGGGCCCTTCGGGTTTGATGCACAAACAAAAACAACAAAGCAGTCACAAATCTCTAGCCGCAAAGCAATTAGTTCGCGTGAGTCACATTCGTTCACTTAATAAGCAAAAAGATGAAGTATTAGAAAACCCCAAAGAATATGCCTTTTGGGAGGAGAAAAAACAAAGAAAAAATAATGAAAAAGAGTCCTTTCCACAAAGAAAAAGATCAAACCTCTTTATATATATATATATATATTTATGTACATATAAGGCAATTGATGAAATAAAAATTATTGATCATGCTATCCAAGGATAACCCAGATCATACAAACAGTGATACACAAAATTCTCAACTAATAAGCAAATTATATAAAGCAAATATGGTATACTTGCATGTGTTCTGTCATTCCAACCAGAACAAACAAGAATATACATATATATATATATATATATCAATTTTCATTTTTGCATTGTCTGGAGAGTATGATCTGAGGCCATCCCTTCAAACATCCACTCATTATGGTTTTGAAAATTAGGGAAAACAAAGGAAAATAGAGAAATTGAGCGAGAGAGAGAGAGAGAGAGAGAGAGAGAGAGGACCCATACTCGATCTCGGGGTTGTTTGATGATAGGCGAACTTGTAGTAGCAAAAAAATGGTGATGATGGTGCTGTTAGGTACGAAAATAGAGAGCAACCATGTGAGTAAGAGGTGTAATGGAACACAAATACAAAGATTGAGAGAAGGAGAGAGAGAGAGAGAGAGAGAGAGAGAGAGAGAGAAACATAGACAAAATACATACCTAACAATGGAGGCCCAAGTACTTCTCGAAGCGCCTTTGATGCTTGCTCGAAGAAGCGACACAGGTGACTGCGATGACGGAGGATGAGCGACTTTGGTGACTACAATCGTGCGTCCTATCGACGATGAGATACATATGAGGATTGGTGCACATGAGTGGTGCGCAATATATACTGTATAAGGAGTTTGAAAAATTCACTCTGCTGATATAGGCCAATTTTTGCCTACAAAACTATTTGGTCGGTATTATCCTTCAATTTACTTAAATAACAATTAAAACGGTGTCGTTTTATTATCTGCGATCAAATTATTTTAGTTGCTGAAAATTTTTCATTCCCTTTTTTTTTTGGTCTTCCATGTTCGACTTTTGCCAACCAAATTTCAATTTTGGTCGCAGAAAATTCTATTTTGGCAACTAAAAAATATTAGTTGGCAAAACTCCAAACCTGTGCCAACCGAACTTTAGTTTAGTCGCACAAATGAAAACTTTTTGTGACTAAATAAAAGTTAGTCGGGAAAATTGGTCGGGAAAAATGTAATTTCAGATGGACCTTTCCAAGATTCTTCAGTCAAGGAATTCACTCCTCCAAATGAAGCCACTGCAACATCAAGCCCATCTCCAATGAAAGTGAACAAAGTCGAGAAGTTAGCAGCGGAGGCTTCACCAGCTCCAATCCCTAGCCCAAGAAGATCAAGTGTGGTCGACTTGTTCCCATACAACGACGGTGGACCCACTATCAAATTAGTCAAATCGGTGGCGGCTCAATCGGTGTGGAGCCCTGGCCCTAGCCCTAGCCCAGCTGCTACTGATGAGTTGCTCTCTGGCTTCACCACCACAAGGCTTACAGTCGGATGTGCCGGCAAAGACCGTCGGTGGTGTCGGCGATGGCGGCAAGGACATACAAAGTGGCTTAAGGGATTGAGATCGATGACCTATAGATGGGGAAGAGAAACAAATTCAATTTAGGGCAAAAAAATGGGGAAAGAAGAATATATATATGGTTATTGGCGACTAAAATATTTTTTAGCCGGTGAAAATATTTTATAAATCCCTCCAAAATTTGAAATGTCTCCCTTCAAATATTTTAGTTCTTTGGCGACTAAAAATTGTTTTTGTCGCTGAAAATAAATTTTTGGCAACCAAACTTTTAGTTGCCAAAAATAAAAAGTAAATTTTTGTTTTTCATTCAGTGGCTAAATAATTTTAGTAGCCAAATACAACGACTAAAATATTTTGTAGTCGCTAAAAATAAATTTTTGGCGACCAAAGCCAAAGATTAAACGTAATTTTTTGTTTTTTATTCGGCAACTGAATAATTTTAGTAGCCAAAACTAACTATACAACGACTAAAATATTTTTTTGGTTGCCAATTGTGGTATTTTTAGCGACTAATTTTTTTTAATTGCCAATAATCAATATTCCTCGACTAAAAAAATTTAACAGCTAAATATTATACTTTTGCCAACAAACATAATTTTTGGTCTCCCATTCCATTACTTTTGCAGACTAAATTTTTTTTAGTTCCCAAATTTAATTGCCAAAAGTGCATTTTGTTATAGTGATTGTTAGCGACAATTTGTTGCTGCCAAGATTGATATGATGGTTTTGAACATTGCTAAAAATGTTAATGTGGTGTTTAAAGATATTGCTAACCTATGATATCGACCACATAATAAATGTTTTGTTATGAATATCTTAATTTTTAATAGCTTTTCTTTTTAGTAGCATCTTTTTTTGAAAAATGATGGTACAATGCCTCCTATTAAAATATTCTTTTTAGAACTATTTGAATTTATTTGATTGTATATTGTTTATTCTTCTTTAGAAACAAGTTTGGAAATTTGCTAATGAAATATATCTTCACTGTATTGTTGACATAGTCCACATAAACCATGATTATCTATAGCAAATTATTCTATCTATTTTATTTTATGTATATGGTATTTTATCTATTTTAGGATTAGGTCCACATAAATTTTTCTTTTTTATTTTTATAATAAAAAAAATTGTGAGTACTACTTCAATTACGCAAGTAACAAAGATGTGACAACTATTGATATGCTGCCTGTTTGTCATGTTGGTAGATTTTTATACCCTTTTGTAATTTGTTTAATATGATTAGGCATCGTTTGGCAAGTTAACATTTTGGTTAAAAAGTCAAAAAATTATTAAATAGTTAAAAAACTTATAATTTATACCCAAAAGTCAAAGATTCATTTTTCTCTTTACTTTTTGCACATCTTTTTCTAAAAAATCAAAAAGTCATCCCAAATATACTAATTTTTTTTACCTCATATTTTAGTTAAAAAATTTAAAAATTACTAAAATAGTCTGTTCTCAAATGAGACCTTAGTATGATGCTAAAATTGTTATCTTCGAAATTTGTTTAGGCTGTTGGTGTGCAAAGGAAAATGTCTCGTAACTCAAATTTTGTGGCTCAAAAGTGGCTCAAATGGGCAAAACGACGTCGTTTTGGCCATTTGAGCCACTTTTGAACCACAAAATTTGAGCTACGTAGCATTGCCCGTGTGCAAATTATGCTAGTGTTGCATGCTCCAGTTATCAACTCCTACAATTGCTATTTGTCAATTTATACTACAAAATGAATTATTAAGTTATTAACAGTTAATATCTTGCTTTATTCACTCACAATAACATGTTTATACTACAAAATGAATTATTAAGTTATTAACAGTTAATATCTTGCTTTATTCACTCACAATAACATGCATATATAAAATAAATTCTTTAAAAATGTTTTTTTTTTTAAATCGATGAAACTAATAAAATTTCATAAAATATTTAATTTTAAAGAATAATATATATGTTGACCACCACTAATATATTTTAAAAAATTGAGATGACACTTTCGCCCATAATAAAAACCCGAGTTACATTAAAAACTTCAAATAATTTATTAAATTTTCTATTAAATCTTTCACATAAGTGTAAAATCTATACACATAAATTTATGTAACTCTCATTTATATAAGGATTTAATAAAAGAATTAATAAATTATTTAGGATCATAACATTTTCCTAAAAGAGCAATGATTCATAATTCTAAATTTGAAACTCTAATAATGACATTAATAATATGATATAGAGAAAAAAAACAAAAAAAAGTCACATATATCGAATTATTTATGAATGAGACCTACAACCATATAAGTAAAGGTCTCTTTAGAACTCTACTTTAAGTACTTTTAACCATTTTTGTTTCTTAAAAACAAACAACCCAAACCTTTCCTACTTAAATACGATTTTACCTTTCCTACTTAAATACGATTTTCTAAATATCTTTTAATAAATAAAGATAAATAAATACGATTTTACCTTTCCTACTTAAATACGATTTTCTAAATATCTTTTAATAAATAAAGATAAATAAATACAATTCTGAACTAGGGTTTCGTTCCATAGATCCCAATCTTCTTTTTCTAGGGTTTTTTCGTCCCTCTCGGATACGCCACCCTTTTCTCTCTCTATAACTACTGCATCTGATTTCCCTCCACTCCTCCTCGCTTCTCCTCTATTGATTTGGTCCTTTCTTTAATTGGGTTTCGTTTGATTCGCATCTTCTGTAAAATTTCTGATCTTTTTTGTGTTTTTGATCCGTTGAATATCTGAAACAATGCCTCCGAGAACGGCGAAGAAAACCGCCGCTGGGCCGGGGACGAAGCGAGGCGGTAGAACCACCCGCGGAACTCCCAAGGCGCAGAAGGAGGCGGCCAAAGTCGAGGAGGTTCCAATTGACGTGAAGGAGGAGGTCAAGATTCCGGAGATTGTTGAAGAAAAGCCTGTGGAGAGCAAAGTGCCCGAGCCTGATCCCGAGCCTGAGGCTGATCCCGAACCTGAACCTGAGCCGGAGCCGGAGCCGGAGCCCGTGGCTGATCCTGATCCTGAGCCTGAGCCTGAGGTTGATCCTAAATCCGAAGTGAAATTGGGGGCGAATGGCCTGGCTTCTTCTAAGAGTAAGTTTTTTATTTTGATTAGATCTTGGTATGATTTGAATTATAGAATTTTGTATTTTGATGTTAACTACAGGGTAGGAATTGGGTGTTTTCAAGGTAGTGTTTTTCTTGATTTGATTGATGGGGTTGTTGAATTGGGGGCAATTATTATGTCTTCCTTGCTGGGTTTTCGAGTTAAAGATTTGAACCCTATGATAATGATGATAAGGGTGGTTCAAATCTCAATTGAACGGTTCGTATTCCCTTATCTGTTTGTTTGGTTGGAAGATGATTAAACCGTGGATGGTTTTTGTTTTTGGTTAGCTGTTTAATGTTTTTTGGCCTTAATTAGACTTGATTTTTAACCAATCTCGGCTTCTGTTTTGTCCTAAAAGGCTTCTGAATTGTTTGTTAAACAATTGAACACAAAAAAATTGCACCATACTATTAAAAAGGGTTCTGTCTATTCCCCCATGAATTGGTAAACATGGCTGGGTGGATGCTAGTTGCATATACCAGTTGTGATCTCTGGTGGAAAGTATTTCTTAGTAATGGAGCTTTGTATGTTATTTCCTTTAACCATATAAGTGAGCACTAATTGCTGACCAAAGCATTCTGAATTTTTTTTAAGTGGTTTAGAACTTTTAATTGTTCTACAGCTCACGACGTAATGAATAAGTAGCTATTGAAGGATATGAAAGATGTTTGTATATGTTTATATTTGATGGTGCTGGAGACCATGTCGGTAATCCAGAATTTCACTTTGTTGACTGGCTGGATGTCTTGATATCTTTTTTTTGCCTGACAGAGGGAGACGAAGTGAAAGAGTCTGTTGATGAATATGAAAAAGGTGAACGGTTGGACTTGGGGGATAATGAACCTGAATCTGAACCTGAACCTGAAGAATATGTTGGTGTAGATTATGATGAGAAGGAAATTGAACAGGAGGATGTTCAGGAAGAGGGAGATGAAGTTGAGGGAGAGGCTGAGGGGGATGTTGGTGAAGAGGAAGAGGGTGATATGGTAGAGGATGAAATGGAAGATGGTCCTGAGGAACTTGAGGGCGAGGATGAGGTGCATGCTGTTGAGGAGCATGCCAATGTGATTGATGCAGAGGAACAAGAACACCATGACGTTTTTAAGGAGAGGCGCAAACGGAAGGAGTTTGAAGTTTTTGTTGGGGGCTTGGACAAG
This sequence comes from Camellia japonica, assembly GCA_030407325.1. Taxonomy (NCBI): domain Eukaryota; kingdom Viridiplantae; phylum Streptophyta; class Magnoliopsida; order Ericales; family Theaceae; genus Camellia; species Camellia japonica. The sequence continues at coordinate 129,684,917 of JAPPVO010000019.1, read as the reverse complement.
GATGCTACTGAGGAAGATCTTAGGAAAGTCTTTAGTGAAGTTGGTGAGGTGACAGAGGTCAGACTAATGATGAACTCTCAAACTAAGAAGAACAAAGGATTTGCTTTTTTGCGTTTTGCAACTGTTGAACAAGCAAAACGAGCTTTTACTGAGTTGAAAAATCCAGTGGTATTTCCTTGACCTGGTCATAATTTTCTGGCAAATGATTTTGCTTATATGTTAATAATTACATAATCTTAAAACAAATTCCAGGTCAATGGTAAGCAATGTGGTGTTACTCCTAGTCAAGATAGTGACACCCTGTTTTTGGGCAACATATGCAAGACATGGACAAAGGAAGCTGTAAGTAGATTGGGCAAACTAATATGTCCTTGAGCATCAGATTATCTCTATTTGGTAATTGAGAGTTCTTTAATTCCTAACTGACTTATTAAATTTGATTCCAGTTGAAAGAGAAGTTGAAACATTTTGGAGTTGATAATATTGAGGATTTGACATTGGTTGAAGACAGTAATAATGAGGGATTGAATAGGGGCTTTGCTTTCTTGGAGTTTTCTGCTCGTTCGGACGCCATGGATGCCTTTAAGCGTCTACAGAAGAGAGATGTTGTGTTTGGAGTTGACAGGCCTGCAAAGGTTTCCTTTGCAGATTCCTTCATTGACCCTGGGGATGAAATCATGGCACAGGTAATTTCTTGGACTAACTTCTCTGCATGTAATTATAACAACTGCAGTCTGTTTTAGCTCTGTTTACTCCATTTGTGCTAGAAATAACATCTTCCTTGTATTCAAGCTTGCAACCTCATGTTTGTTGTATTTTTGGGCAATTTTGTTGTGGATATATTTCTGTCATCATTCTTTGTGGTCAATAAATGGGATCTTGGTATAATGTATGCAATGGCATCTGCAATGAGCAAGAAGAGGGCAAGTTACGGAGGCGACTTTATAGATTTGGTTTCCATTCCTTCATGTCTTGTTTTTTGCTCATTCTATGAGCATGCAGGTCTGTTAGGGTTTGATTTTATGTGAAGAGCATGCTTGTTCTGCAGTTGTGATTTTTGTGAATCGCACCCTCTGTACCATTCTGGTAGGCGCTTTTTGAAATCGTTTTTGTTGATTGCAAACTAAATTTATTTCTGATGTAGGTTAAAACTGTGTTTGTGGATGGTCTGCCTGCTTCATGGGATGAGGACCGTGTTCGGTTACTTCTCAAAAAATATGGAGAGATCGTGAAGATTGAGCTTGCTCGTAATATGCCATCTGCCAAGAGAAAGGATTTTGGTTTTGTTACATTTGGCACCCATGATGCTGCAGTGACATGCGCTAAATGCATTAATAATGAAGAGTTGGGTGAAGGAGAACACAAGGTGGTTCATCCATCTTAAGTAACTTGAGATCTTTGGTATCAATTACGGATTGATTTTTTTCCTAAAAGCTAGTTATATTTCAGGCTAAAGTGCGGGCCAGATTGTCGAGACCTCTGCAGAGAGGCAAAGGAAAACACGTTGCTCGAGATTTCCGACCTGGACGTGGGGCTGGACGAGGTGTCAGGGCTCCCTGGGGTCGTCCAGTTCCACGCAGCCTTCCTATGCGTGGGGTTAGAGGAATTGGAAGTCGTCTGCCACCTGCTGTTAGTCGTGGGGTGAAGAGACCAGTTACATTTAGAGATAGACGTCCTGTTATGACCATGCCAGTGAGAGGCAGGGCCTTAGCTCCTCCCCCATCAAGGTCTTATGAGAGGAGGCCACCTGGTATGTGTCACTTCTCTATCATGTTCAGTTAGCTACATTTCTTCTGCTGTATGGTTGATTAGTAAACACTCTTTCTGCAGTTCCTTCATACCCCAAGAGTAGCTTGAAGAGGGATTATGGTCGTCGTGATGAGCTTCCTCCTAGGGGCAGAGCTGTTGCTGAGTATCCTTCCAGGGTTCCCGCAGAGAGGCGCCCATCATATAAGGATGACTATTCCTCCCGTGGATCTGGATACTCAGATTTGCCTAGGACTACGTCTCGTAATGCAGCAAGGAGAGCTTATGTAGATGAGGGATATGGGCAAAGGTTTGAAAGGCCACCTCCAAGTTACCGTGAAGGACGCGGTCGTGATTATGACCCTATGTCTGGGTCAAAACGGCCATATAGTGCAATGGTATGTAAATTGCTGCACCATCTGGTATTGTGACACTATAATTGACTCTTTAATTCTTTGTCCTTTTGGGGCCAAAAGCGCAATATCTGAATTGCTTTGGGTATATGTCAATTCTACTAGGATGATGTTCCTCCGCGTTATGCTGATGCTGGAGTACGCCAGTCGAGGGCTCGTTTGGATTATGAACTTAGTGGTAGTGGTTCACAATATGGGGATGCTTACAGTGACAGGTTTTACAAGTTTTCATTATAATTGTTTAATTTACCTTCGGTGTTGGGATCTGTATTGTTGCCTCATCTTACTATGTCTTACTTTCTGTGTCATGGTTGTGTTAGACTTGGGAGGTCTAGTCTGGGATATGGTAGCAGCAGAACTTCTCTCTCCAGTCAGGATTCACATGGGCTTTATAGCAGTCGTCAGGGTATGGGTTATGGTGGAGGTGTGTTTTAAGTTATGACTAAGATGTACATGCAACATGTCACCATTGATATTTGTCCTGTTAAATGCATTGGTGTTCGTTTTGTTGTGCAGGCTCTTTCAGCAGTAGTGATGTTGGTGGGATGTACTCATCAAGCTATGGTGGAGATTATGTGTCTCGTGGATCTGATGTATGCTTCTGTGCCCAATCTTCTGCTTATTGCGCCTTTTTGCTGTTTAGAGTCAATACTAAACCTTGCATATATATCTTTTTTGACATTGCAGGTTGGCGGTAGCTCTTACTCATCAATGTATTCTGGCCGTGGATTGGGTGGTAGTAGTTACATGGGCAGCGGTGGTTCTGGATCATACTATTGAGGTATGTTTAGGTGTAGTTTTATTTCAATTTGTTTGTAAGGCCACGAGTAGTTAGATGTTTGTTTTGGTTTTATTTGTTGAAGACCTTGGTTGTCATTAGGCATGGCATCCGTTTCTTCATCATAAGAGCTGTGCTTGGAAAAAACAAGGGTGCATTGTGGTTACTTGTGAATTTATCTATGGCACAGATTTAAGTTGACAAAGAGGCTGCCATAGGATGTGGATTATTCGAAGGTTATGCACTATGATGCCTACGGATGTGGAGAAGCCTATTGCCAAGCATAATAGCCTCTTTTATGGTTGAGAAGAGGAGAATTTAGCTTTGAGTAAAGGGGTATCTGTTACTTCAGGCCATTGTAGATCTAAAGTTTGGATTCTGTCAACTCTTATTTTGCTGTTGTAAGGAAATCTGAGTTATATTTAGAGATTAAAACAACATATGCTTAGTACGTGCCTTTGTGGTTTTTATGAATGCAAGTTTTTATTCGCTCCATCTCCATGTAATATTTTACCTGATGGACAAAGAGGAGGTATGCGAACCATATGTTTCTATGGGAAGAAATTTATGACAAGCTTCAAGGTGCCTTTAATGTGGTTAAGGAACTTTGAATATGTTGAAATCATTGGATAAGTATCAGCTAAAGAATGCTGAAGGTGTGAAAGTCTGCTGACTAATTCTATATACAGTTTACGACACTTGAAACCAACATCGAAGAACATTCAAGTTAAACAGCAAAGAGAATTGTGAGTTGTTATATCACTTTATCCAGATTAAGTTCAACAAAAGGTTTGTGATGATGTTAATTGCTTGAGTATTTTTTTGGAACTCACTTCATATTCTGTCATAACGACAGAGAGGTTAAGTTGCTATTGGAAATTTAATAATATCAGGAGTGACTACAGTATTTGTTACAAACTCAAGTCATATTCTCCTGTGCACCCACTGTCGCTTTCCACTGGCAGAAGGGTTTTAAATGGACCTTATGTTGGGGCATTGAATCATTATTTAATCTTGTCAGATTAGTCCATTCTGTATGGTATTTATTTGGTCAAAAAAAACCACACTCCATGTGTAAATTGCAACTTGTCAATGGAGGCAAGTTTGTAGTTCTTGGGCAAAGAGGAGAGCCTGGTTTTTATGTATTTGTTACGAACTTTCTCAGTCGTCTCTGATCACAGCAATTTGTTTGGATGCCTCTTTGTTTGCTGTGGTAACCCTACCGAGTACAGTGCTACTATTTGCTGGGTTCATTTTTTCATGTATATATAATATGCTACATCTATCAGGTGTCCAAACAGTTTGAAGATCTGCCTGTAATTCCTCTCATTGTTCTTGAATGTTTTTGGTATGAGGTCATGGGATTTTTAAGTTTGGTTTTGTTCATTGTTTGTGAAGTATTCACTATGTTGGAAAGAGACATGGACGTAGAAGACAGAATTCATGCTTTCTTCTTTAATTTTTTAAATTTAAAGAAGTAACTTGTTGCAAGGAGCAACGACTTTGCAAGGGGCTTGCTATGATGAAAGGAGTTGTAAATTTTTTGGAATTGAATTGAAGAATGCGAGGAAACATGAACTAGATTGCTAAGTACATTGCAATCTGTTAGTTAAGATGTGTGAGTCACTTGGAGAATGCACACATTGGTATGAAGTTTGTAATCATGCGAAGAAGCTCTAGAATATTTGGAAAATTGGTAAGAAAACCAATTTATTTTGCATAGAAACTGTAGTGAAATGTGATAAATGGAGAAGTGCACTCGTAAATTAGTTGAGATTAGATGTGTAGTGGCACTTTGTAAGAGGTACTGCTAAGTACATAGTAGTAATTGTCCTTGTTTTCTAGCTGAGTCCTACTATGGACTGTCGTTAATGTTGTGATGCTAGTTCAAAACTGTGTTGTATCGGTGTGGTTATTAGAGTCAATTGTTGTCTATGTCTAGAGCAATTTGAATCAGATTAGTGATTGCTGATGCTTAATGCTCAGTATGTAAGCATTTTTTCCTCTTATTTAGAGGCTTCGACTTTGTTTCTTTAAGCTTGTAGAATGGCTTTGTAGTTATCACTAAAGTGGCTGTTGCCATTCTTTGGTTTGGCTTACTCAATTAGGATATCACGGTGGAAGGTTTTGGGGACTTTGATGTGCTCCTTCTTGTTTGAGGGGGTTTGCTGTTGTTTTCTCTAATTGTTATGACTTATGAGGAATGCCCAATGATGGTTGAACCTTTCATGTTGTCTCAAATTAGTAAGCTTTATGGATGGTTTTGACCTTGAATCGCAATGTCCAAATTGGCGCATCTTCTATTTCTGGACCTTGCACCATGAATATCCGTTTCTGTTTTGTTTTTAATTTCTTGAGGAAGTGAAACCTGACAACAATAGGAATATCTTGTTTAGCTTACCAGGCTTGATTGTTTTGAGGATTATCTTTGAGTATGTACCGTTCCGTGTGTCTGCTTGCTATTCGTTGGCTTCCGTTGGAGGTAATAGCCTTGTGTATTATATGAGAATTTGCGGATGCATTTGCAAGATAGACTCGCATATATGCATTTTAGAAGATGTTGACTGTGGTGGGTATCTTTGTTTCTTATTTTAGTTCATGTAAGAACATCCTATAGCTATCTAAGGGGGACCTGGAAGGGAGTGCGGCTGTGGGACAGATGAAGCTCAAACACAGGCTAATTGACTGGTGAAGCGGCTTATCACCTGGGGCTAACCCCTTGGCCTCGCATGACATATTTGGGATATGGAAGGTTGCAGTAAATTTCAAAACTACTTGATTAAGCTAGGCTAGTAGTATATCACTGTTTCTAGTACTACAAGATAGAAAAAACAATAGATGTGCCACTTTTAGCCTCGGTTCACTATCGTTCCATACCTGGTTTTGTGCAATTCTGAAGTGTGGTGGTTCAACTTTTAGGATAGTTTTTTGTTTTCAAACGTACGGTGAATAGTTACTGTTTCACCTTTTCAGGGGAAAATATAAGCTGTGTGATATTTTATTAGTGTATCTCTTGTATCCTCACTCATAATTGTACAGGGATTGAAAGTCCTCGGATGTCCCTGCATTTCATGCTGCAAAGTTCTTGTTTACGTTTGCCTGTTGATATCTGCTCATGTTTGTAGTGTTGCTTTTATATTTCCTGATGTAATGAGATATTGTGCATGTTACCAGAACAGATTTGATGATAAAAAGGAGGAATTTAAAAAAATGGAAATAGGGATCAACATTTTGTTTTTGTTTTTGTTTGTTTTCCCCGGGTTTGAAAATTGTGATATTGCATCTATATTTCCATTTAACTTGCAATTTAGAAACTTTGAAAAGTGGATTGTTGGAAAATTAGTGAAGAAATGCTGAAAAATACTTGAATAGGTGGTTACATGGGAAGCAAGGTGGGAGTTGAGAGTGATCTGTGTGCAATTCAGAGTTATTAAAAGACATTTTTTATGCATGGCACGGAGTTTCGTGCTTGTGATTGCTTTCTTTTTTTCTTTTTTTGATTTTGTTCATATCATTATCATTATTATTATTATTATTATTATATATATTTTTTTTTCTGTTTAATATTTTCAGGTTAAATAAAGAGAGCCATGCAAGTGGCCTTTCATATTTTTTTTTCTGTTTAATATTTAGTCCTTTTTGTGGTTTCTTGACAACCATAATTGCTAACAAAGAATTTAAATAAATGAATTAATAAAAAAATGATGTAATTATATATTTTCATAGTGTAGAACTTGTATGCAAGTAATTGCAATTTGCGCAATTGCAATTTGTACTTAGGGTTAGTATGTTGAAACTTGATTTGATAAGTTAATGAGTTTAAAATTATGTTAGAGCTTGACTTGTTTACCTAACGAGTTGATTTCGAACGGGCTTTTAACGATCCGAACATGATTTGAGTCTGAGAATCCTGATTATTTATTTATTATTTTAATAATGAATATAAGCTTATCAAGTTGAGTAGCAGGCTATTCAAACTCGATTTGAAAATTTAACAAATTTAAAATCATGTTTAAGTTTAGCTTGTTTGTATAATCAATAGATGTCGAATGAGTTTTTAACGAGTTGAACTTGAGTAGTTTCGTTTGTTTAATGGTCGTATTTGCTCTGGATCTACCATATAACACTCCTTCAATTGTTTGGTTTTTGTGAAGAAGTTTGTGGGTTATTTGGTTGTGATTTGTTGGTGTATATGTTTAATTTTCTTAAGACTGCTTTGTAGAGAATACTCGGTTGTGAAGTTTCATTTAAACCTTTTTCTAAATATATTTTGGGAAAATTAATGTTTTAGGTATTGATTTAACCAAAAAGTGAGATTTTTGGAAACCTATAATTTTTTTTTTATATATATATATATATTTTATAGGTTTTTTGAAACTTTAATTAATTACTATGGACATAATAGCTTCAAGCCCTTGATACCAACTATATGAAGGACCTCTACATTCATGGTCATCTTAATGCAATGCAGTCTGTTATTTTGAAGCTTCTGCAGAAGGGAACATATAACTTGAAGGAACTTGTGAATTGCTTATTTAACTTGTAACAATATTTGCTACAAATGATTCACCCTATTAAAATTACCCTGACATACAGCTTTTCGGCGAAGTTTAGAAATACTACATGAAATGCAAATGGATGAGCCATTGAGATGACCCACATCAAGGGTGGAGGTTAACCTTTAGGAGTAATTCATCAAATTGGTTAGGTCTAAAAAATAACATCGCCTTCATATGATCCCACTAGAGATATCAATATACATGGATGCATAGACTTTCTATTTCAAACATCTGCCAATCCTGATTCTATTTGAAAATAGTTAGAATTCATTTATCCGTATATCATTTTTTGTATGCAAAATAATTCTGCAGAAGCCACATGTTATTCCATATTTCACTAAATAGATATTTGTGTTATCAAAAGGGCTTCCACTTCCTCGGTGAATGATTTGGTAGAAGATAAAATTTCTTGAAATTGAGATTTATTATTTTTCAAAGTACGGAACGGGACAAGAAATTTCCGTATCTATCCAATTTCTAATGAATCAAGATAACCTTTTGTTCCGATATAAATAGTTATCATCTATTCTTCTATTGGTAGAGGAGCTGATTGGGATTTGTTTGAGCAATTCACGTAATCGTTGATCACTCATTTTATTGCTTAAAAGGATTGAAAAAAATTATAGTAAATGAATAATGTATAACAAAATGGCCTCTTTAAAACTAAGAACCTCTCTATTAAATTAAAAATAAAAATAAAAATAAAAATAGTCAACGTCAAATGTGTACAAGCCAAGATTTAGTTGTCCAACATGATAATACATTTAGCTGAAATATAGAGATACAACCTAGAGCATGGTACAGAAATTAAAACTTGCATAAATAGTGTGACTTCTTTTATACATCCCAAATCTGGGCAGGGTCAACCTCAACTCAACTCAGACCAAGGAAAGTAAAAAAAAAATATGAACTTCGTATACATCAATTGGAATACAACAACTTCCAATTATCATAAACAAAACACAAGCAAAGTCAACTTTTGATACATAGAAATAAAAAATAAAATTAAAAAAAGAGAGAAAATTATCACAAAAAACAAATTAGATAATTGTGTTGCGGACTTGTAGTGGTGTGGCCGTGAGGGTTAGAGAGAGAGAGAGAGAGAGAGAGAGAGAGAGGGGAACAAAACATAAGATTGAGAGTGGGAGAGACAAACCATATGAATGAGATACAGGCCCGGCCTGAGAATTCGAGGCCTAAAATCAATAATGAATTAATAAATATTACCAGATCATTTGGAGCTTTTCACATATTTTTTTTATTCAACCAAAATTTGTTTTGAAGATAAAGGACAAAAGATTTGTGTCAAAAGAGTTAGGGTTATGAATTAGATAGGGAGAGAGAGTGGGCGCTTTTAATTTTGAATTAGCCTTACAATTTTTTAATGGGTCAATTTATTTTAAATTAGTTTGAATTTTCTTTAATTTTTTTTTTGGACTTAAAACATACTTAATATATTACACTAAACTATAATAGGAAGGATCCCTTTTTTTGGGTGTATTTTGAGGGGCCTTAAGCCATGGCCTGGTGGGTCTATGCCTAGAGTCGGCCTTGATGAGACATATGCTATTTTGGTCGTGTTTGATTCACAAGACTAATAGTAAATGTATTAATAATCCTATCAAATTAGTGTGGTATTCACTATTCAATTGGTTTAGTAGGATAAATTATCCCATTGTCCATTGTTTGATTTGCATTGGATAAGAAAACATATAAATACAGGATTATGATTATATTTATCTTCTTTTCCAATCTTACCCTCCATCAATGTTTCTTCACAATTTTTACTTTATCAAAAATTCTTCATAAATGTGGTTTCGAAAAAAAATTATAAATAAATAAATAAAAGAAAAATAAAAATACAAAATACAAAGGCCATGTTTGTGGTTTGTTTTTTAATTTTTTGAAAAAAATATAAACTAATTTGATAAAATAATTATCAAAAAATATTTTTAAATTTTTAAAAATTATTTTTAGCCTTCTAAAATATAAAATTATATAAAAATAATAAGTGTTTTAATTTTTAGTCTAAGGGTAAAAGAGTTTTTTTATTTTATTTCTTAATTCAAGATATATAATCTCACTCCTACTCCATAATTAATAATCTTACAAATTTGTTGGATCAATCCATTAGATTAATAATCTTGAAACAAAATTTCAAAACAAATACAGGATTATTGAGCTTACGGATTAATAATTCCAATCTCATATTCTAATTCTGTCAATCAAACATGCTATTTGGGGATTGTAAATTAGGGTAGGACAATTATACAAGATTTTATGCGGTATTTGTGACAGACTACACCATCGTAAGAGTCCAAAAACAAATAATACTGCGGCACTTCAATAAATAGTTTTGACGAAGGCTAAATCATACCGTGAATATTAGCAATTTTTATGACTGGTAGGAGTTTTCCATGGCCAAAGATATTTTTTATTGTCATCGCAAAAAACTATTATTAGCAGTGGGTAGTTTTGTTGTTGCAAATGATGGCTTTTTGCAGTGGCATGGATGTTGTTGCATATTGTGTCTTTGACTTCTTTTCTAAAAGTGTGTTAGTTTTTTTTTTTTTTTTAACAACGAAATGTATATTTTATTTTTATTTATTATGTGTTTACACAATATCTATATTAATTCTAATTGTTTTAGCCTTATTAATTGGGAGATAAATATAATTATGTTCAATTTATGAGACTTATTGTAATATTTCTAAACCTTATGGTCACTTTAATTTACCCTTAAATTAAAGGAGATCTTATTTTGAAAAAAAGAAAAAGAAAAAAAAAGTGCATAAATCTCAATCTCTCCCTTGGAATGAATTTAACACTTAGAATTTCCATAAAAGAATAATAATCAAAATTGAACACCTGAGCCAATTTGGTAACATTTATATATGCAAGTTTATGTTTAAGTTTTCAAAAAGTTGTAAATATTAATTAAATTTATTTACTTTTCAATATTTTTTTTCTCCCACCTTTTCTGACAACCATCAATTACTCATCCCTGTCACCGACCACCATCTGCAATGATCTCCTTTGTCAACCACCTCCCTCGGCCTCGGCTACTATCACCTTAAGCAACCGACTGACTACTATCGACAATCACTTTTAACTACCAATTTTTGTGGTCGACAATCATTTTTGGATATAGCCAATCACGTACCATCAATTGCAACTACCTTCAACGACCGATGATCACCTCCATTTACCATCGCTAATCGTCAACATTCACTTTCTGCGGCTACCTCATTCACTTGTTTCAAAATAATTTTTTTATTAAAAGTATTTATATAACAAGCATATTTTTTTATTTTAGTTTTTATTAAAAATAAACACAAATATGTGTAATATAATATAGACTAAAAACAATAAATTGTAAGTGTTACGAAAATGGCGCTCAAACATTTTGTCAAGTTTATTTCCGTTGTATCAACAAAAAAAAAAAAAAAACATTTTATCAAGTCTAAACCATTAGTATATATAATATAAGTTGAGCATACATGACGTCTAGGATCTGTGGCGCAATGGTAGCGCGTCTGACTCCAGATCAGAAGGTTGCGTGTTCGATTCACGTCAGGTTCAACATTTTGAATTATTAAAGATTAAGCTCTGATTTTTGCTCTCTAAAATGTAGCAAGGAGGACAAGAAGTGGGGTTTAAATGTGTGATGTGTGTGTTTATATTTTTATTATCAATAATGCTAGAGACCTCTAAAAAGGCATCTCTAAACCCACCTCTAATGAGGTGGAAAAGGAAAAAAAAAAGAAAAAAAAAAATCAAGACACATGATTGGTTGTGGCAGTGGGGGACCCACTGCCACATCACTAGTGGTACCTCTAAATTAGAGGTCCCAAGCATTTTTGTTTTATTATTATTTTTTCTTTTGCCACATTATTAGAGCGGTCTTTAGGACTCCAAAATTAAAAGTCTCTATCATTGTTATTTTTGAATTATTTTTTGTTTTTTGTTTTGTTTTGTTTTGTTTTTTTCCTTTTTCCTTTCTCTGTATTTTGTTGTTAAGGATTTGTATCTCTCTGTTTGGTCACTGTAAAAATGGAAGAAAACACCAGGTTGAAAAGGGCAGAAGTTGTGCATTTTTCAGATTTTAACAAGAAAACATTCCCAGCATTTTTTTAGAGTTAACAATTTTACCATTTCAGGCATGAAAGGATGAGATTGGATTATTAGTCCATTCGGATTAATAGTCCGTTGTTTGGTTCAAATTTTTTGCATTGGACTATTAAGTCCCAAATTATTAGACTATTGTGTCCCATAAGGTGAGAAATAAATGGAGGAATAAGGGGGATATGAGATTAGGTGGTGAAATGATCATTTTAATCATTTACTATTTAATTATGTATTATATTTAGTAAAATTCAATAAAATTTAAATGTCTCAATTTAAAAATAAAATAAAATAAAATAATTTAATTTAATTTAATTTTTATTGATGTTTTATTTATTTAATTTTTTAAAATAATTTTTTTATTGATGTTTTATTTTAAAATTTTGTTTATATTTTATTTAATTTCATTATTTAAATTTTAATAGATGTTTTATTTAATTATTATTATTTTTTAAAATAAATTTATTTAAAATTTAATTAAAAAATAACATATATTTTCATTGATATTTTATTTATTTACCTTATTAATTTTTTTAAAAATAAATTTATTTAATTGTGTAAAAAATAAAATAAAATAAATTTTTATTTAATCTAGTTAAAAATAATTAAAATATTACAGATACATTTAATATTGCTATTACTTAGTAAATAATTGAAAATGGTAAAATAATCATTTGAACATTTATCATTTTCCATAATATCGTAAACAAACATAAAATTCATCTCATATCCAACCAAATAGTCGTTTCTTAACATCTAATCTCATGACTAAACAAACATAAGATACAAATTCAGTCCAACCAAATAGTTCAGGAACAATGTATCTCACGACTAACAGTCCGGTGGATTCTAATACCCCCTTATCCAGTTCGTCCAAACAAACACACCCTGTTAGTCAGGATTGCCCTTGAGTTTTTGGGAGCCTAATTTCGAGGGCCTTTTAGACATTCATAAAAAATAAAAATAAAAATCACCCTGTTTGGTTTAGAGTTTTCAAAAATAATTATTTGAGTTTGCAATTCGTATTTTTTTTATATTTTTTGTATTCGGAATTTTTTTTCATTAAAAAAGCACAAACATTATAGTTTTTAAGTATATCTAAATTAGATGTATCAACTAAATAAATATATAAAAATTGAATAAAATATTTGAAAAAAATATTAAAAAACACATAATTAGGCCATAAAAAGAGAGAGAGAGAGAGAGAGAGAAAAAAAAAAAGGTCACACAAAATTAGGCTGACGACTAATACATATACATATATTTTATTTTTTTTAAATCGGTTAACAATTAACACTTATAAATATTTTTTGACTAGGCCTTTTATCAATTGGATCAAATAGAACTTTTGAGACATTTTAAAATGGCCTAAATTAATTAAACAGAATTGGGCCATTTTGAATTTTTAATATAGTATAAGATAATGAATTTGGAGGACTTTTTTTGGGCCTAATTTTCGAGGCCTCAGACACATGCCTCACTAGTCTTAGCTCAGGGCTGGCCCTGCTATTAGTGAATATTATTTTAGTTTTCATCTGTAAATTCATGTATATATTGACTGTCACAATTATAAAAACAATACAAATACACTCTTTTTCAAGATCATCTAACCTGTGTAAATAATGTATTTTTGAAGTTGGGAGATTAAAATATACAGATTCATAAATTGAGTAAAGTGACATTTTGAATAGTCGGTGTAATTGAACGCTTTCTTTTTAGGCTTATGGACTTCTATCACTTTCTGTTTGGTTACTGTCAAAATGGAAGAAAGCATCAGAGTGGATATCACAAAGGGTGGTATATTTGAGATCGTCAATGATACATACCATTAAAAATGATGTTTTAAAGTATTATTAGTGAGTTGGCACATATTTAAAAAAAGAAAAAAAAAACACAGCAACACTGTGACAGTGGATAGGGCCTACTGTCACATCATTAGTGCTATCACTAATTAGTGGTCTCAACCATTTTCCATTTGAGATTCACAAGACAACAAACGTACATTAAGGTTTGATTTGTTTTGGTGAAAATCATTTTTTAAAAATATTTTTAGTATTTTTTGTTATTTGGTATCATGAACAAAAGTTGATAAAAATATTTTTCGCGATCAGTGAAAAACAAATTTATTTGAGCAAAAACTACTTTCTACTTTTGAAATATAAAAATATTTTTTAAACTAAAATCTTACTAATATGAATACACCATTATTGTCAATGCCTCACCGCTGCCTTATTGGGCTATACTTTTTCTTGAACACCAATTATCACATCATAAATAAAAGGAAATTTTAATACATTGATAATTTTTCTTTTTCAATTACAAAATTTTATATTTTGAAATTAACGCATAATAATTTCATCATCGATACTATAAAATATATCATTTTCAATGTATATTTTCAGTTCCCTCTAAAATAAAACGGTGGTGCTACATATATCAATTAGTGTACACACTAGTGTATCAACTAGTGTTATGATATTATTATTGATCACATTTATTATACAAATTATAAATACTCAAAACCATACAAATAATATCACATAATCTGTTAGTACACTAATATGTACATTAATTAGTATATATAACACTATTCAAAATAAAATGTATATTTCTAAACAATCATTCAATGTTATTTTATTCGGTTAACGAGTTTAAAATCATTTAGTATGTTTGTCGAGTGGGTTCATTAATTTTAATCATAGGTCAAAATTTGACCAGCCTAGTTTTTTTTTGGGTTAATTACACTAATAGTCTCTATAATTTGGGACTTGTGTCACTTTGATCCTTGACTTTTTAATTGTGACATATTTGACCCTGAATTTTGAATCTTGTTCCAAATAAGGACAATTGAAAATATTATTAGATTTTTCAAGGGTAAAATCGTCAATTTGATAAAACACAAACTAATTTGAAAAAAATAAATGTCAAAAAAATATTTTAATTTTTTTAAAATTATTTTTATCCACCAATGATAAAATTATGTAAAATTAATAAAAATTACATGATTAATTTTTTAAAATTAATTTTACATGATCATCATCCAAACGCATAATAAAAATTAATTTGGTAAAATAAATAAATAAATGTCTAAAAGATTTATCAATTTTACATCATTTTATTTTTAGTAGGTAGAAATAATTTTTAAAAATTTAAAAATATTTGTTTGACATTTATTTTGCCAAATTAGTTTATATTTTATCAAATTGACAATTTTACCCTTGAAAAATCTAATTATATATTCAATTGTTCTTATTTGGAACAAGATTCAAAATTCAGGGTCAAATATGTCACAATTGAAAAGTCAGGGACCAATGTGACACAAGCCGCAAACTATAGAGACTATTTGTGTAATTTGCCTTTTTTTTTTTAATTTAGAAAATATCATCTTGTCTCTTAAATTATCAATTAAAAATTAATTAAGCTATTATTTTTTAATAATATTAGTTTTATATTTAAATTATTTGTTTTTGTATTGATTTTATGCCACCATCAATTGTTGTCTATGATCAAACAAAAGTTGTTGATGTGGCACCAAAATTTTATTTTACCCTACAAATTGTCCTCAAAATATAAATTAGATCCCGGGATAAAATGAAGTTTGAGAAGGTTTAATTGATATTTTAGAGATAATTTAGAAAGTAGAATGAAATTTTAGTGTGTCATATCAGTAACTTCCATTTAATTATAAACTATAGCAAACAATGGGATAAAATTAATCTAAAATCAAATAATTTTGATATAAAATTGATATTATTAAAATAAGAATAGGGATTAAATTAATTTTTGAGTAATAATTTAGAAGATAAAATGGCTTTGTTTGGATGTGGATTGACTATTTGATTTTTTGGCTATTTTAGCCTGGGGCTAAAAGCCTCATTTGTGAAGAATTTTTTGACTTTTTTAATTTTTGTGAGAGAAAAATAAAATAATTATGATTTAGATGTGATATTTTATCTTTTTAGTATATTTTATTTTTTGTAACTATTTTAATCTTTTAGTTCTAAAATTTTACATACCAAATGAGAGCAATGATACTTTCTCATTGTTTTTACGATGAGTAATAATATATATATATATATATAATATATATATATATATTTTAAGAGTGGTTTGATGGCGTTAACTGACATCACATGCTTTTATGTGGCTTTGTTGTTGAACACCACCACCTCACTACCATCTTCGTCGCACCACCACCAATATTACCACACTACAACTACTAATGTCATCGCTACAATCACTACTAACATAATTATTAGTATATTAATTTTAAGATTGCAATCAAATATAAAAATTATTTTTATGAAAAAGATTTTTATAAAATATCAAATCTTTGATTGGTTAATAATAATAATAATAATAATAATAATAATAATAATAATAGTAATTAATTGGAGATTTTTTTTCATTATATACTTCAATGGATTTAATTTTGTGATAATTTTGTTTTTTCAGTAAGTCTATATGTGTTTCACGAAAATCTTTCTAAACTGACCGCCTTAATGAAAAGTATAAACTGACACACTTTTTAACAAGTTTTATGACTTTTCCAAAACTATAGATAAACAATAATGACAGAATGGTTTGGACCATGCAGACATGAAAGTGGAATCTATTTTTCAATTTTATTACTCAGTCACGCCAGATAGCTCAAATCTTAGTGGCCCAACTTTGCCTAAATGATGTTATTTTGGTGATGTGGTGATGATGTGAATATTTTTGTTTTTAGTTTTTTTAAGATATTAAACTTAATTGTTGTTGATTACAAACGATTTTTTAAAATATTTTATCAATTTTTTTCTCTAGTAAATTCTATATCTTTAGCAACACCAGTATGTAAAATTTACAAAAAATTACGACAATGTTGACAATTTGTGATTAGAACTAATAATTGATTACAATTTAATAACAGATCTTGAACATAAAAGTGGTGATAAAAACTCATAAAAAAAAAAAAACTTATTATTTCTTATAATTTTAAGATGTTTTGAATTTAAACCCATTATACTTCCAAAATAAGAACAATATATAAAGACTTTGACCGCTACCAGAACGTAGTTGGCGTTGGGCTTTGGCATTGACAAGTTTCTAGTTTACAAAAGTGGTTTACCTCAAGCTTTCTTTCATTAGATCAGGCTCAGTACAAATCTGTTTCGTTCCCTACTTCAGACTGTAACTTCAGAAACTATTTCTTTGATTATGTATGAGACCTAAGATCAATAACTTGACATACAATAATAACACACTCTTTGTTAGAAATGAAAAACTTTTTATTTATTAAGCAAAAATTTACAAAGTAAGCGGTACTTAGATTGTTAGGTTGCTAGAATATTGTTTGCTCTAAGAAGACCTGAGAACTAGAGTTCTTTTTTAGTTTCAAGTATACTCTAAGTAATCTGTATCCCCTCTTATTTTCCCTCAAGGCCTTTATATAGGCATCTTGTGGACTTCAAGTCTGGACTTCAGCCTAATCTATAAACATAAAATATTTTACTTATTATATTTTATTGTTGTTAAAAGACAAATAATAGACAAGCAAGCAGGTGGTGTGGTCACATGGTGTTCACATATTTTTTATGAACAAGAGACACTTGGTAGTGTAGTCACATGAAGGTGTAATTTAGCCTATGGTTTTACCAAATTGCCCATGATTTTGTCAATTTATTTCATTCTCTAGATTCCATAGACATCATTAAAATCATAATTTTCATCATATTCTTCAAACATTTCATCCTATCCCACTAGATCTTGCTTCATTAGATATTTTTTTTAAAATTTACATCATCTTTCAGATAAATATGTTCTAGAATCTACCCGTTCCAAGTAATCGTATACTGATTCATAAGGTAATCCTGGAACAATTATTTTTTTCTGCCAAGGATGGTGTTACTGCAAAGGTGGTCCTTCCATAATGAACTAATTTAAGCTCAACCTTCGCAAATTCTATAGTTTCGTGAGATATTATGAAAAATCCTCTTGCCCTTACTTCTGTTGGATCTATTATAAAAGGTGCTTCCCAATCTTTGAACCAATCACATTTATAGGAGATCATGTCATTCTTGTCTTTTATTTTTATCAGATAATGAGTTGCATTTAGACGTCCATCCTAGACTTCATAAATTCTCTTGAACATGAATTGTTGGAATTTGGTAAGTTGAGAGAACATGGTATTTTGTGGGTGAGGTAGAACGTTGAATGTATTGACTATTCCCAATTTTCACATTTGAACCAGATGATTTTTTGGGCTGATGACCTTGTTTGGATCGGATGAAACTTTTGACATTCTATAACTGTACAAGGTTGTTCGTCTGTTAAAGTAGCACCACTGAGTTCTCAGATAGGTGACACTTTCTTCATATCATTTCAGAAATAACTTAAAGAAAGTACATTCTGTTATTTTATTTTGGATATCATAAGGGAGCTGAACAAACAAATATAATACTTGTAATCGTAAGAAGGTTTTGGAACTAAATGGGTGGTCCTAATGAGCTCATTCACCGAATGGCTTTTTCCTGTTGCCTGCATTTTTATGATAATTTTAGTGTTGTCTTGTGTCACGAAGTCCAACACTTCTTGAGTCTCTACTGGGAGTATTTTCTTCTTTGGCAGTGTGAGTCTTGTGGATGTGGAAGCCATCTGCAAGTTCTCGAGTTAGAGTATCTACTAAACTATTTTTATTATCATTAATATGTTTTATATCAAAGGTAAATTATTTTAACTAGAGTTGCCATCGTAAGAGCCTCCCTTGCGCCTGCATGTTAGACAAATTCTTATTTATGAAGCCTAGTAGGCCTTTGCAATCAGTTCTTATTAAAAATGGTTTTGGAGCCAAAAATATCAAAAAAATTTCTGTTCCTTTTATTATGGCTAATAATTCTCTTTCCATTGTGTTATAATTACATTCAGTTTGATTAAAACTTCCACTACAATACCTACATAGTTGACTATTTTCTTTTATTTTCAACACTATGCTCCAATGATTGTTACTTGCATCGGTTTTTAGTACTAGCTCATCATTTTCATTAGGTGGTGGTAAGGTAGGCAAATCTTTACGGAGTCGGCTGAGTTCCAAGTCCACTTCTCATCCTTTTTTAGTTTCTTTTGTAAATATTTTCTTATTTTAGCCAAGTCTTTTATAAAATCTGAGGTATAAGTTAAACACCCTAAAAATCTTTCCAATTGTTTTCTATCCGTGATTTTATTAGAAAATTTATTAATTTTTTTTCGAGAACATGACTTTGCTTTTTTATTGATACTGCTTTGATTTCAAGTCCTAAAAATTTTATTTCCTTTTGTACATAAACACATTTCTTTTCACCTAGCACTACTCTATGTTCTTCATATTTTTCTGTTATTATATTTATTCTATGTTGTTCTATGGATCTAGAGAAAATTAAAATATCATCTATATATATAAGACAAATATTATTTAATTCCTTAAAGATGTTATCCATTATTCTTGGAATTATTTGAGGTGCATTTTTTTAATCCAAATGGCATTACAAACTATTCATATAAAGACTGTTAGTGGTATACTTTCTTTATCCATTTTGACTTGCCAGTTTCCACTTTTACAGTCCATTTTAGAGAATCAGGAGGCACTCAGTGTTCTGTTAAAAAGGACTTACTTAATTGGAATAAAATAACCATTATTTTTAGTATTATCTTTTAATTTTTTGTAATTTACTACCATTCTAACTTTTCCTTTTTTAATCTCAGCATGATTTCTAACTATAAAGGATGGACTACTATGTGGACTGTTACTATAACGATTCTGGTTTAGACCCGACCCATTTTTATGATTTTGGATCCAAGAATCCATGTATGTGACTGCTGTTAATCTCATTTCCATCTTGTTGCTTGTTGAATTTGGTTATTGGGAGTGTTGGTTGTGTTTGGAACAAGTTGGGAAGTCAGTTTTTCAATGAGTTGTTACCTAGATTTTCGCCTATTCGCTCGAGTAGTCTTTCTTGCGCTCAATTCTGGTTTAGACCCGACCAATTTTCGTGATTTTGGATCCGAGAATACATGTACTTAACTGTTGTTCATCTCATTTCCATTTTGTTGCTTGTTGAATTTGGCTATTGGGAGTGTTGGTTTTGTTTGGAACAGGTTAGGAAGTCAGTTTTTCAATGAGTTGTTGCCCAGATTTTTGCCTATTCGCTCGAGCGATCTTTTACAGTTTGCAAAACTACTTGAAGTGTGATATCTGCGCTTAAGCAATATGTCTTGCACTCGAGTGATTTTTTGCAAGTCTGAACTTCTAAGAGGGGGTCATTGTGTGCTCGAGCGGTGGTTTTGGTCACTAGAGCAGTGTCACTTTTTGTGTCTGTTCGCTCTAGTGGTGTTTTGGTCGCTCAAGCGGTCTGTGCATATATCAGTCTGAGAGAGGGCCATTTTGAGTCACTTTTTCATCTCATTCTCTCTCTAAACATTTCAAAATCGTAGATCCACACAATCTCTCTCTAAGTTCTTACCTTCTAGCTCTAAATACTCTAAACCCATTGGTTTTCTCATCCTAGTCCTTTGGAGAAAAACGTAGAGCCGGCGAGGAATTTCTTTTCTCACCCATTGGTTTTCTTTGTTTTGTCGCCGGTGATTTTTGGGTCATTTTCTCTTTGCTTCAAAAGGTAGGGATTCTTTTGCTCTTTTTCAATAGTTTATCTATAAATAGATATGTGGTAGATTTTATTGCACAAAAAACATGTTTATTATGAATTTTCGAAAGGCATGTAAGAGAGATCTAGGGTTTGATAATGCGGGGCTTCTAATTGTTAATTGGTAGTTGTTTTGGTTAATTGGAGAGTAGTTTTACGTGTTTATGTCGAAAAAGGGGAAAAGCCCTAATTTAATATTATTAGTTCAATGAATTGGAAAGGGGTAAAATTGAACAATGGTTGTGTCTTATTTGTTATGGCTTGTGTAAAGTGCGTAAATTGTTAAATTGAAGAGTTAACCATGATAATGGGACTAAATGGGATTGATTATGTCGAGATGAAATCGGGTTGTGGCTTTGACGTCATGGATGTGGATTTTAATGAAATACAGAAATTTGGTTTTGGAAAGAAAATGAAATTATAACCTTTCGTAAATTGAGAATGAACTTGAGGTTAGATTTTGAAACCTTTAAATATTACTATTATGTTTGTTGTTGGACTTGAGGTCTCGCGAGAATCGGGTTATTGTATTACGTGTATTTAATACATATGTTTAGAGGTCTTATCCTCGGTCATCAGTAGAGGATGACATTGTGATGTTGAAAAGATTACGTGTATGTATTACACTCGGGTTATTTATGCTTATGGTATATTTGATAGTTGGAACTGTACACGCGCTGAAAATAAGAGGTACCATTACCTTCCAGCTAGCGTTTGAAGAAATTGGTTGCGCTTAGAATAAGAAGTACCAGTACCTTTCAGTTAGCGATTGGAGAACTTAGTAAAGGTACCATTTCCTTCCAGCGGGTGTTTGGTAAATTGACAAAGGTTCCATTATCTTCTAGTGGGTGTCTAGTAAATGGGTAGAGGTCCCATTCCCTTCCAGCTGGTGACTGGTAAATTGGCTTGTATTATAGAAAGGGGTGTCCTTGGCTTATCATGCTTAAGGTTGGTAGAGTAGACTTTTGTTTATCGTTATTGTCTCAATGTATCTGGGTATATCATGTGTTATGATGGCTATGGTTCAGGAAGATTGAGTTGTCTTATACATTGAGTAAGCAGTTGTTGGGTGTTTGTTGCTTTCATTTTTCGTATAAGATGTTATGTATACATGTGAGAGTATCTAATAAATTGTGGAAAGAATCTTTTTAACTTTGGACTTAAGGCTCGGAAAAGGTGATGAACATGTTGGAAATGGACATAGGTTACATATTAAGTTTGTAAGTAAAAAGAGGAAATCCGAAGTTTTGTTAATGTATTTCAAAAACAAAACGGTTGATATGTGATATTGTTGAAATGGAAAACAAGAAATGTGAATTATCTGTTGTTGAACGAATTGGATGATTTTGAGAAAAGTACTTATGTAAATATACTTTGGTACAAACAGTCACATTATTTACATAGTATGAGTCGAAACATTCATGGTCATATCTATCTATAAGTTGTTATTGTTTAGGACCATTTTGGGGTTCCTACTAGACTTTATGTTCATCCCACGTTGCTAATCATTTTTCAGGTGAACATCGAGAACCGTTTTCAAGATCAAGGATCTTCTTTATCTGTTGGCCACGGGGCCTTATATCTACTGGCGAAATGCCGTTGTTATAAAATGGTTAAAACCTTTTTATTTTATGTAGTGATGTAAGCTCGCGGGCAATTTATTTAATTATTTTTCATGTTGCATCCAACCCTTATCTATTTATCATGGTTAATGTTTTGAATATCAGTTCGTTGTCTCTGAATTTATAATAATGGTTTTGGTAAAGTTATCAGAGTAATAAAATGTCGGGGGCGTTACAGTTACTATCTTTAATTCATTTGAGATCTTCATTTCTTTTCTGAATTCTTTTATATCATTATAAGTATATAGCATTTATTTTACTCTAATTATTTTATTAGGGTCATTAGGTCTAGTTTAGTTATAGCTTTATCTTTGTGCCAAAATTTTAAGGGATCGTTGCTATATAAATTTTTACATCTTTCGTGTTGCTCTTTTTGAATTTCTTCCTAAATACTAATTTCTTTAATACTTAGTGCAGTTTCGTGCCCAGTTAGAGAGATTACCTCCTCACCACGCTTGCTGCAGACGAAGTCAATGTTATGATGTGTAACAACCATTTTTAGCTTTAAGACTTCAACTGGTTTATTGTTATTTGTAAATATAATAGAATGTAATGTTTGAGTACAAGGGTTGTATAATCTTTGAAAGTTATTTCCTATGATTACATCATGCGATAGTTGATCGGTTATCCAAAGTTTAGGAATGATAAAGGTGATGGAATTAATTTCTATAACTAAGTTTTCTATGGCATCATTACGTATCATCGTACTATTATTAGCTATTTGAACTATTAATGGTAAAATTTTCTTTTTCCACATATACTCAGAAAAGAGTTTCCTTTTCCCAAAACACATCAAGCATCCACTGTCTAAATAAGCACATAGTTTTTAAGTATTAAATCCTTCTATATGCATTTTTACGGGTATATATATATATACTAAGATTAGTGTATGATAATGACATTTTATTTTATTTATTCTTTTTGCTATATCTTTTCACAAATGTGTAGTATTCCTTGTGCCTTTTCTTCATCGTCTTTTATCCAAGCCATAAGATTTTCCTCATCTTCATATATTGGCACACTTGTAGTTCTATATCCTGTTATTGTTATATTGACTGAACTCCTACTTGATTGTATACTAGAATTATCTATAGAGTGTCTTCTTGATGATATACTTATATTATCCATTTTATAATTATTTTCTATCGTGATAGAAGTTTCTATTTCAATATTTTCAGTATTATCGATTTTAATTATATTTTTTCTTTTTGTAATATTTTTAGGGTTGTTGAAACTTGTTTTCCATCGATTATCTAGCTTAATCTCATTAGGATTTATTCTTTTAGGTGTAATTCTATCTACTGGTATTCCATTAGTAGTGAAAAATCTAAAAATTGTAACGTCTTGAAATAATAACCATAATACAACTCAAGACCATTATTAAATAACCATACATTTCTAAATAAAATACCATTCCATTCGCCTGATTCCATTATACAAAAAGTAACACATGCAGTTATACATTCATAAGCTCTAACCCTGAATCTATAGCATGTGTTATAAACAAAGATATGAAGTAAGAGTAAAACAGATATGAAAATGCCCTATTGGCTACATCTTTCCATGGCAATGCTTGGTTACAACAACAATGGATTTAAATCTAATACAGTTTAAGCTTTTGGCTTGTACAAAAATAAAATACAACACTACACAAAAAGAAGCCTTCAACTCCATGTTCCTTGCAGACTATGATCTTGGTGGAGGCATATCACCAGCACCTGAAAATAGTTTCCCATATAGGGTGAGCCAAAGCCCAGTAGAGATAATCTAACATAGCATATGAATCTTAATAAAGATATAAGGTGAATGCATATGCAATGCTCATGCCAAAATATTTTGATTTCCCTTTTCAAAACCATGCAATGCCAAGTTTATATCTCAATTAATAATATCATTTCCTTTACAACAGAAAACAGGGCAATGAATACAACACTACGAATCTCTAGGGCGTGTCTGTAAGTAGGTTATAAGCACTACCAAATTGTCATTTTTACCAGTATTAATCAAAAGGCTCGACACCTAATCGCGTGGGTTTTTGGACTTTCACTAGGGATACACAGGCCAACTTAATACCACAACTACACTCCTACTTAGATTCACCAACGTATTCACCCAATTTTCTCAAAACAACAACATTTTCAATATGTTAATTATGCAACAATGCTCAATGTGATAGATGAGAAAATAGTTTCGATTCTCCTATTTCTCATGTAATTTCTACAATAATCATAGATATCTTCCACTGATAGCCTAAAACAGATATCTCGAAACAGATAATTAGTTTCCATAGAGATAAACTTTTCAAATTCCAAGATGTAAGTAGTAACACATATCTAACTCCACCATCCTCATCAACTTTAATCCAATTTCATATTTCCAACATCAATTCCATTTATTTATACAAAATCAGCATTTGAAATATTTAGGACAAACCCCCCCCCTTTTTTTTTCGAAAATCAATTCAAAGTATCAAAACCAACCATTTTATCACAATTCCACCTCATTTCCAATCCCACAACCATTTTCAAGAATCCATTTGAAAATCCCTCTTTTGAGTTTTAACCCAAAACCCTAGATTTGTTCATGTAGTGATCCTAATTTTGCCACTTCGCTGAGCATGTCGGGGATCGAGCTGCTCGGTCAGCTCGCGGGGTCGAGAGGCAGCACCCCTTGGCGGGTCCTAGGGCAGCACCCTGGCAGGGTCGAGAGGTAGCGCTCTCAAAGCAAAAATGCAAAATGCATTAGAAGTTGCTTGTTCGCTCAAGCGACCGTTCATGCGCTCGAGCAGAGAATATTTGGTTCCAGAAGTTTGACCTATCTCTAAAAGTACTAGGAAAGTGTATTTGACGCTTGAGCAGGGCTTTCCACGCTTGATCGGACCATGTTATATCAGTTCATGAATTTGATATTTTAGATCACTTTTGTATATCTCTCTCTCTAAAAACCCTTTCCTCTCTCTTGTCTCTACATTTCCTTATGCCAAATTGGATCAAAACCTTGATTTCTCAAGATCCATTAGAGTTCTGCCATAGGTTCTTCATCAAAGTTAGTTAACTTCTCGAGGGCTTCGTTGTGTGCAGTGAAGATCGAGTTTTGACACCATTGATTTTGGGAGTTTCATCTCATTTCTTCTTCAAAACTTGAGGTAAGAATTTTCTTAGAGTTATATATATTTTTGCAAGATCTATATGATTTTCGAAATCATCTTTTGATTGCTTTGAAAATTGATTGTTGATTCAAGAAGTTGAGCGATTTTGAAAGTGGGTTTGTCTCTTGTTCTTTTAAAATGATCTTATGGGTTTTGATCTTCGTTGATTGAAGAAAAGATGATTTTGAAAAGTTTTCTTTTAAAAGATTTGAGTTGTATAGTTTTGGTGAGAAAACCTAGAATTTGGGGATTTTTTTTTAAAGGAGACTGAAAATCTATGAATGATATTGTTATATTTATTTTGTGTCAAAATAAATGGATGTTTGGAAAATTTCTTATTTATATTTATATAAATGATGAATTTCAGGGAATATGAGGATTGTTGTTCATTTTGGAAATTATTGTTTAAAATGTTGAAATAGTCTTGAAATAACTAATTGTTGAGGATACTTGAGAAGAGGGAATTGTGTTATTCCTTGGATGATGAATTGGAATAAAAGTATTTACATTCATCTTGTGAAATTGGCATATCAATTTATTTGATTACATTAAACTTTAAAAGTTGATTTGAAAACTTGCATTGAGAAAAGAATGTTGAGGAACAAGTTTTCATGGAATGGTTTTGGGGTAAATACATTGGTAAGTCTTGATAGGTGGTGTAGATGATATTAAATAAGTTGGCCTGAGAGTCTGGGGAGAAAGATCGAAAACCCGCGTGGATAGGTGTCGAGCCTTCCGGTTAATACCGATAAAAATGACAATTTGGTAGTACTTGTATAGTTTACTTGTAGACGCCAACCTAGGGATTACCAGAGTCGTATTTACCGCCCTTGAAATAAATTATTAAGTTTTGAATAATTGAAATTGCATGATATCATTGAGTATGATGGTTTTCAAAAGATGAAAATATGATTTATCTTTAAAAAGGACATAGCATGGCGTGTGCATTTCATCTCTTGAGACTTGTATAAAATGTATATACTTTGTTAAGAATTTCCTACTTGGCTTTATGCTCACCCAACGGGATTTTTGTGCAGGAAAAGATGTGGTGATCCCACCCAACTACGGGCGTGGAAGTATGTGTGTTAGGAGTACAATGCTCTCATTTTGCTGTGACTTTGTGCGTAAGCCAAGGGTTGTGTTTGTGTGGGTTTGAATAATAGTTTTGTGTAACCAGGCTCAAGCCTTGGAAACTTGTAAACCCTTGGGGGTATTTATTTGTTTATTTACTTGTTGTTGGATTAATGTATTATTGCATGAAGAACTATTGTATCATATAATGTAAGTTTGGAGATTTATATTTGGTTTTCCTTGAAAGAGCCATGATTGTTGTATTATCATTTGGGCTAGAAATTTGGGGCGTTACAACTTGGTATCAGAGCCACCGGGTTTGAATACTTGGAGCTCGTGGGAAGTGGTTGTTTAACCACAATGGATTCATTTAGCATGCTTAGGAAGTGTTATGCATTTTGTGATTATGTGATAACATACTTATGTGACTAAATGGATATGGTATTGGACTTTTGGGATGTTGTTTACGCCTGTTAAATTCCTTGAGGTCTTATTAGAAAGGTACTTGATCAGTACTCATTCTACTAAGAATTCTTGATTTTTTCGTGGGACTAATCTCATCATAAGAGTATAATCGGTATGTGTTTACATAACTAAGTGCTTATGTGAGGTGAAATTTAATTGTTATATGGTAGAGGAATATATAGCATTATTGTGATCAAATGTGTAAGGCAAGTTGCAGGCACGTGTGGGTTAGTGTGCTAAATTAATTTTATTGTCATTTATAGGATGTCAGGAAAAGGTCAAACCCGTGGTGGTAGAAGCGGGAGGGGTGGTAGGTGTGATACCCCTGTTCCGTAATATGCAACTTGGTCCTTAATTTAAGTATGATTATGTGTTTAGCATGATTTTATGTGTAATTATGTGTATGCATGTGATTTTGAAATTCTATCTGTTCACCGTAGGAATATCTGTTTGAATAATCTGCTTCAGAAATTAAATTGAGAGCCTTATCGGCCACAAAACCCGAAATTGATTGCGCCATTGTGATTGGCATGATTTTTAGAGCCCACGGTGAAATCTAATTGAAAATTGATTCTGGTCAATTTAAACTGATTAAATTGATAAATTAGGTGCCCTATTATTTTATGTTAGAATAATGTGTTAGTGAGGCATGATGTATGGAGGCACTACACTCTCCTTAACTCATTTTGAGCTAAAAAATCTGAGGATACAATTGTGAGAGAGTGAGGGCCGGCTGTTAGAGAGAGAGAGGGAGGAAATTGTGCTATTTTGACTCAAGCTTGAAGGATTTGAAGTCCATTTCTAAATTGGACCATAGATTGAAGGAATTGAGCTTCTAGGTAAGCCATTGACTCTTGAATTCATGGAAGTAATGTGTGATGTTGTGTGTGTTCAAGGGTTGTTTGTACTCAAGAGCATGAGTTAAGTTGGTTTTGTTGGAATTAAAGCTTGATATAGGCATGCATGTATGAAATTGTGTTGAAATAGCATATGTAAGCTTGAAATACATGATTCATGTAGAGATTTAGTTGAAACTCACGTTTTGATCACCATTTGTGTTGTCTAAGTTGGGAATGTGGCTAAATCATCACATGCATGTACAATTTGAGAAGATATGAGCTCGAATGTATGAGCTTGTGCATTGTTAATGAGTTGATGGGGGGATTGGGGCATGCATGTGACTTATTTGTGAAATTGAGCCTCATTGAGTTGTAATTTGGGGTCTATACCATGTTAGCATGATTGTACATGAGATTTAAGCCATTGCATGCAAGAAGTGTAGCTGGAAAATTGAATTGGAGCTCAAGAACACAATTTGGGAAACCCAGAATTTTGACGTCCGCTTGAGCGGGGAAGTTCACGCTCGAGCGGGGAATTCGAGCTCCCATTATTTTGTTCTTGTAGGCATGGTGTCCGCTCGAGTGGGTAATTTCACGCTCGAGCGGGGATCATAGAGGATGAACTTCCACTCGAGTATTCTATCTTGTGCTCGAGCGTAAAAATGATGCAACCAGTACTTTTTGCAGACATAGAGTCCGCTCGAGCGGGTAAGTTCACGCTCGAGCGGGGAGCTAAGTTAAGAGGCCTTCCGCTCGAGCGCCATTTTGGACGATCGAGCGTAAATTTCACCTATCCAGTACTTTTGCAGGCCTTAAGGGTCTGCTCGAGCGTGGAAGTTTACGCTCGAGCGGGGACCCTGTTTTCCGAAATTCTGTTTTTGCATCCTGAGTTCTGTTTTCCGTTCTCTTTCACTTGTAAGCACTCTTAGGCATATGTTAAGCATTGTGAATGAATTAATGAGATAAGAATAAAGCCTAAAGAGGAATATGTGAATAAAAAGAATGGATTGAACTGTTAGTGACCCTTTTGTGTTCATGAATTGTGTAGGGTCAAGCTCCAGAGCAAATCCACAAACCGATCACTGTGAGTAATATCGATATTTGAATGTTTGTGAATGTCCAATTGTTTATTCCCTTATAAGCTTTATGAGTTGCTATTCGGGGTTGTGGACGAAAGTCTGATATGAATAAACATAAATGGACCAAAGGTCGTTTTGATACACATTAATGGACCAAAGGTCGTTTTGATAAACATGAACGGACCGAAGGTCGTTTTGATAAACAAAAAGGGACCAAAGGTCGTTTTGATAAACATAAATGGACCAAAGGTCGTTTTGATAGAAATGAGTGGGCCAAAGGCCGTTTTGACATGAATGAGTGGGCCAAAGGCCGTTTTGACATGAACGAGTGGGCCGAAGGCCGTTTTGACATGAATAAATGGGCCGAAGGCCGTTTTGACAAGGATGAATGGGCCGAAGGCCGTTTTGACATAAATGAACGGGCCGAAGGCCGTTTTGACATGAACGGAAATTTAGATGGGCCAAAGGCCTGAATGTTTGGGACTACAGTCACTTGATTTGGAATTTCGTACAATTATATATATTTGTCAAATAGAATTCTGAACTGGGCCCAAGGCCGTTTGGGACATGTTGTCTACATTGTTATGTACATTCTGTATTTGATATTATTCACTGGGCTATCGCTCACGCTCATTCATGTGTTTGTAGGTGAGCCGAGAGAAACACAAACCCAGCCCCAGTGAAGTCTGCCAGGAACAACATGAGTTTTGGAGAGTCAGCCTTGTGTCTCACGCATGAGACCATCCTTTCCCTTTTCATTACGTACTTATGTTTTGCTTTGTTGGCAAGGGCTTCGTGTATGTCTGTACATAGCTTGTCATAGGTTGACTCGTTTTGGATGATCCTGTTTGTAATGAATTTTGTGATACAGTACTTTTGTTGTGGGTTGTTAACGTATCTGAGTATGGTTTGGTTGATGTGCATATAAGCACAGCTCTGTGGACAAAGTTTCAAATTTTTACTTCCGTTTGGCCCCTTTACTCTGATGAATCATGTCTGTTTTGGTCTGAGGCCGTAGGTAGTCACAGGATTACTGGCTGGTTATGTCCTTAACCCATAGGGACGGGTTCGGGTCATGACAGTAGGGCTCACCGAGGTGTGCATGAGGTACCGGTCCATGAGGTTCCGGTGCAAGAGGAAGAGTCCGACCAAGCTAATGTGGCCGAACAAGTGGGATAGGCGGGGAATCTCGGGACAAGCGGGTCAAACCGCAATAGGGGCCCTAGCTCGAGAAATGGCAGGGGCTTTAAGAGAGTCTATGAACTTGTTGAGGGTGGAGAATCAAGCCCGAGAGAACATCGCGGAGTCAAGGGCGAGTTTCCTTACTTGAGAGTTCTTGCGGGCCAACCGGATGAGTTCCATGGTGGCCCCGAGCCCAAGAAAGCAAATGAGTGCCTCGAACAAACTGTGAAGACATTTGAGATGCTTCATATCAAAGATAGTGAACTAAGAGTGACTCTAGCGAGTTACTACCTTAAGGGAGACGCAGGTCAATGGTGGAAATATGCCAAGGGTAAAGTGGAGCCGACATGGAAAGCCTTTGTGGTTGCTTTCCAAGATAAGTACATACCTCCCACTGCTAGGGAGAGATTGAGGCAAAAGTTTAAAGACCTCAAACAACTCGACATGCTCGTGGCAGAGTTTGAGGCGGTCTTCTCTAGTTTGTCCAGATTTGCACCAGAGTTTGTGGCAACGGAAGAGCCCCATTGCATTGAATTTGAAAGGAAATTGAAAACAAAAATTATGTTCAAGCTTGTCGGAAATATGATTCGGGAGTATCTCGTCTTGTGGAGATGGTGACACACGTAGAAACTTCCACACAAGCCGAGGAAGAGAGGCTTCGGAGTTCGAGGTCTAGGGGCCAAGAGTCTCAAGGAGACTATAAGCAGAACAAGAAGAGTAGGAACACCTATCCCCAGTCCCAGTGTGCACTTCGGGTGGTGATCGTTTCTATTTTCTGGGGAACCGAGTTGATAGAGCCTTGTCGCCAGTTGTTGACCCTCATAGTAAGAGCAAGCTTAGTGGCCTTCTTGCAACTCTCTTGGATAGTGAGAGTGACAGGGCTCGTGTTGAGTTATCAAGAATAGTTTATGAATACTCGGATGTCTTTCAAGAAGATCTTACAAGTTTACCACCTCACTGGGAGATTGAGTTCTCCATTGAATTTGTGCCTATCACAGCACTGATTTCCATGTCACTATATAGATTTGCACCCGCCGAATTGCATGAGTTGAAGATTCAACTCCAAGAACTTTTAGACAAGGGCTTCATTTGCCTAGTATATCGCCTTGGAGAGCGCCGGCTCTCTTTGCGAAGAAGAAGGATGGGTCATTGCGGTTGTGTATTGATTACCACAAGTTGAATAAAGTTACAGTTAAGAACAAGTATCCTCTACCTAGAATAGATGATTTGTTTGACCAACTTAGAGGGTCTCGTTGCTTCTCAAAAATAGATTTGAGGTCGGGGTACCATCAGTTGAGAGTCCGGGAGGAGGACATTCAGAAGACGGCCTTTCGTACTCGTTATGGCCACTATGAATTCCTTATAATACCTTTTGGGTTGACCAATGCACTGGCTTCCTTTATGGATTTGATGAACATAATTTTTTGGGAATACTTGGACCGTTTTGTGGTCGTCTTTGTGGACGACATCTTGATTTATTCAACCTCTGAAGAAGAACACAAGACTCACTTGCAGGTAGTGCTGGGTTTATTTAGTGAGCACCAATTGTATGCCAAATTTGAAAAATGCGAGTTTTGGTTAACAGAGGTGAAGTTTGAAAAATGCGATATGGGAACGGGAGGCGGAAGTCCGCTCTAAATATCCTGATTTGTTTGAAAATGCTTAAGTTTCTTTTCTTTGTAATATTTCCTAGTGTTGAGGGAAACGTATTTAATGTTGTTTACCACATGTTGATATGTGCGTTGTTGTTTTAAGCAAAAGGTTGTTGAGAGTTGCCATTACTTTTTGGGAAATTTCATGTTTATACGTATTTGGGAGGTTGTTGTTAATGAGATAACCATGGTGGAAAATGGTGGAATTTGGTTGAGAGTTAGTATTGTGATTTGAAAATGAAATAGCGTGGTTTTGATTGCTAGAAACCCCTTTGTTTGGGTAGTTTGATTTGAAATTTCGGGGATGAAATTCTTTAAGGAGGGAAGGTTGTAGCGATCCTAGTTTTGCCACTTCGCTGAGTATGTCGGGGATTGAGCTGCCCGGTCAGCTCGTGGGGGTCCGGGGGCAGTGCCCCTTGGCGGGTCCAAGGGCAGCGCCCTGGAGGGGTTGAGAGGCGGTGCCCTCGAAGCAAAAATGCAAAATGCATTAGAAGTTGCTTGTCCGCTCGAGCGGTTGTTAATGCGCTCGAGCGGAGAATGTTTGGTTCCAGAAGTTTGACCTATCTGCAAAAGTACTAGGAAAGTGTATTTGACACTCGAGCGAGGTTTTCTACGCTCGAGCGAACCATGTTATATCAGTTCGTGAATCTGATATTTCAGATCACTTTTGTATGTCTCTCTCTCTCTAAAAGCCCTTTCCTCTCCCTTCTCTCAACATTTTCCTACCCCAAAATGGATCAAAACCTTGATTTCTAAAGATCCATTAGAGTTCCGCCATAGGTTCTTCATCAAAGTTGGTTAACTTCTCGAGGGCTTCGTTGTGTGCGGTGAAGATCGAGTTTCGACACCGTTGATTTTGGGGTTTCATCTCATTTCTTCTTCAAAACTTGAGGTAGGGATTTTCTTAGAGTTATATATATATATATATATATATATATTTGCAAGATCTATATGATTTTCGAAATCATCTTTTGATAGCTTTGAAAATTGATTGTCGATTCAAGAAGTTAAGCGATTTTGAAAATGGGTTTATCTCTTGTTCTTTTAAAATGATCTTATGGGCTTTGATTTTCGTTGATTGAAGAAAAGATGGTTTTGGAAAGTTTTCTTTCAAAAGATTTGAGTTGTATAGTTTTGGTGAGAAAACTAGAATTTGGGGATTTGTTTTTTAAGGAGACTGAAAATCCATGAATGATATTGTTATATTTATTTTGTGTGTCAAAATAAATAGATGTTTGGAAAATATTTTATTTATATTTATATAAATGATGAATTTCAAGAAATATGAGGATTGTTGTTCATTTTTGAAATTATTGTTCAAAATGTTGAAATAGTCTTGAAATAACTAATTTTTGAGAATACTTGTGAAGAGGGAATTGTGTTATTCCTTGGATGATGAATTGGAATAAAAGTATTTATATTCATCTTGTGAAATTGACATATCAATTCATTTGATTACATTAAACTTTAAAAGTTGATTTAAAAACTTGCATTGAGAAAAGAATGTTGAGGAACAAGTTTTCATGGAATGGTTTTGGGGTAAATACATTGGTAAGTCTTGATAGGTGGTGTAGATGATATTGAATAAGTTGGCCTGAGAGTCCGGGGTGAAAGACCGAAAACCCGCGCGGATAGGTATCGAGCCTTTCGGTTAATACCGGTAAAAAGACAATTTGATAGTACTTGTATAGTCTACTTGCAGACACCGACCTAGGGATTACCAGAGTCGTATTTACTGTCATTGAAATAAATTATTAAGTTTTGAATAATTGAAATTGCATGATATCATTGAGCATGATGGTTTTCAAAAGATGAAAATATGATTTATCTTCAAAAAGGGCATAGCATGGCATGTGTATTTCATTTCTTGAGACTTGTATAAAATGTATATACTTTGTTAAGAATTTTCTACTTGGCTTTATGCTCACCCTACGGGATTTTTGTGTAGGAAAAGATGTGGTGATTCCACCTAACTAGGGGCATGTAAGTATGTGTGTTGGGAGTACAATACTCTCATTTTGTTGTGACTCTGTGTATAAGCCAGGGGCTGTGTTTGTGTGGGTTTGAATAACCGTTTTGTGTAATCAGGCTCAAGCCTTGGAAAATTGTAAACCCTTGGGAGTATTTATTTGTTTATTTACTTGTTGTGGATTAATGTATTATTGCATGAAGAACTATTGTATCATGTAATGTAGTTTTGAAGATTTATATTCAGTTTTCCTTGAAGAGCCGTGATTATTGTATTATCATTTGGGCTAGAAATTTGGGGCGTTACAGTTCAAAAATTTCCCAAATCACAATATTGTTTCAAAACACAAATACCTAAGTTAAAAATCATAAGAAAGTGCAAAGAAATCTCTACCTCAAGCTAGAAGACAAGGAAGAACAAGGGTTGCAACTCAACGAATCTGAAAACTAACTTTGCTCCGATCAAAAGGAAGCTCTCTGTGTGCTCTACCTTTTTAACAAAGGCACTCGGGTGAATAAATCCACAAATCTAGGTGTATTCGTAGAGAAAATGTGAGTTTAGAGAGAGAAACTCTAGATCTAGGGTTTTAGAAAGTTTAGAGAGAGAGAGAGAGAGAGAGAGAGAGAGATATGAAAAAGTGAGTCAAAAAGTGACTTCCTCGGACTGATATACGCACAGACTCGAGCGCAGGAATGGTCGCTCAAGTGACCAGAGACAACAAAGACACTGCTTGAGTGTAAGAATGGTCGCTCGAGTGCATAATGCACCCATCCAGTAACTCAGACCTGTAAAAGTTTTGCTTGAGCGCAAGAAGCGTTGCTTGCGCACAGATTTCAACCTCTCAGTAGTTTGTGGACTGTAAAAGACCACTCACGAGCAAGAAGCGTTGCTCGAGTATACAAGCAGAAATCTGGGCAATCAACTCTTTGGAAACAAGATACCAACCTGTTCCATTCACGACAATGATACTCCAATAATCAAACTCAATGAGGAATAAGGAGAAACAAAACATGATCAACTATATAAGACAATAAAACTTGGATCCAGAGTATCAAATGGGTTGGGTCTAAACCAGAATCGCTATAAAAACTCCCGAGATATTGATTTGTGATTATGTATTAATTTTAACCAGTAAATAACAATCTCAATCAAACAATCAAAGACAAATCGATACAACGATTTAACGTGGAAAAACAAACAAAAACAAACAAACCCTTAATGATGTTGATATGAAGTTCACAGATCCATTGATTACTCTTAAATCATCAAGGAAACACTCAGAAAGCACCCTCTAATATAAAACACTTTGTATCTTGTTCCTCTCTGAAAATTTGGACGGCTCAAATCCTAGAAACAGCGAACAACACACTTTATAGAAAATAGGATCGCGCAGACCGCTCGAGCGTACATTTCACCGCTCGAGCTGTCAAACAATTTCGACATAGTCAGCGAAGTAGCAAACATGAAAGAATTAAGATCACAAACTCCTATGCAAGTCATAATTCGGGTTAGATTCACATCTAAATACTCATAAACTCACTATAAAAAAGATCGAATAAGATTACAACTGAAAGGAGTTTTGTCAAACGGGATTGCCAATAACAAAAACTTAACAAGTAGTTTCAAATTTATCTGCTTCTATAATTTTATGTTGCATCTTAGGATCTATGGTATTATCTAGCTTATATATTATTTCCCAAAATATCCTTAATGAATAGGTGGTCTCATGCATATCGATTCCTATAATTTTTATTTTTAATGTTAAGAATCTATTTATGAATCCATCTCTTACGCTAATATAATATCATGGTCTACAATTAAAACCTAATGGTCCTCCACATAGATTACTTTTTATTTCACTGATTATGGACCTTCCAAAATTTCGTTGTCTAATATCACAAAAATACACATATATCTATATCTTGTCCTTTATCAAACAATAGTATAATTTGTATTTGTATACTCCTTATATGCATATATTTATACTTATTAGCTTTATTATTTTTTAATATACTTTCATAATTTATTAAATTTATTTCTTCTACATTGTATTTACAATCTTTAATTTCTATATCCCCTTCCATTCTTTCACATATATATTTACTTTTTAAGAATCTATTTCGTTTTTTTTTTTTCGTATTATTGGTAATATCCAATCTTTTTCTTGAGAATTTTCTATGACAACTTGTTCTCCTTTTAATTTTTCTACACTTATTTTTTTGTCATCATAAAATTTAGCTCTTCATCGGTATCGCTATATTTTTCGTCTTCTATTTCTACTTCCTCTTCAATTTATTCTATTATTCCTTTGTTATTTTATAGAGCCAATTGTAATGCTTCTTGTTCTTCTAACTCTACATAATCCAAGCTTCCTAAGGCTTCTATTATTTTATTATTTTTGTTATTTTTACATTGATTAGCAAAATGACCTATTTCTCCACATGCCCAACATTTACAAGCCTTTTTTTCCTTCTGGACAATAATTATTTTTTTCTAAAAAATCTTCCCATTTTCTTAAAATTATAGGTTTTTTTGTTTAAATTTTTTTTTATAATATTTTCTTTTATAATTTTCTCCTCTTTGTTTAGTAAAACCTTTTCTTTTATAAAATGTGATGACCGGTTTCATTGTACGTCGCTTCACTTATTGTCCTCTTTGGGCTTGTTGTGTTCGAAAGCTTTTTTTCAAATTTCGGTCCTTGTTTATTCCGGGTTGAGTGTCACTTGTTTTGGAGGGTGCACGGTCGAGTCCGGAGTGTCTAGAATCGATCCAAAAAAATTTTGGGCTAGAGGACCAGGGTCGCATGTGCGGGGCCTTGGGCTGTACGTGCGGGGAATGAGGTCGCACGTGCGGGGAAATGTGTCTTTTTCAGCTCACACACTGCATAAAAGGTAGGTGCGGACTGAGGTGCAGGGAGGCGCCATGCACATGCGGGGATGAAGGCCGCAAGTGCAGGCCTCTGGGCAGTCCGAAATCTCTGTTTTTTTTTCTCTCTCTTTTGGGCTGTGTATGTATCACCTTTAGCTCATCTCTCTCTCTCTCTCTCTATAAAAATCATTTCCTCTCCCTTCTCTCTACATTTCATACACCAAAACTCTTCAAACTCTTGATCTCCTTAGATCCGTTGCATCTTCAACCCAAGTTCCTTCATCAAAGTTGAAGAGCTCCTCAAGAGCTACATTGTGTACGATGGAGATTTCCATCAATTTCTAGGGTTTCATCTCCTTTTCTCCTTCAAAACTTGAGGTAGGGACTCCTTTGAGTTATATATATATGTTTTGCAAGCTTGATATGGGTTTTGGGGTTTTTCTTGGGAGATTATGAGGGTTTGATAGGGATTTTCAAAAGTGGGCTTTAAAATCTCAAATCCTTCTAAGATAATCTCTTGAGGGTTGAAATTATCTTGGGTAAGGAAATGATGTCTTCTTTAGGGTTTCTTTCAAGTGTTTAGGGTGAGTGTGTTGTTGTAAAGAAGAAACCTAGAAATTTGGAGATTTCCTTAAATGAAAGAAGATGAGGGTTCTTGGTTGGTATTATATATATACATTGTTGTGTGCCAGGATAAGTAAAGAAAATGGAGAATTTCTTGTTTTTATACAAATGCATATATTGATGATGGGTTTCTTAACATATGAGAATTGTTGAGATTGGAAGTTGTTGTCCAAATATTGCTATAGCTTTGAAATGATTAAAATGATGGAAGTGTACGAATTGTGGACATATTGTTATATATTGATAAATGGTAGCAAACTTTTGGCTATTTGTTGGAATGGCATTGAAAAGAGAAAATGGAAATTTTGATCTTTATGGAACATTTGTTGGGGTTATGTTGAAAGTGGAGAAACATGATGTAGTATAGATAATTGTTGCATTGGCTCTTTTTAAACCTTGCATGTCATGAAAATTGAATTGGGATTTGGAACTTTCATTGAGAATGAAGTATTGTGAAATGAAATCATGGAAATGTTTATGGGGTAAATACGTTGGTAAGTCCGGATAGGAGGTGTAGATGAAATGAATTAAGTTGGCCTGAGTGTCCGAGGTGAAAGACAGAAAACACACACGGAGGAGGTACCACTTTCCTTTCGGTTAGCAACTGGTAAAGTGGGGTTTTTGGTAGTGCTTGTTGAGCCTATTTGCAGACACCAACCTAGGGATTACCTAAGTCGTATTTATCGCCCCCATTGAATAAAATTGTAAATTTCGGAATTGTTGAGATTTCAAACTGTTGTTGAACATGGTGGCTTTTTAAAAAAAAAAAAAAAAAATGGGAAAGGGCATGTAAACGAAATCCTCTTTTAATTGGCATTGCATGCCATTTGCATTTAATATTGAAAATCTTGCATAACTGTATGTACTTTGTTAAGGATTCTCTACTGGGCTTTATGCTCACCCCTATGGGATTTTGGTGCAGGAAAAGTTGTGGTGATCCCGTCGAGTTATTGGTGTGGATATTTTTTTTGTGAAGAGTAAATGACTCTATTTTTGTTGTGGCTTATTTTGCTAGTCAAGAGCTATTCATGTATGGGTCCGAGAGACCATTTTGTGTAACCAGGCTTAAGTCTTGAAAGATGTAAGCCCTCAAGGGCATTTTATTTATTTGTTGGGATTTGATGTTCTACATGTTATAGATTCATGTATTCTACATCATTGAATGTATAGTTCGCATGTGGGACTTTTGTACAAACCTTATTGATTAATGGATATTGGTTGATGTACCTAATTTATGTTGGATTATTTTTAGGGCGTTACATAAAATGTTTTCTGTTTTCTTATTGTATGTTTTTCTCTTTGAAGGCTCACATTCCCATGCATTAGATGTTTGCCAACAATATAAATATTGTTTTTCATTTTTCTCCTTTATTTCATTTTCATGCATTCCTACTCAACCCATTCTCTGAGATATCTAATTCTATGACTCAAGGTGTCACTTGTGGCATCGCCTAATTCTTTTAACCATTTTTCGTATGTTTCTTTTATACTAACATTGATAGGATATGATAATTTATGAAAAACATAGTTAAATGAATTTTATTTCTACCTATTTGATAGTAGTAATATAAGTATTCACATATATGATTTTTTATATATTCCATATTCCATATTTCTATATTACTTAATTTTCTGACTCATTTTTCTTTTCTTTTATCTTCATCCCACTCGTTTCCTACGAATTCATCTTCAATATATTTTACAAATAGGTTTAAAATACCTTTTGTGGTAGTTTCTGATGTTAATTTTTCTTTGTCATTTTCTCTTAGGTTGTCAT
This sequence comes from Camellia japonica, assembly GCA_030407325.1. NCBI lineage: Eukaryota > Viridiplantae > Streptophyta > Magnoliopsida > Ericales > Theaceae > Camellia > Camellia japonica. The sequence goes on along the minus strand of JAPPVO010000019.1, from coordinate 129,646,343 downwards.
ACCAGCTTGCTACTATACCTGTAAAGCTATGTTCAATGCAATTTAGAAAACCTTGCGCTTTCCAGCTGCTACTATGGATATTAAAACATGATGCATGCCTCTCTTCCATTGTTTTATTACCTCACTTTATTTGTAGCACAATCAATGTCTAATAAATATCATATATTACTTATTGGTTTTAGTGGTACCTTCCTTAAAAATACTTCATTTCTAGGGGTAAAGTCTGTGTAAATGGATGCTGTCCTAGCAAAAGATCGTCTATTCAGATAACTGTAGTGTTATGTTCTTTTTCTATAATCATAATCTCCAATATCATTTTCTTGTTGTTGTTTGGTAAAATTTCTAAAATTTGGGTGATTTGGATTAGGTGGGGCAGATGAACTACTCCCTTCTTGTTTTACGATTGTCATTTTGGTATCATTATCGTTATTAATTTCTTCAAAATTTTCTATGATATTATTTTCTCTTTCCTTCTCTACATCATGGCTTCCCATTATTTGTTCTAAATCTTCAAGGGGAATGTGTTCAATTTCTCTTATACTGATTAATCCTAATTGTTTTTATATATATATATATCTTATTCTAATTCTATTATCTCATTATTTATTTCTTCATCTACCATATCTAATTGTGCAGCTATTTCTAATATTATTTTATATTTTATTTCATTATCATTTTCCTTTTTCTTCTAACTATTTTAGGCTATAATTACTTAGCTCCATTATCTTTTTGGTTTTCAGGTGAAACTAATTCAAATGGTTCTTCTAGATTATTTCCTTTATACGAGTATGGATATAAATCTAATTCTTTTTGTTTTACTTCAAAAATAGCTAACATGTTTTTCGAGATCTAGTATAAAATGTCTAACTTCGTTATTATTTCTAACCGATTAGTTCTAAGTTTTTCGGTAATTTCTTTTAATAGCCTAATTAAAGTATTATTTTGTTCTATTATTATTTAAGTTATTAGATTCTTCTTCTTCACTATTTTTAATACTCATTTAAATGTTATTGGCAAGGTTGAGAAACCAGGCTCTGATACCAATTTTTATTCAATTTCAATTGTGGGTCTGCAGATCTAATTTAGTATTAATTCTTGCAGAAACTTTCATTGATAATCTACACTTGCCTTTTCTAATGATATTTTTTTTTTTAATACTAGCAATTCTCTAGCTATAATTTATTATAGATTGTCCTGATGTAATAGCCAAAAGAGAATTTAATTCATTTAACTCGCTTTCTAATTTGGAAATATAATCTAAACTATCTTTTCATTTCAACTCTTAGTGTTGTAATTAAACGCATATAATTATTACTTATTAGATTCTACACAACTATAATATTTCCTAATATTTATATGTTTGTTTGAAAATTTTCAAACTTTTGGGGACAATTTGTATATATATAATTTGAAGGTGATTGGTCTTGATGAGTTGGAGTGGGGTGTGTGATGTGTATGCTCCAAAAAGGATTCGGGGGATTCAGTCCTTGCCAAATTCAAGCTACCAGGAATTAATCTTTATTATTTGTTAAATTATCATTTTGTCACTCAAACTTTGCCTACAATTTCATTTTGTTATCATTTTGGTAATGGTTGGTAAATCATATTTGAAACAATTTTATTTAAATCACATTACATAATTTATTATTCACCACAACATCATTTCAATTGAACCATTCCAAATTATTATTTTTTAATTAAGGTATTGAGTTGTTTTTCCATGTTTCATTTTTGTATGAACGTGATGTTGGGCATGTAGACAACTTTCAGTAGAAAGCTTAAGCCTGGGGGCGGAGGTAGGCCCCCCACGATGCCTGAATTGCGCCGATTTTTTTCCCCGAGGCTTGTTTGGCTATTTTTGGCCCATCGGCTTTTAATCTATATAATATAATGTAACACTGTTTATACTTTTAGGGTTGAAAGAAAAAGAGGTTATTGTCGTTTTTCAGTGTGTGAGAAATGAGAAGAGTGTTTGTAATTTTGTACTCAATATAGTGAATTGGTGTGACTCCTAAGGACGTAGGCACGTTGCTGAACCTCGTACATTTGTGTGTTCTATCTATTTTTTTATTTTTATTTTTTTTATGATTCATAATTTCTAAGATCAATAGGGTATATCAATTGAACACGTAATTTAAATTCTAACACATGACTAGGTATTATTTTCCACGTTTGAGTTTCGGATGAACATGATGAGGTGATGAATTGTTTTCCACATTTCATTTCCGAAGAAGGTGACTAGGTGTTATTTTCTTTATTTCATTCTTGGATGAACATGATGAGATGCTGAGTTATTTCCCACATTTCATTTTTGATAAACATTACCAAGTGTTATTTTTCATATTTCATTTCAGATGAACATGATGAGGTGTTAAGCTATTTTTCACGTTTCATTTCTAAATGAACGTAGGCGGATGTTGTTTCACGATTCATTCCCAGATGAACATGATGAGGTGTTGAGTTATTTTCCACATTTCATTCCCGGATGAACATGACTAGGTGTTGTTTTCCACACTCATTCCTAGATGAACATGATAATGTATTGAGTTTTTTTCATGTTTCTTTTCTAGAAGAACGTGACTAGGTGTTGATTTTCATATTTCATTCCCAGATGAACATGATGAGGTTTTGAGTGGTTTTCCATGTTTCATTCTTGGATGAACGTGACTAGGCATTGTTTTCCAAGTTTCATTTCTAGATTGATATGATAAGATGTTGAGTTATTTTTCTTGTACATTTCTCAATCTACTTGACTAGGTGTTGTTTTTCATGTTTTATTGTCGGATGGACATGATGAGGTGTTGAGTTGTTTTTCACATTTCAAAACCTAAATAAATGTGAATAGGTGTTGTTTTGCATGTTTCATTCGCGGATGAACATGATGAGGTATTGAGTTGTTTTTTATGTTTCATTTCTAAATAAATGTGACTAGGTGTTAATTTTTAGTTTTGATTCCTGGATGAACATGATGAAGTGTTGCGTTATTTTCCACATTTCATTCCTGGATGATCGTGACTAGGTGTCATTTTTCATGTTTGATACCCGGATGATCATGATGAGGTGATGAGTTAATTTCAACATTTTATTTATGAATGAACATAAATAGATTTTGTTTTCCATGTTTCATTCCCAGGTGAACATGATGAGGTCTAGAGGTTTTTTATTTTTATTTATTTATTTATTTATTTTTTGTGGATGAACATGACTGGAAGTTGTTTTTCATGTTTTATTCCCGGATGAATATGATGCGATGTTCAATTGTTTTCCAAGTTTCATTCTTGGATAAACCTGAATAGGCGTTGTTTTCCGTGCTTCATTACCAGATTAATATGATGAGGTGTTGAGTTATTTTTCTTGTACATTTCCCAATCTACTTGACTAGGTGTGATTTTTTTTATGTTTCATTGTCGGATGTACATGATGAGGTGATGAGTTTTTTTTTTTAATTTTTTTTTTTCAGATAAACCTGACTATTTGTTGTTTTGCATGTTTCATTCCCAGATGAACATGATGATGAGTTGAGTTATTTTTCATGTTTTTATTTTCAGATGAATGTGACTAGGTGTTAATTTTCATATTTCATTCCCGAATAAACATGATGAAGTGTTGAGTTTCATTTTATGGAAGAATGTGAATTGGTTTTGTTTTCCATATTTTATTTCCGGATGAACATGATGATGTGTTGAATGGTTTTCCATGTTTCATTCTCGGATGAATGTGACTAGGTGTTATTTTCCAAACTTAATTCTCAGATTAATATGATGAGATGTTGAGTTATTTTCCTTGTACATTTCTCAATCTACTTGACAAGGTGTTGTTTTCCATGTTTTATTGCCGGATGGACATGATAAGCTGTTGAGTTTTTTTTCACTTTTCATTCCCGAATAAACGTGACTAGGTGTTGTTTTGAATGTTTCATTCTTGGATGAACATGATGTGGTGTTAAGTTGTTTTTTCGCGTTTGATTTCCGGATGAACATGACTAGGTGTTAATTTTCAAATGTGATTCCCAAATGAACATGATGAGGCGTTGCGTTGTTTTGTACATTTCATTCCCGGATGAATGTGACTATGTATTATTTTTCATGTTTGATACTCGGATGAACATGATAAGCTGGTGAGTTGTTTTCGACATTTCATTTTCGAATGAATGTGATTAGGTTTTGTTTTCCATGTTTCATTCCGCCGATAAACATAATAAGGTGTTAAATTCTTTTTCACATTTCATTTCTAGATGAACATGACTAGGAGTTATTTTTCATGTTTTATTTTCGGATGAGCATGATGAGGTGTTCAGTTGTTTTCCATGTTTCATTATGGGATGAACGTGATTAGGTATTGTTTTCCATGCTTCATTGTCAAATTAATATGATGAGGTGTTAAGTTATTTTTCTAGTATATTTTTCCAATCTACTTGATTAGGTGTTGTTTTCCATGTTTCATTACCGGATGAACATGATGAGCTATTGAGTTGTTTTTCATGTTTCATTCTCAGATAAATGTGACTAGTTTTTGTTTTGCACCCGGATGATCTTGATAAGGTGTTGAGTTGTTTTTCACGTTTCATTTCCAGATGAATGTGACTACGTGTTAATTTTCATATTTCATTCCCGAATGAACAAGAAGAGGTATTGTGTTATTTTTCACGTTTCATTCCCAGATGAACGTGACAAGGTGTTATTTTTTTATATTTGATACCCGGATGAACATAATGAGGTGATGAGTTATTTTCCACGTTTCATTTCTGAATGAACTGTCGAGTTATTTTTCATGTTTCATTTCTAAATGAACATAACTAGGAGTTGTTTCTTGTTTCATTCCTAGATGAATATGATGATATATTAATTTGTTTTCCACGTTTTATTTCCATAGAATAAAGTGTTGTTTTTCATGTTTCATTCTTGGATGAAAAGGATAAGGTGCTAAGTTATTTTTCACGTTTCATTGCTAGAAGAATGTAACTTGGTGTTGTTTTTTTATGTTTCATTCCCATATGAACATGATGAGGTATTTAGTTGTTTTCCACGTTTCATTCTCGGATAAACGTGATTGTGTGTTGTTTTTCATGTTTCATTTCAGGATGAACAGGATGAGGTGTTAAGTTATTTTTCTTGTACATTTCCGAATCCATTTGACTAGCTTTTATTTTCCATATTTCATTCCTAGATGAACATGATGAGGTGTTAAGTTATTTTTCTTGTACATTTCTGAATCCTTTTGACTAGGTGTTGTTTTTCATGTTTGATACTCGGATGAAGCTGATGGGGTGTTGAGTTGTATTTCATGTTTCTTTCCTTGATGAACGTGACTATGTATTGTTTTTCGTGTTTTGTTCTTGGATGAATATGATGTGGTGTTGAGTTGTTTTCCACGTTTCATTTCCGAATGAACGTGACTAGGTGTTATTTTTCATATTTTATTCCCAGATGAGCATGATGAGGTATTGCTTTCCATAGTAAATCGCTTAGATGGCTTGTCAACTTCATTTCCTAAAAATGGTTAGTTTTTGGCGTGAGCAAATGCTTAGTAGGAAGTATTTAACAAATTATATAATTAATTCAAATACATATGATCATGCAATTCAAGCATTTGGTCAATTTTATTACGTATTCATATAAATACCTTTATGCATGAGTATGAAATGAGCAAATGTTAAGGTTAAATTAACATTTCCTAATTATACAGTGGCGGTAAATATACTATGGCATTCCAAGTAAGAGCCGTAATTCAAAATACATACACAAATATAGATTTTGTATACTGAAAATCGTCGCACATTTGTCGACTCCAGAAACGACGGGGCAATGGGCACCTAAAAACCTTTTTCTCTTCCACATTTTTCGACTCCTGAAACGGCGGGGATGTGGACAGCCAAAACCTTGTTTTTCCACATTTGTCGACTCTTGAAATGGCGGACTCGTGGACACCCAAAAATCATGTTTTTCCACATTTGCCAACCCCTGAAACAGCGGGCTCATGGACACCCAAAAACATTTTCTCATATTCGTCCGGCGACATGCGCAGACAAAGCAATTAGGCACCTTGACTCCCCCATTTCAACTCCTTCAATAAGCCAACATTTTAAAAGTCACAAGATAAAATCTTAAAAAGTTTATGATGCATGAATTTTCCAAATCTCAATTTCCCTATAATAATTTCAATGTACAACAATAGTTCATATGTTAACAATGAGAAGATTCTTTAATTCATAACCATCATTATCTCCAGTTTTGGTGTAAAAGTCTCAGTCTATGTAGCGATCCCGGTTTTGACCTGTCTATTTGAGGTGTTCCAGGCTCGGGTTGGTATGGTTTTGAACGGTGTTACGTATCTTAGTTCCCTGTATTCCCCTTATTCTGGTTATCGGGTTGTAGCAGTGTGTTTGGAATAGGTAATGTCTCATGTTTGTATCAGGTTGTAGCGTATCTTTCATGTGTTTGCCACTTCGCTGACTATGTCAGGGATTGAGCTGTCCGGTCAGCTCGTGGGGGTCCAAGGGGTAGCGCTCCTTCGCGGGTCTGAGGGCAACACCCTGGCGGGGTCAAGGGGCAGCGCCCCCGAAGCAAAAATGCAAAATGCATTCGAAGTTGCTTGTCCACTCGAGCGGCCCTTTATGCGCTCGAGCGGAGAATGTTTGGTTCCATAAGTTTGACATGTCTACAAAAGTAATGGGAAAGTGTATTCAACGCTCGAGCGAGGCTTTCCACACTCGAGCGGACCATGTTATATCAGTTCGTAAATCTGATATTTCAGATCACTTTTGTATATCTCTCTCTCTCTAAAAACATTTCTTCTCTATTCTTTCTACATTCTCTACACAAACTAGATCAAAGACCTTGATTTCTTAAGATCCATTTGAGTTTTGCCATTGCTTCTTCATCAAAGTGGGTTATCATCTCTAGGGCTTCGTTGTGTGCGGTGAAGATCGAGTTTTGACATCGTTGATTTTGGGGGTTTCATCTCATTTCTTCTTCAAAACTTGGGGTAGGAATTTTCTTAGAGTTATATATATATTTTTGCAAGATCTATCTGATTTTCGAAATCATCTTTCGATAGCTTTGAAAATTGATTGTCGATTCAAGAAGTTGAGCGACTTTGAAAGTGGGTTTGTCTCTTATTCTTTTAAAATGATCTTATGGGTTTTGATCTTCGTTGATTGAAGAAAAGATGATTTTGGAAAGTTTTCTTTCAAAAGATTTGAGTTGTATAGTTTTGGTGAGAAAACCTAGAATTTGGAGATTTTTTTTTTAAAGGAGACTGAATATCCATGAATAATATTGTTATATTTATTTTGTGTGTCAAAATAAATGGATGTTTGGAAATTTTCTTATTTATATTCATATAAATGATGAATTTCAGGAAATATGAGGATTGTTGTTCATTTTGGAAATTATTGTTCAAAATGTTGAAATAGTCTTGAAATAACTAATTGTTGAGGATACTTGAAAAGACAGAATTGTGTTATTCCTAGGATGATGAATTGGAATAAAAGTATTTACATTCATCTTGTGAAATTGGCATATCAATTCATTTGATTACATTAAACTTTGAAAGTTGATTTGAAAACTTGCATTGAGAAAAGAATGTTGAGGAACAAGTTTTCATGGAATGGTTTTGGGGTAAAAACGTTGTTAAGCCTTGATAGGTGGTGTAGATGATATTGAATAAGTTGGCCTGAGAGTCCGGGGTGAAAGACCGAAAACCCGCTCGGATAGGTGTCGAGCCTTCCGGTTAATACTGGTAAAAATGACAATTTGGTAGTACTTGTATAGTCTACTTGCAGACACCGACCTAGGGATTACCAAAGTCGTATTTACCGCCTTGAAATAAATTGTTAAGTTTTGAACAATTGAAATTGCATGACATCATTAAGCATGATGGTTTCAAAAGATGAAAATGTGATTTATCTTCAAAAAAGGCATAGCATGGTGTGTGCATTTCATCTCTTGAGACTTGTGTAAAATGTATATACTTTGTTAAGGATTTCCTACTGAGCTTTATGCTCACCCTACGGGATTTTTGTGCAGGAAAAGATGTGGTGATGCCGCCTAACTAAAGGCGAGGAAATGTGTATTGAGAGTACGAGACTCTCATTTTGCTATGACTCTGTGTGTAAGCCAAGGGCTGTATATGTGTGGGCTTCAATTACCATTTTGTGTAACCAGGCTCAAGCCTTGGAAACTTGTAAACCCTTGGAGTATTTATTTATTTATTTACTTGTTGTTGGATTAATGTATTGTTGCTTGAAGAACTATTGTATCATGTAATGTAAGTTTGGAGATTATATTCAGTTTTCCTTGAAAGAGCCATGATTGTTGTATTATCATTTGGGCTAGAAATTGGGGCGTTACAGTCTAACTTTTCAACATTAAAGTCAAGTAAATACACTTAATTTTAGGTTCTAGAGGCCAATAGGGCAAAATTCCCTTTTAACTCTTCCAACCATTCATACACATTAGTATCACAAGAAAATTAAGTAATGTATGATGCATGAATTTAAAATTTTCAATTTCCCTAGGATGATTTCAATTCACAACAATCCAATAATTCAGATTTCAACCTCAAAGTCGAATAAACACGCCCAGTTTCATGTTTTAAAAATCAACTGAGCAAAACCCCTTTTTATTGAACAAGTTTCCAAGCTAGGGTTTATAGAAAATTAGGGGTTTTCTCTCTTTCTTGAATTAGAGACTAATTTTCATCATCAACAATAATAATCTTCAATAATAGGCATAATTCCATCCATAATCATGGATTATTACCCATATTCTTCCAAATCATTTATTATCAAACACTTATATATATATATATATATCTACAAAGGTGGATATCAAATGAAATTACCACATGTGGCTCTCAAAGTAAAGATATAATAAGTTAAAGATATCCCTACCTTAAGAATGGAAGCTTAAGATGGAAACCCACTTGAAATATTAACGAAAATGCAAACCAATCGGTAGATATATTGAACTAGACTTGTTCTTAAATTTTCTTGAAGGATCTAGAGTGTATTTAAGGGAAAAATTGGAGAAATCAAGTGTTTGGAGCTCTAGGGTTACAGGTATGAAGGACAGAGAGAGAAGAAAGGAACAAAGAATAAAGATTTTGGGCCAAAAAGTGACTTTAAAGTGCCAGAATTCGCGCAGACCACTCGAGCGGTCAAACGTTCGCTCGGGTGGACTTGCTTCCAATACAGGTACCCAAATTTCAAACAGGCATAACCCCCTTGTCTGGACTCTGTTTTAGGTCGTTCTTTTGTCCAAATCGAAGCCCCAAAAACAAGATTTCCAATGGTTCTAGCCTCACATTCAAATTAAAAGCGGGGAAAGAGAAATGGGCAAAAGAGTGAAGGCTACTCATGAAACAATTATCTGAATCAATGTTTTTGGTTCAATCTTACTTTACCATTATGATACCACCTCAATCAATATCCCAAAATGAACCAAAGAGTGTCCAAGTGCAATAGTAAGAGTGTCAAGAGTAATCCCACAAGTCCAAGAAGTACAAAATGTTACATTTTCTTTTTCTTTTTGTTTAGTGAAGAAAGACTAATCAAGTACATTGCAATCTTATGGTTTTGTTGTAAGTTGTAATCCAAAATATATATGCATCGTTCATCTCACACTGTAAGCATAATATTGTTAATTATAATTTTTATTTTCTTCATTAAAAAATTAAATTATGTATAGATGTTCTATAGGGGAAAAAAACACACTATAAAAAATAATCAGTGTTCGTAAAAAATAATCAATTTTATTTTTTTACTGTAAGTGTATATCACATCTATTGAAGGAAAAATACCAATCACTCCAATTGGTAAGCAAGAAACAGGGAATAAAAGGCAAGATTCAAGGGATTATATTCTAGAAGATTCACAAGACAACTAGCAAAATATTTTCTCTATTTAATTATAGATTTCTATCAAGGCTATAGTTATGCCTTCTCTTCCTCTGTTTTCCATACATAGTTGTGAAGCTTGCATATAAATATTGTACAACAAAATCATCTTTGAATAAGAAACATAATTTACTCATTCCAAATTCATCTTTTGTCTTTATGGTATCAGAGCCACTGTCAAAGGTGAATCTGTGAGTCCTAAACATCCAATTCCAATTTCTTACTCTTCATGTTTCTTTTTCCAACCCTTAACTATTCTCCAATGGCTTCTGTCTATGTTGCGACTTCATATAAATACCTATTTCTCTCTTCTCTGAACATTGGAAATTTTGTATCAATTAGGTTAACCCAATCTAATTTTCACCTTTAGAAGACCCAATTTATAGGGCTTATGAAAAACCAAGAAATGGTTGGCTTCATCAATGGTGAAATCCCCATGCCTATCCGTGAGCAAGAGATTTCAGAAGCTGAAGGTGCAGACAACAAAAAGAAGACTGAAAATCTGCACTTTACTATGTGGAAGCCATTTGATTGCTTACTGCGTGGATGGATTACAGGCACCTTATCTGAAGAAGTTCTCGCTCTTGTTGTTGGACTAGAAATATCAGCTGATGTTTGGCAAGCTCTTGAAGATGCTTTTGCATAAGATTCTGAAGAGGGAGAATTTTATCTTCTCTAATTTCTCCAACTTCACAGTGAGGATGTCCGAACTATGGCTGAATACATTTGCATATTTAAAAGTATCTGTGATGACTTGGCTGCCATTGGCAAACTAGTCAGTGATCAAAAAAAGGTATTTGGGCTCCTTAGGGGCCTTGGACTTGGTTATGAATCATGTGTGACTTCTATGCTCAAGGAACCATTCCAGCTTATAGAGAAGTTGTCCCACTCCTGCAAGGACATAAAACTATGAAAAATATGTGCAATCTTGGAGGAATTATGGCCTTTGTGGGTCACCATTTTCACGAATAAGGTAATGGAATGAATTTTAATAAGGAAGGCAAACCACAACAAAAGTTCACATCTAAAGTGCATGGTTTCACTTCTACTGGATCTCATCATAATCATGTAGAGGGCTTACTTGGGACACATAATCTATTTTTCCAAAAAATCAAGTACAAGACAAAAACAATGAGGTTCATTGCCAAATATGCAACAAGCTAAGACATACACCAATAAATTGTTGGCACTACTTCAATCAGACATGTCAATCTGAGAAGGCAGCAAAAGCTTTAGCAGCCATGACAATTGATGATAGTCAAGACAAAGCTTGGTTTCCCGACACCGGTGCATCGACTCACATGACAGCGGATGTTGGTAAGCTATAATCTCTTACTCTATATTATAGTCCTGATAAAATAATTGTCAGTGATGGTAATACTCTAGATGTTACCCATATTGGAAGTGGAACTATAAATGTTGGAAATGAGAGTCTCAAATTGAATCAAGTTTTGGTTGTTCCTGGAATCAAAAAGAATTTGCTTTCTATTAGTCAATTAACATCGGAGTATCCGTATATTTTTAAGTTCTCATCTGACGGTTTTGTGATAAAGAACAGATGCAACAGATAAGTGACAGCGTCAGGCCATATATATGGTGGCCTATATGCCTTGATGCCAAAGAAGATAGAAGCACTTTTTTCAACAAGATTTCGAGCAACAGATGATGAAACGTGGCACCAACGCCTTGGTCATCCACAAATGAGTGTGGTAAAGCATTTGAAGACGCATAAGCTTATTACTAGTATGAATAATCACAATAAAGCAACAACTATTTGTAATAGTGTCAAATGTCTATATCTTGTCGGCTACCTTTTTTATCATCTAATGAACATTCTCATGAACCTTTGGCTATTATACACTTTGATTTATGAGGACCCGTTCCTATTTTATCTTGCCAATGGTTTCATTACTATGTAATCTTTGTGGATGAGTGCACTCGCTACACTTGGTTCTATCCTTTAAAAAGAAAATTTGATTTTCTGATTTTTATAATTAGATTGAAACACAATTCGAGAAAAAGGTGAAAGTTTTCCAATCTTATAGTGGGGGCGAACTCAGCGATAACAGGTGAGAATCATTTTTAGTAAGAGTGTTATTCATCAATTATCTTGTCCTAAAACACCTGAGCAGAATGGTTTAGTTGAAAAAAAGCACATAAATGTAACTGAACTGGGTTTAACAATGTTGTTTCATGGTGGTGTACCAAAGCACTTTTGGGTGAAAGCTTTTGGAACATCGGTTTGGCTCATATATTTATTGCCTTCACGTATACTTGGTTAGAAATTTCCATTTGAATTATTGTTGATAAGACAACCAGATTATAGTTGCCTTCGTACATTTGGATGTTGGTGATTTCCATACCTTCATGATTATGACAAAAATAAGTTCAATCCACGATCATTACCTTGTGTGTTCCTTGGTTATAGTCATAGTCACAAAGGTTATCGTTGTTATTACCTGCCTACAAGTTGTGTGTACATTTCTAGATATATAGTTTTTGATAAAATCACATTTCCATTCCGTGCTCCTGGTAGTCTATTTTCTCTTGCTAATACTAATGAGAAATTTACTTCATTTTGATGATTGCTTTGCAAGACCATTGGAACCATTACCACCAACTCAACCCATTATAGATGCACCACCAGCAAGGAAGGAATCTCCATCTTCATCTACATTGTCTTGCCTTCATCACAATGATCTTAGGGACTCAAATCCCTTTGCTATTGGAAGAGATGCATTAATGGATCATAATGGAGTCACTTCAAATGATCAATTGGAGTATAATGTAACAACCTCTGTATCATCACTAGTGACACATCATCATGCACAAATACCATTTTCTACTTCTAACCAAGAAGACATTGCTCTAGTACAAAATTGTACTCAGCAAACTGATCCACCACCTATGGTTGATGCTTCTACCACTCAAGAGTGCATCCTTTATCCCAATTCAAGCCTATAGGAAGATTCTCCCAACATGCTTCCTCAACCTACTCGAGAACAATTTAATGAACAAACTAGTGACCCTTTGTTCACTGACGATGGATCAACATCATCCCCCTTGGGTCATATCATGATTACTAGAAACAAAGCTGAAATTCATAAACCCAATCCTAAGTATTCTTCTTCGGATTACACATTTGTTGCTGAAAGAATTCCTACCAAGCCAAAATCAATAAAGTCAGCAATGAAGCACCCTAGTTGGTTTGCTGCAATGAAGGAAGAAATCTTTACACTACATGCCAATGACATGTGGGAGTTGCTTCCCTGATCATCTACCATGAATATAACAGGGTGTAAGTGGGTCTACAAGACAAAATTACATGCTGATGCATCTCTGGAAAGACTGAAAGCACATTTGGTGGCCAAAGGATTTAATCAAATTCTAGGAATAGACTTCACGGAGACCTTCTCACCTGTTATTAAGCCAGCAACTATTTGCACAATTTTGAGTGTGGTTCTTGCCCACTTGATGTGAAAAATGCCTTTTTGCATGGACATCTCAATGAACTAGTTTACATGGAACAACTACTTGGCTTTCAAGACCCACAAAAGTTACACCATGTGTGTTTAAAACCTGTCCTATACAGTTTGTGCCAATCCCCTCGTGCCTGGTTTGATCATTTTAGTGCCTTTCTTCTTTCCATTGGTTTCTTTTGCAGTAGTCCTGATTCCTCACTCTTTATTAGTCATCACTCCCTTGGCACAATATTATTGTTATTATATGTTGATGATATAAATTTGACAAGTAGTAATCCCACCATTTTCAATTAGTTTGTTCGCCGACTATTGGAAAATAATGGTTTTGTGGTGACTTTAACGCAATATTAAAGTGGGTGCCAATCCTCAATTGAGGTGGATTAAAGTGGGTTTAGATTCTTTGTTGTGAAATCTTTACACCACAAAAAGAATGACAAAAAACTATTAAGATTTGAATGAGAAATTGACTCATTAAGTTGGCCTCATGAAAGAGGTGTTGGGAAAGGTGTAAAACCTTCTATACCACATTGATTGTAGAGGAGAGCATTATTCCATTTTTTGCCTAAGAGTGTAAGCCCTTTGGGGCATCCAAATTTTCCGAAGGAAGGGAGTTATGATTGCTTCAAGGATGAGCTTGGGCTAAAATTATGGTCCAAGTTGGTTATGCAAAAATTGCCACATGCGCGTGTGCGTGCACGCGCCACCCACCCACCCCCCGCCCAGACCGGACCAGACCAGGGCTGGGTCCGTGTTTCGTGGATCTAGGATCTTAGGACTTGGGCTTAAGGCTTGAGGCTGGACTCGATTGAGTGTGGGGGTTGGGCTTGGCCTACCAATCTTAATATTTTTGGGCCAAGCCAGTGTTATGGGCTGTAGAATTATTATATACATAATTACACATGTGTATAAAATGTGTGTAACTTCTCTATAATGATGACGAATTAATCCATCAGTTTTGTAGATTAATATAGAATTCATTTATGCATTTGTGTGGGTCTTGATAGCAGGAGCCTTTTCTTTTCTCCCTCCATGTGTATAAAAGAAGGCTCTCTCCTTCAGTTTTCAAGAACCAAAAGTTTGCTCTCTTTGTGTTACAAAATTTTTCCTCCAGTTTTTGTATTCTTCATAGTGAGAGAGTGTTGCCTGAGTTTTGTTCGCCGAAGCTACTCAGCAGGTGCCCTGCTGTAGCTGGTCCAACCGTCATATCTTGGGAGACAAGCATTGAACAACCTCCAGCACCCAACCGGTGAGGTGGTGAATCTGTTTTAAGGAATCTGTCTAGTGCAGGCTTCAGTTTGCTTTCTTTTTGTCATTTTAGTTTATTATGTAATTTTGTTCAATTGGTATATTCAGCATGTTTCATGTTCTGCAATCCAAATTGTTCATGAATCTACTTGTTTTATTTAATTACACCATTGATATAACAAGCTTAATATAGATTATATATATTTTCCATGAAATTGGTTAAATAGATTCTTCTGGAATAGGATGGTACACTGGATTTGCTCTCTCTATTTCATAATAATAGAAATATGAAAACATGTGTTGCCCCAGTTTTGTTTTTTGGTTTTGTTTTCCGTAGCTAGTACATTGATTGCTATATGCATGCTACTATTTCTAGCTAAATGTGTAGAAATTCAATTGAGTTCTATGCATAGGCTGTTGTTTCCTATTTATTTAAATGAATGGATTTCTATATTTCATTTGCCATCAAAACAGATTCATGATTGTAAATTTTACTATAACTCATGTTGCTATTTCAACACAACAGTGTGTTATTTGTGTATGTAAAGTGCATTCTTCTAGGAAATCAAAATTATTCTACATGAGATGTCCTTATGTATTTTTATGAATTTACGCAGTTCATGCTGAGATGCTCTACTTTAGTTCGGCACGTAAATACATTTGCATGCTATTTGGTTCTAGTATGCTTTTAATTTTTTAAAACATGATTCCTAGTATATTGTCTTGACTTGTTTATTATATATATATATATATATATATATTTTGTATAATTCGCATGTGTATTAAGTTCCTAGAGTTGTAGAAAAATGTGCATGTTATTTAGTTTTCTAGTTTTTATTTTGGTACATGCTTATTGTTTTCTAGAATATTTGCATGATTTTAATTGCTAGAGTTATTTGCATGTTTAATGTGAACTAAATTCATATGTAATTGCAGACCGCCCCGAGAACTCCGCTCCCTACGCGCGAGGGCGCGAATAGCTTTGTTCTTTAGCTATTACAGTTCGGACTCGTGTCACAGTTCTAAATCTAATCTCACATAGTGCAATGCGAGACCGATAAATCACAAAAGAGTCCAAATCCGACAAATCGTTTTGGAAAACTGATTTTTATAAAGAAGTACCAAACATGGACTGCTTTGCCAGATACAGAGTCGCCACCTAAACGTTTTATTTTGGGGAAATTTAGGAAACCCTGACTCGTGCCTAAGGCCACGTGTCCGTCATCACCAAAGTTGCCTCGGCTCGGAAACTTGGGTACGAGAGGGGAAGGTCATGCAATGAGCACCCCCGCTTGCCCGATCAAAGATCGGCCTTTACTAACATGATATTTTGTTTTTGAAAACACGTGTTCTTATTCCGGTTATTAACCTAGAATTACTATGTAATGCGCACAGCATACAAGTATAGACTAGATCACCTAAGTTGGAACAAAACATTTCATGTTCGTTTGTGAAAATGATTTGAAGTTTGCTACTCGCAAGTAGGCTAAGTCGGGTTTTTGCCACCCTCAAGTGGGCTTAAAACTCGCATTTCGCTGAATTGTTCCAATTCAAGCAATCCAACCTCCACCCACAGGCATTCAAGCAGTTAATCACTTAAGCAGTTAGCCTCATGGCAAGCATGCTAACATGGCAACATACACATCTGATGCAGGGATGCTAAAGCATAAGCACTCACAATGTACTCCGAGCCAAAACAGAGAACTAGTTAGAAATCATGCATGATCCTAGTTCATGTTAAGATGGCTAATGCAACACATGCAAAAATGTAACTCAAATAGGCTTGGCTATTCTAAGATGGCATATGAAATGCAACTTGATAACATGCTGTTGAACACGTATTCGAGTAAATGTATTGAAATACAATGCAGTTAGTATGATGCGCCAAGCCCGGTGCATGCAATACAGATGAATGGATGCACGCATGCAAGCATAAGGATGCTAATTGAAACATGCCCTAAAATTAACCATCGTAAGCGGTTAAGTAAAAGGGAGAAAGAAATTGGGGTTGGAAGACATACATCACACACATGCATGCTTATTACAAAATTGCGCCCTCTCGACGGAGGGTCCGAACAATGAGCTAACTAGCTAATCTAAGCTAATTAAACTAATTATTACATCACAAAACTAATTAACTAACAAGTTAACTAATTAAGTACAAAACGAAGCTAATTAACTAACAAGTTAACTAACTAGTTATTATAACACAAATAAGCAGCTAAACGCATTAACTACTTAAATACAGAACCAAAGCATACACTAGCTAAGGAAAGCAGTAAAGAGAGGTCCTCGGGAAGAGGAGTGCATGCATGCTCGGTCGCCTCGTTCGGAAATCCGTCGCGATGCCCCGATTTGCCTCTGTTTGCAACTGTTCTCAGAACCTTGCACAAAGCTCCAGAAAGCTTCTAACTCAGCTTGGGGACCCTCAGGAGGGCTGCCGACCACCTCGGGGTGTTGCCAGCCACTGGACGACCACTTGCCATTGCTGCAGACCAAAAAAAGTGGTCGGCCAGCTAGTTTTCCTGGTTGGCCAACCAGTTTTTGCTGCACTCTTCCAGCTTGCTGCAACAGAGAGCAAGAAAGGGCATGGCAATGTATTTGCAAGATATGTGTGCACAACTACCCTCCCTATCATTTCATAAGCTCAAGGGGGTGTGGTTCTCGACCCTTGGGCCACCAATCACGCATCTCGATGCATGATGGCCGAGAAGCAAGATTGCACATTTCAATGTAAATGAATGCACAAATAACACATAAATGCCTTAGCCTCTATCATGCATGATCAAGAGGGTCGGCGACCGTGAAATGAGGCACATTTCATCACTTCAAGTATGAAATGTCCCTCGTTTCTTGTGTTCAGATTAACACCTAATCCAAACAAATGCAAAGCAACTTAAGCATGCAAACATGTAATGCAACTCAAGCATGCTAAACACAATGTAATGCATGCATTCACAATGCAATGCAATATGAGGAACCTAATGGCATGCATACACAATGCAATGCAATGAACATGGCATACTCAATGCAATGTAACATGGCATACACAATGCAAAGAATAACATGGCATACGCAATGCAATATAACATGAGCATGCTATCGATACTAATGGCATGCATACACAATGCAATGCAACATAAGGAACCTATTAATGCTAATGTCATGCATACTCAATGCAAAGCAACATAAGCATGCAAATAACATGAAAACAAACATGCTCAATTGACTTAAACCAAAAGTGGACAGATCTCAATCATGCCCAAATCAGTGGCCATAATGATGAAACTAAGGCATGAAGATCAAAACAAGCATGCTCAATGCAATGGCCCATTAACTAGGCATCAGAGCACAACCCTCAAGAGTGCTCAAAGAGTGACAAATGTGGAAGTGTAACAACACTATAAGCTCTGAAATTAAGCAAGAAATGATGCCAAATCATTCAAACAACACAAGCATGGCATGCTAGGGTCCTTAAAGCATTAAAGCTAGCAAAGAGGACTACAAATGGGGCATGCAATACATGGCACAAGTGCATGAACCAACCATGGATAGAGCTTAATTAGGTCTAAACAAAGACCAAAACATGCTAAGATGAGGGCTCAAGGACCTAGGCAAGATGGCATACATGCTAGGCCGCAAACAAGGCAACAAATGCACAACACTCAAAGGCACTTAAAGAGTGAAAGAAGTAAGAACATGGCAATGCTACATGCTCTGAAATGTCATGTTAAATCACACCAAATCATCCAAACAACACAAATGAAGCATGCTATGGTGCTCAAAGTTCAAAGCTAGCAAGGCCAATTGCACTACAGCTATGCAATACATGAAGCATATGGTTGAGGCAACCTAAAATAGTCCTAGAACATGTCAAAATGAGTCTAAAACATACATGTAAGGAAGCCAAAACAAGCTAGCATGAAGGGCATAAGGCATGATGCATACAAGGCCAAAAGGAAGGATTACACTACATCTACTAAGACCAAGCATGAGATGGCTTCGCCAACAAAAATCAGAGTTATATCATGGCAAAATAACCCCCAAAACACACTGAAATGATAGCTCGCAAGCTTAGGCATGAAGGCATACGCAATGACTCATTCCTAGGCATAAAGGACCAACCCTCCAAAGCATGGAAAGAGTGACAAATGTGAGTGCATGAACATGAAACATGAACTGAAATCACATAACAAATGATGCCAAATCATTCAAAAAGCCAAGCAATACATGCTAGTGGACTTGATATAGAAAGCTAACAAGCTAGAATGCATTATAGCTATACAAAGCATGGCATGCATGACCAAAACAACACAAATAAGAGCTAGAGCATGCTAAAACATGGACAAAAGCTTCTTAGAGTTAAGCCAAAATCATGTTAGAATGATAGTCTAAAGCATGATACGCATTAGGCTAATGAATGGAAATACACTACAAGTGCATGGAGCATGCATGGGGCCATCAAACCAACCCCAAAAAAATCTAAGGCATGTTAAAACAACACCAAAAATCTACTGAGATGGACTCACAACATGCTAGAAAGACATGCTACTTCATGAAACACACAAAGCTAGTTTGTAAGATTTACACTACAAGTGTACTAAGCATGCATGAGGTGACAAAACCAAGTCAAAACAGTGGTATGCCATGCTGAGATAAGGCCAAAAATGGCTTGAGATGGAGCCAACATATGCTAGACAAACATGCTCAAACATGAGGCATATGAAGCAAGCATTCAAAACACAAGGAGAGGGGATGACCCTCTCCTATTTGGGACCTCAAAACACCATTTCCACCACTAAAATTCCTCTGAGTTTCAGTGGTGAGAAGGCCAAAACAAGGGGATCCCAATAGCTTAAAAGGAAGGTTCAAAACAAGGCCTCACAAGGCACAAGAGGGGGTAGACCACCCCCAACACAAAAGGGACCTTAAATAAACATGTTAAGCCTTAAAAATTAGAACTTTTTTCAGTAGAAAGTCAAGCCAAAAATAGCATGCAAATAGGTTCAAAAGCTTAAGCAAAAATAAGGGTTTAAGAGGTTAGTTTCTCACCCTTGTAGAACCCCTTTAAAGCTGCAACTCCAGCAACTTTTCTGAGCTCAAACCTCTCCAAAAACTCCAAAATCAACCTCAAAGTGCCTCAGCAACAATAGGATGGTGTTTGAGTGTGTGTTTGTGTGCAATAGTATGAAGAATATGCACTTTCAAGCACAAAACAAGAGAGAAATGAAGAAGTATAGATATAGATGATATGTATCACTCAAGCAAGAAAATCTGAACCTAAGGCATGAGGGAGGAGGCTCCCTTATATAGAAAAATATGCAACAAGCTTGTCGGACAAGCTTTAGGCCTAAAGCCATGCCTCCATACACGTGTATGGAGGATGGCTTCTGTGCCCTCCAACTGTAACAGCTGGCCTAAAAATATCTCCAAAAAGGTGATGGAAAGCTGTCGGCCACTTGAAGTGGTCGGCCAGCTACTTACATTGGTCAGCCGACCAGTGGAATTGGTCGGCCAAAGAAGAAAGTGGTCGGCCATGGGGGGGAGATGGTCTGTAGCATGAAAGCAAGGCAATGGTGTGGTGGCCGACCATAAAACTGGCTGGCAGGAAGGAAAGTGGTCTCCAAGGGGAGGAACTAGTCTCCCACTCTTGTACCACCTTCCAAACAAGGAAAACAAGGTTTGTACCAAAAACAAACCAAAAGGGATGCAAGATAAGAGTCCGGGAGGCAAGGCGCGCAGCCGAGAGACCCAAAAACTAGTCTACGAGCACCAAAAGTGGTCAACGACCCCAAAAGTGGTCTCCCAGACCACAATGTCCCTCTAGGCAGAGGTAACAAGGCATGGTTCGAAACCAAGCCAAACGAAGAACATTAAGCGGTCCCGATACAAGGCGTGCGGCCGAAGGCTCTGAGAACCGGAAACTAGTCTCTAAGCGAGAAAAGTGGTCTACGACCATGAAAAGTGGTCTACAACCACAAAAAGATGGTCTATGAGACCTCTCTCTCCCTCCAGGGAAGAGAAAATAAGGTTCGATTTGAAACCAAACCAAAAGGGAAGCAAGACAAGGCGCTCAGCCAAAGGCTCCGGAAACCGAAAACTGGCCTATCAGAGGGAAAAGTGGTCTACGACCACAGAAAGTGGTCTACGGACCTCTCTCTCCCCTCCAGGCAAGGAAAACAAGGCTTAGTCCACAAACCGAGCCAAAGCACAAAGAGTTCAGAGGCCCGGAGGCAAGGCACTCAGCTGAAAACTCCGGAAACTCAAAACGAGCACAACATGCACTATCACCGAGCGCTCAATCGATGACGTCTGAGTCTTAAGGTTGGTCAAAAATGGGGTGTCTACAATAACTCATGGCTAGAATTTTAATTAATTATTTAGGAGTTATAAGGCTTTGTAACTTGTATAATAATTATATATATATATATAACTCTTGACTATTAACTTTTAATTTAATTCCTAGAGTTATAGGTTTATTTTTGTAACTCATCTAGCATTTTAAGGGATTAGTTAATTTTGCTATTAACTTGGTTGCTAGAAGGTTTAACTTGATTTATTGCTTTTACGATTTTTTTCCCCTTATTATGTGTTTTGTATTTTTGTTGTGGCTTTTCTACTAACTTGCTTTACAGGAATACCTAAGCGAAAGAGAATGGAAAAAAAAATACAAATCCAAATTTGAAAAAAAAAATGGACTACTAACCTTTTTGTTGAGCAGGAATACCTAAGCATGGACAGGGACTTTTGGACTAAATAGAATTCGTATGGATTGACTATTTTACTTATATACAATTGAAGCAATTTTTTTTTGCTTGAGATTTTTAGTGGTTAAGTGCCAATTTTATTTAAGAAAGTTTTATTTTCTTGTAATTATTGTAGCAATTTTTTACATTGCTTGTAATTTTGTTAGCAATTTTTAAATTGCATACAAGTTTGGAACTTGGTTTTAACCTAGTTTATCCCCTGGACAACTTAATTCTTAAAATTGTTTCCCACGGACTTGGAGTCAACATGCTCTTGAAAGTTTTGTCAAAGGTTAACTGGGTTTTAAGTGGGACCGGTGTGACTCCTCTAGTATTCTTGGAAACATTCCTGACCATGTTTGATTCTAGATTAAGTGGTGAGACTAGTTTTGAATTAAATTTCTGACTCTAGGATTTTCTAGTGTTAAGTTTGATTTTTGGAAAAATAGAATAGTGAAATTCTATTGTATTTTTCAGAAATGGCAACTGTCACTGATGTTGCTGCTGCTGCTGCTGTTGTTGTTAATGCTGGTGGGGATCATAACCTTAAGGCAATTGGCTTTCTAACCCCTACTGCTGTGACCTCTGTGGTCAACCTAGTTGTTGTGACCTTTGTGGTCAACCCTATTGCTACTCCTGTTGTTCCGGAAGGCCTGCTCAACCATCATGAGTGCCCGGAGAAGTTCACGAGAGTAACTTTCAAGAGGTAGCAGCAGAAGATGTTGTTCTACCTGACTACTCTAAGCCTTGCAAGGTTTTTGAGTGAGGATCCACCAGTTGTAGAGGAGAATGAGCAAGACAAGTAGAAGCTCATGGGTCTACAGTTAGACTTCCTTTGCCGGAACTATGTTCTGAATGGCTTTGCAGATCCACTTTTCAATGTGTTTTATGCCAAGAAGTCGGCAAAGGAGCTGTAGGATGCTTTGGACAAGAAGTACAAGATCGAGGATGCTGGGGAAAAGAAATTTGTTGTCAGTCAATTTCTGGACTTCAAAATGGTGGATTCAAAAACCATCATTAGTCAGGTCCAAGATTTCCAAGTGATTCTGCACGAGATACATGAAGAGGGAATGCTATTGAGTGAATCATTCTAGGCAACTACTTTGATTGAGAAGTTACCTAATAGTTAGAAAGACCTCCAGAACTACTTGAAGCACAAGCGAAAGGAGATGACAGTTGAAGAGCTCGTTGTTAGGCTCCGTATTGAGGAAGACAATAAGAAGAAATGAGGGAGCACCTCCACTGTGAAAGCAAATGTGGTTAAGCATGGCGAGTCCTTAGGGGTGAAGAAAAAGCCATCGATAGGAAAAAGCTCAAAGTTGGGGGCTAGAGAGGGAGTCTCTATGAGGCTGGTCTACAAGCCGAAGGAACCTACTTTTAGGTTCAATGGAAAGTGCTTTAATTGTGGAAGTGACGGGCATCGGGCAACTGATTACGGGAGGAAGAAGAAGCCCTATGAGAAAAACCCTCGCTCACATGGCTGAAATGGAGGATCAATCACAAGATGTGGATGACATGCATCTGTCAGTTGTCGCCTTAAAAGTGAACATGGTAGGGTCTAACCCGAAGGAATGATGGGTGGACACTAGGGCCACTTGTCACATATGTGCTGAGAATAAGATGTTCTCAACTTTTGAATCGGTTTCAAATGTGGAGAAGTTGTTCATAGGGAATTCTGCGACCTCAATTGTTGAGGGTAAAGGCAAGGTGGTCCTGAAGATGACTTTAGGAAAAGAGCTGACTTTGAACGATGTCCTATATGTGCCAAACATTCGTAAGAACTTTGTCTCGGGGTCGCTCTTGAGTAAGCATGGCTTCGGTATGGTATTTGAGTCTGATAAGGTCGTGTTGACCAAAACCAGGGTCTATGTAGGGAAAGGATATATGTCGAGCGGTATGTTTAAGCTCAATGTAATGACTATTTTCCCCAAAATTAATGAGAAAGCTTCTTCTTCTTCTTATATACTTGAGTCCCCTAATTTATGGCATGGTAGACTGGGTCATCTAAATTTTATCTCTTTGTGTAGATTAATCAAGTTAGATCACATACCATCTTTCAAGATTAATCCAAATCATAAGTGTGAAACTTGTGTAGAAGCAAAATTTACATGGACTTCTTTTTATTCTGTTGAAAGAAGTACCGAGTCTTTGGATTTAGTGCACAGTGATGTGTGTGACTTGAAAGTCGTACAATCACGTGGTGGCAATGAGTACTTCATCACTTTTGTTGATGATTGCACTAAATATTGTTATATATATTTGCTTAAAAGCAAAGATGAGGAGATTGATAAATTTATTCTTTTCAAGAATGAAGTTGAGAATCAACTAAGCCGTAAGATCAAGGCTTTAAGAAGTGATCGTAGTGGTGAGTATGAATCCTTGTTTACTGAGATTTGTGCTCAATTTAGGCTTATCCACCAAACTACAGCGCCTTATTCCCCTCAGTTGAATAGTGTTGTTGAGTGAACAAATAGGACGTTAAAAGAAATGATGAATGCAATGTTAATAAGTGTTGGGTTGCCACAGAACTTGTGGGGAGAAGCGATTCTCTCCGCGAATTACATTCTTAATAGAATACCTCGGAAGAATGTAGACAAGACTCCATATGAGTTGTGGAAAGGCCACAAGCCTTCATATAAATACCTACAAATGTGGGGGTGTCTTGCAAAAGTGGCAGTGCCTACACCCAAGTGAGTTCGAATAGGCCCGAATTCAGTAGATTGTATATTGGTTGGCTATACACATAATAACACTGCATATTGATTTCTTGTGTTTAAGTCTGCTATTCCAAATATGGACAAGAATACTATCATGGAAACAAGAAATGCATCTTTCTTTGAAGATGTATTTCCCTGTCGTCTCCAAGAAGGGATTCCGAGTTCCATGAAAGTGGTTGAAGGTGACAATGATCACATAGATGATCATGTAGATGATCACGTAGATGATCAAGTCAGTGATCAAGCTGAGGAAGTAGATGAGCCAAGAAGGAGTAAAAGAGCCAAGAAGGAGTAAAAGGGCTAGGATCGCAAAGTTCTTTGGTTCGGACTTCTTGACATAGATGTTAGAGGGGGAACCTCGAACTTTCCATAAAGTTGTGACTTCACTTGAAAGTCCGTTGTGGAAAGAAGCAATTAAAAGTGAGATTGACTCCATCTTACAGAACCATACTTGGGAGTTGGTTGATCTACCCCTAGGCAATAAGGCATTGGAAAGTAATTGGATCTTTAGAAGAAAGATGAAAGCAGATGGATCGATTGATAAGTATAAAGCTAGGCTAGTTATCAAAGGATACAGGTAGCGAGAAGGCCTGGATTACTTTGATACGTATTCACCTGTGACAAGGATTACATTCATTCGCATGATGATTGTGATAGAAGCTTTACTATAACAACCTTTATTCTTGTCTTAGTCATGCTCATATGAATTTACATGACTTGGTCTTGTTAAGCTTGCATCTGTAGACTTTGATTTGAATTGTCTAAGTAAAGGTTCCTGGTTTATTTTGTGTTATTATGTTTTGCCTAAGTGTTATATGTATGCTTTGTTCCTTACTTTGTGTGTTGAACCTAGGCAATCTATTTTTGCCATCTCACGCCTAAGTCACACCTTTGAACCTTTTACACCTAGGCCGTTGAGCGTCAGCACCAAGGATCATCTTGGAAACATCTTGATTGACCTCAACCTTTACCCTGGCATCTTAGCAGAGATGTGCATCATTTAGGCCGAGGTGTGCATCACTTAGGCTGAGATGTGTATCATCTAGGCTGAGATGTTTATAATCTAGGCTGAGATGTTTATAATCTAGGCATCTGAGATCTTTGATCCTTGAACCTTGCAACCTTGTTGTGCACCTTAGCTAACACCTAGCAATCTTGTTCTTTGACTTGTACAACCTAGGCCGAGGTGTGGCACATCCAGGCCGAGTGTTATCCTTCCTAGCCGAGATCAGGGAAACCTTACTTGTCCGAAGCTTTGTTTTGTTTCAGGATCATTGCCTTGTCAAAGTGCCCATGCCACCTTGTTATACACACTTTGACCTACTCTTGTCTTTTCATTCTGGCACATTTTTTTAGGAGATTTGATCAAATGATGCCACATGTCCTAGTAGTGGTTTAAGTCAGTTAGCAGTTGAGAAACTCGTATCATTTACCATATCTTTGTCTAAGAAGAGAGATAAGCTCTAGGAGGAAGAAGAAGAAGTTCTTAGAGTGAGAACTAGATTTCCAAGCTTGATTATTAGAGTTTGAGTCATTGGATTTGTGTTTTGAGGTTATATTCTTGATCTATACTTGTTGTTCTTTATGTTAATCTGATCACATTGCATGATCTAGCATGATTCATAAGCCATGCATTGATTTAAAGTTTTGTTTTAGAAAGAAAAAGTGATGTTCTTGTGTTCTTAAAGAAAAGCTTTATTTTGAACCAAAAGTTTGTATCAAGTTCCATGTTTTTGTGTTTGTTTTCATGAAATCTTCAAGTATGGGTACCCATCATAAAATCTCAGATTTTGAATAAGAAGTTATGATTTTTAGTATTCATGTTCTTCATGTTCATGTTCTTCAGAGGGAAACCCAAATTTACAGACTTCACTATTTCCCTAAGTGTGGTCATTGAGACCCACTCTTGTCCAGACCTCACACCTAGGCCAAGCATTGTATCTCACCTTGGCCTACCTTGCTTGATCACTTGCACCTTAGTCTATCTTGCATACATACCTAGGCTGACCACTGCACACCTAGGCCAACCACAGTACACCTTTGCCAGTACCTTGTAACATCTCAGCAGGTAGCCCCATACCTAGGACAAAGAGACCACACCTCGGCCAAGGGGTGTGGAACCTCGGGCAAGACCTCCTGAGTTCACCCAACTCGGCCATTTCGGCCCAGCTCACCTCTGTGCACCCATTCCGAGACCTAGTTTGTACCCAACATGCTTTTCCAAGAAGAAAAACAGTGATTGGACTCCCAGCACATGTTTTACTTTGCCTTGACTTGGTTTTGGAAAGAAATGGCAAGATCTATTTTACTCCTTTGAAGCTTGTTTTGAGAGTGCATTGTATATCCATCTTTGAGCATGTCTTCTTGTCTTCTTGAAATGCATTTAGTGGACTTTGCTATGTACTTGTAGGTCATGGATCTTTGTATTAATCCCTACATCCGAAGAGCAACTGTGAGTGGTATTTTTAATAAAGTTATGTTATAATGTTTTGATAAAAGCTTTGTTTTGTTTTGGAAAAGTATTTGATCAAGTATGAATGATTATCCCTTAGTTTTTGTATCAAGTATTATTTTTGTTTTGATGACATTCTTGAAAGGTCCTTAGTGCTAAGGGACTTTAGCGCAACTAGTACCTTTGTTTGAGATATCTTCTTTGCCACCGATAGGTGGACTTGTCTAATTGATTCCGGCTCGGTTATTCCTTTGTTTTGTCAATGAATGTCATTCTTTGTATTATGTAAATGTTAGTAAACATCCCAAGAAGCTTTGAAAGCCTTTGATTGATGAACTCGGTTCATCCTTTGTTTTGTTACAAGCTATGATATGTATTGTTTTGGCAACAAGTCTCGGATATCATTCGTTCAAACCTTTATTACTTATATTATCCACTGAGTTATTAGCGCACCCCTCTTCCTTATATATATATATATATATATGTGTGTGTGTGTGTGTGTGTAGGTAATGAGCAAGAAGGTGGTGTTGCCTAAGCTTTGTTGGAAGATGTGTTTTGCTTTATGTTTTTGTAATCATCTTGAAGATTATGCTTCTTAGCTTGTTGTTCAGTTGTCTTGTATGTTTGGGCTTGAGAAGCCTTTTGATCAAGATGTAATTTCAACTTTAGTTTATTTGTATCTAAGTTGTGAAACCATATTAATATGTATGTCATCTCATTCAATCTATGCACAGCTCTTATGGACTAATTAGATTTAAATTTATTGCCTCCGCACATATATGCCCCATATGTATACTCTGTTGTGTGAATCTTTGTAAGTTGGCCTTCGGTAATCTCGGATTACTAGCCATCACGGCATCATTCTAATAAGGGCGGAATGGGGTCATGACATTTACGTGGTCTGGAAATACATCTGATGGATGTAAAGACAACTTTCGTAAATAGAGATTTAGATGAAGAAATCTACGTGGAGCAACTTGAGGGGTTTTCAGCTCCACAACAAACTAAGAAAGTCTGTAAGCTTGTCAAATCATTGAATGTGTTGAAGCAAGCTCCTAAGCAATGACATGAGAAGTTTGACAACGCTATGTTGTCTAATGGGTTCAAAATGAATGAGTGTGACAAATGCATATATGTCAAAGACACTAACATAGGTTATGTCATTTTGTATCTATACATTAATAACGTACACATTGTTAGTAGTAATAATGAGATGATGAGAACTACTAAAAGATTGTTAAACTCTAAGTTTGACATGAAAGATATGGGCATTCCAGATGTAATTCTGGGTGTTAAGATTTCCAGAACATCTGATGGTATTGTACTTTCTCAATCTCACTATGTTGAGAAGATATTTGAGAAATTTGGTAAATCAGATACAAGTGTGTCTAGGATACCGGTAGACTTGAGTCTACACTTGACCAAGAATAATGGTGAGAGTGTCTCTCAGCTAGAATATTCTCAGGTTATTGGGAGTTTGATGCATTTGATGAGTTGTACAAGGCTCGATATAGCCTACTCAGTTAGCAGGCTTAGTAGATACACGAGCAATCCTAATGCCATTCACTAGAAGGGTATCATTCAGGTGTTAAGGTATCTCCATTTCACCAGGGATTACGAGCTGCATTACACCAGATATCCAGCAATAATAGAAGGCTATAGTGATGCAAGTTGGATATCTGATGTTAGGGATTCGAAATCCACTAGTGGTTATGTGTTCATCCTTAAAGGGGCAGCCGTGTCCTGGAAATCTTCGAAGCTGACGTGTATCTCACGATCAACGATGGAATCAGAGTTTATATCGTTGGATAAAGCAACAGAAGAGGCAGAATGGATTTGCCAATTCGTTGAAGATATTCTACGTTGGTCAAAACCTGTGCCAGCCATTTGTATTCATTGTGATAGCCAATTGGCTATTAGACGGGCACAAAGTAGTATGTATAATGGAAAGTCTAGATATATCCATCGTAGACATAATTCCATACGACAACTACTCTCTAACAGTGTTGTCACTTTAGACTATGTGAAGTCTAAGGACAACATTGCGGATCCGCTAACCTAAGGGTTAAATCGGTTGTTAGCAGAGAAGTCGTCAGAAGGAATGGGTTTAAGACCTTTAGGGTAAGGTGTTACCAGAATGGAAACCCAACCTAGTTGTAGCTTGCTTTTCGTGCTCCTTGGAGGGGTTTAGTCTCCTCGGATACGATAGCCCTATAGTTTGAACTCTCATGGTTCTGAATCTGGTTTCACAAGTGCAATGTGAAACAAGAAAAAAAAAAAACACAAATGAGAGTCCAAATCTGGAAAATCTTAGAATATCCATTTATCATCAGATATGCCAGAAATGGACTGCATTGCCAGATTATAGAGTCACCACCTAAATATTTATTTAGCAAACCCGTGACTCGTGCCAAAGGCCACTTGTCCATCATAACCAAAGTGTCTCGGCTTGGGAACTTAGGTATGAGAGGGGAAGGTTATGAATTGAGCACCCCCCTCACCTGATTAAAGATTGGCCTCTACTAATCATGATGTGATTTTTATGTACATTATATGCTCTTGTTTCGATTATTATGCTAACATTATTATGTGAGGCACATAAGTATAGACTGTTTCACCCACTTTGGAATACTTTGATTTCTTGTTTGTTTGAAAAGAGTTTTGAATACGTGCTACTTGAAAAGGTAAGCTCATATATACATTAATCAAATTCAT
The DNA here is from genome assembly GCA_030407325.1 of Camellia japonica. Classification (NCBI taxonomy): domain Eukaryota; kingdom Viridiplantae; phylum Streptophyta; class Magnoliopsida; order Ericales; family Theaceae; genus Camellia; species Camellia japonica. The sequence goes on along the minus strand of JAPPVO010000019.1, from coordinate 129,617,089 downwards.
TCCAACTTAGGCGAAATAGCCTTCGTCCACTGGCATTCGAGAGGTATATCAAATAAGCACTTAGCCTCATGGTAACATGCTTAATATGACAACACAAACAAAAATGCAATACGCTAAAGCAAGAAATGCTCACCTAGTACTCAACCAAGGCAAGCCAATAGAGAAGAAAATAATTAGAAAAATGCATACTCTAATATGCAAGTGACTAATGCAACACATACAAAATGCAACTACTAAGTTCGGTTTTTAACATGTCGTATGAATCAATTCAAAGCATGTGGTAGTGCGCACGTATTCAATTAAATAGGAAATGATAACAATGTTAGAATGATGAACCGAACCCAATGCATGCAAAAATGGATATTTAAGCATGGCGATGATATTAAATGAAAAATATGATACTACCATGATAAGCACCTAAATAAAAGAGAGAAAGCAATGGGGGTTGGAAGACATACAAAATATTACAAGTGTTTACTAGTTTTCCCTCACACAAGAGGGTCCGAATGAAATGTCTTAATTAAACTAATTATTACAACGCAATTGAATAAACTAAATTAACTAGCTATTACAAATTCAAATGGAGCCAACAAATTAATTACAACACATACGAAATATTTAAAGCACTAATTTAATCGAACGGGAGATAAGAAGCCACATGTACGCAACCAAAAACATCCTCTCGGAAACCTCTATTTGTTGCCAGAATCTGCTCTATTTGCAGTTAGAAATTTATTCTGTTTTGGCCTCAGGTTCTACTCTGTTCTACCACAAAAATGCTACTACTTGTACAAAAATGGGTGGGCGGCCGACCTTGAGCAGTGATCGGTCGTACAGAATGGTGGTCAGCCGACCACTGTTTTTGGGAAATGCCCTGCTGCCACAGGATGAAACAGAGCAAAAACAGAGTATTTCCAAGAGATGTTTATCCTCTCTGCCCTTCCTTATCATGAAGATGATCAAGGGGGGAGTAGATTCAATTCACAAATCACCAATTTTTGCATGTTTGTTGTGTGATGATCTTAGAACCGATAGGATAAAAGCTCAATAAAAGGAAATAAAAGACCAACAACACCTCCTCCCTATCATGGAGTTACCTCAAGGGAAGGGGTAGACATTACTTCTCGAATCATTGAACATCACTAAAGAGTATGTAATGAGTCAAGACCTAATAGGTTCAATATAATGTTCGATTGAACCCAATTCTATTTTATTACCTCTTTACCTCTTTTACTCCAATTTTATTGCCTCTTTTATATTACCTTTCCATTTCTTATATTTTCTTCCTTTTTGTCCAAAAGTGTAGATTATGTCCACTAAGTCCAAATGCGATAAAGATAACAAACATGACTTGACCCAAGAAATGAGCTTTTCAAGCCCTTTTCTACGGGGGAAATGACAAAGGAGGAATCAAACTCATTTACGAGCGATAATGAATTCAGAGTCAAACCCGAAAGGGCGATAATCACCCTAAATCCAAACCTGATAACAAGCTATAATGAAACCTTCATTTATGATTTCCAAGGGTCTATACTTAAAAGCTAGTCCCTTAGAAGTAATGCACCAACGATAAAGAGAAGTGTCAAACAAGAGATCGTGCTTAGCATGAGAGAGATATAATGCCTTGGTAATGAACCTCTGAAGAGATTAAACCATTAAACATGAAAGGTCTCTTTCTTATGCCTTGAGTAACAATCTTTTGTTTGATTCAACTCTTTATCAAAATAAACAAAGAATGGAGGGAGGTTGCAGAGATGATTACAATAGTATGAACATGTATGAAAGCTATAAAAAAAGTGTAAGAAAATACTATCAACTCAAATGGATTGAAAGCTATATCCATGAGGACTTACAACAACATATCTACAATATTCAAAGCATATTTTAACACACAAAACAACACTGAAATAGCACAAAAACAGTGCTGAAAATTGAGTTTTTTTAGGTGGAAAAAGTGAGGAAAGATAGGCTAAAACCAAAAGGTTTCAAACAACCAATAAGCCTAAGGAAGGGTGGCTAACCCCTCCTATTTTTTTGTGACTTAAAATCACATTTTTGAGCTAAAATAAACTCTGAAAAATAGTATGAAAAGCAAAGAATAGAGATAGGAAAGATGGTATAAAAGCTCAAAGTATACCTCTTTCAAAGAGAGAATTCTCTTCTAGTTCACAAACCACAAGTTAAACACTCTCAAGAGCTAAAATTTGGATTCAGGAATCTCAGCAAGAGGCCCCAAGTTTAGGCTTAGGAAGTGTATGTATGGTGTATGTATATTGCCAGAGAGAGAGGTAGTGTGTTGAGCAAGCTATAGGCACTTGGCAAAATTTTCTAACCTCAAACCATGAGGGGTGGTCATGTCTTTATAGAAAAACACTATCTTATATCAGAAATATCTGTATTTAGCCAGCTGGTGCAAGACATGCACATGGGGACAGTTGGCAGCAAAAAATATCTACTGGCCGCTAAACATGGCCGGCCAGCCATAAAGGTGGATGGTTGCCCAACCAAAAATGGCCTTCCGGCCACTTGTTCACCAGCAGGCCTCTGAGTGATCAGGCTAGAAAAAAAAAAAAAAGGTTTTGGTTCAAAGGGGGTACACGGTTTAGTTTCTGAAGCTTGAAAACCGAAACCTTTTGCTGAAGAAATTAAATGATTTGACAACGTAATATTTTATCATCGAGTGTTCAACATAAGGCACCCAAGTCTTAAGAATGGTCAAAATAGGGTGTCTACACTATTTGACTGGAGATCCTAAGACCTAGGTTCAATGAACAACCTAATTGCATGTAACGGTGGTATGTCACTGAGGAGGTTAAACCTCCAACCATTCCTTTTATAAGTGATACCGGCAAGTGTAGAGGTTAAGCTAAGCTTTTAATGACTCTAGTGTGTTGACCTATTGAGCTGAGTATAGCAGGATACTCATGTAGAGTCACCTATGTGAATGTGAAGTGGGGCCACTTCTATAAGAATTGACAAGGTCGAATTCTTTAAACCACTCACTGAACCAGGCTAGGTTCCAGGGCCAAACCGGACACAACAGTGAGAACAGAACGATGGTTAGAGTAATTCTTGTGTGAGGTATGTTGTCTTGGTTTGCATAAATGGAAGAACAATTCAAGACTTTGTGTTCACTAGGCAGCCAGTAAATCCGATAGACTCCACTAGGGGGGGTTCAAAGCCAAAAGCTACTTTTTCCAATGCAGGGGTTATTTCGTTGCACTCTCTCTCCGAGTCTTTATTGTTAAGCATTGTCCATTTGTTGGTATTCGGTCAACTTTTATTCATGTGGGGGATTGTTGGAAAATAATGGTTTTGTGGTGACTTTAATGCAATATTAAAGTGGGTGCCAATCCTTAATTGAGGCGGATTGAAGTGGGTTTAGATTCTTTGTAGTGAAATCTTTACACCACAAAAAGAATGACCAAAAAAGCATTAAGATTTGAATGAGAAATTAACTCATTAAGTTAGCCTCATGAAAGAGATGTTGGGAAAGGTAAAACCTTCTATCCCACATTGATTGTAGAGGAGAGCATTGATGGGTATTTAAATCCTATTTTTTGCCTAAGGGTGTGAGCCCTTTGGGGCATCCAAATTTTCTAAAGGAAGGGAGTTATGGATGCTTCAAGGATGGGCTTGGGCCAAAACTATGGTCCAAGTTGATTATGGAAAAATTGCCACACGTGCGTGTGCACCACCCACCCGCCTGAACCAAACCGGGTCGGGTCGGGTCTGGGTCCGTGTTCTGTGGTTCATGGTTCGTAGATCTTGGATCTTGGATCTTAGGACTTGGGACTTGGGATTTGGGCTTGAGGCTTAAGGCTTGTTGGACTGGATTGAGTGTGGGGGTTGGGCTTGGCCCACTTATCTTAAACTTTTTGGGCCAAGCCAGTGTTGTGGGCTGTAGAATTATTATACATATTACACATGTGTATAAAATGTGTGTAACTCCTCTATAATGATGATGGATTAATCCATCAGTTTTGCAGGTTAATACAGAATTCATTTATGCATTTGTGATGGGCCTTGATAGCATGAGCCTTTTCCTCTCTCCTTCCATGTGTATAAAATGAGGCCCTCTCTTTCAGTTTCACGACCAAAAAGTTTGCTCTCTTTGTGTTCCAGAATTTTTCCTCCAGTTTTTATATTCTTCCTAGTGAGATAGTGCTGCATGAGTTTTATTCGCCGAAGCTACTCAGTAGGGGCCCTGTTGTAACTGGTCCAACCGTTGTATCCTGGGAGAGAGACGTCGAACAACATCCAGCACCCAACTGGTGAGGCATCGAATCTGTTTTAAGGAAACTGTCTAGTGCAGGTTTCAGTTTACTTTCTTTTTGTCATTTTAGTTTATCATGTAACTCTATTCAACTAGTATGTTTAGCATGTTTCATGTTCTGTAATTCGAATTGTTTATGAATCTATTTTCTTTATTTAATTACACCATTGGTACAACACCGACTTAGTCAAGAATTTGCAATGAAGGATCTTGGGTATCTTCACTACTTCCTTGGAATATAAGTAACACAATTTGTAATGCCCCCAAATTATTCAAATTAAAATATTACTCAAAAACATGTTTAATCCAAAATCTTATCGTGGCCATAATGACATCATCCCAAAAAGTCCTCTTTCTCATTGAACTAAGGTTTTAAAAAAATACAAGTTCCATGTTCACCTATTTATGTATAACATAGTTCAAAAAGTGAGAGGATGAAATAAAATGCCTTAATGGCTTACAAATAAACAAGGCATGGCCTTGAACAACAAAATGGACTCAAAGTCCCAAAACATGTATGCTTGGAGCTTCCACATATTACATCCAAGAGCCATCGTGCTCTATCAACAAAAGAGTTTCCCCCTCCTAGTCATGGAGGTGGTTGTATATCACCAATTCTTGAAATTGTTAGATAGGAATGAGCTAAATGCTCAGTAGAAAACTTTTAACAGAGTATTTAATTATTCAAATATCCAAGTGACATTATCACAACCAAAAACACTTTCTAATTCAATACAAGTTACAACTTAATCAAAGAAAACTTAGATATTAGAATTTCCATATAATCACATTTCAACACCCAGGGTAAATACACTGTGAAGTCCCTGAGGAGAGTCCCAATACATATGTATACATAGGTTTATATTAAAAAATATTCCCACATTTGCCGGCTATTAATACGGTAGGAAATGGGCACCTAAAATCATCAATTTTTCCACTTTTACTGACTACAAGACGGCAGGACCAGTGGACACCCAAAAATATTTCCCCACATTTATCTGGCGATAAGATCAAAACAGGGCAGCTGGGTACCTAGACTTCTCCACGCGAGTACCAACAATACACAACACTTTCTCAAAACTGACTCTTTACCCAGACTCACACGCTATTTACCTCCCCCCTTAAATAATCTTCCCAAGGTTTTCAAATGTTCATGCTTTCAAGAAGATAAAATAATTTCTCATCATTCAAGCAATTAAGACAAAATAAATTAACAATCGCCAAAATCTTCCAATAAAATCTCAAGAACATCCCAAATTTCATAATTCTCCCTTCAAATACCACATTAGTATCATAATCAAATCATCAATTTAAAGAATTAAGGATCAATTTCATTTCTTCACATTATTTTTAAATTTTCAAAATTTATTTCATAAAATTTGGGGCTTTTGCTTCTCCAACGTATATAATATAAATGTTCATCTAAAACTTCCATAATCCAAGACTAATGGTAGAAATCTTCAAAAAATTTGTAAACTCAAACATTCATGAATTCATTAATGTCATGTCAATACCACATAAACATCTTCAAACCAAAGAGATACAAGGTCAAAAGTAGTCCTACCTCAAGAATCAAGATCAAGAAGCTAGATTATGTACTTTTCATAAAATCCCAATTCAATCAGTACAAAGTTTTATGAATCGAAGTAAAATGGAAGATTTCTAGAGAGATATGGCTAGGGTTTTCGGAGCTAGAGAGAGAGAGAAAAGAAAAGAGGAAAAAAGTGAAGAAAATGATCTAAAAAGTCACTTTTATGTAGCTGATATTGCGTAGACCGCTTGAGTTGTCTTTTCACCTCTAGAGCGATAAATGAAATCTCTCTATATCTCTGCCAGCAAAACGAGATATTGGGGACCTCTCTCATTCGATCGAGCAGTCCTTCGACCTGTAAAGCAAACAACTAGGAGTACCTCATCTCCGCTCGAGTGGTCATTTGGAATGAATTGTCACAATCTCTCTCTCTTAAGGAATTTCGCCCCTGAAATAACATCAATTCAACACGCAACAACAACAATATGATAATAATACAACAATCGCCAATTCCCAACAGTTCCAAATAGCGAATGAACAACTTTTAATAGTAAATATAGTAGAAAAGGCACATTAGATTTGGTTTTCTACGCATTAGGGAAAAATAAATCAAAGAGAAAATGTTGCATATTATCGAATAGATCTAGGTATTTCTCTCGGACTTCAGCCTCACGCTCCTAAGTTGCTTCCTTAATTCCATGATAACACCAAAGCACTTTGACTAATGAAATGGCTTTACCCCTTAGGACCTGTTCTCGGGTGTCTAGAACTTTAACTGATCTCTCTTTATAAGATACATCCTCGTCAACTTCAATATCCGTCTAATCTAACGTATGGGAAGGGTCAAGTTCATACTTACGAAGCATTGTGTAGACGTCCCCGAACGCCCCGGGAGGGTTAAGTCCCGTTCTGTTCATATTGGGGTCACTACAGTTCAAGGACTCAAATGTCACGGTTCTTAATCTTGAACCAAAGAGTCCAAATCCGGCAAATCGTTTTGGAAAACAGATTTTTTGAAAGAAGTGCCAAACATGGACTGCTTTGCCAGATAACAGAGTCGCCACCTAAATGTTTTTTAATGGGAAATTTAGGAAACCCTGACTCGGTGCCAAAGGCCACGTGTCCGTCATCACCAAAGTTGCCTCGGCTCGGGAACTTGGGTACGATTGGGGAAGGTCACTTCGTGAGCACCCCCGCTCGCCCGGTCAAAAACCGGCCTCTACTAACCATGATATCTGCTTTTGAAAACTTTGTGAGTTCTTATTCCGATTATTAGCCTAGGTTACTATGTGATGCTCGCAGCAAACAAGTATAGACTGGGCCACCTGAATTGGAACAAAACATTTCATGTTTGTTTGTTTGAAAATGATTTGATGGTGCTACCCGCAGGTAGGCTAAGACGCGGATTTGCCACCCTCAGGTGGGCTTAGAAAACATGATTTTGCCACTATCTAGTGGGCTTAAAACAAACATTCAACGCATTGTCCCAATTCAAATAACTCAACCTCCACCCACAGGCATTCAAGGCAGTAATATCACATAAGCAGTTAGCCTCATGGCAAGCATGCTATTCATGGCAACACTCACACGCATGCAAGGATGCTAAAGCATAAGTACTTACCGAGTACTCCAAGCCAAAACAGAAAACCGATTAGAAATCATGCATGATCCTAATTATACAGAAATGCCTAATGCAACGCATGCAAAATGCAACTATAGCAGGCTCGGCTATTCTAAACATGGCATATGAAATGCAACAGCTAACACGTATTCAACTTGGAATTGAAATACAAATGCAGTTTGTATGATGCGCCGAGCCCGGTGCGTGCAAAACAGATGAATGATGCAAACATGTTATCATACTGTATGCTAATTGAAATATGCCCTATATCTAACCATCATAAGCGGGTAAATAAAAGGGAGAAAGAAATGGGGGTTGGAAGACATACATCACACTCACGCACACTTATTACAGTTATGCCCTCGCGCAGAGGGTCCGAATAAATAATACAGTCCGAATGAATGAATATTACAGATTCCTAATTAATTAACAAATTAAACTAAGAAAGCTTTAAACTGGCATGCAAGCCAGGGGCTGCCTCGCTTCTGATGAATATTGCATTTTGGGCTGCCTTGCGCAGAAATCCACTGGGATGCCCAATTTAGCCTCTGTTCGCAATGTTTCTCGAAATGCGTGTCCGACTCTGAAAAGTTGCCGATTCCTCATTTTGCTGCAACAGAGAGCATGAAAAGGGCATAGCAATGTATTTCACAAATATGTGCATGCCTCGATCCTCGTGCCACCAATCACGCATACCGATGCATGATGGCCGAGGGATCAGTTTGCACAACTCAATATAGGATGAATGCAGATGAATGCTACGACAAAACCTAACTCCATCATGGGTAATCCGGAGTGTCGGTAACCGGGGAATTGAGACCCGTTCCGTCACTCGGAGTACGAAACGCGCCTCGTTTCCCGTGCCCGGGCTAACTCCTATCCCGAACATGATGCAATATGCAATGATATGCATGAAATGCAACTAATATACAGTTCTAGCATGCACAATGCTATGAGAATGAGGTGCCTCGAAATGCGTGCACACGGGCACGCATACTGAGGCGATGATGAAATGCAAATCGGATAAAACCGAAGTGCCTCGAAATGTGTGCCCACAGACACGCACACCGAGGCGATGATATGAAGTGGAAATCGGATAAAACCGAAGTGCCTAGAAATGTGTGCCCACAGGCACGCACACCGAGGCGATGATATGAAGTGGAAATCGGATAAAACAGAAGTGCCTAGAAATGTGTGCCCACAGGCACGCACACCGAGGCGATGATGAAATGAAAATTGGATAAAACCGAAGTGCCTCGAAATGTGTGCCCACAGGCACGCACACCGAGGCGATGATATGAAGTGGAAATCGGATAAAACCGAAGTGCCTCAAAATGTGTGCCCACGGGCACGCAAACCGAGGCAATGATATGAAATGCAAATCGGATAAAACCGAAGTGCCTCGAATGTGTGCCCACAGGCACGCACACCGAGGCGATGATATGAAGTGGAAATCGGATAAAACAGAAGTGCCTAGAAATGTGTGCCCACAGGCACGCACACCGAGGCGATGATGAAATGAAAATTGGATAAAACCGAAGTGCCTCGAAATGTGTGCCCACAGGCACGCACACCGAGGCGATGATATGAAGTGGAAATCGGATAAAACCGAAGTGCCTCAAAATGTGTGCCCACGGGCACGCAAACCGAGGCAATGATATGAAATGCAAATCGGATAAAACCGAAGTGCCTCGAAATGTGTGCCCACAGGCACGCAAATCGAGGCATGGCCCGAAGGCATGAAATAGCACGGGAAATGATATGCAAGCATGCCAACCAAATTTCAGCACCTAAATGAAAGGGAAAACAGTCCCGAAATGATACGAAATGACAACCGATGCATGAAATCATCCCGAAATGTGATTCTAAGTACCCGAAATGGCCTACGGCTATGCTAAACATGCAAAATTGATACATGACAGCAAAAACAGTAGCAAGGCAGCCCCAAATATGGCATTCTTCAGTACAAAGCAAGGCTAAATAACAACCACAAGCATGGCAAAAATAGCTTGCAAAAACGGGAAAAAGAGAGGAATTACAAAGCAAGTAATATATACAATGCTCAAACCAGAAAAATCAGTTCTACAAAATTGAAGAGGGGCCAAAAACATGCATATTTACAGTAGATGAGATCCTCTAATTCAGTGTGTAGATATGCTCAAAATGGCATGCAAAAATGAGCCAATAAGGGGCTACAACATGAGGTACCATAGGAAAGCATCAAAAAACTTTTAATCCTTAACAAAAGATGAAGAATAGACAATTATAAGACACTTTCTAAGCCTGATGAAGACTCAAATCAGTGGCTAAGAAAGCCTAAACAAACATGCAATTTTACGGTAAATTGAAGGATTACAAAACAAGTACCAAAACCAGTCATCAAATGGCCTAAGACCCTTAACAAAGAATGAATAATGGACCAAAATAAGGCACTCTCTAAGCCTGATGAAGGCTTAAATCCGAAGCATGGTGAGCTTAAAAATGCATGCAAAATGGGAGTGGAACAAGAATTCAAAGCAAGTGATATGTAGAGTAAGAAAACCAGGTTGAGCCCTTCTTCAATGTTGAAGAGGGGCTAAAAATAAGCACAATCACAGTATGTTGTATGCTCCAACTCAGATCACAAATAGGCAAAATGAATCATGCAATTTTACGGTAAAATGGAAGCATTTCAAAGGAAGTGCATGATAGAGAAGCCAAACATGATGGAGCCCTTCTTCAATGTTGAAGAGGGGCTCAATATAATCCCACTAACAGTTTACATCAGTCCCGAAATCAGATTACTCATAAGGCAAATAAAGCATGCAAAATAATGGCCTAAAGAGTGATATTGAAGCAAGTGTATGAAGGAGACACCAAACAGGGTTGAGCCCTTCTACAAAGTTGTAGAGGGGCTCAAAATAAGCCCAAAACCAGTAGGGGTCAGAGCCCAAAAATGGAAGCAAATGGGGTAAAGAATTGACTCAAAAAAATGCAAGAAAAAGGGATTTAGGAACTTACCCTTGAAGATCCAACTATGGTGGCTTCTTGGCTTCAATTTGTTGACTCTTGGCCTCTGAAAATCACTTCCTTGCTACTGAAATGGAGTTGTTGATGGTAGAGCTTAGGTTGGTGAAGGGTTGAGCTAGGAAGCTTGAAAGTTTTTAGGGTTTTTGAATAGGAAAATGGAGGTTTTGGGAGAGAGGGTCTTGAGATCAAAATTTCTAACCTAGGCAAAGGGGCTGTCCAGCCCTTTAAGTAAGCAAGAAAAGATGTAAAAGGGGAGGGAAATGGAGGCAATCTTTCCCTCCCAAAATATCCCCCGGATGGGGGAGATATTTTGAAAAAATATTCGGACAGCTGGAAAAGGCTGGAAAGCAGAAAGCTGGCCGGCCAGGTAAATTTCTGGGAGGTGGCCGGCCGGCCACCCCACCTGGTCGGCCGGCCACTCACCCTGGCCGGCCGGCCATGCCCAAAAATGAAGTGAAAAATTTCTGGCCGACCACTATGTGTTGGTGTCCTCCCAGGTATGTAGAATAAGGCCCCGAGGTCGGAATCTGGCAACTCTGAAGCAGGAGTCACAACATAGAGCTTGAAGGAGGGGCTCAAAAATGAAACTTTGAATTGCTGGCCGACCACCGACTTTTAGGGTCCTCCCAGATGTGTAGAACAAGGTTCCAAGGTCGGAAATTGGCAACACTGAAGCAGGAGCCACAACATAGAGCTTGAAGGAGGGGCTCAAAAATGAAATCCACAATTGCTGGCCGACCAGTAGTTTTTAGGGTCCTCCCATGTCCCCTGATCACAGATATGTAGCTTTGGTTAGAAGAAAATGGGCCTAGGGTGTTCAACATTAGCCCGGAAGTGAGCAAAACGGGCGCCGGAGGAGCGAAACTGATTATCTGGGATAATTGCTGGCCTCCTACCCTCCAGTGATCTTCCTAATGCTGAAACAGAGGTACCTGCCAAAATTGAACAAAAACTAATGAGAAATGAACGCTCGGGGCCCAAACCGCGCAGTTCGGGGTCCCGAAAATGGGCTGTAGGCACCGGAAGTGGTGTTCAGCAGCGAAGTGGGTACCAGAGGCCTCAGGGTTCCTCAAAATGATAAAACAGAGGTACCTGCCAAAAACCGGAGAAAACCGATGCGAAATGAAGCTCGGGGGCCAAACCGCGAGGTTCGGGGCCCGAACACCGGCTATAAGCACCGAAAGTGGCATACGGCCACGAAGCGGGCATCTGAGGCCCCAGTGTGCCTTGTTATGATGAAACAGAGGTACATGCCAAGAACCGGAGAAAACCGATGCAAAATGAATGCTCGGGGGCCAAAACCGCGCGGTTCGGGGTCCCGAAAATGGGCCGTGAGCACCGAAAGTGGCGTTCGGCCACGAAGTGGGCATCTGAGACCCCAGGGTTTCTCGGTATGACAAAACAGAGGTATGTGCCAAGAACCGGAGGAATCGGAGACGGTTGGGCGGTCCCGAACCGAGGCACACGGCCTGACGGTCCCAAAAATCGGGAACCGGGCTCCGAAATGGGCAAAATGGCCTACGGTCACGAAAAGTAGCGTACGGCCACCGAGAGATGGTCTACAGGACCAATCCCTTCCCTCAAGAAAGAAAACGGAGAAAACCGAGTCAGGTTCGCGAACCGAGGCAGGGTACAAAAGAGGGTTCGGAAGTCCGGAGGCAGGGCACACGGCCGTGACTCTGAGACTTCTGAACGAGCACAGTATGCAACATCACCAAGCGCTCAATTGGTGACGTCTGAGTCTTAAGGTCGGTCAAAAATGGGGTGTCTACACATTGACATGTGGAATACATTGTGCACTCTGGAGAGTTGTGGTAACAAGGCAAGACAATTCTAAACTTCTCTTACCCGTTCTATGATGTCAGAAGGACTGATAAACCAAGTAGATAATTTCCCGCTTCGACCAAACCTCATCTGTGACAACCCTATTTTGCATATCATAATTCCATTTATTTAATTATGTGAAATTTGATTTGTAATTATGCGATATGTGTTTGATTTGGTTGTATCTGTTTGATTTGTGGAATATCTGTTAGGAAATTCGATCTGAATCAGAAATTGAAAGCCTAGATGATTTGAGAAACTAAAATTGACGAGCTTAATTAGCTTAATTTAATATTTAGAATATTATGGAAATTTAATTCAAATTAAAAATAATTAGAAATAATCAATTAGGCAAATTATGATTAATTAGTCAAAAGTGTAATTAGTTAACTAAGCTAATCCTATACTATATACAACTTTAGAAAGGGTTTTCAACTCATTTTGTATCACTTGTGCTGAGATTTAGAGAGAGAGGGTGAGAAAACTCTAAAGAGAGAGAGAGAATTGAAGAATTGTGAAGAATAGAATAAGAGGCTCAAGAATTTGCTAGAATACAAAAAATTAAAGACTCTAGGTCAGAATTATAGCCTCAATTCTTTTAGATAATCCATCTAAGAGTGGAATTAATGGAATAATTAGAATTATTAGCATGTAACTTATAAGGTTTTGTCAAGAAAATGATTGTAGCGATCCCAGTTTTGCCACTTCGCTAACTATGTCGGGGATCGACCTGTTCGATAGCTCGCGGGGGTCTAGGGGGCAGCGCCCCTTGGTGGGTCCTAGGGCAGCGCCCTGGGGGGGATCGAGCTGCTCGGTCAGCTTGCGGGGGTCCAGGAGGCAGCGCCCCTTGGCAGGTCCTAGAGCAGCGCCCTGGTAGGGTTGAGAGGCAGCGCCCCTGAAGGAAAAATGCAAAATGCATTAAAGTTGCTTGTCCACTCGAGCGGCCGTTTATGCGCTCGAGCGGAGAATGTTTGGTTCTAGAAGTTTGACCTATCTGCAAAAGTACTGGGAAAGTGTATTTGACGCTCAAGCGGGGCTTTCTACGCTCGAGCGAACCATGTTATATCAGTTCATGAATCTGATATTTCAGATCACTTTTGTATATCTCCCTCTCTCTAAAAACCCTTTCCTCTCCCTTCTCTCTACATGTCCCTACGCCAAATTGGATCAAAACCTTGATTTCTCAAGATCCATTAGAGTTCTGCCATAGGTTCTTCATCAAAGTTGGTTAACTTCTCGAGGGCTTCGTTGTGTGCGGTGAAGATCGAGTTTCAACACCATTAATTTTGGGGGTTTCATCTCATTTCTTCTTCAAAACTTGAGGTAGAGATTTTCTTAGAGTTATATATATTTTTGCAAGATCTATATGATTTTCGAAATCATCTTTTGATAACTTTGAAAATTGATTGTTGATTCAAGAAGTTGAGCGATTTTGAAAGTGGGTTTGTCTCTTATTCTTTTAAAATGATCTTATGGGTTTTGATCTTCGTTGATTGAAGAAAAGATGATTTTGGAAAGTTTTCTTTCAAAAGATTTGAGTTGTATAGTTTTTGTGAGAAAACCTAGAATTTGGGGATTTTTTTTAAAAAGACTGAAAATCTATTAATGATATTGTTATATTTATTTTGTGTGTCAAAATAAATAGATGTTTGGAAATTTTCTTATTTATATTTATATAAATGATGAATTTCAGGGAATATGAGAATTGTTGTTCATTTTTGAAATTATTGTTCAAAACGTTGAAATAGTCTTGAAATAACTAATTGTTGAGGATACTTGAGAAGAGAGAATTATGTTATTCCTTGGATTATGAATTTGAATAAAAGTTTTTGTATTCATCTTGTGAAATTGGCATATCAATTCATTTGATTACATTAAATTTTGAAAGTTGAATTGAAAACTTGCATTGAAAAAAGAATATTGAGAAACAAGTTTTCATGGAATGGTTTTGGGGTAAATACGTTGGTAAGTCTTGATAGGTGGTGTGGATGATATTGAATAAGTTGGTCTGAGAGTCCAGAGTGAAAGACCGAAAACTCACGCGGATAGGTGTCGAGCCTTTCAGTTAATATCGGTAAAAATGACAATTTGGTAGTACTTGTATAGTCTACTTGCAGACACCGACCTAGAGATTACTAGAGTTGTATTTACCGCCCTTGAAATAAATTGTTAAGTTTTGAACAATTGAAATTGCATGATATCATTGAGCATGATGGTTTTCAAAAGATGAAAATGTGATTTAACTTCAAAAAGGGCATATCATGGCATGTGCATTTCATCTCTTGAGACTTGCATAAAATGTATATACTTTGTTAAGAATTTCCTACTGGGCTTTATACTCACCCTACGGGATTTTTGTGTAGGAAAAGACGTGATGATCCCACCCAACTAGCGGTGTGGAAGTATGTATGTTGGGAGTACAATGCTCTCATTTTGCTGTGACTCTGTGTGTAAGCCAAGGGTTGTGTTGTGTGGGTTTGAATAACTGTTTTGTGTAACCAGGCTTAAGTCTTGGAAACTCGTAAACCCTTGGGGGTATTTATTTGTTTATTTACTTGTTGTTGGATTAATCTATTGTTTCATGAAGATTGTATCATGTAATGTAAGTTTGGAGATTTATATTCGATTTTCCTTGAAAGAGCCATGATTGTTGTATTATCATTTGGGCTAGAAATTTGGGGTGTTACAATGATGAAATGAAGCCGGGTTCATGATCATGGTTGAAATTCTCATAGTTTTATCATTTTTGTTTTGAAATTTGTCATTCTAACATGCATGGAAGTTTAAACCTTGTATATTTTTAGGAATTTTCTATTAAATTTGTTCTTTATTGCATGTCCGTGTTCTCTATGGTGATGAGTGTTGGAAATCCTATATGCATGAAGGTTTTGATATCAATTTTGCTAATCGATGATGTCTTGAGTTAATGGTTTCAAAATTGGGTAAGAACTCATGTTTTTCAAAGTATATTCATGTTTTTGAATAAGCCAGGCAAGCTCTCAAGCCTTGAAAATGTGTTTGGAAACTCAATCTTTCAATTTTGAAAAACAGAATTCATGCAGACCGCTCCAGCGCTGAAGTTACCGCTCGAGCTCACATTTCGATCATCCAGCATTTTTGCAGACTTTGTATACTGCTCTAGTGAACAAGTCCTTGCTCGAGCCTACTTTTGTAGCATCCAGAATCTTATTTTGCAGACTTAGATACTGAGAGCATGCATTCACCAAAAGCATCACTCGAGCGAGCACTTTGTTTTCAGCAAATTTTGTATAACACTCTTATGTACATATTTTCCCTCCCATATTCTTTTAAGAATTCTAAGGCATTGTTTAGACCTCATTAAGGAAATAATAAGCTAGAAACCCACCTAAGAAATTGGTTGAAGTAAAGAGTATTTGTTTGAGTGGTATATTTCAATGTGTATTTGTCATGTGTTTTGTGTGGGTTGGACACCCGAGGTTTGGCAATTGTTCAAGCCCACTGTGAGTAATATCTCTATAAAGATATATTTGATATGTATTTTGAAAATTGTTACAAGAATGATGTTATGAAATGTTATTTTATACGAATGAATGAAGATCTTTTTTGTAAATGTATTTGTGGCATCCTCTAGTGAGGCTCTGGCTGGGGGATATAATACCATGGCCCTTTGAATATTTGAAGTACAAAGATCTCTGATGTTAGACCTGAGTGGTCCCTTCGTTAGACCTTCATGGTCTCTTTGCTTAGACCTAGATGGTCCCTTTGATTTAGGCCTAAATGGCCTTTATGCTTTACTCTTTTGGATCTTACCACGTATAATGTTTTGATAATGGATGTTGTTATGGAAAATGCTTTATTTGAATTTGATAAATGATTCACTTGGATAATATAAGACATGTTTTGCATTATGTGGGACTTCATTCATTAACCTCTTTATTTTTGTATTACTCATCAGGCTTTAGCTCGCCCCCTTCCCCGATATATGTAGGTGAGCATGTGGAAGATCGAGTTTAGAGTTGCCTTGGGAGTTCACCTCCTTTTGAGAAACCTGCTATGGAGTACCTCCGAGTTGTGGTGTTTGCTTGGATTTTGAAGAGCCAAGCGTTTGTTAAGCCTTTTTATTTTTATAAACTTTGTTTTGTTTTCTTATGTACAAGTCTTTCGTAAGGAGTTGAATGCATGAAATTGAAGTTTTAACTTCTTGTTAATATTACAAGCTTTTGATGCAATGATGATTATGTTTTAAAGTTTATCATTAAGCACATCTAAATGGACGTGTTTTATTATTGAAGTTTGCTTCTTCTTAGCCCCGTTATTTAATATATAATTCGTATTTGTCTTAGAGGCCGTAGATAATCTATGATTATTGGACAGTCATGACCTAAACTTCTGAGGGCGGGTTCGGGTTGTGACATCATCAATCCACTTATAGGTGAGATTTTCAGAAATATATGATCTCCGCGTTCGGTTGGCATAACTCTTCTGATGGCTTTGAGTTGTAACTAATCTATTCCAAATGAGAGCCACAATCTCAGTGGTCTCGCGAACCAACTCAGGCCCAAGCATAAGTGAATCCCCTACCCTAGCCCAACAAAACAGTGAGCTACAAGGATGCCCGTAAAGAGCTTTGAAAGGTGCCATCTTAATGCTAGCCTAATAGCTATTATTATAAGCAAACTCAACTGAAGGTAAATGCTTCTTCCAAGAGCCCTTGAAGTCTAACACACAAGCCCTTAACATGTCTTCCAAAATTTGAATGGTGCACTGGGATTGTCTGTCAATCTGAGGGTGGTAGGTGGTGCTAAAGTTCAGTTGAGTACCCAAGACACTCTAAAGACTCTGCCACAATCTGGCAGTGAAGCGAGGATCTTTATCAGAAACTATACCCACCGGAACTCCATGGAGTCAAATAATTTTGTGGATATAAAGTTTGGCTAAGTATTCAACAAAATCCTTCACACTCATGGCAAGGAAGTGGGTTGACTTGGTGAGTCAATCCACAAGCACCCATATCGCATCATTACCCCTCTGAGTTCTAGGAAGGCCTGTAATGAAATCTACATTGACATGTTCCCATTTCCACTTGGTAATTGGTAAAGGTTGCAATAATCCTGTAGGTTTTTGATGTTCGGCCTTGACTTGTTGATAGGTTAAACACTTAGATACAAATATGGCTACATCTCTCTTCATTCCCTTCTATCAAAATTGATGACTAAGGTCATGGTACATTTTTGTGCCTCCTGGATGTACCACAAGGCGAGAATAATAGAATTCCCAAAGGACTTCATCTCTAATAGGCTCAGGTACAAACAACTGGTCAAGATAACGAATGCTCGAATCAACATAAATATTCAAATCCTTCTCTTCCTTTCCCTTGCAAATTCTTTCTCGGATAGTCTCCATTTCGGTATCACCCTGTTATGCCTCTATCACTCGAGTGACAAGTATAGGTTGTGCAATGGTTATGAACAAGGTGGCCTGCTTCGTGGACTCATGAAGTTGCAAATCAAATTCACTAAGGTCGCGTAACATCTTCCATTGACTCATAGTGAGACTAGCCAAAGTACTAACAGATTTTCTACTCAAAGTATTGGCCACTATATTGGCCTTTCCGGGATGATAGTGTAATTTAAAGTTGTAATCCTCCATAAATTCTATCCATCTCCGTTGACGCAAGTTCAAATCTTTCTAGGAAAATAGGTACTTAAGACTCTTATGATCAGAGAACACTTCAACTTTCTCACCATACAAATAATGTTTCCAAAGTTTCAAGGCAAAAATGACAGCGGCAAGCTCTAGATCATGGATCGAATAATTTCTTTCATGAGTTTTTAATTATCCGGAACCATATGCCACTACCCTACCCTCTTGCATCAAAACACACCCTAAGCCTTCCTTAGAAGCATTACAATACACCATATACCCCAAACCACGTTCCGATATAATTAGAATAAGAGCAGTAGTCAATCTAAGCTTCAATTCCCGAAAGGATCTCTCACAAGCTTCACTCCAAATGAATTTCACCCCCTTATGAGTCAATCTAGTCAAAGGTATATAAGAGAAATTCCTTACAAAGCGACAATAGTAACTGGCTAGACACAGGAAACTACAGATTTCAAAGGTGTTTTTAGGTTGATCCCATTTCTATATTGCCTCAATTTTGAAAGAGTCTACCGTGACCTTATCCTCAGAAACTAGATGACCCAAAAACTTTACTTTCGAAAGCCAAAACTCACACTTTTCGTATTTTGTATACAAACGATGTTCCCTAAGAAGTCGTAAAGCAATCCAGAGGTGCCCCTCATGCTCCTCCTCAGAAGGTGAGTAGATGAGAATGTCGTCCACAATGACAACTACAAACTTATCGAGAAGCTCTTGGAAGACTCGATTCATCAAGTCTATGAATGTAGCATGTGCATTGGTCAAACCAAATGGCATGACTAGAAACTCGTAGTGGCCATATCTAGTACGAAAGGCCATTTTTGGAATATCCTCATCCCTGACTCGGAATTGATGATAACCCGACCTCAAATATATTTTTGAAAAACAACATGAACCCTTGAGTTGGTCAAAAATATCATCTATTCTAGTCAATGGATACTGATTCTTAACCGTAACTCTATTCAGTTTGTGATAATCGATGCACAACCTCAACGAACCATATTTTTTTTGGCGAAAAGAGCTAGAGCTTCCCACGGTTAAGTGTTAGGGTGTATAAAGCCCTTTTCTAACAATTCTTGCAATTGTTCTTTCAGAACCACCAACTCAGACAATGTGAATGTATTTGGTGACATAGAGGTAGGTGCCGTGCCTAGCACCAAGTCTATGGAAAACTCGACCTCCTGGTGAGGCAGTAAATAGGTAAGGTCGTTCAAAAAGACATCTGTGTATTCACAAACCACCCTAGGAAATGTGCCTCGAGTCGAACTACTCTCTTCGACAAAAGACAAGGAAAAAAGGAAACTAAGTTCACCTCGACCCCAAAGGTCATACAACGATGGTGTAGATATATCATAACGGCCACCCAAAAACAGAAGCAATCCTCCGCTAGCGTAAGAACAGTAACTCTCCTACAATGGCAGTCGATAGTGGCCTGATAAGTAGACAAATCCATACCTTATATAATGTCAAAACTCGATATGTCTAACACCACAAAATCAAACAAAAGTCGACTCTTGACAACCTCTATCTCACAATCACAACATACTTTGTTCAACACAACTCTACCTCCAACTTGTGACTCTACCATAAGCGGAGAAGCTAACCGATCCACGTCCAACCCCAAAACCAATGCGAATGTAGAATATATGAATGAATGTGATGCTCTAGTGTCTATTAATACACTAGCCCAACTATTGAAGAAAAAATAAGTACCTCTCACAACGGATGGCACCCTTCCCTGTGGCCTTTGCTCTTCTAGGTCACCTCTCAGAACATAGGCTTGATGCACAGATTATTTAGACGTGGCCCCGTGTACTGCTCTAGATACCTGCCCTGACTAGACCAACTGGTGAGGTTGCCTCTGCCCCTGACTTATCTAGAAACCTCCTGACAGTTAAGATCCCGATCCACTAGCTGACCCTACTCTTTGTGGGCAAAACTTTTTCAAATGCCCCAATTGACCGCACTGATAACAAAATGGCACCTGACCCCTACCTTCAGACTAACTTTGAGAACGAGCTAACTAAGACTATGATCCAACCTTCTACCCATACTGTGAAGTAGGGTGCTCGTGGTTTGTTTGCAGCCTCAGAACCTCCAATCCACCATCCGTACGAAACTAGGCGAATTGGAGAAAATCAATCCGCAATCGTTTTCCAGATTGGCGGATGCAAATTGGACGAATAGATGCGAATCGGTTTGGCGATTTACATTTTAACAAATTTTCAACATAATAAAACCTGTCGACATAATTTTTTCTTTTTTTTGGGGATAACAAGTAGAAAAATGCAATCATATTGATAAGTTTTCATTTTATTTTATTTTCACAAGTACCTAGACATTTAAATGCTTCCATGGATTACAATATTAAAAGAACATATTTACTACTGTCTAAAAAAGGTAAATAATGACATACCTTAATGTTTTCATGGTTGGTGTACTGAGAGCCACTAGCTATACTCATCCATCCTTATTATAAAGGAGCTGGAACTTGGGAAACCTCCTCCACCATATGCCTTTATGTTTAAAACAAGTAATGCAAACTCGATTAAAATTGATCCCAAAACATCCAATCTTAAGGAAGGTAGGAAAAAAAAATGTTTCATCATCATGCACACCTATGCAACTTCAGAGGTATCAGTAACAATATTGGTACTCCTTAAGCACATTTTAGAAGAAAAAGCCTCTCAGAACTCCACACCCAAGAGTCACCATAGAAGTCACTTGCACATGAGATGTGTGAAAATAGACAAACAAAGAATGATATCTCTTTCAAAGCAACTGTCTTTCATTGACAATAACAAGCAACAAGACTGTCCCTCTTTCTCTCTCTCCTCTCTCTCTCTCTCTCTCTCTCTCTCTCTTTCTTTGTGTTCTCTTTTCTTCGTTTTATCCCTCATTTTTTTTTCTTGTAGGGTCAAAAGTCTCCTCACCATCATAACATACATTATCAAATCAAATACACTCAATACACTTTTCACAAAAATCAAAGTTCACTTCTAGTTCAAGCTCAAAAAGGGCTTAATCATACAACCCGGATAGTAGAAAGATTAAAAACCACCAAAATTAGATAAACAAGAAATCAAATACCTAGAGATCTACGGTAGCACACTAAACAAAATGAACTAGTAGTAAATTTTAACAAATGGAACAGAAATTGAGAAACAAGCAAGAGAGATATATGTGATTAGGTCTATCTAAAGCCCTTAGTACTGGAAAAAAAAATCCGAAGCCCTAAGTACTGAAAAAAAAAAAAAAAAAAAACACAGAACAGAGATTGATCATCCCTATCCACACATTTCTAGCAATCGAACAAACAAATCATCACAAAAAAATTGAAAAATTTAACCGATCAAGCAATCGAACAAACAAATCATCAAAAAAAATTGAAAATTGGAATCAAAGTCTAACCATGTTGAGAAGAGAATAGAAGAGAAGAATACCTTCGATCACCACTGCCGCCAATCGTCGCTCACGTCAAATAGTGCCACCGATGTGTTAGGGTTTGGAGGGGAGAGAGACAGAGAGAGAGAGTCGATTAGTTTAGGGTTTGGGTTAGGGGAAAAAGTTGAAATGAAAAGAAAAGGGGCGGCTCATGATGCGGCAAAAAAAAAAAAAGAGTAAAAAAAAAGTAAAAAAACATATGCGGATTGGTTGCGTTGACTCGGTTCTGTGGCGGATCAATAGCCACCCTACCCAAACCGCCAGAATTAGAAAATAGGATTTGTATCCGTCTACTTGTCATCAAGGATCCATTCAAAATGCAGTTGATCGGTTTGGTGTGGTCAGTTTAGGCAGATCGGTATATCTACTGAGCACCTCTACTCTGAAGCTTTGTGATCCAACTGGCCACACCAATAACAAGCACCAAACTACACTCCCTATTTGGACTTACCAACATATTTACCTAAAACAATTCAAGATGATTTGTTTCACAAAACAATTCCTTTCTCAAAGCAATATTTTCAAATGCTAATTCGAAATCAATGATAATGAAGATGAAATGGAATGGCAATGCAACATGTAACAATGTATTATAATTGTCCCATTCTCAATTCCACCATACAATCTTCCATTGTGATTAAATTTTCACATCTCTTCTCAATGTAGTTTCACAATATGTATCTTGAGAAATAAATAACAATATCGTATTTCATGCATTCTCCATGCATTAATCGTCATTTTCAAACTTTATCTTTTCAAGACAAACAAATAATATGTTATTCATCAAGCTTTAAAATCAATCATATCTCATTTTTCCATGGAATCACACATTAGATACAAATATAGCAGTCGCTCCATCATTTATTCACCATAATACTTTATCAAGCATGAATTTCACAGCATCTCAACATTTTTCCCAAATCCCCAATTTCTAGGGTTTTCACAAAATTAGTTTTTTTTTTTTTTTGAAAGGATTTTTCCAAAACAACACTCACACTTAACAACATAGCTCATACTCTCAAAACCTTGAAGAAGTATAGAGAAAATCTAATTTTAAATCCTCCAAAGCTCATGAACCCGAAATCATAATTCAAAAATATAAGAAAATGGTTTCAAACAAGCATAGACTTACAAATATATATATACATACATATATATATATATATATATAACTCTAAGAGCATCCCTACCTCAAGCTTGAGAGAGGAAGGAGAGAAAAGCCCTATAATTCAACATCGATGAACCTTGATTCGATTAGCGAAAACATAGCCCTCGTTACCCTCTTCGATTTGGTGTAAAGCCCTATCAACATCTTGATAGTTTTTGCTAAATCTTAGAGAGAAGTTTGAGTTTGGATGGGTTTGTAGAGAGATGGAGGAGAAAAGATGAATATATATATATATCAAGAGAGAGAGAGAGATGAAAAAAAATGAGTCACGTTTATGGGCATTACATTTTAGGAGAATGGCTTAAAATTAGAGACAGACATGTGAAAAATTGCACAAGCAGTTTCAAATTCTGCACAAGAAATCTAAATCCACACGAGCGGTTTGACCCAGAGAAGAACATAGGATTTCTACCAAATCAGCACGAGCAATTACCAAATCTGCACGAGCAGTTTTTTGCCCAGAAATTCCCAAATTCCCTGAGTGATTTCGCATGAGTGGCTTTGCCAGCCAAAGCCAAAATTTGATTCCACACCTTGATACATGTTCTTACGCTTGAAACTCAAAATTTTAACCCAAAAATGTTAAGGGAGGTTAAGTAAGAATGGAATTGAAATCTCAACGACTCAACATGATAATCAAAACGCTGAAAGTAAAACAAATCATCTGACTACGCAATACCGGCCGAGTCTAGGATCCGGGACATTAGATCCTTACTAAGGCCCTCTCACGTTAGCCATTTCAGAAGTTACGTATCAAATTGGGTCTCTGTCCTCCTCCCCATCCCAGTTTGAGGGAGAGTATTGAAGGATACCAATCACTCCAACTGGTAAGCAAGAAACAGGGAATAAAAGGCAAGATTCAAGGGATTCTATTCTAGAAGATTCACGAGACAACTAGCAGAATATTTTCTAAATAATTATAGATTTCTGTCAAGGCTATAGTTATGTCTTCTCTTCTTGTATTTTCCATACATAGTTGTGAAGCTTGCATATAAGTATTGTACACCACAATCATCTTTGAATAAGAAACATAATTTACTCATTCCAAATTCATCTTTTGTTTTTAATATCTCTTTATCTCAAAGTTTTTTAAGAGTCATTGGTTTGGTTGTTGTCTTAATTTTGTATGTGTGTTTTAAAAAAAAAAAAATGTTCGTAAATTATGTTTGAAAAAAAAAAAAATCAATGCTCTACAATAAGTCATTTACACAACCCCCCCCCCCCAACAAAAAAAAAAAAAAAAAAGACAACAAGTGTTGTTAAATTAAGTTTTTTTTTTTAAAAAAAAAAAAAATCAGCGTTTTATAATAAATCAGTTGCTTTCATCATTTTTTTTTTTTATTTTTTTTAATTTTTGCTTTTCAAAGAAAGTACAAAAGTGTTACATGCAGTTATGGCAAATGAAGTACAAACTATTATCTTTTGTTTTTCTTTGACGGTAAGTGATCTAAGAGCCATCAATTTTTACATGCAATTATGGCAAAGGAAGTACAAACTACTATCTTTTGTTTATTTATTTATTCATTATTCATATAAATTCTGTAATTAATTATGAGTCTTGAATTTTTTATATTCTCAGCAACTAAAGATTTATTTTTTAATATGAAGTTTGTAATTGTTTGAATTTTTTATATTCTCAGTGATTGTTTATTTTATTTTTTATTTTTTATATAAATTTTGTAATTATTTAAAAGTCTTGAATTTTTAATATTCTCAGTCATAGAGGCTTTTATTTATTTGTTTTGCTTTTTTTAGTATAAATTTTATAATTGTTTAATAATATCACTCTTTTGAGATAGTCACAACCAAACATAATTTATGTACGTTTATTGAATTGTTAACCCAATCTAATCAAATAAAACGGTCCCTCACCCAAAAAAAAAAATGGTGGCACATCTCATTGACACAATCTGATGGAGAAATTAATCCACTCAATTGCTCCACCATTATTGTCTTGGGCAATCTTCCCTAATTTGAACATGGGCAATCCGATTGGGTTAACTCTATCTTAGAAGTGTTCAAATCAAGGTGGATCCAAGGGTGAATTTTTAATGTTCTTGGTGATTGTTTATTTATGTTTTTGGTATAAATTCTGTGATTGTTTAAGAGTCTTATATTTTTTTATATTCTTGATTGAAGTTTTTTTTTTTTTTTAAGAATAAATTGTAATTGTTTAAGAGTCTTCAATGTCATCATATGTATGACAATTTCTATAATTTCTCTACTATAAGTAGTTCAGTTTTACAGGATGAATCGTGAAAATCTTAATGCTAAAATTCCTAGATTAGCATGAAAGAAAAAATTAATTATCTCACGCCAACGTGATCATGATGATACTACATATATAGTGAACACCTAAACAAAATTGCAAAACAAGCATGTTGTTTAAGAACATGTGTTGTACGCAATAAACAGTTACACCATGAAACCAATATACGCAACTTCTCAAGTAAATGAAGATCATATTGTTGTGATTATATGTACAAATTTGTGCATATTTCTTTAGGTTTTTTACCAGTCAGTCCTAATAATTGAATCTATTATTTATTAGGTCCTAAGTTTCTATCACATGCACCAGCAAGTCCTGTTATATATTTTTTTTATCCAGACTTTAACCTTGTTGTTATACTTTCGTGCGTTTGGTTTTTCTTCTCCTGGTTTCCCGTTTTATTTTTGAACTTCAAATTGCGAACCTCCGACAATATTTTTTTTGGCCATTTTTAGTCTCCAACACGTCACCACCGCAACCACCTCCTCAGATCCGATGGCGATGAGAGAAAAAGAGAAAAAAAAATGAAGAGAATGAAGGAGAGAGATGAGAAGTCATTACTAGAGAATAATTCTCATCATTTTACGCCATCACAAATCAAGCCAAAGAATCAAAAGTCTAATTCAGTGATAAATTTATGTTGAATTTGTTAAAAAATTTACAAATATCAGACTTGATTTGAGAGAGAGAGGGGTATCACAACAAATTTATCACTAAATTAAGTAACAAATTAATCATTGAATTAAGTAAGAAATTAAGTAAGAAATTTATCATTCATAAATTAAGTAACAAATTTATCAGATCAGTTACTCTTCTGTAGAAGATCAACTACACCTTTCAATGCATTGATTGGATACTTTGCATTCCAAACCGGTGATGGAGGAAGATGGTGGCAACGATGATGTCGAAGATGGTAGATCGGTAATGGAAGAAGATGGTGGCAACGACGATTTCGAAGATGGCAGATCGATGATGGAGGATTGCAGTGTTGAAGCTATTAGATGAATGATGAGGGAGGAGCAGTGGTGATGGCAACGACGAAGAAGGACGATGGTGGTTGAGGCGAGTGCGGTTGAGCCGAGCAACATATATGGTGATGGAGAAGGAGGAGATGCTCTGCTAGTGAGAAATATGAGAGTGAGAGAAAGAGAAGAGGGAGAAATATGAGAGTGAGAGAAAGAGAAGAGAGAGAAATAGAGATAGGGATGTTTTGTGTTTAGGATAAAATTATTCAACTAAATGTAAGGGGTAAAAATGAAAGATGTGCTAAATTATTTTGAGTCGAGACTTCTTGGAAATTAAGTCTGGTCCAAAAGACCGGCCCGTGACTCCCCTATTTCTTTTTATAGTTATACGACAAAATTATTCTTCTAATAGAAATAATTCAATTACATAGGAATATACAAAAAGAAGTGACTACAGTGACAAACCCGAATATTATCCTATCAAATGGTAAGCTCTACGATGTTATTATAATTATTATTTTTCAAATATTGCTACTAAAAGTTAATAATTTGGTGTATTCAATACTAACTTTTTTTGTTTATAACAATTTTGGAAGAACTGGCCACAGAGGCAAGTTCGAATTTCACCCTACCAATTCATTATTTTCAAAATTGCTTTGTGATAATCATTTGAAGATTGACAATTCTTACAACAATCATTGTCTTCGGGATTATCATCATTTGAATCACTGTTTGATGAAGGGATTTATTGTCTATTTCATTTAATTGGAAATATTCTTCTGAATCACCAGAACTACAATCTGGTTCAGGATCCAGTTCTTTTTGTTGGGATCGGGGATCCCGCCCAAGACCTTATTAAACCAAGCAGAATTACACACCCACACACACGGAGACACAATATTTTACGTGGTTCGGCCTCAATGCCTACGTCCACGGGAGAGTAGCCGGTTTTCACTATACCAATTTGGAGATTACAGAATATTACAGAGGAGAAACTCACACTATTCTCACTCACCCATTCACCCGTCTCCCTCGCTCACACCGAGGGAGACGGTTTCTCACATCTCACACACTTTGGCTTACACTTTGCTCTCTTGCTCACTCTCTCATTTTCTTCCTCTCCCCTAACCTCTATTTATACAGGCTTGAACATAGAAGAAGAAGAAGGAGGCAGCTGGTGGGTGAGTGGGTTCAACCACCCACTTCTCTCTAGTGGGTTTACCCACCCCACTTCCTCAATGGGATCTCCTTGTCTCTTGGTGGAGCTCCATGATCACTCAATGGGTGATCCAACAAATCACCCCCTCAACCCATGTGAGGTGATCCACTACACACACAGCTGCTAATCTTGTCACGCCCAAATTTCAACATAGTCTTCATCTCTTCACTGAGACGCTGCATCCCCTGAAAGCTAGAGATACTATACCAGAGATACAAGAGGAGGAGGGAATCCTACATCCTCAACTCAACTCACACTACTCTCTGATTTGGAGAGAGCCTCTGCTCCCATCTCCCACAAATCTCTTCTACGCTTCTGTCTCGGATGCCTTCACTTGCTATGCTTGAACTTGCGTAACCAAGATATCTGACACCCCCTGATTGGATGTCCTGCACCCCCTGCTGGGATGCCCTGACTGTCATGCATTACCTTGCAGGACGAACACTAGAGCAACTAGAAAACTTGTCGTTTATCTCAAACGTCCTCTGTCTTCTTTGCTCGGAGCTTTTCCTCTGAACTATCGGCCTTTGCCTTCTGCACTGCTGAACAACCTCCTAGCGTTTCATACGCTTGTTGTCTGTGCCTGTGCAATCCTTGATGTACTGTCCAGTAGATTGATGGTTTGACAGTAGCTCTATCTGTCAAAGCATCGTCAGCTATGCACTTCCTTGCATAGGGAACACGGGAGCAACTAGAAAATTTCAGAGTTTGACACATCAACATCCTCAATTTTCCTTGCTCGAGCTTATTTCTTTGAACAACCACCCTTTGCCTCTGCACTTCAGAACAACTTCCAGCGATCTCATACGCCCGTTGTTTGTGCTGCAATCCCTGATGTTCGGTTCTGTCTCACTTGTACGTCCGTACTGATGTTTGACAGTTAGCCCTTCTGCCAAGACAACTTCCACCGGTCTGTACAAGTTACCACTATGCAACTCTATCCTCTGCTGCCATGAAAGAAACCACCATAGAAGAAAAAAGACTTGCCACTCGTTGGCACGCACTCTTGCGTTTGTCTCAATTTCTTGTTGGAAGTTCTTGTGAACTTTCAACAACCTACTGCTGCACACTCCTCCTCTGGCGCCTCTGTACGATACTCTACCGTACCTTGCACTACTGCACATCTGCATTTGTGCCCCTGCGCTTAGTATGCCCCTCTGCAACTATTGTTCTACATGTCCACGTATCACCAGTACTTACTCGTATACAGTAGCTCCAACAGCCACAGCATTTCCCTGAGCCTGAACTGGTTGCCAAATCATCTATCCGTCGATGAATGGTCTTCTCTTCTGATTGAACCAAACCCTCCGATGACGTCAACAACCAGGAAAGTTCCCAGGAAAGACTGGTGGGGTCACACTCGGTCCCACTTAAGAACCAGTCTCCTTAGACACTGTCTTTTTGACAAAACTTTCCTAGACATTGTTGATCTTGAGATAATCATACTTGCAATCCTCTGATCACCCCTGACCAATCCTGATCTCCATCGATCTGCCATTTGATCAAGCCTGGTCTGCAATCCTCTGATCGCCCCCCTGCCAATTGATCTCCCTCGATCTGCCATCAAGCCTGATCTCCTCTGGTCTTCAATGATCTATCTCGAGTTGTACCTGGTTGTTCAATCTGGTTAGAATCTATCCATTCTAACCTCTTCAGTGACTCCACAGCGTTCCACAATATCCAGCAACCTCCCTCGAGTATTGAAGATGACAAACTCTCATGTTTTGACAATTTTTAAAACCGTTCAGAATTTCACTATTCTGACCTCGCGGTTGCGTCCGGAACGGTCCGTTTAGCTAGGACCAACCTTCACTGCATTTCCGGGGACCTCACTGAAAAATATCCCCGAAAGCTGGGTCACACAACAATTTTCTGAAAATTCTGGGCCAAATTGCAATTTTCAGAAGTTCAGGGAATATTTTGTGTACCAACAGAATATTTCATCCACTGCACCCGATGCCGTCCGTCCCTTCAATCTGCCTTCTTTTTACAGAAACTCCGTCTCCAAAATCTGACCGTACAGATGTGTCCGGAATACTCCAAATAGTCTGAAACCACTATTGGATCGCCAAAAACGGACTCCAAATGACTTAGATCAAGCCAAAACATTTTGTACGCCTCAGATCTGCGGCTGCACCATAGCCGCGAAGCACCGGATCATTCCTCCCTGCGGCTGCACCGTAGCCGCGTCACACTGGATCCTACCTCCTGGATGCTGACGTGGCAGATGACGTGGTGTGCATTGACTGGTCCACCGTGCCACCTGGCACTGACGTGGCACGCCACGTGTCGATGACGTGGCTGGCCACGTGGCGCTGACCTGGCTGCCACGTGGCGTTGACTCTGCGCTGGTTGACTGACACGTGGCACTCGTTGCCGACGTGTGTGCCACGCGGCTTCCTGACGTGGCCTGCGCGTGGTCATGTGCGTGCCTGTCACGCGCGTCACCCTCTTCCTTCTTCGGCGCGTGTAGCGCGTGGGTGAGACTGGGCCTCACGCGCCACCTTCAGGCGGCGCGTGAGGGCGTGTGCGGCGTCTCCTGGGGCTCTGCTTTATGTTTCTGTAATCCTCTCGCCGAGCCCTTGCTCCTGGTATGCTCGAAACTCGATTTCGAGCAATTCGATTTCTGGGCAGTTTCGGACATCGCACTATTTTTGTGCCGAAACGCCACCGACGAGACTCTGATACCACTTGTTGGGATCAGGGATCCCGCCCAAGACCTTATTAAACCAAGCAGAATTCACACCCACACACACGGAGACACAATATTTTACGTGGTTCGGCCTCAATGCCTACGTCCACGGGAGAGTAGCCGGTTTTCACTATACCAATTTGGAGATTATAGAATATTACAGAGGAGAACTCACACTATTTCACTCACCCATTCACCCGTCTCCCTCGCTCACACCGGGGAGACGGTTTCTCAATCTCACACACTTTGGCTTACACTTTGCTCTCTTGCTCACTCTCTCATTTTCTTCTCTCCCCTAACCTCTATTTATACAGGCTTGAACATAGAAGAAGAAGAAGAGAGCAGCTGGTGAGTGAGTGGGTTCAACCACCCCTTCTCTCTAGGGTTTACCCACCCCACTTCATCAATGGGATCTCCATTGTCTCTTGGTGGGAGCTCCATGATCACCTCAATGGGTGATCCAACACTTTTTCTAATAGCAAGATTGATTTTAATTGGTTTTTGAGCTCATCAGATCATGATCTAATTATTGTATTTTCCTTGTTACGTTAGATATTTTTATTTGCATAATAACACTATTTTTTACAATTTCAATAATAGCTATTTTCTTTTCAGAGGTAGATGTGGATTGGTTTGGATTTAGATGAATTAATTTTTCGTTTCTTTAATATAGGGCTTCTTTTTGTAATCGATTATTTGTTAAAAAATATTTATTTTCCTGGAATATTTGGAAGATGGTTTATATATGACCTTCTTTTCAAGTTGTCCCAAAATTTCAGGGTAAGAAGGTATTATAACCAAACTTCGTCGCGACACCTTTGCCCTCATTTTTTAATTGATTTTTTAGTTTAATGTCATTGCATAAGGTTAAACCTTCAGCACATATTTCAGATATTAATTTTCCAAAGATATATTGACTATAAGGAATTGTGCCATTGTGTGTAGCATGTATTCTGGTTTTGACCTTTTCAGCAAATAATGTTGGAAGTGCAGCAATAAATCTTTATTTTCAAAAATATTGATTAGCATCATGTCTTTGATATAATTTCGAAAGAAATATATCTTTATACCATTTAAAGTGGGTTAATGTTGAATTGATTAACAATTCTTTTGATCTTTGTGCAATAATTTGAGTATTGCCTATAAAGTGTTGTATTATGGCAGTGACTAGTGTAGTTACTACATCACTAATATGTTGGTTTCTAGTGGGATCTAATATATATATATATATTTTTTTTTTGGATCAGCAAAGGGAAACTTTATTAATGAAGAAAGCATTACATGCAAAAGCTTACATCAATAAAGAGGGAAGTGCAAAGAACATCAACGCTAGCCTTAACGATCCCAAGTAGGTTGCTAAGGAAACACAATCATTTGCAAGCACTTGACCTAAGATTGGTGAGAAACCAATCAAAAGGAACCAAAGGAAAGAGAAGGAAAAAAAACAGAACAAAACATGCATCAACAGATCAAAATACCCAGTAGCAGCTGCACAGACCAGACCAATCAAACAGACCAGCAGCATACAGTAGGCCAATCCACTGAACAAACCTTACTCCACAGCAGACCTTAGGCATCAGACCATACAGCATCAAACCTTACTCCACAGCAGCTCAGCTCTTTACCCCAGCAACAACCTTTCACCAAATCAACAACCAATTCATCAAGCTATAGTGGGATCTAATATAGGACAATCATTTGATCTTGTCTTACTGTTGTTAGTATGACTTGTCTTTGATCCCATGTGAGACAATTATCCCACCATACTTTCAATTGTCCTATGAAATCAGATATTAGCATTCTAGATACAATGGAATCTGTGTTATTTGGATGTTTGGCTAATGTAGCATTAACTGCCATGACCATATGTTGACCAGTATGATAGTCATATTTTCCATCTATATTCCATTCTCTAAGATCGCTTTCGGAAAAAGCATAGGGTGTATCAAAGTGTCTTTCCTCTAATTGTAAGTCCATAGGCGTTGGGCGTTGGACATTGGTAATAATTTTGTGTTCGTGGTTGAGTAGTGATTATGGAGGTTTCACTAATTTGATTGGGATTGTTTGAAGTAAAGTATTCATACAAATTGTGTAGCAAATTATCTCCTTGAAGTACATTGATTTCCCTTTTATTTTCTTGTTCATTTTCTTTTCCTATTCCTTGGGAGGTTGATGGAGGTTTAGATATTTTTGTCTCAACATTTGGATATTTTATAAGTTCTGTATCATTAACTTGATCGGGAGGAATAGACACATATAATTGATTAACACTTTCTGTTCTAAAAGTTTGTTCTCCTATGGTTTGTAAATGGATATTAGTATAATTTAATTGTTCATTAATAATGTAGGTCTAATATTATGAGAGGGACAATATTTTATAAAATACCATTGAAAAAATGGAATATGTGTATTCAGAGTTCTCAAAGTAACATAATATTTAAAATGTATTAATTGTTGTTGGCTAGTAGTACGAATATTAAAAATAAAAATAAAAATAAAAAATCTGTTTTTAGAATTGTAAGGAATATTATATTCATTTGAAGTGACATATAGTTTATTTGAAATTCCTCTTCAATATTATTGATTGATAAATAATCAATGTCAAAATCTATATCTTCAGTAAAGTGATCATAATTTTGATAAACTGTATGTGGAATTTGGTTAGGTTGTCTCCTTGTTGCCTGAAGGGTTGTACCAACGGATCTTCTAGGAAAAATATATGCTGTTTGAGCAGGTGGATGGAATTGAGTAGATTCAGTAGATCTAAAAGACTGATTACTAATTGAACAACATCTTCGGAATTGTAAGACTACAGATCCATTTGGGTT
The DNA here is from genome assembly GCA_030407325.1 of Camellia japonica. Classification (NCBI taxonomy): domain Eukaryota; kingdom Viridiplantae; phylum Streptophyta; class Magnoliopsida; order Ericales; family Theaceae; genus Camellia; species Camellia japonica. Next base: position 129,584,600 of record JAPPVO010000019.1, on the reverse strand, counting down.
CGGAATGATTTAATTTGGATTATTTTGTGTGTATTTTGTATTGGTACTGCATCATTGATGACCCATGTCACACCCCAAATCCGATTATGACTGGCCGTGGCCCACAGGGCCTTATCCTAAGGCACACGTAAGCCTAAACACGAATCCATAATCACATTGAATAAATATGACGATAGCCTGTAAATAAATAAAGAATACTCAATCTAGTGATATGCCACAAGTATAAACGGCAAAACCAACCCTAATCAATACTATCCAAACTTATGGATGCATATCAAAATAATCTTAAATGAACCTCAATAAAAATAAAAAGAAATGTGTACAAATTTGACATAATAATTTAAAACAAAATAAATGAATGTCCTAGAGGTCCATGCAATTGAGTCCCCGCTACGCCATGAGTCCACTCTAAGTCTTTCTAACTCCTGAAAATGATAAACAATTAAGTCAGCTGATAGCTCAGTGAGTAGCATCGTGGATAGTAAATACAGTATTGAAAATAAGGTTCAATTCCAAAATAAGATATATATTACAGAAACTAGATTGGCATACACTTTTGATAAAGATAATCTGTTTCAAAAATAAGGTTCCACAGTTCAACAGTTAAAATACTCATGTCTCTCAAGAACATGATAAACGACATTTTCCACTTAAAACAGATTACAACACGAACACCAATAATTTTCTGGGCACTAAGAACAATAAGTAACATGCCACAAAGTTCTCAAGACAATAAGCTCATTGGATCCAATATCGAACCAAAAGTTATCCTTAGGGTGGCAACCCGGACCTTTTCTCTAAGATGATCCAATTAAAGGTCACCTAGCCTAGCCTAGGTCTTTTCCTTACAATCGTTAAGCACTAGAGTCATCACGGCCCAACCCGGATCTGTTCCCTAGTGGCCAGAGTCACCACACACAGTGGAATAATCTCCCTGGACTAAAATATACATATGGTCCCGATAATCAATACAATTCAGTTTTGCAAAACATGGTAATTCACCATTATAAACATGAAACCATAACAAATAGTTTACAATATGCCAAGTTTACATATGTTTCAGAAATAATTTAATTCCATTGATAATATAATAATTTATCAAAACAGTTTAGTCCTGAAATAACAATTAAATTTTCCAACAGTTCATGGTAGAGAAATATTTATAAAAATATGTAGCATGTAACTACTCACCTGAACACGGTATAATATAATTCTCGAATAAAGTATGAAAGTCCAACTAGTGCCCTGAACAAAGTATTAAAACTACACGTCACTACTAATTTAAATATATACTAAAAGGAATAATAAATTATGTAACCCCAAACTAAAGCGCACTTACTCACCGTTATTCTTAAATAATATGTAAGTTCATATTCTTCAAGGTCTCAAATTACTCATGACATGGGTTCAGATCGAAATTTAATTAAAAGTATCTTTAAGATAAAACAGAATTTTAAACAAGTTTGCCCAATCTATTCGCTAACTTTGAAAATTAAAAACTCACTCCACGCTGTTCGAAAAATTCCAAAACCCTCTAGATATCAACTAATATATCTTAAGTTTCAAACCCAATTGGTTTTACTTGATTTGCTTATCAAAATAATTATTTACAATTAATTATATCCAAACAGGTCGCTTTCTGCAGCACTTTAAATAAATTAATGGTTCTCTTAGTATACATGAGCAATCAATGCAAGGAAAAAAATGTAAAAAACTAGACTCGTAACCGGTTCTAATGACACTGATTTGATAATTTTCGGATTTATACCCAAAGAGAATGACACTTCCAAAGTTACTGTTTTACACCAGTTTTCTGGACAGATTTGAACACACCAGTTAATATAGATTTTGACTCCCAAAAATTATGAGAAAATTCTAATATGCAATTCAATATGTAAATAATCTTCTGTAAAAAATTTCATTTCAAAATTCATCCGTTTGATATGATTCCTTGATTTTTAAAGTTTGTGATTCTGTATAGAATTTTTAAACTAAGAATTACTTCCATTCTTTATGCAACAGTTTTTCTCCTCAGATTTCTTAACAGTATATATATATATATATACAAAATACATACACCTACAACCTTTCCATCAATGAATTAAATAATAATAGAGTAAGGATAAAGAACAAAAACAAAAATAAGAATAAAGATAGAGATCTACCACACACCCAAAAATCCTTCCTTGTTTGCAACCCTTTTTTTCCTTCTTCTTTTCTCTCAAACTCTCTCTCTCTCCCGTGGTTGCTACTGCTGCCCTATATTGTATTAGGCAACCTAGGGTTCCTATATATATATATATAATATATATATATATCTATACAAAAGGTTCTAAATTATTAACTCTTTATATTATTTTATTTTCTAACTCCATTAATTTAAATAAAATATAACTATTATTCTATCAAAATATACTTACCAACTTGCCCCCTATTTTTTTTTTAAATAATAAATCTTGCCTCTAAATTAAAAACTTCCACCATAAATTTAATTTAGGTTTAAAATTAATTAAAAGACCCTCCAATAATATTTAATTTGCACATAAAGATTCACAAGCAAAATATATGAGATTTGTAAAATAATTATTATTTAATTATTTATTTTATTTGTATATTCGGGTTCTCACAACTCAAGTGCCATCATTTTACGCATCTTTTGATAAAACTTCATCCCATTTTATTACTTTGGAAACTATAATTTCAGACCTAGTTCGGTGTGATTGAAACAATATTGTCGAATCTTTGTTACCAGAGACAATATTTTTAAAGCTAGGGCATGATGTTGTCATAGCTTTGTAATAAACTCAATATACTATCATTAAATTTAAGGTAGTTGAATCCATATTATATCTCTTAGTTTGGATAGTTAAAGTGAGAGTTTTAGAATAGTTGGATCAGCTAATGATACTTCAAAATTAGAGTAATATTCGAAATAACTGGTCCTTGAACTAAACTTAGTCTTGATAATACCTAAAAGAAAATCATTATAATTATGGTGTCGCGTATCTCGAAGTGAACATACCATTGATTTGTTGAGTTGATTTCGAGTTAGTGGTTTAATACCAACTTGCACTAGTCAAGATGTATATAATTGAATTTTTGTTTTAATTTTGTAATATTTTTTCTATCTATAATAATTGAAAAGTCTAGCTATTATGAGTAAAAAGTAAATTTTGTTCTACTATTTTAATTTTATAAGTTTGTCTTAATTCAATTTTTTTTATCATATAATTGATTAATATCTTTCTTTGGCATTGTCCAATTAGATAATCTCCCCTCTAATTGTTCTATTTCGAAATCACTTTAATTAACAACTAGGGTTTACTTTGTTAGGCTTTAATAATTGACAATCTCGTTTGACAAAACTCCTTTTAGTTGTAATTTTATTCGCTCTTATATTTCAATGAGGATGTGAGTGTTTAGATGCGAATCCAACACGAAATATGCTTTTGTTTGCCACTTCGTTGACTATGTATGGGGAATGAGGTGTTGTTTGACTGATTGAGTGGTCATTTGTGCGCTCAAGCAGAGAAAAAGATCATCCAGTATTTTTGCAAAGCGCTTGAACTTCTAAGAAACAAGTTTTACCGCTCGACTGGTGAAAGCTGCGCTCGAGCAATCAGCCTATATGTTTTGCACAGCTTTTACTCACACCGCTCGAACGGGGAAGTGTGTGCTCTAGCGGTCTTCGTGATCTAGTTTACTATAAAGTGTGTTGTTTGCTTGTTTGAGGGTTTGAGCTGCCCAAATTTTCAGAGAGGAATAAAAAAACAAAGTGTTTTATATTGGAGGGTACTTTATGAGTGTTTTCTTGATGATTTAAGAGTGATCAATGGATCCATAAACTTTATATCAACATCATCAAGAGGTTTGTTTGTTTTCTTTTATTCACAAAAGAGAGAGTTGTTCTTCAGTGGATTTCGGGAAACTTAGGCCTGGAGCTTTGGTAAATTCCGAAGTGGCTTATCATCATGGATTTGACATCAGTGTTGTGGATTTAATGTTAAGCAAGACAATTCCGAGATGATGACCGTGGTAGAAGAGGCACATTGGGGTTGGTTCAATTCGAGCATGGATTTGCTAAGTAATTGAGGATATGCATGTGTGACTTCTTTTTGTCTTCTTATTGAGTGGTCATTTGTGCGCTCAAGCAAAGAAAAAGATCATCTAGTATTTTTGCAAAGCACTTGAACTTCTAGGAAGCAAGTTTTACCGCTCGAGCAGTGAAAGTTGCGCTCGAGTGATCAACCTATATGTTTTGCACCACCTTTACTTAAGGAAGTGTGCGCTCGAGCGATCTTTGCAATCTAGTTTACTATAAAGTGTGCTGTTTGCTCATTTTAGAGTTTGAGCTGTCCAAATTTTCAGAGAGGAAGAAAAAACAAAGTGTTTTATATTGGAAGGTGCTTTATGAGTGTTTCCTTGATGATTAAGAGTGATCAATGAATCCATGAACTTTATATCAACATCATCAAGAGGTTTGTTTGTTTTCTTTTATTCACTAAAGAGAGAGTTGTTCTTTGGTGAATTTCAAGGAACTTAGGCCTTAAGCTTTGTTAAATTCTGGAGTGGCTCATTGTCGTGGATTTGACATCAGCGTTATGGATTCAATATTAGGCAAGACAATTCCGAGATGATGACGGTGGTGGAAGAGGCAAATTGGGGATGGTTCAATTCGAGCATGGATTCGCTAGGTAATTGAGAGTACACATATGTAATTCCTTTTTGTCTTCTTAGTAGATTGTTTTGTGGCTTTGGCCCATTTTTTTTTATCACAATTGGAGGCGCTCGAATTATGATTTTTCCACATTAAATCGGTGTGTTGATCTATCTTTGATTGTGTGATTGAGATTGTTTTTCATTGTTTAAAATTAAAACATAATCATAAATCAATATCTCAGGGATTTTTAAGTTTTTCATACTTGATGAACATTCACCAGATATTAAATTGGAGAATGACTTAAATAATCTTGCCAATACTATTATGATGACTGTAGCTATCAATAGGTGGTTCTACCTAAAGTCTAATGGTTTTCATATGGCTTCTTGCCTAAATGACCTAAATGGCTTACAGACTTCTACGACTTGGATGCCACACTGATTATCTAAATAGTAATTTAAGCTTCGTTTGTTTAGAAAGAAACGAATGATAGAAAATGAAAATGGTAGAAACTGAAGTGAAAAAAAAGGAAAAAGAAATGAAAATTTATTTTCTTGCATGCATTTGAATAGATAAAAAAAAAAATTTGTACGAAAATGATAGGAAAAAATATATAATCACTACAAAACAAGGAGTTGTTGAGAGAAATATGGGAACAAAGGAAAACAAAATAAACTGTCAAGATTTGTAGGAAAAAATAAATTTCCCTGTATATTTTGCAAGAAATTGTTAACATTACTAACAAGTTAATTTAAGTTGTACAAGAAACTTTAGTTTCCTTTATTTTCTAGCAGTCTCTATCTAAACAAACACAAAAATTATATTTTTTCTTTTTCTTTCACTTTTTTGTATTGTCTACCCAATCAAATTGAGCCTCAGAGAATAATTAAATAATTTCTGCCAATATAATAAATGGCTCGGATACCAAAATAGGGTTCCAAGTATACAATCTTAGTGATTAAGTAGTTAAAATAGAAGATAGAACATAGAATATTGGCTGGTTTTCTTCTTTGCTCGTAGAATTGTTAGAGTGGTCTAGGGTAATGATCTTCTAGAATTGTGTAATTTTTCCACCACTTTGTTGCTATCTACTGAGTGAGAAACATGGTATTATGGGTATAAGAGGTTGTATATTGCCAAGCCATAATCTATGAAATTTTGAAGTCGAGAACAAAATAAAGAATCTCAATGAAGGGAGGGTCTAATTCCTTTCGATAAATTGCATATGAATCTTCGAATGGTTCAGGAAGAACTGAGAATTGTAAACCAAATTGAAGCCACCATTGTTCAAACCATGTGGAAATATCAGTAGTTATAACCGTAAAATTGAGTCCAAAACGAATCCACCAAGAATAATGGAAAAAATGATTTTGGAAATAAAAGACATTAAGCTATGCCAATCAATAATCATTATATTGTAATTAGCAGGTTTTAAATTGGGGTCAGCAAAGCAACGTGAGACTGTGGGATGAGCTCCCACTCAGCTTGAGAAACTATTTTATGAATATAGAGCTTGGAACTTTGTAGAAGATTTCTGTCTTGTTTAGATTAAACATGCTTGACTGATATAGATTTGGTTTCTTCCAATATTTTCTCATAATATAGGCAAGGATGTTGGCCAGAACTTTGTGGGTAGTGCCAATTGTTTGCAAAATAAATGGAAACTAATGTTTCAGGTTTCACATCAAGATGTTCTCAGAGGTATTGAACATGCGAGATCTGTTTGGTGTTTTATAAGGGATAAATGCTTGAGAGTGGGAAGAAGAAATGGATGGGATTTTGTTTGAGAGATTTTTAGCTATCCAAATATTATAATGAAGAACTCTGTGACTTCTCCTAAATTAGTAGATTGTTTGGTGTTGGACTTTGAATTCCTCCTGGTGACTGGTCCCTGCAAAAATTCAAGAGTAAAAAATCAGGAAGAAAATTTGATTCGCCACAAATATATTCCATTTTGAAATTGAATACACATAGAATAGTTTGCCATTGAGAAAAAGCTTGCTGAGGAACGATGTTTTTTATATCCTTTTCAGGAACTTGTTTTGCGGCTTTGCAATCTATCCGTAATAAAAAAATTTCACTTAATAAATCGGATTAAAATTTCTTAATACAATAAGTGATAGATAAAATTTATTTTTCAATTATAGAATACCGTACTTGAGGTCATTTCCATAGAGTAGAGGTAAAACAAATTAATTGTTCTTTACCTTTATATTGTTGAATGAGGATTCCACCATAGCCAATATTACTAGTATTTGTCTGAACAATTTTATATGCAGTAGGAATTATTAAATATAATAGAGGTAAATATTTTAATCGTTGTTTAATTCTCTATATAGTGAGCATATGCTCTTTTGTCCAAAGATTGGCTTTTTCCTTGATTTGGTATAAAGAATTTTAGTATTCTTATGATCTTTATAAAATTCAGAAATATAATTGAGGTTTCCAAAAAATCTTTGTAGTTGAGTTTTGTTTCGAATTTCATCTAGGAATTTATTAGCAAATTCAATAGACCTTTGAATGGGAATTATAGTACCTTTGTGAATATTATGTCCAAGAAATCGGATATTTGTCTAAAAAAATTGCTTCTTGGCACTTAAGACTAAACCATTTTATTTAATAATATGATAAAATGTATATAGATGTTTGCTATGTTGTGAAATTGAATTGAAATAAACTAGGAAATCGTGAATATAAACTATTGTGAATGCAGAATAAGGATTGAATATATCATTTATAATATTTTAAAATTCTGAGGGAGCATTTTTAATCCAAATGACATAACATTCCGTTCATAGTGTCCAAAAGGAACTATGAATGTCGTCTTATATCTTTCCTTCTTTGTTATTTGTATCTACCAAAATCCTGATTTCATATTGAATTTGGAGAAAATCCTAGCTACATATAATTTGTTTAACGAATCTTTTTTGTTCGGAATTGGATATCTAATCCATTGTAATACTTTATTAAGAAGTTTATAATTGATTACAAGTTGTGGAGTTCCTCGTTCTAATTGAACATTTTGTTTACATAAAAAGCGAGGCATGACCATGTAGATTTACTTGGTTGGATTCATTTTTTATTTAATAGATCAATAATTTCTTATTTACAGTGTTCTATTAACTGTTTATCCATTCGAACTGGTCTAGCTTTTGTTGGGATTTGTCTTTCATTAAAATTGTTTTCATATGGTAAATCAACCATGTGTTGTTTTCGGTGCCAAAAGGCATGTGGTAATTCAATAGATAAATTTTTTTCAAATAAATTTTTGATCTTTTGAATAATATCTCTGACTCTAGATTGTTCTAATTCATTATCAACTACTTTGTATGAAATTTCTTTTTGTAATAAATAAATTTAGTTTTGCTTAAATAAGATTATTTTTTAGAATATTTATTTCATCTTCTTTAGGAGGGAATAAAAATTAAAATACGATGTTTTAGTTAATAAAGACAGTGAAAATGTCTTCATTGGTGACCTAAAAAGGAGCTATCATTGTAAGAAATGAAGTGACTAAAATATAGCTATTGTGATAATTAGTCCACTGGAGTGAGTAAAATATATTAATGCTAGCTACAATAGTTAACATGCCTCATTTAAAGAGCCCTTTAGAGATGCTCTGTGATGACCGGTTCGAAAGTCGTCTCATTTCATTTTGAGTTATGTTGGGTAAGTTGTTGAAAATTCTTTTCTAAATATTTTCGGTTGCATTGTTACTTTTCCGAGTTTTCACCTGTCCCGGAGGGTGCGAGGTCAACTCCAGAGTGTCAAGAGAGAAGCCGAAGTTTTTCCGGGCTGGAAGGCCAGAGCCACACGTGCGGAGGTAAGGCCGCACATGCAGGAAACAGGGGAGAGGGCTGTGTGCACACTGCCTAAAAGGTAGGCGCGGAGGTGGAGGTGCGGGAGAGACCGCACGTGCGGGGGTGAGAGCCACAAGTGCGGGAGAGGCGCTTCGCACGTGCAAGAGAGGGCGCCGCACGTGCGGCCAGACGCGTGTTTTGTCTCGTTTTTCGTGCATTTTAGCTATGTATTGTACATTTTGCCTCTTTTTATCTCATTGCTGAATATATCTCTATCTCTATACAATCTTTCTCTCTTTTTCTCTCATCTCTCTTTACCCAAACCCTCAAAACTTTGCATTTTCTTTTTATCTCAAGAATCCATTGGGATTTTGATACTACTTCCTTATACCATAATGATGAGCATGTCGAGGGCTTCGTCTTGACCGGTGGAGATCGTATTCCGGTGAGGTTGATTTTTAAGCTTTCTCCTCTTCTCTCTTGAGGTAGGGATTTCTTTGATCTTTTTCAATACCTCTCTTATAGATAGACATGTGGTATATTCTATTGCATAAAAACCACGTTGTTATGGATTTTTTTTATTTTTGTTTTTTGAAAATCATGACAGGGGGTTTAAGATTTGATGTTGAGGTTGAGATTTGTGAAATTAATTGTTGTTTGGTTAATTTGAGAAGTGGTTCAACTTGTTCATGTTTAGAAAGTGATGAAGCCCTAAATTTCTCTTTATATAATGCCCAAAATAGTAAAGGGGGTTTGAAATTGTGAAACTAATCATGTTATGAGCTAAAGGGATTTTAACAAAGAATTGTTGATGGATTTAAGATTAAGTTGGTCTTATGAGGTAGGGATTTCTTTGATCTTTTTCAATACCTCTCTTATAGATAGACATGTGGTATATTCTATTGCATAAAAACCACGTTGTTATGGATTTTTTTTTATTTTTGTTTTTTGAAAATCATGATAGGGGGTTTAAGATTTGATGTTGAGGTTGAGATTTGTGAAATTAATTGTTGTTTGGTTAATTTGAGAAGTGGTTCAACTTGTTCATGTTTAGAAAGTGATGAAGCCCTAAATTTCTCTTTATATAATGCCCAAAATAGTAAAAAGGGGTTTGAAATTGTGAAACTAATCATGTTATGAGCTAAAGGGATTTTAACAAAGAATTGTTGATGGATTTAAGATTAAGTTGGTCTTATGATTTTAGCATTTATCTTGTGTTGGGTTGCCCATATTAGAGTATAACAACTTGGTAACTGTAAATTGCTAAAAGGGGTTAAATCATGAGAATAAAATGTTGGATTTTATTTTGTTTGAGTGGAAATTGAGTGGGTCATGATTTGGTTATCCATGGATTGGGATTTTGGTTAATTGAAGGAAAAGAGTCTCATTTTATATATATGTGTATATATATATAATTGGTGTATTGTAAGTTGGAAATTTTAGAAACTGTCATTGGAATGTAGGAACAATTATAACACTTTCGTGGATTGAGAAAGAACCTTAGTAAAAGTTGAGAACCTTGGAACATCATTGTTGTTGTTGGGCCTTGCGAATTATAAGGATTGGATGATTGTATATCGTGCATTTAATACATATTGCTTAGAGGTTTGTCCTTGGTCATCGGTGGAGGATGACAGTGTAAATGTTGAAACGGTTATGTGTCTATAGTGCACTTGCGTTATCCATGAATGTTGTATGAAGTGATGGTTGGAAATGTGTAATGCGTTGAGAATCAGAGGTACCATTACCTTCCAGCTAGCGCCTGGAAAATTGGCTGCGCTGAGAATCAGAGGTGCCATTACCTTCCAGCTAGCGCCTGGAAAATTGGCAGAGGTACCATTCCCTTCCAGCCAGTGTCTGGTAAATTGGCATTTCATTGTGGAAAGATGTATGATTGGCTTACCATGCTTGAGGCAGGTAGAGCGGAATTTATTCACTATTATTGCTTTGGTATATTTGAGTATGTCATGTGTTATGATGGTTGTGGTTTTTGGAAGGCCGAATTGCTTAAACTGTAGAAGTAGATAGATGTTAGATGCTTGTCGTGTTTCTTTTTGTACTAAAGGTATACTTGCATGGGCATGGATGTGTAGGAAGTAAACATGAGTAATGTGTCGAGATTGTAAGAAATGTGAAAGTTATCGGGTACTCGTAAACATATTTTGAAAAGTCAAATCAAGTGTAAGTCTAAAAAGGGTGAGAAAGTGTAAAAGGTTTTTGGTAAAAGTCTTGCTTCATGAATTGTTATTTGTCATATAAAATTTGGTAAAATGGTGCTAAGAGGAAAGAAATGCGAGTTGTCTACATTAACGAAAGAAATTAATGTTTTTGAGAAAAGTATATATGTAAGTATACTTTGGTTATAAATTGTCACATTACTTATACAGTATGAGACTTAGCATTCATGATCATAACTATCTATAGATTATTATTATTGAGGATCATGTTGAGATCTCTACTGGACTACATGTTCATCCCACGTTGCTAATCTTTTTCGGGTGAACATGGAGAAGTGTTTCAAGGTCATGGATCTTCCTTATCTGTTGGCCACAGGGCCTTATATTTGTGGGCGGAATGCCATTGATGTAAAAGGGTTAAGCCCTTTCTCTGTCTTTTAAGATGTAAACCTTCGGGCAATTTATTTAGACATACCCCTGTTGCATTCATTTTATATTCGAATGAGAGAATTATTATTTATGTATTCCTTGTAAATATAATGAGCTTTTGTATGCCATCTCTGAAATTGAATTTATAATAATGGTTTTGGTAATGGAATCCGAGTAATAAAAAGTGGGCCATGACATGTTCTTACAATTTTATTCCTACTTTATTGTTGAGAAATAAACTAATAAATTAATTTTTCGATTCCGTTACTTCCACACAAATGTAGTCCCTCCAAATGGCTTTAATGATGTGGCTGGGTTGGAGAAAGCAAAAGCCTACTTGCCCAAAAGTGCATTTGTTCACGTGCTAAAGGGAAATCACCACAAAACACACACACACACTCTCTCTCTCTCTCTCTCTCTCTCTCTCTCTCTCTAAATGAAAACACTCTCCCATAGTATTTTTCCTATATAATGTAGCAATATTTATACATTTAGGGTTAGAAAGAAAAATAGAGGTTGTAGCCTTTTTAAAGAGTGTGGAAAGAGAAAGAGTGTTTGTAATTCTATAATCAATATAGTAAATTGGTGCGGCTCCTAAGGACGTAGGCATGTCGTCGAACCTCATATATTTGTATGTTCTGTCTATTTATTTTTATGTGATTCATATCTTTCAAGAACCTTAGGGTTTAGGGATTGAACACGTAGTTTAAATCCTAACAACTGGTATTAGAGCAAGGTTACGCAAGGAGTGTTCGAAATTTTTTTGATTCCATTACTGACCGTAGGGAGCAACCAAGCAATGGAGGTCCCGAACCTGCTAAGGTAGTTACCTGCCCTTCATTGAAGCCATTACCCAGAAAATCAAGCCAAGATAGATGTCGTAAGCATATAGCTAGCGGCCTGAAGCTTGACGACAAATGGCCGTATAGTGTGATTCACTCATTAGATAGCTGCCAGCTAGAAGAGAGATCGCTTGAAGAAGACCAAGTCCAGAAGAAAGATTCACACAGTACACGAGCGATTGAGACAGTAGATAGAAGAGAATCCTAGAAATGTTGTAACGCCCTCAAAATAATAACATTGAAACCCACCAATTTAGACATGCATTGATGTAAAACATAAACATTCTTCTATTCGTCAGAGTAGTTCATTACAATGAGTATTACATGTTAACAACAAAAGCAAATGCCCTACGGGCTTACAGCTTTCCAAGTTAACACTTGGTTACAAAAAGGAGAGTATTAACTCAAATACACATTAAGCCCTTGGTTTGAATTTACATGTAATACATTCAAAAGATAACAAAACGACAAAAGTCTGTCTGCCTCTAGCCTCCCAAGCTATGTCCTTGGAGGTGGCATGCTACCTATACCTGAAAATGATGTCCCATAAAGGGTCAACACAGATACATTTACATATATCCCATTTCGGTTTCATGACATTAAGTCCATGTTTCATTTCATTTCCCATTTCTTTTTCAACTTTGAGTTTGAAAACAAGGCTCAACACTTAGCCAAATAACTTAATGAGGTTTAGACTCATCTGTTAAACACTTTCAAAATTCATGATGGATACACATTGTAATGCTGTATCAATAACACATAAATCACTTCCACACTTTACGAAAGATACACATTGTAACGCTGTATCAAATTAACATAGAATCATTTCTATACTTCACAATTGATAACGATATACATTTTAGTGCTATATCAAATCAATTCGAACACTTCCATAATCAACACTTGATACACATTGTAGTGCTGTATCAATGTCACACATAATCTGGTTTAGAGGTCCATCCTCTATCTTCCTCTAAACCGTAGAGTACATCCCCTATCTCCTCCCACACAACACATGTATATACACATAGGTCATATACAATCAATCAATACATAAAGTTTAATGTATTATTCCAGTCGCTATATTCGATAGCATCCTCATTCGATTAGTTTTAGTTTGCCTAATCATCATGCATTGTCTACAACAATCAAGACCATCCTCCACCGATAGCCCAAAGCAGTTATTTCTATACCGAAAATAAATGCACCAAATGGATATATAATCAACATTTCAACTAGGTGAGCGATGAATGAATCTAACTACACCCTTTTATCTCATACAATGCTAATTTCAACATTCTCAATTCAATTCTTCATTCCTCCAAATTAATTATACGAATTAATTTAACTATGTAATTAGAGCATTTTTCCCATAAGTTACATAACAACCCAAAGGTTCCATTTTCATCCATAGTCCATCATTTAACTCATTTCTCTATGCCAAACATGCATATTGATTTATTATAAATAAAACCCCAACTTTTGTGAAATTACACAAAAGACCCAAACTCTTTCAAAATTACCCAACAATCCCCCAACTCATCAAAATGCTAAAATTTAAAGACAAAGCTCATGAGAAGGAGTAGGATATCCCTACCTCGAAGTTTGAGCTCAAACGGAGATGAAGACCAAAGACCAACGTGCTCCAAATCCCAAGTTTTTCAGATTAAAACAAAGCCCTCGACGATCCACACAACTTTTACAAAGGCCCAAGGTGAGGAAATCACTCATACTAGATCAAATCTAAGAGAGAAGGTAAGGTTTTAGAGTGAGGAGCTCTCAAATCTGTATTTGGGAAAGTAAGAGAGAGAAAGTGTGTTGAAAAAGTGATCCAAAAAGTCGGATCCCGTGTTTATATAAAATTCGCCCTGCTCGAGCGTGGGAAACCCTGCTCGAACATCACTCACAGACTCCCGCTCGAGCGTCAAAAATCCTGCTCGAGCGGCGGATGCACACTCCCTGAACTTTTTGCTGAACCAGGTCCCCGCTCGAGCGTCACACACAAACTCACGCTCGAGCGTCAAAACTCCCGCTCGAGCGTCCAACACTGCAGAGGAAATACTGGGAGATGGAAAATCACACTCGAGCGTCAAAACACCCGCTCGAGCGGAGAAGCAACAACGAAGGGCCTGCTCGAGCATCAAAAGCTCCGCTCGAGCATGAAGGCAAAAATCTGGGCAACTACTCTTGGTTTCTAAGTTCAACCAACCTGAAACAAACCTGCCCAACACATCCTATAACTCAAATACAAGGTACGAAAGGATGCAAACAAGATATACACAACTACTAACATCCACGGAAACAAGTCCCGGATCACTGTACACAAGAAGTAAAAAAAACCCGGGATCGCTATAACCTCCCCCCCTTAAAGAATTTCGTCCCCGAAATTAAGCACAAGTTTTCAAAAACACATTTTTCTCCATTTTCAACAATGTTACAACATAATATTAATATTCCGACCCATTACCGGTCAATCTCATCTCTTGTCAAGAGGCAATTTACATCATATATAACAACCTGCATTATCAACATGCATTCCCTTGAAATTTATCAATTTCAACTCATTTTCCACAATTTCATATCATAACTTATGTTCATGATACATTTCCAATTCTATAATACTCAACATATGCAATGTTATATAAAACTTCCATTTTGAGGCAAGTTTCAAAATACTTCCATCAAACCAAAACATAAACCATGTTTTACAACCTAAGATATATTCAATACTCTTAAGGTTCAACAATACAACAAAATATACAATATATGTTCAAACATCTACAAATAGATCCGGATACTTCTCTCGGACCTCCAACTCACGTTCCCAAGTGGCTTCCTCCACTCCGTGATGTTTCCACAAGACTTTTACCAAGGGAATGGTCTTGCCTCGCAAGACTTGATCCCGCCTATCCAAGACCCGAACCAGTCTCTCCTCATACGAGGCATCCTCGTCAACCTCTAGGTCGGTCCAATCCAATACATGTGATGGATCCAGCTCATACTTCCGAAGCATACTCACATGAAACACGTCATGAACTCCGGACAACTGCGGCGGCAAAGCTAAACGATAGGCAACCTCGCCAATCCTCTCGAGGATCTCAAAAGGGCCAATAAATCGAGGGGACAACTTCCCACTCTTCCCGAACCTCATCAAACCTCGCCTAGGTGATATTTTCAAGAAAACATGATCACCTACCTCAAACGCCAAAGGTCTCCTCCTACAGTCGGCATAACTCTTTTGGCGACTCTGGGCTGTAACAAGCCTCCTACGGATAAGCTCAACTTTCTCCGTTGTTTCCCTCACTAACTCCGGGCCCAACAAAGGTGCATCACCCACCTCGGCCTAACAAACTGGAGACCTACACGGTCGGCCATACAAGGCCTCAAACGGTGCCATACCGATACTAGACTGAAAGCTGTTGTTGTAGGCAAATTCCACCAAGGGCAAGTGCATCTCCCACGTCCCACTAAAGTCAAGGACACAACCTCGAAGCATATCCTCAAGGATCTAAATAGTACGCTCGGACTGCCCGTCAGTCTAAGGGTGATAAGCCGTACTAAAGGTAAACTTAGTACCCAAAGCACTCTACAAACTATGCCACAACCTGGCAATAAAACAAGGATCTCTATCTGAGACGATCGTCACTGGGACCCCGTGCAATCTTACTATGTCCCGAATATACAAGTCGGCAAGGTGATCTATCGAATCTTTTACGCGCATAGGGATGAAGTGCGCCGACTTAGTCAACCGGTCTACAACCACCCAAATAGCATCACTACCCCCGCTGAGTCCTCGGAAGACCTACAACGAAGTCCATAGTGACATGCTCCCACTTCCACTCGGCAATAGGCAAGGGTTGCAACAAACCCGCTGGCCTCTGATGCTCGGCCTTCACTTGCTGACAAGTAAGGCATTTCGATACGAAAACTGCCACATCTCTCTTCATACGCCTCCACCAAAACTGGCGCCCCAAATCACGATACATCTTGGTGCCTCCCGGATGCACCGCAACACGTGAATGGTGAAATTCTCGGAGTACCTCCTCTCGGCAGGACTCCGGCACGAACAATCGGTCTCGGTATCTCACACTCTGGTCGGGATACTCAAACAAACTCTTCTCAACCTTCCCACTGGAGATTTTCTCTCAGAGGGATTCCACCTCAAGGTCACCTCTCTGTGCCTCTAACACTCTAGTCACAAGTGTAGGCTGCGCAACAACAGAAAACAAGGCCGCAGCCTCAACGGATTCGCCTAGAAGCAAATCAAACTCGCCAAGCGCCTCCAACATCTCCCATTCCCTGATGGCTATATAAGCTACATCACTAATGGATTTTCTACTAAGTGCATCGGCCACAACATTGGCCTTTCCCGAGTGATAGTGCAACTCAAAATCGTAGTCCTCAATGAACTCCATCCACCTTCTCTGCCTCAAGTTCAAGTCCTTCTGTGTAAACAGATACCTCAAACTCTTGTGATCCGAGAACACCTCGAATCTCTCACCGTAAAGGTAGTGCCTCCAGATTTTCAAGGCAAAGATCACTGCTGCTAGTTCTAGGTCATGCGTAGGGTAGTTCTTCTCGTGAATTTTCAACTGACGTGAGCCATAGGCAACCACTTTCCCCTCTTGCATCAACACATAACCCAAACCCTCTCGTGAGGCATCACAATAGACTGCATAACCCAACCCTCTCTCCGGAATAATCAAGACCGGAGCGGTGGTCAATCTAACTTTCAGCTCTTGGAACGACTTTTCACAAGTCTCACTCCATACAAATTTGACTCCCTTCCGAGTCAGTCTAGTCAATGGTGAAGCTAACTTGGAGAAATCCTTCACAAACTGGCGGTAATACCCAGCTAACCCCAGAAAACTGCGGATCTTAAACACACTCTTAGGCTGTGCCCAATCTTGCACTGCCTCTATCTTGGATGTATCAACAACAACACCCCTTCCCCGGATACTACATGGCCTAAGAACTTGACTTCTTCTAGCCAGAACTCACACTTCCCAAACTTGGCATACAGCTTATGGGCTCTAAGCAACTCAAGCACCACTCTCAAGTGTTTGTCGTGCTCCTCCTCCGAAGGCGAATAGATAAGAATGTCGTCCACGAAAACGACTACAAAACGATCTAAGAATTCTCGGAAGATCCGGTTCATCAAATCCATAAAGACTGCCGGTGCATTAGTGAGCCCAAATGGCATCACCAGAAACTCATAATGGCCATACCGCGTACGGAATGTCGTCTTCGGAATATCCTCCTTCCTGACCCTCAACTGGTGGTAACCCGATCTCAAGTCTATCTTAGAGAAACAACGGGAACCCTTCAACTGGTCAAAAAGATCATCTATACGGGGCATAGGGTACTTATTCTTAACCGTAGCCCGATTCAACTTCCGGTAGTCGATACAAGGTCTCAAGGCACCATCTTTCTTCTTAGCAAAGAGGGCCGGTGCTCCCCACGGCGAAACACTAGGGCGAACAAAGCCCTTATCCAGCAACTCCTGGAGCTGAATCTTCAACTCACTCAACTCGGCTGGGGCAAAACGATAAGGTGCCATAGAAATCGGCGCCGTGCCGGGCACTAAATCAATGGAGAACTCAATCTCACGGTGAGGTGGCAAACCAACGAGATCCTCGGGAAAGACATCCGAATACTCACAAACCACCCTTGGTAAAACAATATGGGTCTCATCACACTCACCACTCAAAAAGCTAACAAGTAGACCACTAAGCTCACTCCGCCCTCGCGGATCATACACCGGTGGTAACACACTACCAACCCGATCCCCCAAGAAATGGAAACACTCCCCGCTCAAGGTACAAACTGTGACCCTCTGGCGGTAGCAATCAATAACAGCCCGGTATGACGATAGCCAGTCCATACCCAAAATAACATCAAAACCCTTCATGGGCATAACTACAAAAGGGAACGGAGGCCGATGATCGGCGACCTCTATATCACAACCTCTACATCCGTGCTTCAAAATCAGTTCACCCCCAAGAGGCAATACAACACATATAGGAGATGCTAATTGTGCCAACTCCAATTCCAAAACAGATGCAAATGCAGCAGATACAAAAGAATGAGACGCACCCGTATCAATCAACACATTAGCAACCGAGTTGCAAAACAGAAAGGTACCTCTCACAACTGATGGAACCGGTACCAGGTCCTGCGCGGTAACAACATACACGCGCCCAATAGGCCCCTGATCCACCTACTCACCCCTCGGAGCATACGACTGCTGTACAGACTGGGACGATGAAGCCCCCTGATTGGCCCTCGAGGCCTGTACTGATTGAGCTGGCTGAAGGCTCTGCCTCTGCCCAGATGCACCAGATGTGCCACTCAACTGCGAGCAAAACCCCTTCAGGTGCCCCGCCTGACCACACTGATAACAAGACAGTGGCTGACCCCTACCCTGACTCTGGCTCTATGGTCTAGCTGAAGATGAAGCAGTTCTCTGACCTCCTCCCCTCTGTGGGCAAATCGAAGCCTTGTGGCCCAGCTGACCACACTTGTAACAAGTGAAGTCCCCCTGATTGCCTCTCCCCGAGCCTGCACTCGGCACTGGAAAGGTCGATCTAGCAACACCACCCTGAGACTGCTGAGGGTTAGCACCCCTCTGTCTCCTGCCATCACCCTGACCATCCTGGCTCCACTTGGAGCCTCTCTGCCCCTCCTCCTCCTGCATCATGATCTCCATATGGGCTGCAACATCAACCAAGCGCCCATAATCTCGGATCATAGAACCACCCACTCTCATCTTGAGGCTGCGCCTCAACCTCTTCTCAAATTCGATACAGCGGCGTTCCTCGGACGCCACAAGTTCAGGTGCGAACCTGGACAAGCTAGTAAAAGCAGCCTCATACTCGGCCACTGAAGAACTCAACTGCAAAAGCTGGCAAAACTGATCTCTCAACTTCTCTCTGACTGCTGAAGATAAGAACTTCTCCTGGAAAGCACTCACAAAAGCCTCCCAAGTGCCATCCAAACGACCCTTCACGAACTTCCACCACTGACCCGCATCCCCCTTTAGCTGGAAAGACGCCAAGGTCACTTTCAACGCTCCGTCCTCGATGCCAAGCATCTCGAACGTCTTACTCATCTGCTCCAACCACTCATCCGCCTTAAGCGGCTCCTTCGGATCCCAACAAACTCATCCGGATTAGACTGGAAGAACTCCCTCTTCAAGAAGGAAGGCCCTGCCTCAGCAACCTGGGCCTGCACTGGAGCCTGAACTGGATTCTCAGCTCTGAGAATACCCATAGACTCCCTCAAAGCATCGCTATCCCTCAGGCCAAAGTACCCATAGCCTCCTGACCTGCTGGCTCTGCCACATTGGCCTGGCCAACCCCCTCCTCTGCTGCGCCGGAATATCATCCGGTAAAGGCATCTCCTGCCTCCTAAGCCTACCTCGCCTACCATCTCGTCCTCGTCCTGACATCCTAATAAAGGTAACAGCGAACGTTAGCACATTCACAAATGTGCCGAAGCTATAACACTTGCGTCCTAATGCATGGACAACTGTAATTCACTCCACGTAAGCACATAAACACATAAGCACTTACGAATTTCATTTCTGGATAATGATAGTCCTGAGGCGTCACCGAAGTTCCGGTTAGAAACAGCATTGATCAAGTGCTTTTCCAACAAGACTCACAGAAACCCAAGGATCCAATCAACATCCTAGAAACTAAATCCCATACCCAAATAGTTACATAAACATGTTATCACACAAACACATAATATTACACTCGAGTCTCTAACAAGCGAGACAAACCCATTGTGATACTAATCACTTCCCACGTATCCAAAGTATTCGAACCCGGTACGCTCTGATACCAAGTTGTAACGCCCTCAAAATAATAACATTGAAACCCACCAATTTAGACATGTATTGATGTAAAAGATAAACATTCTTCTATTCGTCAGAGTAGTTCATTACAATGAGTATTACATGTTAACAACAAAAGCAAATGCCCTACGGGCTTACAGCTTTCCAAGTTAACACTTGGTTACAAAAATGAGAGTACTAACTCAAATACACATTAAGCCCTTGGCTTGAATTTACATGTAATACATTCAAAAGATAACAAAATGACAAAAGTCTGTCTGCCTCTAGCCTCCCAAGCTATGTCCTTGGAGGTGGCATGCTACCTGTACCTGAAAATGATGTCCCATAAAGGGTGAGCCACAGCCCAGTAGAAATACACTAAACCAACTATGAACAATGACTAAAAGATTAGCAGTTGATAAATGGTCAACACAGAAACATCTACATATATCCCATTTCGGTTTCATGACATTAAGTCCATGTTTCATTTCATTTCCCATTTCTTTTTCAACTTTGAGTTTGAAAACAAGGCTCAACACTTAGCCAAATAACTTAATGAGGTTTAGACTCATCTGTTAAACACTTTCAAAATTCATGATGGATACACATTGTAATGCTGTATCAATAACACATAAATCACTTCCACACTTTACGAAAGATACACAGTGTAACGCTGTATCAAATTAACATAGAATCATTTCTATACTTCACAATTGATAACGATATACATTTTAGTGTTATATCAAATCAATTCGAACACTTCCATAATCAACACTTGATACACATTGTAGTGCTGTATCAATGTCACACATAATCTGGTTTAGAGGTCCATCCCCTATCTTCCTCTAAACCGTAGAGTACATCCCCTATCTCCTCCCACACAACACATGTATATACACATAGGTCATATACAATCAATCAATACATAAAGTTTAATGTATTATTCCAGTCGCTATATTCGATAGCATCCTCATTCGATTAGTTTTAGTTTGCCTAATCATCATGCATTGTCTATAACAATCAAGACCATCCTCCACAGATAGCCCAAAGCAGTTATTTCTATACCGAAAATAAATGCACCAAATGGATATATAATCAACATTTCAACTAGGTGAGCGATGAATGAATCTAACTACACCCTTTTATCTCATACAATGCTAATTTCAACATTCTCAATTCAATTCTTCATTCCTCCAAATTAATTATACGAATTAATTTAACTATGTAATTAGAGCATTTTTCCCATAATTACATAACAACCAAAGGTTCCATTTTCATCCATAGTCCATCATTTAACTCATTTCTCTATTCCAAACATGCATATTGATTTATTATAAATAAAACCCCAACTTTTGTGAAATTACACAAAAGACCCAAACTCTTTCAAAATTACCCAACAATCCCCCAACTCATCAAAATGCTAAAATTTAAAGACAACGCTCATGAGAAGGAGTAGGATATCCCTACCTCGAAGTTTGAGCTCAAACGGATATGAAGACCAAAGACCAACGTGCTCCAAATCCCAAGTTTTTCAGATTAAAACAAAGCCCTCGACGATCCACACAACTTTTACAAAGGCCCAAGGTGAGGAAATCACTCATACTAGATCAAATCTAAGAGAGAAGGTAAGGTTTTAGAGTGAGGAGCTCTCAAATCTATATTTAGGAAAGTAGAGAGAGAAAGTGTGTTGAAAAAGTGATCCAAAAATCGGATCCCGTGTTTATATAAAATTCGCCCCGCTCGAGCGTGGAAACCCCGCTCGAGCGTCACTCACAGACTCCCGTCGAGCGTCAAAAATCCCGCTCGAGCGGCGAATGCACACTCCCAGAACTTTTTGTTGAACCAGGTCCCCGCTCGAGCGTAAAACTCCCCGCTCGAGCGTCACACACAAACTCACGCTCGAGCGTCAAAACTTTCGCTCGAGCGTCCAACACTGCAAAGGAAATACTGGGAGATGGAAAATCACGCTCGAGCGTCAAAACACCCGCTTGAGCGGAGAAGCAACAACGAAGGGCCTGCTCGAGCGTCAAAAGCTCCACTTGAGCGTGAAGGCAAAAATCTGGGCAACTACTCTTGGTTTCTAAGTTCAACCAATCTGAAACAAACCTGCCCAACACATCTCATAACTCAAATACATGGTACGAAAGGATGCAAACAAGATATACACAACTACTAACATCCACGGAAACAAGTCCCGAATCACTGTACACAAGAAGTAAAAAAAACCCGGGATCGCTATAAATGTAGTGGCGCCGGCTTCGGTCAACAGAAAACAGTCTGTCTTCAGAATTAGACTTTGACTTCTAAAGTCAAACCACTTATCTTCTTCTGTTGTGCCATAAAGATTCTGGTTCCAAAAAAAAAAAAACTTGAAAGAAAGAAAAGCAATTCCAAGTTGTTACAGTATTATGACAATCAGACTACAAAAGAATAATTGCTTTAAACATATGCTATGTTCCGCATGTGTTTTTATCAACTAAGAATAACAATTTCGATGAGGTTTCCTTTCACCATCCATGTCATAATAACAAAATTTCATTGATCCATAATTTGAAGTGCACATTTTGTTCATCAAATGAAATTAAAATGAACCAAACAATACATGCCAAAACAAAGTTAGAAATTTAATGTAATAAACTTGGATTCAAATGTCCAAATTATATTAAGGGAGCCATAATTTTGAGTGACCAATCAACTTTCTATGACAATAGATTATTATACATGTGTATAGATAAGTAATATACAAATGGGGGTGTGTTATATGGAAAATGAAAAAAAAAGGTTGCTTAAAAATTCAGAGCAATTAAAAAAAAAAAAAAAATCAAAGGTGAACAGAACCCATCAATTGCATGAAACAATAAAGCACTCAAAATCCATACCTGGTTCAAATTGTTAGCCAATTGAGAGATGCCACAACAATCAATAATACCTTATATACCTGTGCCACAACATTAAGAAAATATGAGTTTAATTCAAAGATGCCACAATTGGTTCCCCATTGGTATCTCTTGAATAATTGAATTTATGCAATCTTGATATCATTGATTATTTTGATTTTCGAATACTAAAACAGTTTAATCAAAAGCCCTAATTTTCATTTTAAAATGGGAGGGGATAAGGCGGAAAAAATCAAATTGAAGATTTAGAACATGAGAAAATAATACAAAGAAAAGTTTTTTTAAAATGCAATCTTCAAATATATTGTCACCCTAATCTTTAAATGCTACAACAATTTAATCAAATGCCTTAATTTCGATTTCAAGAAGGGAAGGGTTTCAAAAAAATTGGGGGGGGAGGGAGGAGGGAAATCATATTGTAGCTTCGAAACATGAGAAAAAAAAAATTCAAAGAAACATAAAAATTAAAAAAAAAAAAAAAAAAAAAAAAAAAAAAAAAAAACCTAGCTTTAGAACCTTACAAAAATAGGTTTTTCCTCAGCCAACAATGGTGGTTTTGAAACCAAAAATCTATATTTCAATATGTTGATTTTGATTTTCGAATACTACAACAGTTGAATCAAATGCCCTAGTTCCGGTTTTACAAAGGGAAGGGTGTCATAAAATAAAAAATAAAAAAAGATTTTAGCTTCAAAACATAAGATAAAAACTAGAAGAAACTATTAAAATTTTGAAGTTAGAAACTTACAAAATTAGATCTGTAGTTCTTCCTCAAGCCAACAATAATGATGAGACCTGAAGTTGTGAGAGTATGAAGGATTGCGAAGGGTTGCACGGAAGGGAGGAGCAATGTTGGTTGCGAAAGATGTTTGGTGTCAGGGAAGAGAATGAGACGGCTGTGGAGGCCGTGCGTGGGAGAGAGAGAGAGAGAGACAGAGAAAGAGTTTCTGCAACATAAAGAAGGAAAAGGAATGGAGGAAGGAGTTGTGATTTTGGTCCACTCATAATTTTGCCAAATGATCTCATTCGTTAATTTTTCATTTAAAATGATCTGAGCCATTCTAATCAATTATCTCTCTAAAACATTTTCAAAAATCATTTTATTATATTATAATGATATAAAAACAAAATTGAAAAATTATATACAATCACACCTTAGAACTGTGATTAAAATAAATATATATAATCACATTTATTTAAAACATGTGTCAAAAAAAAATATTATCTCACTCAGTAAATTAAGTGATTAAAAAATTATTTTAAATTTTTTAATCACACTTCTAATAAAAGTGAGATATTTTTAATTCTTCTTATGTGATTTTTAATCACATGTTAATTAGAAGGGGTGATTAAAAAATATATATATATAATCACACTTAATTGAAAAGTGACATAAAAATTCAATATTATTACACTCAATCAAATCAAGTATGATTAAAATATCAATCTAATTTTTTTTTATCACACTTATAATAAAAATGAGATCTTTTCAGTTGTCAAAGTGTGTTCTTTAACTGTTTTTGTAGTAGTGTTGGTTCATCTAGTATGAACTCTATTTTTTGTAACAGTAAAATGTTACTATGAATTAGAGTAAGACAGAGTAACTTGTTATTATTTACATCAATTTCGATGATATTTTTTTTATTATTGTTTTTAAAGAATTTCATAGTCAACATAGATTTTGTTTGATAGATTAAAAAATTGACATTTAAATTAAAAGTTATATTATTTTAAATTTTAAAATATTAAATTACTCACAAATTATATTTTGGTGATAGTGTATGTGTTAGATTTTCAAGGAAAACTTTTTATGGTTATTCTTAATACATTAAAATTTTGTTATGAGAAGATTTTGACCAAATCCCTCTTGATTGTAATATCATTAATTAATAAAAAATAAAAAATAGTTGGATCGTTAAGATTAGACGGTTACGTGATTTACTACATGTTATGAAATGATTGGATGGCAATGATTTTTAGAGAAACTAAAATAGGTAACAAAGTGCATGGAAGATAGCATTTGATAATAATAAAATCAATCCTATATTTATTAATTTCGAGTTATTTATTAACAAGTTAATATAAGGTTCTATTAACTTGTTAATTAGCAAATTTAGATTTAAATTTTTGGGTCATGTTGGTAGATTCACAAACTATTTGGACAAGTAAATGGTGAAGTATTACAAAATGGTATCAAAGTTAACTTATGCACCCAACTATATGAGTCACTATTTTAACTCGTCTCACATCAAAAGTTTGTATGGGTAATAATTTTAAGAGAAATTTAGCCAAAATCCCTCTATTGGACCCTTATTTGGTGAAAAAGACAGCCCAATTTATTTTGTTTCATAAATTCCCTAAGGAGAAAACACATAATTGAGCAAGTATAAAATAAAATATCTTCTTTTTTTTTTCTTGGACAATATTGCCATAATAACATGTTACTGTCAAATAAAGTAATGTGTTACTGTGACACAAATTAACATGTTACTATTTGCATCAATTTCAACAGTAATAATTTATTTTTATTTTTAAAGAATTTCATAGTCAACGTGCATCTTATTTGAAAGATCTTGGTGAGAGAATTTTGAAAGTACTAATTTTATTAAAAACTGACATCTACATCAAAAGTTATATTATTTTAAAGTTTAATATTTTGATAATAATGATATGTGTTGGACTTTTCAAGAAAAACTTTTTGTACTTGTTCTTAATGCATTAAAGTTTTATTACGAGGGGGTTTTGACTAAATCCCTCTAATTTTAACAACTTGAATTTAAACTTTTAAATCGTATTAATAGACCCATGTCTTACTTGATTGAGAGGTTCGGATGAAAGAAACAAACTTGGAAAATTCACTAATGGTGCATTATATACCCAACTTCACCTCTACAAACTTTTGATATGGAGCATGTCTCGTTACAAGAAGAGTTGTTGAAAATAAAGAAAGGGATAAAATATAGATTGGAAAAAAGCAAAATGATGTCAAGATCTATTTGTGACAACAACCTTTTCCATATTCTACAATTATGTCTGTGATGATCGGTTTTGCTATACATCTCTTCATTTTCATTTTCATTGGGATTGTTGTGTGTCCGAACATCTCTTCTCAAATTCTCATCCTTGTTTACTTCAGGTTGACTTTTCTTTTGTTTTGAAGGGTGCGCGGCCAAGCCCGGAATGTCCAGGAGCGAACCGGGAAAGTTCTAGGCTATTGGGCCAGGGCCATACGTGCGGAGCTTTGGGCTACACGTGTGGGATGGGGGCCGCAAGTGCGGGGAGAGGCGAGTTGGGAAGGTTGTACACTGCCTAAAAGGCAGTAGCGGATTGAAGGGCGGGGAGGGCTACCGCACGTGCGAGGATGAAGGCCGCACATATGGGGGAGGCGCTCCACACGTGCGGAGATGGGCGCCGCACGTGCGGCAATCTGGGCAGTTCGAGGGCTCTGCTTTTTTTCTCTTTTAGGGCTGAGTGTATCTCATTTCTTTCACATTCCTCTCTCTCTAAAAACAGTTTTACTCCCCTTCCCTCTAGAAAAACTCATCAAACACTAAGACTCTTTGGTTCTTGCAATCCACTGGGTCTAGATCCATCAGCATCTCTCTCAAGCCTTGGAGACCTAAGCTAGAACATCCCTTGTGTAGTGGAGGTCAAAAATTTCTACACTATTTGATCCTAAGGTTTCATCAATCTCTTCATCAAGCTTGAGGTAGGGATTTCTTGAGTTATATATATATATGTTTTGCAAAGGATTGATG
Organism: Camellia japonica; assembly: GCA_030407325.1. Taxonomy (NCBI): domain Eukaryota; kingdom Viridiplantae; phylum Streptophyta; class Magnoliopsida; order Ericales; family Theaceae; genus Camellia; species Camellia japonica. The sequence continues at coordinate 129,558,197 of JAPPVO010000019.1, read as the reverse complement.
AGGATTTTGGGTTTGTTTTGGGTATAATGTGTGGGTTTGATTTTGGCTCATGAGTGTAGGGTGATTCCAAAAAGGGGATTTTAAAATCTTTAATCTTTCTAAGATAATGCCTTGAGGGTTGAAGCCATCTTGGGTAAAGGAATGGTGCCTTCAATAGTATCTCTTTCAAATGTTTAGTGTGTGTGTGTTTTGTAAAGAAGAAAACCTAGAAATTTTGGGGATTTTCTTGAAATTTTGGGGATTTTCTTGAATGAAGGAAGATGAGGGTTTTTGGGTGATTATATTTATATATGTATGTATATACATAAGTTCATAGTTGTGTGTTATGATAAGTAAAGGAAGTGGTGAGTTTCCTTGTTTGGTTACAAATGTGTATATGTGTATATATATATACTGATGATAAGTTTCTCTACTCATGAAAATTGTAGAGATTGGAGATTTGCTTGTCTAAAACTTTACAATAACTTTGAAATGATGAATATAGCGATCCCGGTTTTCCTCCATTGTTTATTGTGTTCCGGACTTAGGTTCTGTAGTTGTTGGTTGTTGTCTATATCTTGTTTCCGTCCTTTAATTCCTTGTAATTGAGTTTTGGGATATGTTAGGCAGGTTTGTAACAGGTTGGTTGAGTGTTGTAACAAATGGGTGTTGTCTAGATTTTTGTTCCTTTGCTCGAACGAGGCTTTTGTCGCTCGAGCGAGCTTTAGGTTTTAGTTCCTTCGCTCGAGCTAGGGCTTCTTTGCTCGAGCGAGCTTTGAGTGCTGTGTCTCTTCGCTCGAGCGAGCACTCTTGCGCTCGAGCGTGCATCTGCGTCTCTTTTTGACCTGAAGGTTATGTTTCTTCGCTCGAGCGAGCGAGGAGCTCTATGTTTTGTGTTTCTTCGCTCGAGCGAGGAGTCCTACGCTCGAGCGTGCTTCTGGGTTGCAGACCTGAAGCTTTGCATTGTTCGCTCGAGCAACGCTTCTTGTGCTCGAGCGAGGTTCTTTTGTGTCTGGTCGCTCGAGCGACCACTTCTTCGCCCGAGCAAGCCCTGTATATATCAGTTCGCAGCAGCGGTCTTCCCCTTCACTTTTTGATCTTCTTTTCATCTCAAACCCTAAATCCGTCACTCTCTCTCTCTACAGACTTCTTCTCTCTAAAAATACACTTGATCTAGAGGGTTTCTACCCTACTTCCTTTGTAAAAAGGGTAGAGCATTGCTTGGGCTACACTTTGATCTGAAAAAGTTGGACTTTGGAGCATCTTGAGTTTTCTTCATCATCTCCTTTGAGTCTCTTCATTTGAGGTAGGGATAAACTACTCGTCTTTATGAGTTTTAACCTAAATTTTAGTCATTTTGTATAAATGGTGAAATATAGAAATTTTGGAAAGTTAGGGTTTGAATTTGAAATTATAGAAAGGGGGTTTTCAATTGTTGAGCTCCATGTATATGTGAGACCTTGGAAAAATGGGGTTATTGGTGTAAAATTGAGGAAATTGAGCCTTAAGGCTAAAGTTGAGAAAATGGGGAAAATGCCCTAATTTAATGTGATTGATTAATTTGTATAATTAATTTGGAAAAATATGGAAATATGAAAATGAGTTGAAAATCATGAAATTGGGAAATTATGAGATTGAATGGTGTAGTTGGATTGATTAATCACTCACCTATGAAAATGTTGATAATTTATCTGTTTGATAAATTTATTATCTGTTTAGAAATAATTGTTTTGGACTAACGATGGAGGATAGTCTTGATTGTTGTAGACACTGCATGATGATTAGGTAAACTGAAACTAATCACCTGGAATATGTCATTGAATATGACAGTTGGAATAACACATTGAATATGTGCATTAAATGATCATTGTATATGATAGAGTGTTTAAATGCATTGCATATGTATCTTTGTTTGGGAGGAGATAGGGGATGTACTCCATGGTTTGGGAGAAGATAGGGGATAGACTCCATTGATAATTAAGTTGGCCGGAGTGTCCAGGGTGAAAGTCCCGAAACCTTATATACATCTAAATGATGTCGATGAATTAAAGCGTAGTCTCTATGAGTTGTAGTCTCATTTGAAATTGTTGACAATAGAAGTGTTGATAATATGAGTTGTACTCTCATTTGAATTGTTTGGATAAATAATGTACGATGTTGTTGATTTGATTGAGATAAAGAAATGGAATGAATTGAAAACACGGTTGTAAATGTAAGTGGATGCATGGAAATCTATGTTGATTGATTATGGAAAGGGGTTGAGATAGTTTCGAACTGTTAAACATTTATCGAATGCTAATGTTTTAGTTATTTCTCATATTATGTTTAGCGTATCTCTACTAGCTTTGGCTCATCCTATATGGGACATCATTTTCAAGTTCAGGTAATATGCCGCCTCCAAGGAGCTAGCATGGATAGTTTAGAGGCTGCAGGCTTCCTTTGTTGTTACTTTTCTGTATTACATGTTTTTATTTCCAAGTTGAGGGCTTAAATTGTAACTGGGCTTCTGACCCTCTTTTGTTGTAACCAAGTGTTGACTTGGAAAGTTGTAAGCCCGTAGGGTATTTACTTTTGTTGTCAACATGTAATACTTTTTGTAATGAACACTCTGATAAATGAAAATATGTTTATTTACCCTATGTCTATGGATGTCATGAATGATTGGTTTATGTATTTATTTTGAGGGCGTTACAATGAAAATGATGGAAGTGCATGAATTGGGAACATGTTATTATGTTATGGATAAATGGTAGTAAGTTTTTGAACTATTGGTGGAATTGGCATTGAAAGGAGAAAAAGGAAGTTTTTGATCATCATACAATGCTTGTTGAAATTATGTTGAAAGTGGAGAAATATGACATAATATAGATAATTATTGTATTGGCATTTCTTAAAAACCTTTCATGTCATGAACATTGGAATGAGAATTGGAACTTTCATTAAGAACGTATTATTGTGAATGAAATCATGGAAACGTTAGGCGGTAAATACGTTGGTAAGTCCAGTTAGGAGGTGTAGATGAAATTGATAAGTTGGCCTGAGTGTCTGGGGTGAAAGATCGAAAACACGCGCGGAGGAGGTACCACTTCCCTTCCGGTTAGCAACCGGTAAAGCGGGGCTATTGGTAGTGCTTGTTGAGCTTACTTGCAGACACCAACCTAGGGATTACTTGAGTCATATTTACCGCCCCTATTGATTAGAAACTGGAAGTTTTGGAAATGGTTAAGATTGTAAACTGATATTAAAATTTTTAAGAAGTGCATGAAATGAAATTTACTCTAAAATGGCATTGCATGGCATTTGCATTTGCATTTAACGTTGGAAGTTTGCATAACTATATATACTTTAGACTAGATGGAAGGGCATTTGCATTTGCATTTAACATTGGAAGTTTGCATAACTGTATATACTTTAAACTAGATGCTTCACAAGCTATAAATTCATGTGTTTTTCATACTAGTGAATGTATATCCGCATGTGAAACTCTTGTATTAGCTCGTTCAATTATCATGTAAAGATGGAAGGGTTATTATCATTATTTAGTAAATGTTAGTTGATGTGGTTGGATTATATTGGTTTATTTTCAAGGCATTACAATGTCGGTGATTTTTTTGTCAAAAAAACAAAAAACAAAAAACCCCCTTAATTATTTGATGGTGACATATATTAAAAAAGTGTTTTTTTTTTTAAATCTTTTTCTCTTATTTGAGTCACATTATCTCTTTATTTTTCTACATATTTTTTTTATGAAAAATTAAAAAATATATTTATTTAGTACTTTTCAAACAACCTTTAAGATTTCAACGGTTAGTAAGAAATTATAAATGAATTTATTGGCATGCCTTTGTCTTTTAAAAACTCAACTATGTAGTCTCACTATTGCAATATGGGAATTTTTTTATTTTTTTTTTAATTAGTAAGTTATATTGCTACAATAATATAATATGAGATTTTCATTAATTGATAATATTATTGCCTAATATTATCTTATATTCAACATTTACTTGTATTAACCAATCGGGTTAACTTGTTGGCTAAAATCCTTAGAGCAATTCCACTCAAACCTTCAATCTTAGTGATGTTAATTTTTTAAAAAGATTTAGGTGCCAAATTGACATATGTCAATTTAAAATGGAATCTCTCTACCTAATATGTCATCTATTATTCTATTTGTCACGACCCCAACCCGCCCCTAGTAGGATGGTGCCGTGATGGCCAGTAATCCGTAATTACCGAAGGCCAACTTACAAAGATCACACACAATCAGAGTATGATATACATATGGGGCTCACAAATGCGGAAGCAATAAATTCAAAATACAAGTGGTCCATAAGAGCCGTGCATAAATCAAGTGGAATGACACCACAGATACATAGCTTTACAATTAGTCCGAAATAACAAAAATACAAGTTACATCTTGATCAAAAGGCTTCTCGAGCCGACATATACAAAATACAAGTCAAGAAGCATGATTTTCAAGACTGGCCGACGTAGTTACAACGTTGCCGACATGAATACAAAACAAAGCCGACATAAATACGAGTCAAGCCGACATGACAAGAATCCAAAACAAGCTTTGCAAAACACATCTAGGCGTCGCCGCCGTCCTGCTCATCACCTACATATATATAGAGAGGGTGAGCTTGGATACTCAGTGAATGGTACAAATAATAAAGGTTTTGCATGAATATAGCCGAAGTCCTTTCAAAACAAAGCATGTCAAAACCATACGAATATTAGCCGAGATTCTTTTCAAAGCAAAGCACATCAAAACCTTATCAAATCAAGAGATGAACCGTATTCATCTATCAAATCTTACAAGTCTCAAGGGATGCTTACTGGCATCGGCAAAACACAAATCCATCTTTCCGAACAAACAAGTCCACGCGGTAAACCGTCAGTGGCAAGATAAGGACTGTACGATCCGTAATCGCTTAGTCCGAGGTACTGCGAAAGTTTATAGTCCTCCAGCACAAGGGACTTGTGTTACTTAAGCCCGTAGCTCTTTTTAACACGATGGTCTTGTGTTACTTAGGCCCGTAGCCCGATTTAACACTATAATCTTTCCAAGAAAAGGACCGTATCCTTTTATACTTAGTACTGCGAAAGTTTAGAGTCCTCCAGCACAAGGGACTTTTACACTAGTACTGCGAAAGTTTAGAGTCCTCCAGCACAAGGGACTTTCCGAGATGACATCAAAACAAAGCTTATACTTGATACATCAAAATGGAGCTAATCATTCATGCTTAACAAATACTTTCATCAAAACAAAGCAAAGCAAGATTTATCAAAACGGTATAACATAGCTTTATTAGAAATACCACTCTCCTAGTTCTTCTCAGGTGTAGGCTCAAGGCAAAGATCAAGATCCTACAATCACATGGTAAATACATTCTCAAAACAAACTTTACATGCATGCAATGATCTCGGCACTCTCGCCAGATCCAAATCAAGACAAAGCAAAACATGCTGGGGTTTAGACGCTGTCTTTTCGTCTCAAGAAATCATTCTGGGTACCAACCAGGCCTTTGCCGAGGTGTGGTCCGAAGGCCACATTCAAAAGCGAAATCGGAAAACCTGGGTTTCCCTTTGAAGAACACGAGGAACAAGATCATCAAGAACATGCATGCTAAAAACATAACTCATTTTATTCCAAAAACTGAGATTTCGTGCCATGAGTTCAAAAACATGGACCTGGGTACCCATTCAAGAAGATCATGCAAGAACAAACACAAAAACATGGTTCTTGTTCCAAACTTTCGGACTAAAACGAGACTTTTCCTCAAAACTCAAGAACACCATTTTCCTTTCAAGAACCAATTTCAAACCAATGCATGACATGCAAAACGAAATCGATCATGCAATGCAGCTCGACAGCCAATAAGATCAACCAGAGCAAAGCAAGAATCTAACCTCAAAACTCAAATCCAACGGTTCGATCTTCGAAGATCAAGCTCGGAACTCTACTCCTCTCCCTAAAACTCTTCCTTCTTCCTCTAGAGCTTCTCTCTCTAAAGACCAAGATTGAGACAAAATGATTTGGTTCTAGGTCTGCCGGCTGTCTTAACACACAGCTCGGCCACGTGGCACTGTCGGGTTGGTTCAGCTCAAAAGGTGACTGATTGATAAGACAAGTCTCTGACAAAGTGTACTCAACAAGCTAACTGGCAAGACACACGGCAAGCAAAGACATCGGCTAAAGTCGAAGCTCGGCAAAGGTAACAAAGACATCGGCTAGGGAGGATGACACTTGACTAAGCTGTGCTACACCTTGGCCTGGGTGTGCCACACCTCGGTCTGGGTCATACCTGCCCAAGGACAAAGGTCACAAGTACAAAACATCTCGGCCTAGATGATACACTCCTCGGCCTTGGTTCCGAACCTCGGCCCAGATAGTGACATCTCGGCAAACATGCCCGGGGGTGAAGACGAAGGTCCACCAAGTGGTTCCAAAATAAATTCTAAGTACAAGGGTTCAAAGGTGCACTAATGCTCAAGACAACCTCGGCTACACACCAAGCAAAGTACAAAATCGAGCAAGCAATACTTCAAACAAAACAAGACAAAACAAGACTTCCAAAATATCATAACAAGGCAAGATCTTACATGAATGTATGCAAGTATGACTAAGTCAAAATGAGGGTTGTTACATCCTACCCCCCTTAAAGAAGTTTGGTCCCCAAACTTAAGGTACCTTGTTCCAAGAATAACTCTGGATGTCGAGTTCTCATTTCTTCTTCCATTTCCCATGTGGCATCCTTGCCGTAATGCTCTTTCCATTCGACCTTTACCATTGGTATCGACTTGTTTCTCAGCTGCTTGACTTGTCTATCGATAATACACATTGGCTTCTCATCATAGCCTAAATTCTCATTAACTTCAATCCCAGAATGGTCAATCACATGCAATGGATCCCGAATATACTTTCTCAACATCGAAACATGAAACACATTATGGACTTGGCTTAATTCTGGTGGCAAAGCAAGTCTGTAGGCGACAGTGTTAACCTTGTCAAGAATTTCAAATGGCCCAATATAACGAGGTGCTAACTTACCTTTCTTTCCCAAATCTGGAAACTCCTTTCATTGGTGAAACTTTCAGGAATACATGATCCCCAACTTCGAATTCTAACTCATTCATTCTCTGGTCGGCGTAGCTCTTTTGTCGGCTCTGGGCAGTCTTAATCCTCTGTTGAATAAGTTTAATCTTCTCTGTTGTTACTTGAATCAATTCGGGACCAAGCAGAGCTCTGTCTCCAACTTCGGTCCAACATATCGGCGACCTACACTTTCTTCCGTACAAAGCCTCATACGGCGCCATGCCAATGCTAGCTTGATAGCTGTTGTTGTAAGCAAATTCCACTAAGGGTAAATGCACTCCCCAACTTCCTTGGAAGTCCAAAACACATAGCCTAAGCATATCTTCAAGTGTCTGAATAGTCCTCTCTGTTTGCCCATCAGTCTGGGGATGAAAAGCTGTACTAAATTTCAGTTCGGCTCCAAAAGCCCTCTGTAGACTCTGCTAAAATCTGGAAACAAACTTCGGATCTCGATCTGACACAATTGACATCGGCACTCCATGAAGTCTAATGATCTCGTTCACATACAATGAGGCAAGTTGATCGGCGTTGAAAGTAGTCTTAACAGGTAAGAAGTGTGCTGACTTAGTCAATCTGTCAACAACAACCCAAATCGAATCCATACCTTTCTGTGTCTTCGGCAAACCAATCACAAAATCCATGGAGATGTGTTCCCATTTCCACTCCGGAATCGGCAAAGGTTGAAGAAGTCCTGCTGGCTCTTTGATGCTCTGCTTTCACTTGTTGACAATGCAAACACTGAGACACGAATTCTGCTATTTCTCCTTTCATATTCGGCCACCAAAATGTCTGCTTCACGTCTTGATACATCTTAGTGTTCCCTGGATGAATGGCAAACTTAGAACTGTGAGCTTCCTGTAAAATTTTCTTCTTCAACTCTGGGATGTCGGCCACACATAACCTTCCTTCAAACTTGAGCACTTGGTTTTCAATGGTGTACCCTGGTCTCGGCTTAGTAATTATCTCATCGGCTACCTTCTTGAAGAATTCATCCTCCATCTGTCTTGCCTTTACTTCCTCAACAATAGTCGGTTCTGCTGAAATCACGGTTAGACATGCCAAACTTCCAGTTACCTTTCTGCTCAAGGCGTCGGCCACGGTGTTAGCTTTACCCGGGTGATATTGAATTTGCATGTCGTAGTCTTTCAACAACTCAAGCCATCTTCTCTGCCTCAAATTCAATTCTTTCTGAGTGAATAGGTATTTCAAACTCTTATGATCTGTAAAAACCTGACAAGAAGCTCCATACAAGTAGTGACGCCAAATCTTCAAAGCAAATACTACGGCTGCTAGTTCTAAGTCATGGGTAGGATAGTTCTTTTCATGTGGCTTCAACTGACGAGATGCATATGCTATGACTTTGCCCTTTTGCATTAGTACACAACCCAAACCCTTATGCGATGCATCACTATAGATGTGAAACTCTTCATTACCTGATGGAAGTACAAGAACTGGTGCTGTGACTAACCTCGTCTTCAACTCCTGGAAAGCTGATTCCCGATCTTCGGTCCATTCAAACGGTGTTCCCTTCTTAGTTAATTACGTCAACGGAATTGCAGTCCTGGAGAAATCCTTCACAAACTTCCTGTAATAACCTGCCAAACCCAGAAAACTTCGAACTTTGGACACGTTAGTCGGCCTCGGCCAATTCACAACAGCTTCAATTTTACTAGGATCAACTGAAATACCCTCTTCGTTAATCACATGACCCAAGAATGAAATAGTAGAAAGCCAAAACTCACACTTGTTAAATTTAGCATACAATTTCCGGTCTCTCAAAATCTGTAAGGCAAGTCTCAAATGACTATCATGCTCGGCTTTACTCTTTGAATAGATCAATATATCGTCAATGAAGACAACTACAAACTCGTCCAAATAGGGTTTGAAAACTCTGTTCATTAAATCCATGAATGCAGCAGGGGCATTGGTCACTCCAAAAGGCATCACTAAAAATTCATAGTGGCCATATCTTGTCCGGAAGGCGGTCTTCTCAACATCCTCGGCTTTAACCTTAAGCTGATGATAACCCGACCTGAGGTCAATTTTGGAAAAGACTCGTGCTCCTTGTAACTGATCAAACAAATCGTCTATCCTAGGTAATGGGTACTTGTTTTTAATGGTGACCTTATTGAGCTCTCTATAATCAATGCAAAGACGGAGTGTGCCATCCTTTTTCTTAACAAATAAAACAGGTGCTCCCCATGGTGAAGTGCTCGACCTAATGAATCCCTTATCCAACAATTCTTGTAGTTGCAGTTTCAGTTCCCTAAGTTCAGCTGGAGCCATTCTATAGGGTGTTTTGGAGATCGGTTGTGTTCCCGACATGACATCAACAGTAAACTCTATTCCTCTATCAATTAAGTTGCCAGGCAAATCATTTGGAAAGACGTCGGCGAATTCATTGACAACTGGAATGTCGGCTAAACTAGTATTTTCCTTCTGATCGTTCAGTATGCTACACAAAAATCCTTGACATCCCTTCCGAATTAACTTATAGGCTCTAACAGACGAAATCAAATAAGGTGGGGGCACTACCCCTTTACCCTGGAATGTAACCTCGGCTAGGTTTGGGGGTTTCAGTGTGACACTCTTCGAAACACAATTAATAGATGCATGATTTGCGACTAACCAATCCATTCCCAGTATAACATCAAAGTGAGTTATGTCCAAGGGCATCAAATCTACTAACAATTCGATATTCTCAATCTTAACAATGCATGTTCTATAAACGGATGCAACAGTCATGGATCTCCCAGATGGAGTAGACACAGTTAATATATAATCAAGGGGTTCAAGTTCTCTATTAATCTTCGCGGCAAACTTAGCAGATACGAATGAATGCGTAGAGCCCGAATCAATCAATACATATGCATCATGAGAGCAAATTGGAAGTATACCTGACACTACTGTCTCAGCATTCTGTGTGTCCCCTGGTACCAATGCAAAAACTCTGCCCTGCCTCATCTGCCCTTTTCCAACGTTGCCCTTCTGAACGGAACCCGAGGCGTCCCCATCCTTCTTATCATCGGCGGTCTTTGCCTTAGGACAATCTCTCACATAGTGTCCCATTTCACCACATTCATAACAAGCTCCAGACGCCCGACGACAAACTCCGAAATGCGACTTCCCACAACTCGAACACGTCGGCTTCGCACCACTCTCCTGTCTTAGGTAACCCGAGCTGCCGACATTCGCTTTCTTCTTGGTGGTAAACTGTGTTCGGCGATTGTCAAAATTCTGCCTTTTCCTCTGATTCTCTCCTGAATTCTGGTATCTGTTCAAGTTAGCCTCAGCCAGGATGGCTTTATCCAATATTCCGGCGTACGTTGGCATATTGTGCAAGTTAACCCGGTCTTGTATCGGTCCACTGAGCCCACTCTCAAACTTCCTAGCCTTCATGTACTCGTCATTGACCATGTGAGGTGCATACCTCGCCAACTTTGTAAAACCGTGGTCGTATTCCGCCACTGTCTTGCTGTCTTGCGTCAAGGTCTGAAATTCTGTAGCCTTGCGGTTTCGGACACTAAGGGGAAAATGTTTGTTGTAGAACAACTCCAAGAATCGGGTCCAGGTCAAGTCCGGCTTACTCTCTCGAATCATCATCCACCATCTGCGAGCGTCGTCATCCAGTGTGAATGTTGCCAGTGCTACTTTCTGAGCATCGGTACTGGGGAAGATCTCAAACAATTTTTCCATTTCTAGAACCCACGCTTCGGCTTTCATCGGCTCTATGCCCCCTTGGAATCTCGGTGGCTTCATTTTCTTGAACTCCCTGATCAAAGCTATCGTGCCATCCCCATATAAGGCTGGCTGCGGTGGAACTTGCGGCACTGGGGGAGGTGGAGGCGGAACTACATTTCGGCCGTTGGTCTGCTCGGCCTGAGTCGATGTAGCACTAGTGTACTGCTGTCTTGTTTGCCTCAATTCGCGGGCCAAACCTTCAACTACCCTTTCCAGTCTGTCCATCCTGTCTTCGGGCTGATCTCTGCCAATTGGAGGTCTACCTCTCCTCATGATGCTATGAGTATGCAAAGTGTGAATTTTAACAAAGTAAGCAAATAACCACGTAGGCAAGTAACAAACAAGCATACCAAGTTGATGCGCACATTGTTCAAATAGCAAGCAATATGATGCAATCTTAACATCCTTCTAAGGGAAATCCTATGCTCTTTAGGACTCGAAGTGTGTGAACAATGTACTACGTGGAACTTGTGCTCTGATACCATTCTGTCACGACCCCAACCCGCCCCTAGTAGGATGGTGCCGTGATGGCCAGTAATCCGTAATTACCGAAGGCCAACTTACAAAGATCACACACAATCAGAGTATGATATACATATGGGGCTCACAAATGCGGAAGCAATAAATTCAAAATACAAGTGGTCCATAAGAGCCGTGCATAAATCAAGTGGAATGACACCCACGACATAGCTTTACAATTAGTCCGAAATAACAAAAATACAAGTTACATCTTGATCAAAAGGCTTCTCGAGCCGACATATACAAAATACAAGTCAAGAAGCATGATTTTCAAGACTGGCCGACGTAATTACAACGTTGCCGACATGAATACAAAACAAAGCCGACATAAATACGAGTCAAGCCGACATGACAAGAATCCAAAACAAGCTTTGCAAAACACATCTAGGCGTCGCCGCCGTCCTGCTCATCACCTACATATATATAGAGAGGGTGAGCTTGGATACTCAGTGATGGTACAAATAATAAAGGTTTTGCATGAATATAGCCGAAGTCCTTTCAAAACAAAGCATGTCAAAACCATACGAATATTAGCCGAGATTCTTTCAAAGCAAAGCACATCAAAACCTTATCAAATCAAGAGATGAACCGTATTCATCTATCAAATCTTACAAGTCTCAAGGGATGCTTACTGGCATCGGCAAAACACAAATCCATCTTTCCGAACAAACAAGTCCACGCGGTAAACCGTCAGTGGCAAGATAAGGACTGTACGATCCGTAATCGCTTAGTCCGAGGTACTGCGAAAGTTTATAGTCCTCCAGCACAAGGGACTTGTGTTACTTAAGCCCGTAGCTCTTTTTAACACGATGGTCTTGTGTTACTTAGGCCCGTAGCCCGTTTTAACACTATAATCTTTCCAAGAAAAGGACCGTATCCTTTTATACTTAGTACTGCGAAAGTTTAGAGTCCTCCAGCACAAGGGACTTTTACACTTAGTACTGCGAAAGTTTAGAGTCCTCCAGCACAAGGGACTTTCCGAGATGACATCAAAACAAAGCTTACACTTGATTCATCAAAATAGAGCTAAACATTCATGCTTAACAAATACTTTCATCAAAACAAAGCAAAGCAAGATTTATCAAAACGGTATAGCATAGCTTTATTAGAAATACCACTCACCTAGTTCTTCTCAGATGTAGGCTCAAGGCAAAGATCAAGATCCTACAATCACATGGTAAATACATTCTCAAAACAAACTTTTCATGCATGCAATGATCTCGGCACTCTCGCCAGATCCAAATCAAGACAAAGCAAAACATGCTGGGGTTTAGACGCTGTCTTTTCGTCTCAAGAAATCATTCTGGGTACCAACCAGGCCTTTGCCGAGGTGTGGTCCGAAGGCCACATTCAAAAGCAAAATCGGAAAAACCTGGGTTTCCCTTTGAAGAACACGAGGAACAAGATCATCCAGAACATGCATGCAAAAATCATAACTCATTTCATTCCAAAAACTGAGATTTCGTGCCATGAGTTCAAAAACATGGACCTGGGTACCCATTCAAGAAGATCATGCAAGAACAAACACAAAAACATGGTTCTTGTTCCAAACTTTCAGATTAAAACGAGACTTTTCTTCAAAAACTCAAGAACACCATTTTCCTTTCAAGAACCAACTTCAAACCAATGCATGACATGCAAAACGAAATCGATCATGCAATGCAGCTCGACAGCCAATAAGATTAACTAGAGTAGAGCAAGAATCTAACCTCAAAACTCAAATCCAACGGTTCGATCTTCGAAGATCAAGCTCGGAACTCTGCTCCTCTCTCTAAAACTCTTCCTTCTTCCTCTAGAGCTTCTCTCTCTAAAGACAAAGATTTGAGACAAAATGATTTGTCTCTAGGTCTGCCGGCTGTCTTAACACACAGCTCGGACACGTGGCGCTACCGGGTTGGTTCAGCTCAAAAAGGTGACTGATTGATAAGACAAGTCTCTGACAAAGCGTATACAACAAGCTAACTGGCAAGACACATCGGCAAGTAATGACATCGGCTAAAGACGAAGTTCGGCAATAGGGTATCAAACACATCGGCTAGGGAGGACGACACTTGACTAAGCTGTGCTACACCTTGGCCTGGGTGTGCCACACCTCGGTTTGGGTCATACCTGCCCAAGGACAAAGGTCACAAGTACAAAACATCTCGGCCTAGATGATACACTCCTCGGCCCAGATAGTGACATCTCGGCAAACATGCCCGGGGGTGAAGACGAAGGTCTACCAAGGGGTTCCAAAATAAATCTAAGTACAAAGGTTCAAAGGTGCACTAATGCTCAAGATAACCTCGGCTACACACCAAACAGAGTACAAAATTGAGCAAGCAATACTTCAAACAAAACAAGACAAAACAAGACTTCCAAAATATCATAACAAAGCAAGATCATACATGAATGTATGCAAGTATGACTAAGTCAAAATGAGGGTTGTTACAGATGACTTCTTCAGTCAAAAGAAAAAGAAAAACAGAGCATCACATATACTTAAACAAACAATAAACAAACCGAACATAACTTAAAACAAAACCATGACTTCTTCAGCCAAAAGAAAAAAATAGAGCATCATATATACAAACAGAGCATGAGAGAACAAACCTTCAACGAAGAAGCTTGAAATCGGTGATGGGTTTAGGTTCGATTTGATGCTTCTCCCTGCAACACTTCACAAGATCGATGCCCCTGGGAGATGGATTTGGGTTTGATTGAGGAGTTGGGTTTGGTCCGATTGAGGGTTTTTCTTTAGAGGTTGTAACACATTTATGGTGTCCGTGAGTCTGTGTGTGTATTATTGCTTGAAGAAGACAAAAAATTTGAAGTGAAATGGTTGAGTCCGTGAGTTTGTTCCTTCCTTTTCTGCTTTTGCTTTTATTTTTGCAGGTACTTTGGTCCATTATTTTTTGTTTTGCAGGTGCTTTGCTCATTATTTTTTGCTTTTCCAGGTGCTTTGTTTTGCTTTTCTCAATTATTTTTGCAGGTGAATTTCAGCCGTATCGGACTGTATCGGAAACAAATCGTTTACGTATTGGATTCGGGCCAATACGTGTCGGGAATCGGCCGATACGAACATGAAATTCATTCTCGCCGGTATACCGGTGAGTATCCGACTTGGCCCTCCCATTTTCTGGTACGAACCGGCCGGTACGGGACGTACCGGCCGATATGTAGAACCTTGTACGTAGCCCACTTTGATCGAAACACTTTTTTTGTGCGTAACACTAATATACACACCCAAACAGATTGACACAAATCCAACATAATTACTTCTTTTTTTTTTTTGGATTCATGGAAAACGGCGGCAGCAAGGTTTTTTTCGTTTTTTTTTTTTTTTTTGTTTTTTTTGTTTTTGTTTTTTTGTTTTTTGTTTATTTTTTTACTTTATAATTTACCAACTTATGATTCATCATATTAGAATCACACAAGACAGATTTGGAATCACACTACAACTTTAGTATCTTCTCTTCATTATTTACAGGTAATTTTATTTATGATTTTTTATTTTTAAATAAAAATTATGAGTATCAATTTATAGTTTGTTAAGTTTTGATTTGTAAAATTTTTCTATTTGTTATTATTTATGTTAAAATAAGAGATTTTGATATGCTAAAATTATGAATCTTAATTAGTGGTGATTTATATTAAAAGTAGGGATTTTGGTTTGTTGTTGTTTGTGCTGAAATTAGGGATTTGATTTGTGCTACAATTAAAAATATTAATTTGTAGTATTTGTTATTTAAATTAGGGACTTTCATTTGTTATAATATTCGTATATTAGAAATTTTGTTTGTTGTGATTTGTGCTAAATTTAATTTTTTTGATTTGTATTAAAATTGGAGATTTTGATTTGTGGGGGTTGGTGATTTTGATTATAAATTTTTATTTTTTAAAACAGTCATGGAGAAATATTTCAAAAGAAAATCAAAGTTGGAAAATCAAAGTTGGAGAAATATTTCAAAAGAAAATCAAAGGCGGCCCTATATTAAATTCCTGCCTCCGCCATTGTTTGTAGCATATATAGCATGTGGGTGTAGAACACTTCTTTTATCATGTATGCTACAAATTATGCATGCATGGCCTTTGGAAAGTTGGTTACGGTGGCAGTACAATTTTCAGAGAAAATTAAATAGTTAAAATGTGAACTGTCCCTCGTGGTTCTGAAAATTATATCATACCCTTTCAAGTTTCTAATTGCATGATAAAGTATCATTTTATTAATAAATTATCAAGTCAATTAACAGCTTTTCATGTTATTAGAAATATATTTCAATTAACAATTTAAGTAATTTTATTATTGCATACAAGAATAGTCAAATTTTTTTTTTTTTGAATCTGTTAAATAAAAAAAATAATAATGAGATATTTTTAATTTCTAAAATTACAAGGCCAATTTGTATATATTTCTAATCCAAGTTATATTAAATACAAATAAAATCATAACTTGCATTGTTTGGTTGCAATTTGCAAGAAAACAAGTTCTTGGTTATGTTTTTCTTTCTTGTATTCTTAAAAAAGGTAAAATTGTAGTTTTCACTTTTTTGTTAACTTGGCATCTGGCTAATGAATGATCCATCATATCGTCTACTAGCGGGAGTGTCCGTTTAAAGTGCATATGGACTGACTTTGTTTGCAACTAAGCAATTTTGAACTTGAAACCTTGAAGCGAGTAATTTCCTAAGGCTTAAGCCTTGACACAAACCCTTAAAATTAAATATTATTTTGATTAAAGTTGAGGTTAAAGTTGTTTTCACCTCTTTAATTTGACTTAAATATTATTTTCGTTCATATTGTTTCAAATTAAATAGTTTGATCCCTATACTTTAAAATTTAGTTTTAATTTGGTCATTTGTTCAACGTTTTTTTTTTCTTTTCTTTTCTTTTCTTTTCTTTTTTTTTTTAAGATTGGGAAGAAAATCTTCATTGCAAAATCGATAAAAAAAATGGGATCAATCTCGTACAGTGGTAGTAAAAGATCTTATAAAGAGATAACAAACTTCCATAGGAGGAAGAATCCTACCCTCCATAGAGAAGGAGAAAAAACCCTTACAAAGGAGGGACACAATCTCCACAAATGGAGGATTATTACAACAAATAATAAAAAAATAAAAAAGCAAATAGAAAACAATCAGATCCAAGTTGCCAAATGCATCCAAAGCTCTATTACACCGCAACCTTATATACTTGAAATCTAAAGACCCCATCTCCGCTGGTCAAGATGGAACATTTTGGTTAAGGTGGTCACCTAGCGTGAAACGAATGCGTTAAACAGTGTCAATCTTCAGATTGCGAGAAGATTTGAAACCATATCTTAAAGTTTTGGGTGCGAGGGTGAAAAGTTTTGGATGCGAAGGTGAAAGTTTAGGCATAAGCTAAACATCAGATCTAGAAGATTAGAAAGACGGAGAGGCGACACCAACACCGGTGGCCAGATGCAGATCAGAAGAAGATGAGACAGATCTAGTGAGGGTGGATCCAGGGAGGCAAAAAGGTGGCGGTGTGGTGGTGGCGTTGAAAAGGGTTGGAAGGACAAGCTTCCAATATTATCAAGTAAAAAGACATGGAAAATGATAAAAGGGGGATGGAAAGTGGAGAGATGAGGCTGACAGCCAAGTTAAAATTAATAAATTTGTAACACTTTTTAATCTCCTAAGGTGTACATATAAGTCCCATCTAAGAAGAAGAAAAAAAAAACCGTGTACATATAAGAAAAATTAATGAAAATTTGACTAAAAAGAACAAATTGAAACTTGACTCAAACTCTAAAGATCAAATTGTTTAAATTAAAATAAGAGACTTACTGTCCTATTGACTAGACTTATTTATTTATAAATTCTCCTATCCGGTTTTTTACATATCAACATAACGTTGAGACAAGATAATTATTCTAGAATTTACTGGTACCTTAGTGTACATGATTTATAGGTATTTAAATTTATCACGTGGGACTGGCCCGTAATTTACATTTAAAATAGTAGGAAACCAAATTGAAATTTGAATCAAACTATAATGGTGAAAATTATAATTTATTCTTTTAAAAATAAACAATTAAAAGTTTAAAAACATTCATTATTTTTATTTTTATGCAAATACAAATTTTGAAAATTCAAAAACAACATTTTAGGGGTCGTTTGTTAACGATTTTATTTCTTGTTTTCGATTTTCATTTTTATTTTTTTCTAACTGAAAACAAAAACTTATTTTGTATATTGTTTTTGTTTTCAAAAAATAAAATTTTTAAAAACACACAAAAAAAGTGTTTTTTTTCCCCACTTGTTTTTAAAATAAATTTTCTCTTTCTCCTCTCACCCACCAACTTTGGTCACCATCCACTGCTGTAACACCCTCAAAATAATCCCATTATATATAAATCATTGACATGCAATATTCAAAGAAAACAATTCATTAATTCATTCATCAGAGTATTACTAAATAAAGACAGTACATGTAACATCAAAATAAATGCCCTACGGGCTTACATCTTGCCAAGCCAACACTTGGACACAAAATTATGAGTTCTAACTCAAATACAAATAAAGCCCTAGGCTTGAATGTTTACATGTAAGTCAAATAAAAACAAATAACTTAAAACAAGGCTTCAAAATCCGGTTCCTTCCAAGCTAAGTCCTTGGAGGTAGCGAATCACCTGGACCTGAAAATGATGTTCCCTTAAAGGGTGAGCCACAGCCCAGTAGAAATATACTAAACCAATTATAAGCATTGAATAAAGCAATAGCATTCAATAGATGGTTAATCATGATAATCAATTATATCAATAAACAGTCTTAAGACCCTAATGTCTATGACACTTATCAATTTCCATTATCATCAATATGGCTCAGAACCTGGCCAAACTTACAACTGTGAACTGTGAACTGTATAGCATATTCACATTACTTCCAATATCAACAACACAAATGAGACTCAGACTCATATCAAAACACTTCATACTTCCAGATTGATACACATTTTAGTGCTGTATCAATAAAACACTTCAACATAAATAAGCACACATAAAAGTGATGCTAATGGAGTCCATCCCCTATCTCCTCCCAAACAAAATTCGGTTTAGAGGTCCATTGTCACGCCCTCAAAAATAAACCCATAATACATAATATTAACATGCGGAATTATAAGGAAATAAAGTATCTTATTCCATTCATCAGAGTACCATGAAATAAAAACATCATAATAAATGCCCTATGGGCTTACATCTTGCCAAGCCAACACTTGGACACAATTCCATGAGTTCTAACTCAAAAACAAATAAAGCCCTAGGCTTGAAAGTTTACAAATTGTTCAAATAAAACAAATAAAATAAGCAAGTCTTCGAGTCCAAATCCTCACAAGCTAAGTCCTTGGAGGTAGTGAACCACCTGAACCTGAAAATGAAGTTCCCATATAGGATGAGCCACAGCCCAGTAGAAAAATACTAAACCAAGCATAAGGATTAACTAAAGCATTAGCATTCGATACATGGTTAACACAAAATAATCAATTTCCAGTTTTATGACACGAATGTCTACATTGTCTATGACATATTGTCTATGACACCTCTCCCTTTCCAATATTTATTCAACTTTCCAATTATATCATTATGGCTCAGAACCTGGCCAACTATAATAGTGATCCAGATGTCACAAAAATAAATGAGACTAAAGCTCAAACCACAACACTTCCATACTTCCAACTGATACACATTATAATGATGTATCATATCAACAACAAATAGAAATATTTCTATTATAATTAAGCACACACATAAGTGATGCTACTGGAGTCCATCCCCTATCTCCTCCCAAACAATAAAACACTTCAATATAAATAAGCACACATAAAAGTGATGCTAATGGAGTCCATCCCCTATCTCCTCCCAAACAAAATCCGGTTTAGAGGTACATCCCCTATCTTCCCCTAAACCGTGGAGTTCATCCCCTATCTTCTCCAAACAACATGCATATGCAATGAAACACACAATTGCCATATACAACACATAATCAATATAAGTAATGTTCTGTACTAATTCAACAGTCAACATAAGTGACTTAATTCCAGTTATACCTAAGCCACATGCAAGGTCTACAACAATCACGACTATCCTCCACCGATAGCCCAAAACAGTTATTTCTAAACAAGAAATAAATACAACAATAATGTAAAATCAACATTCTCATAGGTAAGTATTTAAACTACCCAACTATATCATTAATCTCATAATTTCCCCAATTTCATGAATTAAACCCAATTCCACATTTTTCCCTTAAATTAATTAAACAAATTAATCTAAGCCAAAACCCTAAGGTTTCTCCCAAAATTACCAAACTACCCCCACATATCAAAATACCAACACTTAGGATTAAAGCGTATAAATGGAGTAGGAAATCCCTACCTCGAAGAAATAACTCAAAAAAAGAGAAGATGAAGATGATGCCCAAAACTCCAAAGTGCTCCAAACCAACAATTTCTTAGATTAAAATGTAGCCCTCACTCTCCTCTACCTTTTAATGAAGGAACTAGGGTAGATACACACTCTAAATAGATCAATCCTAAGAGAGAAGATGAGTTGGGAGAGAGAGAACTCGTAATCTAGGGTTTTATAACCTGAAAGGGGCTGAAAAACTGCTTTAAAACGCTAAAAACACGATTTTATACCCAGCCTCTCCGCTCGAGCGGACAAACCCCCGCTCGAGCGGACACTCACAGACTCCCGCTCGAGCGGACAATCCCACGCTCGAGCGGCGGATGCACACTCCCAGCATTTCGACAAACCAGGTCCCCCGCTCGAGTGGCACAACTCCCGCTCGAGCGTCCAACCCTGCACAAGAAATACTGGATGGGTGTTTTTCCCGCTCGAGCGCCAAAACCCCCGCTCGAGCGGACAAGCTAAAATCTGGGCAACTAGTTTTGGTTCCTAAGCTCAACCAACCTGTTCCAAACCCGCCCAACACATCCTATAACTCCAAAATAAGAAAATATAGGACGACAACAACCATAATACAACAAATATAACAGCGGAATCCACGGAACGTAAGTCCGGATACAATAATCAAATGGGAAAAAGACCGGGGTCACTATATCCATCCCCTATCTTCCACTAAACCGTGGAGTACATCCCCTATCTCCTCCCACACAATATGCATATGCAATGCTCAATCAATACACGTATTTTCTGTATTAATTCAATAGTCAAAATTAATGACTTAACCAATGTGATTAGTTTCAGTTATCCCTAATCCACATGCAATGTCTACAACAATCATGACTATCCTCCACCGATAGCCCAAAACAGTTATTTCTAAACAAGAAATAAAATATAATAACAATAATAATTTCAACATTTAAATAGGAGAGTGATTAAATAATCCAACTACACCATTTAAACTTATAAATTCCCAATTCCATGAATTCAACTAATATTCCCAATTTCCCCAAATTAATTGTAGAAGTCAATTTATTAAAACAACTAGGGTTTTTCCCAAAATTACCAAAATACCCCCACCATATTAAAGTACCAAAACTTAGAACAAAACTCATAAGATGGAGTAGGAAATCCCTACCTCGAAGAAAATAACCAAAATGGAGAAAACGGAGATGAAGACCTAAAGTCCAAAGTGCTCCAAATCCACAAACTCTCAGATTAAAACGTAGCCCTCGACCCACTCTAACTTTTTAATAAAGCAACTAGGGTAGAAACACACCCTAAATAGATCAAACCTAAGAGAGAAGAGAGGGAGAAGTCGGACCTAGGGTTTGGGATCAAAAAGAGGATGAAAAACTGTTCAAAAACCCCCTGCTGCCTATTTAAACTGAACAGGCTCGCTCGAGCGAAGACATGGTCGCTCGAGCGACCAGACACAAGAAAGCCTCGCTCGAGCGAAGAAAAGCTCGCTCGAGCCAAAAACTCGATGCTTCAGGTCTGCAATCCAGAAGCTCGCTCGAGCGAAGAACTCGAAAACATACACGTCGCTCGCTCGAGCGAAGGAAGCTCGCTCGAGCCAACAAACACAACTCTCAGGTCGTAAGCCCAGACGCAGACTCTCGCTCGAGCGACCAAAACCTAGCTCGAGCGAAGGACTAAAAACAACTGCTCGCTCGAGCGACCAACTCCTCGCTCGAGCGAAGGTCCAAAAATCTGGACAGCAACACTTGGTTTCCAACCCAACCAACCTGTAACAAACCTGCCCAACAAAGCCTATAACTCCAAAAGAGAAAAAAAAGGATGACAGCAACAATTATACAATGACAGAATCTACGGAACCTAAGTCCAGATACAATAACCAAAAGGGAAAAGACCGGGGTCGCTATAACTGCCACTATCAACCACCACCACCACCACCCACTGCGGGTAGCTGGTGAGCTCCAAAAAACCTCCGTCAAGTAGGTGGTCATGATTGTGATCTTCAGCCACCTTTTGGCATTCTTCCGACCACCATATGACCTTCGACGACATCTGACTGTTAATTTCAGCAGACGCTTTTAGCAACCCGCCATCGCCAGTTACCATATTTGTCCACCTTCCATCTCTGACCACCAACTCTATCAACTTATCAAATATATTTTTCTATTTTATTTTTATTTGTTTTTGTAGGAATATTTATACACCGCGGATTAGTGGATTCAATCCATACCTTTTACGCACAAACCAAATTCATGGATCATGTAAGTGAATCACGTGTCTTCATTGACGTCTTCGAATAATTACCAGCAGTGGGGTAGAGCTACTAGAGAACAACCCACACTCTTCACAGTACAAAGACATGGTTGTTCTCCCATGGCAGAGAGCTAGAGAGAGAAAGTCATTTTTTAGAAAAATTATTCGATTAAAACCCATATCACATTATACGTAATATGTATAGATGCAACAGATGTAACTACCCAAAATTCTATCTCCCCAGGAGATAAGATTGTGGGTTATTTATCCTTATCCTCAGGATAAGGTGGTTTGAAAATCAAACTGATAAGGTTATTACATAGGTCATGGGTCATACCACCATGGGCGCACAAATCTAGGTCTAAAACCCGACTCGATTTCAACAGTTTTCAAAATATTTTTGTACACCCACTACAAGAAAAAGCATCTTTGGTGACTAAAAAAGCACCTTTAGTTGCTGAAAGTATAGGTTTTGGCGACTAAAAAAACATTAGTAGCCAAAAATATTGGCGACTAAAAAAATTTAGTAGCCAAAAGTATAGGTTTTGGCGACTAAAAATCTGTTTGGTCGCCGATATATGGCTTTTACCGACTAAAAATTTTAGTAGCCAAAAGTAAGGTTTTTTTGAGACTAAAAAAATTTTAGTAGCCAAAAGTGAGGCTTTTTGGCGACTAAAAATAATTTAGTAGCCAAAAGTGAGGCATTGGGCGACTAAAAAGATGTTTAGTAGCCAAAAGTGAGCTTTTTTGGCGACTACAAAGAAGTTTAGTCACTAAAAGTGGTAATTTTAGAGCGGGAATTAAATTTTTTAACGACTAAAAAATAATTAGTAGCCAAAAGTATAGAATTGGCGACTAAAATTATGTTTAGTCGCCAAAAGTGGTCTCTTTTTTTTCTCTAGTAAATAATTTATTTTTACATAAATTGTGTTCAATAAAAAATAATTATCTATATATATGTACTTTTATATTAATACGGGTCTATGTACTATATAAATAATATATGTTGCATATATAATCTTGTGGTGTTATAGAGGCGTAGTGGAAAGAGTGTGTTGTATAAGGTTTATGGTGTGGGATGTTTATGGTTCGAATCTCCACAAGAGCAGATAAGAAGCTAGTGAGTGTATTTTTTTTTCCTTCACGAATGAGCTATTGGCGACTAAAAGGTTTGGTCGCCGATGCCTTGAGTATCGGCGACTAAAACATTGGTCGGTAAATGTATAATTTAAAAAAATATAATTGACTATTGGCGACCAAAGTTTTGGTCGCTAAAGACTTGCTTTTTGGCGACTAAAAGTTTTTAGTCGCCAACACCTTTCCCGACTGTTTTCCGGCGACCAAACCGGCGACTAAAAAATTTAGTCAGGGAAACTAAAAAACCGACTTTTGGGGACTAAAAATTGACTTTTGGCGACTAAAAATTTAGTCGCCAAATGTGTTTTTTCTTGTAGTGACCAAACAAGTTTTATATTTTTGTTTTTTAGAAAAATAAACGAAAACCTAATGTTTATTTTTTGTAAATAGAAGATTGAAAACTAAAAATGTTAACAAACTAGGCCTAAGTGTTACTTAAAAAGTCATTATTTTGGAAAAAGTTATCATTTATGAAAATAGTTTGCCAAATAATATTTCAATATTGTCAACAAAAAAATAAAAAATAAAATAATAATAATAATAATAACGGCAAACACAAAATGAGAATACAACCAAGGAAATCCATCCCTTCAGTACTGACCCTTTTAAATATCGACTTATTATGCATTTGGTACATATTACGTATTTGTATATGTAATTTTTAGTAGAATTACGATAATTAGTAATCCAAAATGAAACCTTACATTTTGTGGTGATACATTTTTTCATTAAACATTTTTTAATCACAAAATGTGAAACATTATTATAAAAATGCATAATTTTAAATTTGAACTACTAATTTTCGTAATTCAATAAAAAATTACGTAACATTTACCTAAAAAATAAATAATAAAAAAATAAGTAACAATGTGCATAGGGTCCTCACAACCAAACATCTCATTCCAATTTATTTATTTATTTTTTTAATAAATAAAAAAAGGGGTAGCTAGGCTACGGTAGCCCCTAACCCCGGGTTAAAACCTTAGTTGGAGTGAAATATAAGGGCGCCATCCGAGAGACTATGGTATCTCATCCCAAAAACTTTGAGAAGCAAACTAGTGCAAGTAACTTCAAAATTAAAATATTTTCACATATGAGAAGTGTGGCTTACCTATCTCTTCTCTTGGTGATGAATGGTGGGAAATCAAATTTAGTGGTAGGGACAAAAACTATATTGTCTCCCCAATAATTGAGAATCCCATTGAACCAGGGGTTAGTCTTCCTTTGCACTTAGGGTTCCCCCATTTATGCACCCAATGAGTTATCCATATCACAACTAAGCCTATTAGGCACAAAGCAACGATTAGTTTTATTTTGTTGTTTCTTTCCTGCTTTGTTCTACTTCTTTTGGCGCACACAAAAAAATTAAAAAAAAATAAAAAATAAAAACTTTCGTAATGGCAAAGAATACTTAAAAAAAGAAAAAAGAAAAAAAAAGAGAGTGCTTAAATAGACAAACCTAGCGAAATAAACAACAAACATGACAGCTTAGTGTGTTGATAAAAAGTCAATTCAATCCACGACAAAAAAAAAAAAAAAAAAGACTTTTTTAATGTATTGAAAATATAAGTAAATAAATAAGACAATTTAATGCATGAAAGAGAATAATTAATTGAGAGAAACAGCAATCCACAAATTTTTTTACCGAAAGGATTTTACCGTTATAGCGATCCCGATTCTTCCTCCTTTGGTTGTTGTATCCGGACTTAGTTCCGTGGATGTTGGCTGTTGTTTTTATCTTGTTTCTGTCCTTCAATTCTTTAAATATGAGTTTTAGGATGTTTTGGGTAGGTTTGTTTCAGGTTAGGTGTGTTTGGAAGCAAATAGTTGCTGTCCAGTTTTTAGCCTCTTCGCTCGAGCCAGGACTTTGTCGCTCGAGCGAGCCTTGTGTTGTCACTTCTTCGCTCAAGCGAGGTTTTGTACGCTCGAGCGAGCTTTTCGTGTCTTTAGGTTTTGTTCAGACGCAGCCTTGGCTCGAGCGAGATTTTCTTCGCTCGAGCGAGCGAGCTGTATGTTTTGGGTTTCTTCGCTCGAGCGAGCATTCTTGCGCTCGAGCGTGCTTCTGGGTTGCAGACCAGAAGCTTCGTGTTGTTTGCTCGAGCGAGGATTTGTGCGCTCGAGCGAGGTTTCTTTGTGTCTGGTCGCTCCAGCGACCACTCCTTCGCTCGAGTGAGGAACGTATATATCAGTTCGCAACAGCAGCTTCTTCTTCACTTTTTGATTTCCCTTTTGTCTCAAAACCCTAGATTCGACTCTCTCTCTCTACACTCACCTGCTCTCTAGGGATTGATCTAGTTCTTGGGTATTCCTACCTTAATCTCTTTGTAAGAAAGGTAGAGGGTTGCGTGGGCTTCGTTTTGATCCGAAAAACTTTGGGATTGGAGCACTTCTAAGTTTGGCTCTTCTTCCCCTTGGGTTCTCCATTTGAGGTAGGGATTTCTTTGTTCTTTTTCAATACTTCGTCTATAGATAGACATGTGGTAAATTTGTATTGTATGAAAATCATATCATGTCGAATTTCTTTGAAAACCATGTGAGGGAACCTAGGGTTGGTTGTTTGAGAATGGTTATTTTATCATTGATAGTTCTTTGGGCTAATTGGAGTGTAAATTTGCATGTTATAGTTGAAAGAAGAAAAAGCCCTAAATTATATTTTGATTAGGTAAATTAAAATGGAGGGTAGTTGACCAATGTTTGTAAACCTCTAATGTTAATATGAGTTGGGTGAAGGTGTTAATGCCTAAGGGATTAACTTTGGCTTTGGGGTTGTTTTGAAATGAATGTATTGAATCGAATCAGGTTATGGCTTTATAATGAGTGGAATTGGTTTTGTGAAATAAAAAAAGAGTGTTTTTGAAAAATCATGAAAGTTGATTTTGGAAATGGGAAATGAAGTGTTAACTCTTTGTGAGTCTTGGAAAATAAATATGAGAATTGAATTATTGTATCATGAGTGTTGAATACACACATTTGGGGGTTTTACCTTTACCTATCGTACTATCGTCGTTGTTGGGTTTAAGCTCTCATGAGAGTTGAGTCTTTATAATAGGTGTATTAAAATCATGCATCTAGAGGTTTTGTCCTTGGTCATCGGTGGAGGATGACATGGTTGTGTTGAATTGTTGTGTATGCATTACATCTGTGTCGAGTGAACATTGTATGTAATGAAGTGCTAAGATACATTATATATGTATAATTGTTAGGGAGGAGATAGGTGATGTACTCCAGTGTGTGAAAGAAGATAGGGTATGTACTCCACACACCTATGTGTTCATATACTTTAACACGTTGCTTATGTATCTTGATAGTTCATGTGTATGTATTACACTTGTTGGTTATGCTCTACTGTATTGTGATTATTAGTGTTATACACTGCGCTTATAATCAGAGGTACCGTTACCTTCCAGTTAGCGCCTGGAGAACTGACTACGCTTATAATCAGAGGTACCGCCACCTTCCAGCTAGCGCCTGGAGAACTAACTTAGCCGGTAGAGCAGAGTTCTATTGTTATTGTCTCAGTGTATCTGAGTATATCATGGATTGCGATGGTTACAGTTTTGAAGGGCCCAATTGCCTCATTTGTTGATTATATACATGTTGATGATTTCTTATCTCCCTTTTATTAAAGGCATGCATGTATAGATATGAATGTATTAGGAACAAACCAAAATGCCATTGTGAGATTTTGGGAAAGTGTGAAGGAAAATCGAGTATTTTGAAAATATGTTTTGAAAAAGGGACATCTGTTGTAAGTATGGAAAATGGGAGAAAAGTAATGGGCTTAGAGAAATTGTTTTTCTAAGAAGTTGTTATTGTTATGAAGGTTTGGGAACAAGGGGTAATGAAAAGAAAAGAAAGATGAATCGCTTATAGCGTTGAATGAAATGGCTGTTTTTGAGAAAAGTTCATACTTATGTATATTTTGTATAAACTGCCACATTACTATTCTAGTATGAGATGGAGCATTCATGATCATAGCTATCTGTAAGTTGTTATTGTTGAGGACCTTGTTGAGATCCCTACTAGACTATATGTTCATCACACGTTGTTGAATCTTTTTTTTCAGGTGTTAAGCAGGATGTACTACAAGATTTAGATCTTCTAATTTGTTGGCCACGGGGCCTCTTTTGTGATTGGCGGAATGCCATATATGTGAAAGGGTTACACCCTTCTTCTTGATTCTTTAAAGATGTAAGCCTTCGGGCATTTTATTCAGTATGCTCATGTTGTACTTAATTTGCATTCGAATGAGAGAATTGTTATTTATTTCTACTCATGGGACTAAAGCGTTTATTTTCGCATGTTATCTTTGAACTTGAATTAAGTTAATGAATTTGGTGATGACTTCGAGAAATAAAAAGTGGGGCGCTACAACCGTCATCTAGCTCCAATGGTTGTTCACTATAGGAAAAATGGCCTACTGTAACGTTTTTTTTTAAGGCGTTTTGGGAAACGCCATTGTAGATGAATTAAAGACAACGGTCTTGTTTGGTTTGTTTTTGAGAGAGTAGTTTTGGAGAAAAATTTTCAAAATTTTGTTTGGTTTAGTGATTTTGGAAAAAAAATTTCTAAATCACTTTCTCTCTCGTACACATCAATCAATCACTTTTTCCCTCTCTTCTCTCCTTCTCAATCACTTTTTCTCATAGATACATCTACTCAATTACAATAAAATATCAAATCATCCCAAGCTCCCATACTCCAAAACTATTTCCAAAATATACAACCAAACGAATCAAAAAAATTTCTAAACTCTCTTCTCAAATTTTTTTTAAAAAATTTATTTCCCAACACCAAACCAAACACACCCAACGTTGATCTCAGTTGAACGACATCGTATTGGCTGTATATATTGACACCGTCCATTCTCCGTCTCTCACTTTCTGTCTCTCACTTTCTCTGTGCCTCTTCCACAGCTCAGTCTCTCTCTCTCTCTCTTCCAAAGCCCTCGACTGATATTCATCGAACCAGATCAAAGACACATACACTCTTTCTCTCTCGCTCGCTCGATTGCAGATTTTGCATTGTATATTCGTCGAACTCTCGATCTCTATTGCTCTTCATCAATCTGTCGTTGGATGGCTTTGATCAGTCTCTGTTGGAAAAATGGTGTAATATAGGCTTATTTTGGGCCATCTTTGAGCCCAAAATTGAGTGGGCTCCTAACGTCTTTTGGGGCAGGTCCGAAGAGGTGACGTGTTCCTTGCCGCGTGGTAAGTCACACGGTGAAGACGGTTCGTCAAAACCATTTATGAGTGAATGGGAAGTTGACGTCATTTTCGGGTTCGAGGAATGGACATTTAAAGATTTAAATGTGGGTTTCCTTAAATTGGGTTGTCCCACATTGAAACTTTAAGAGAGCTTTTTTGTGTATATAAGCTTTAGACTACAACACTTGGGTTGGGCCCCAAGGGGCACCCAAAGTTTATAGAAGGGAGGAGTTATGGACAAAGTGAACCTTAACCCAAACCACCACACACACGCGCCGCCGCCGCCGCCGCCGTGTCGGGAGCGGGTCGGCTCTAATATTAATTTTTTAGACAAAATTTATTTGGATCTTTTCCGAGATTTCTTGCGAGAAAAATTAATCTAAATTTTGTAATTCGAATTTGAATTTGAATTCAAATTCTTGTCCAATAGTTCTGCCTCCTTCTGTCCGAATTTCCTACAGTAACTACCGAACAGATTTAATCAGTTTCAAATCTGTTATACAGTCCAAACAGGTCTTAATCTGTTGCACCTGGACAGATTGAATTTTGAACAGATTCAAAATTCAGTTGTAGCAGTTTCAGAACTATTATTTAACTGTAGTAGTTCTGTATCTGTTCAGTTTAAATACTGCATCTATTCACTTCCTTGGTACCTGTTCGGGTCAAACTTTTTGCCTATAAATACCAACATTCCAGCAGTGTTTAAAGGATCCGAAAATCAGTCTAAAAATTCCTTTTGTTGTCCTACTTTGCTCATTTGGTGCATTATTCTTCATTTTAGTTTTAGAGAAAATTAAAGAGAGTATAGAACACAAGGTTCTAGTTCGCCGGACAAATTTGTTTGGAGTGCTACTACAAATTTGTGAAGATCATTGTATCCTGGGAGATAGACGCCACTCAACTGTAAGCACCGTAGCGGGGCGAATCTGTCTTAAGGACAAAGTGTCACACACTCGATTTGGTCTTTTATTTTCATTCAGTTGGATAAAATAAATTCTATAAGTTATTTATTTATTTGTTTCAGTTTCAATTTATTTTATTTACACAGAAGATTGTTCCAACAGTCTCTTCATCGAACTCAAACTCAAGCTTGATTTGTTCTTCATCAAATCGCAGATCCAAAATCGATAGCATTCTCGAACCAGATCGATCTCTGTTGCTCTTATACATTTTTCATTCTCTTAATCGGTGTTTGAGTTTGAACTAGATCAATCTCTATTGCTCTACTTTCTCATTGTCAAATCTATTGATTAACTCTCTAATTTTTTCATTCTCAGATTAGATCAGATCAGATAGTTGAACCAAAATCGATCAAATCTACTGGTAGTCTTGTTTGTTTTTCAAATAAATTAACTCTCTAATTTGCAAGACAATTTGGGATTAGATAGCTCATACTATAGATGGTCTCATGATCTTAGAATGACAATGTATGAGAGTATTTGGATGTTTGCAATTGATTATCTGGTTGGCAAGTGTGCTTGGTCTATATTTTTTGTGCTTATGATTTTCATTAGAATCTTCATTAGAGAATCTTCATCTTTGATGGATTAGCATGAAACATTTTTCATTAAAGTTTGGGTTATTTTCGTGTTTAGTGAAATTTTTTTGAAATCTTTTTAATTTTTCAGTCAATCTAGTCTAGACAGGCTTAAAAAGTAAAACATTTTGACATAATTTTTAAAAAGTTGAAAATAAGCCCAAAGAAAAAAAAAAGAGTTTATGAGGTCATTGAATAATAAAAAATTCAAGAAATGAGAATCAAATGATGTCGTAACTTATTGTATAGCTAAAAAAAGGAATTATATGTGAAGCTAAATTCTTGATGATATCTATTAACATTCATACGTTCGTTCTTTTAAAATATTCAATAATGTAATTTGTAATGTGGTTGGTGACAGGGTCTGTGTATTGGGTCTTTGATTTTGCTTACAAGTGGGGGAAGAAGCTCACATGTTTTAGTCTTCAGTGAAGATCTTTTCTTTATATATCTTCTTCCACCCATTATATTCAATGCCGGGTAAATTCTGTTCCTTTCAAACTTTGTTGTTTACTGAGATCTTTGTAATAGTATATATACTTGTAACCTGATTATAGATTATTGAGTGTGCTTCTCATTATGCTTGTAAGTTGTACCTAGTTAGAAGTGTGTTTCTACTTCTGGTTTTGTGGTTGTCATTGATTTAAATTTCTCACTCACAGTGCCTCTTTCGTCATTTACAGCTGTTATGTTTACCATTACACTGGCTTAAAAGAGTTTCATTTTTTATTTTTTTGGTGTTTTATTACATCTTATCCAGTAATATTCTGCTTTTTAGATCATAATTAATTTAAGTTTTTGTATTACAAAATATTCTATTTGAGTTGCGATAATTGATATACTATTTTCACAAATAATTTTTGATAAAAGTTCTTGACTAAGCTTTTATTGTTAATCTATGGCCCAAATTCTTGTTTATCTATTTAATCCAAGTATATGATTAATAAATGTGGTGCATCTTTTTATGTAACCAAGTACAATGTTGATGGTATTGTGGTACCTAGCTTTTCTAGACTCTTATTATTGACTCAAAATATCCATTCATGTGTTGGCATTCAGCCTACTAAGAAAACTACATTTTTCTCCCTCGAGTGGATCACCATCTAAGAGTTAAATTGTTGACTGTTTCTGTTTATGCAATGATTTTAATATGCCATTTGTTTCTGGCTATCTAATGTTTCTAATGATGTCCTGATGATGATCACATATTATCAATTATCCAAAAAATTTCTTCACCAATCCTCTAAACATGATTTTTAATGATTGTGTTATGTAACAGGTTTCAAGTGAAAAAGAAGCAATTTTTCATTCTCAGATCAGATCGTTGAACCAAATCGATCTCTCTTGCTCTTCATCTTAGGTACATTTTTCAAAGCAATTAATTCTTTGGTAGTTTTGTTTTTTTTTCATTACTTTCTTTGTTTTTCAAATAAATTAACTCTCTAATTTAAGATTTTGTAGATTTTTTTTTTTCATTACTTTTGAGAGGGGGTGGTAATTGATTTACAAGACAGTTTGGGATTAGATAGCTCATACTATAGATGGTCTCTTGATCTCAGAGTGACAATGTATGAGAGTATTTGGATGTTTGCAATTAATTATCTGTTTGGCAAGTGTGCTTTGTCTATATTTTTTGTGCTTATAATTTTCATTAGAATCTTCATTAGAGAATCTTCATCTTTGATGGATTAGCATGAAACATTGTTCATTATGGAATATTTAAGAGCAAATTTGGGCATCCCTATTTTATCATTTTGATTGAGCATACTTTGTTCATCTTGTGTTTGTACATATACAATTTATAATATATCACAATAGGATGACATAACAGTATTCAAAACTATTGATTGATGCCAAGCATGTGTAGCATTGTGATTTTGAATTTCTAATATTTATCATAATTTTTTTGTTAAGTAATTTGAAATCTACCCTCGTCTACACAGTTTTCTTTTTGGGCTTTGATAGGGACACAAAAATGGTGCTATAGAAATGAAATAGAACACTACTAAGATATATTGGTATGTGTGGGTGTTCATGTAGTAGTGAGAACTTGTGGCTTACTTGTGAGTACAAGAACAAACTAAATGAAGCATACCTAATATCTAGTACTTGCTATTGTAATGTGCTATCAACTACAATCATGGAATTTTTTACTTTGTAATCAATCGGGATAATCTGGTTGTTCTTGTAGAATCTTCATTAGAGATACCTAGTCATCTTGATGAAGTTCTACATCACAATCTATCAAGAGCATTGTAGAAACTTTAAGTTTCTTCATTAATGCTTCATGCTAGAAATGCTTCTAGTATGCTTGGTAATGCTAATTCAAGTTGCACCACCGGGATGCAAAAATCATGAAAATTGTTAATTTAGCAATTAATTATCCATGCATGCATAAATAGCCGTAGACCCGTCCAAGAATCTTCATTAGAGATACCTAGTCATCTTTGATGAGGCTCTTCTTGGATTGTCCAGTTTGGACAGTTCAGGAGCACAAGTCTATATTGTAATTAGTAGTTCTACTGCTTAAATGTAGTCCATCTCGTAGAGATTTCATGTAGTAACTCCTCATGTTCTCTGGGTGCATACTAGACAAGGTGTAGCAATACACCCAGTCTGTATAGTGTACTTGGAGAACCATGGGGAGATGCAGCCGAAATTTCATTAGAGATAGATAGAGCGGTATGAGCTACTTTTTACAATATAGACTGTGCATTCCTGAATGGGAAAGTAGGATGAACCAACCTATTGAGAAGAGTTAGAGGTGAATGGTGTCATGTCGCATGCATTATAAGGTACTTAATTTTTTTTTTTTTTAGATGGTCAAAAATTAAGAGAAAGAAAACAAGAAAGCGCGACATCAAAGAGACGCCTCCCTCCTAACACGGGAGCGTAAAGACAGTGGAACATCCTCCATCCAAATGGAAAAGTCCTCCATAGCAAACGCCATCCAAGCTAGACAATGAGCCACCGAAATCCCTTCCCGCTTCACATGCTGGACAGCCCAAGAATGGAATCTGGGCAGCAAAGATTTAGCTTGTTCCACAAAGTGCCCAAATGTAGCCAAGGACTTCGAGACGGAGTGAAAGGCCCTAACGATCGTGAGCGAGTCGCCTTTGAAAATGATATGGTGTAACCCACCAATCCAATGCAAACTGAATAGCTGCAAGCGCTGCAAAGGCTTCCAAGCAATCCACATCCATCGCAGACGCCCGCTTAGCGGACATGGCAGCAATAACCACACCCTGATGGTCCCGAACCACAACGCCAACACCAATAAATCCGTCGGCTGCAGAGCATGCCCCATCAAAATTAGCTTTGAACAACCCTTCTGCCGGAGGAAATCAACGAGTTGGCATGTTAGCAGGCGGTGATACCCGAACACGATTCTGGATAGCGCAAACTTCCTGATAATAATCAAATGCAAACCGAGCAATTTCCCTCTCAGATTGGGCCATGTTCTAGAACACCCACTTGGTTGCGATTTGTCCAAATACACCAGCACAGAACCCAGAACAACTCCTTAATTGCGCAGTCAACAGAGGAAAGAAGCTCTAAAATCCAATCAAATAAAGGGCCACCCCTTTGCCGATGGGCAACCTGGGCAATGCAACTACATGCCCACACCCTTTTTTGCAAAAGGACAATATAACGACCCCGTCTTTTCCCATTCGGTTGTTGTATCCGGACTTATGTTCCGTAGATCTCGTTGTTATATTGTTGTTGTTACTGTCCTTTAAATTCCTTATTCTTGAGTTATGGATGTATGGGCAGGTTGTTACAGGTGGGTTGGGTTAGAAACCAAGTGTTGCTGTCCAGATTTTTGGACCTTCGCTCGAGCGAGGAGTTGTTCGCTCAAGCGAGATCTTGTTTTTGGTCCTCGCTCGAGCAGGGTTTGTCGCTCGAGCGAGAGATTGTGTCTAGTTTAGACCTGAGAGCTGTTTTTTGGCTCGAGCGAGTCTTCTTCGCTCGAGTGACTGGTTTGTTCTTCGCTCGAGCGAGGGTTCTTCGCTCGAGCGTGCCAGTTGCAGACCTGAGTTTGATTTTGGCTCGAGCGAGATTTTCTTCGCTCGAGCGACTTCTGGTGTTGGCTAAGCAGCATTCTTGGCTCGAGCGAGTGTTTTCTGTGTCTGGTCGCTCGAGCGACCAAGTCTTCGCTCGAGCGAGCCTGTTTTATAAATAGGCAGCAGCGGTTTTTAAAACAGTTTTTCACCTCTTTTTTATTCAAAACCCTAGGTACCGCTTCTCTCTCCCTCTACACACCTTCTCTCTTAGGTTTGATCTACTTAGAGTGTATTTCTGCCCTAGAGTCTTTATTAAAAAGATAGAGTGAGTGAGAGCTTCTTTTAATCTGAACAATTTGTGGATTTGGAGCACTTTGGATTTTCTCATCTTCTCCATTCGAGTTTTCGCTTCGAGGTAGGGATTTCCTACTCCATTTATAAGTTTTGTTCTAAGTTTGGTATTTGATATGTTGGGGGTTATTTGGTAATTTTGGGAAAAACCCTAGTTGTTTTAATAAATTAATTTGTTAATTAATTTAAGGAGAAATTGGGGAATTTAGTTGATTCATGAATTGGGTTGTATATGGTGTGTGGATTTAATTATCAATAC
Source organism: Camellia japonica (assembly GCA_030407325.1). Lineage (NCBI taxonomy): Eukaryota > Viridiplantae > Streptophyta > Magnoliopsida > Ericales > Theaceae > Camellia > Camellia japonica. The sequence goes on along the minus strand of JAPPVO010000019.1, from coordinate 129,523,722 downwards.
ATGTTATTAATTTGTTATAATTTATTTCCGTTTAGAAATAACTGTTTTGGGCTATCGGTGGAGGATAGTCGTGATTGTTGTAGACATTGCATGTGGATTAGGGAAAACTGAACTAATCACATTGGTTAAGTCATTATTTTGACTTTGAATTAATACAGAAATTACGTGTATTGATTGGGCATTGCATTGCATTTTGTTGGGAGGAGATAGGGGATGTACTCCACGGTTTAGGGGAAGATAGGGGATGGACCTCTAAACCGGATTTTGTTTGGGAGGAGATAGGGGATGGACTCCATTAGCATCACTATTATGTGTGCTTATTGATATTGAAGTGTTTTTACATGTTTTGATACAGAACTAAAATGTGTATCAACGGAAGTATGAAGTGTTTTGATATGAGCCTGTCTCATTTTTTTGTTGATATTGGAAGTAAGTGTAATGTGATATAAGTTCACTGTTATAGTTTGGCCAGGTTCTGAGCCATATTGGTATAAATGAAACTGTATAATGATATAATGATTATCTTTGTTAACCATCTATTGAATGCTATTGTTTATTCAAGCTTATATTGGTTTAGTACATTCTACTGGGCTGTGGCTCACCCTATATGGGAACTCATTTTCAGTCTAGGCGATAAGCTACCTCCAAGGACTTAGCTTGGAAGGATTTGGATTGAAGACTATCTTTAGTGATATTTGTTTTATTTGATAGTACATGTAAACATTCAAGCCTAGGCTTTATTTATATTTGAGTTAGAACTCATATTTTTGTGTCCAAGTGTTGGCTTGGAAAGATGTAACCGTAGGGCATTTAATTTGATGTTACATGTAAAGCTTTTATTTAGTAATACTCTGATGAATGAGATAATGAATTGTTTTTCTTGTAATATTGCATGTCAATGATATATATATATATTATAAGGTTTATTTGAGGGCGTTACAACTTGGTATCAGAGCGTACCGGTTTGAAATACTTGGGTACGTGGAAGTGATATAGTATCACAATGGGTTCGTCTCGTTTGATAGAGACTTAGTGCACTGTTATAGCTTATATGAGAACATGTTTATGTGATTATATGGGTATGGAACGTAGTTTCTAGGATGTTAATTGGACCCTTGAGTTTCTAGTAGTCTTGTGGAAAGGCACTTGATCAATGCTGCTTCCAACCGGAACTATAGTAACGCTTCGGGACTATTATCATCTAGGAATGAAATTCGTAGGTGCTTATGTGATTATGTGCTTACATGGAATGAATTATTGTTGTCCAATGCATTAGGACGCGAGTGTTTACTTCGGCACATTTATTAATGTGCTAACGTCTTTGTTTCTTTTATTAGGATGTCAGGACGAGGACGAGGACGCGGTAGGCGTGGTAGGCCGTAAGTAGCAGGAGTGCCTGTGCTGGAGGAGATTCCGGCAGTACAGGAGGGAGTTGGCCAGGCCAATGTGGCCGAGCCAGTAGGCCAGCAGGCTAGGGCGCTTTAGCCCGAGAGATAGCAGGGGCATTCAGGGAGTCAGTAGGTATTCTCAGAGCTGAGAATCAGGCCAGGTTGTTGTCGGATGCAGGACCTTCCCTTTCTGAAGAGGGAGTTCTTCCGTTCTAATCCGGATGAATTTGTGGTGATCCTAAAGAGCCGCTTAAGGCAGATGAATGGCTCGAACAGACAACGAAGACTTTGAGATGTTGCATCGAAGACGAGGGTTGAAAGTGACCTTGGCATCTTTCCAGCTGAAGGGATGCGGGTCAGTGGTGGAAGTTCACTAAGGGTCGCATAGAGGTACATGGAGACTTTTGTGAATGCTTTCCAGGAACGGTTCTTATCTCCAGCAGTTAGAGAGAAGCTGAGAGACCAGTTCTGCCAGCTTAAGCAGTCGAGTTCTTCAGTGGCCGAGTTTGAGGCTGCATTTACTAGCTTGTCCAGGTTTGCACCTGAGTGGTGGCGTCTGAGGAACGCCGTTGTATCGAGTTTGAGAAGAAGTTGAGGCGTGGCCTCAAGCTGAGAGTTGGGGGAACTATGATTCGGATTATGGGCATATGGTTGATGCTGCAGCCCATATGGAAATCATGATGCAGGAGGAGGAGGAAGGGCAGCAGGGCTCCAAGAGGAGTCAGGATGGCCAGAGTGATGGTAGGAGACAGAAGGGTTTTAACCCTCAGCAGTCTCAGAGTAGCTTTTCTAGATCGACTTTTCCTGTGCAGAGTGCTAGTTCTGGGAAAGGCAGCCAGGGAGACATTACCTGTTTCAAGTGTGGCCAGCTGGGCCACAAGTCTCCAGTTTGTCCTCAGAGGGGAGGAGTGCAGAGAGAAGCATATTCTTCGGCTCGATCTCAGAGCCAGAGTTAGAGTAGAGGCCAGCCACTCTCTTGTTTTCAGTGCGGTCAGGCAGGGCATATGAAGAGGTATTGCCCGCAGTTGGGTGGCACACCTGGTGCATCTGGTTTGAGGCAGACTCAGGGTCAGCAACCAGCTCAGTCGGGTCAGGCCTCGAGGGCCAATCAGGGGGCTTCATCGTCCCAGTCTGTGCAGCAGTCTTATGCTCCTAGGGGTGAGCAGGTTGATCAGAGATCATCTGGGCGCGTGTATGCTGTTACCGCGCCGATCTTGTACCAGCTCCATCGGTTGTGAGAGGTACCTTCTTGTTTGCAATTCGGTTGCTAGTGTTTTGATTGATACGGGTGCATCTCATTCCTTTGTGTCTGCTGCATTTGCATCTATTTTGGAGTTGGAGTTAGCACAGTTAGCATCTCCTATTTGTGTAGTGTCACCTCTTGGGGCGAGTTGATCTTGAAACAAGGTGTTAAGGGTTGTGATAGAGGTCGACTATCATAGACTTCCGTTTCCTTTGTAGTTATGCCCATGAAGGGCTTCGATGTTATTTGGGTATGGACTGGTTATCGTCATACCGGGTAGTTATTGATTGCTACCACCAGAGGGTCATTTGTTGTACCGTGGGCGGGAGTGTTTTCATTTCTGGGGGACCGGGTTGGTAGTGTTTTGCCACCGGGTATGATTCGCGAGGGCAGAGTGAGCTTAGTGGTCTACTTGCTAGCCTTTGAGAGTAGTGAGTGTGATGAGACCCAGATGGGTTGCCAAGGGTGGTTTGTGAGTACTCGACGTCTTTCCGAGGATCTCGTTGTTTGCCACCGCATCGAGAGATTGACTTCTCTATGATCTAGTGCCCGGCACGGCGCCAATTTCCATGGCACCTTATCGTTTTGCCCCAGCCGAGTTAGTTGAATTGAATATTCAGCCCAGGAGTTACTAGATAAGGGCTATATCCGTCCTAGTGTTCGCCGTGGGGAGCACCGGCCCTTTTGTTAAAAGAAAGGTGGTGCTTTGAGACTTTGTATAGATTACCGGAAATTGAATCGGGCTACGGTTACGAATAAGTACCCTATGCCTCATATAGATGATCTGTTCGACCAGTTGAAGGGTTCTCGTTGTTTCTCTAAGATAGATTTGAGATCGGGTTACCACCAGTTGAGGGTCAGGGAGGAAGATATTCCGAAGACGGCATTCCGTACGCGGTATGGCCACTATGAGTTTCTGGTGATGCCATTTGGGCTCACCAATGCACCGGCAGTGTTTATGGATTTGATGAACCGGATATTTCAGGAATTCTTAGATCGTTTTGTAGTCGTCTCCGTGGACGACATCCTTATCTATTCACCTTCGGAGGAGGAGCACAGGGAACACTTGAGAGTGGTGCTTGAGTTACTTAGAGCCCATAAGCTTTATGCTAAGTTTGGAAAGTGTGAGTTCTGGCTAGAAGAGGTCAAGTTCTTAGGCCATGTAGTTTCTGGGGAAGGAGTGTCTGTTGATACATCCAAGACTGAAGCAGTGCAAGATTGGGCACAGCCTAAGAGTGTGTTTGAGATCCGCAGTTTTCTGGGATTAGCTGAGTATTATCGCCGGTTTGTGAAGGATTTCTCCAGGTTAGCTTCACCTTTGACTAGATTGACTCGGAAGGGAGTCAAATTTGTATAGAGTGAGACTTGTGAAAAGTCGTTTCAGGAGTTGAAAGTTAGACTGACCACCGCTCCAGTCTTGATTATTCCGGAGAGAGGGGTTGGGTTATGCAGTCTATTGTGACGCCTCACGAGAGGGTTTGGGTTGTGTTTTATGCAAGAGGGGAAAGTGGTTGCCTATGGCTCACATCAGTTGAAAATTCACGAGAAGAATTACCCTACGCATGATTTAGAGTTAGCAGCTGTGATATTTGCCTTGAAGATTTGGAGGCATTATCTTTACGGTGAGAGGTTCGAGGTATTCTCGGATCATAAGAGTCTGAAATATCTGTTCACACAGAAAGACTTGAACTTGAGGCAGAGGAGGTGGATGGAGTTCATTGAGGATTATGACTTCGAGTTGCATTATCATCCGGGAAAGGCCAATGTGGTGGCCGACGCCCTTAGCAGGAAGCATGTTGGTGACGTAGCTAGTATAGCCATCCGAGAGTGGGAGATGTTGGGTGCCCTTGGGGAGTTTGATTTGCTTCTGGGCGAATCCGTTGAGGCTGCAGCCTTGTTTTCTGTTGTTGCGCAGCCTACGCTTGTGACTCGAGTATTAGAGGCTCAGAGGGGTGACCTTGAGGTGGAATCCCTCCGAGAGAAGATTTCCAATGGGAAGGTTAAGAAGGGTTTGACGGTGTATCCCGACCTGAGTGTGAGATATCGAGACCGCCTGTTTATGCCGGAGTCTTGCCGAGAGGAAGTACTCCGAGAGTTTCATCATTCACGCCTTGCGGTGCATTCGGGAGGCACTAAGATGTATCGGGATGTGGGTCGCCAGTTTTGGTGGCGAGGTATGAAGAGAGATGTGGCAGCTTTCGTGTCCAAGTGCCTTACTTGTCAGCAAGTGAAGGCCGAGCATCAGAGGCCAGCGGGTTTGTTACAACCCTTGCCTATTGCCGAGTGGAAGTGGGAGCATGTCACTATGGACTTCGTTGTAGGTCTTCCGAGGACTCAGTGGGGTAATGATGCTATTTGGGTGGTTGTAGACCAGTTAACTAAGTCGGCGCACTTCATTCCTATGCGCGTGAGAGATTCAGTAGATCATCTTGCCGACTTGTACATTCGGGACATAGTGAGGTTGCACGGGGTCCCAGTGACGATTGTCTCAGATAGAGATCCTCGTTTTACTGTTAGGTTGTGGCAGAGTTTGCAGAGTGCCTTGGGCACTAAGTTGACCTTTAGCACGGCTTATCATCCTCAGACTGACGAGAAGTCCGAGCGTACCATTCAGATCCTCGAGGATATGCTTCGGGGTTGTGTTCATGACTTTAGTGGGTCGTGGGAGAGGCATTTGCCATTAGTGGAGTTTGCCTACAACAACAGTTTCCAGTCTAGTATCGGTATGGCACCGTTTGAGGCCTTGTATGGCTGACCTAGTAGATCTCCTGTTTGTTGGGCCGAGGTGGGTGATGCGCCTTTGTTGGGTCCGGAGTTGGTGAGGGAAACGACGGAGAAAGTTGAGCTTATCCGTAAGAGGCTTGTTACAGCCCAGAGTCATCAGAAATCTTATGCCGACCGTAGGAGGAGACCTTTGGTGTTTGAGGTGGGTGATCATGTCTTTCTGAAGATATCACCTAGGCGGGGGTTAATGAGGTTTGGGAAGAGCGGGAAGTTGTCCCCTCGATTTATTGGCCATTTTGAGATCCTTGAGAGGATTGGCGAGGCTGCTTATCGTTTAGCTTTGCCACCGCAGTTATCCGGAGTTCATGACGTGTTTCATGTGAGTATGCTTCGGAAGTATGAGCCGCATCCATCACATGTGTTGGATTGGACCGATTTGGTGGTTGACGAGGATGTCTCGTATGAGGAGAGACCGGTTCGGGTCTTGGATAGGCGGGATCAAGTTTTGCGAGGCAAAACCATCCCTTTGGTGAAGGTTCTATGGAAGCATCACGGAATGGAGGAAGCCACTTGGGAACGTGAATTGGAAGTCCGCGAGAAATATCCGGACATGTTTATTGATTTGTAATCTTGTATTTAGATTTTGTAATATTGTTGAACTTAAGAGCTTTATATATGTCTTAAGTTGGAAAACATTGAGAATGTTTTGGTTTAATGATAGTGTTTTGAAACTTGCCTCATAATGGAAGTGGAATGTAACATTTTATGTAGAATGTGTCATATGTATCATGAATTGAATATGATATGATGAAATGGGAATCATGTATATGGAAATTGTTAAAATTGGAAGGAAAATTGCATATTAATAATGCAGTTAAAATGTATTTGAGATGCCTCTTGATAAGAGATGAAATGGCCGGTATTGGATCAAGTTGTTTATTATTGAATTGTCATATTGTTGGAATTTGAGAAAAACCTGTTTTCGAAAACTTATGCTTAATTTCGGGGATGAAATTCTTTTAAGGGGGGGTTATAGCGACCCCGGTCTTTTCCCATTCGGTTGTTGTATCCGGACTTATGTTCCGTAGATCCCGTTGTTATAGTATTGTTGTTGCTGTCCTCTAAATTCCTTATTCTTGAGTTATTGGATGTATTGGGCAGGTTTGTTACAGGTGGGTTGGGTTAGAAACCAAGTGTTGCTGTCCAGATTTCTGGACCGTCACTCGAGCGAGGAGTTGGTCGCTCGAGCGAGCTCTTGTTTTTGGTCCTTCGCTCGAGCCAGGGTTTCTTCGCTCGAGTGAGAGATTGTGTCTAGTATAAACCTGAGAGCTGTATTTGTTGGCTCGAGCGAGCTTCGAGTTCTTCGCTCGAGCGAGCATTCTGTTGCTCGAGCGTGCTTCTGGGTTGCAGACCTGAAGCATTGCATTCTTGGCTCGAACGAGACTTCCTTCGCTCGAGGGAGTCATTCTTGTGTCTGGTCGCTCGAGCGACCAATCCTTCGCTCGAGCGAGCCTGTCGGGTTTAAATAGGCAGCAGCAGTTTTTAAAACACTTTTTCATCATCTTTTTTATTCCAGAACCCTAGGTACGACTTCTCTCTCCCTCTACACACCTTCTCTCTTAGGTTTGATCTACTTAGAGTGTATTTCTGTCCTAGAGTCTTTATTAAAAAATTAGAGTGAGTCGAAAGCTTCGTGTTAATCTGAGAGTTTGTGGATTTGGAGCACTTCGAATTTTGAGTCATCATCTCCGTTTTCTCCATTCGGGTTATTTTCTTCGAGGTAGGGATTTCCTACTCCATCTCATAAGTTTTGTTCTAAGTTTTGGTATTTTGATATGTTGGGGGTATTTTGGTAATTTTGGGAAAAACCCTAGTTGTTTTAATGAATTAATTTGTATAATTAATTTAAGGAGAATTGGGGAATTTATTGATTTAATGGTGTAGTTGGATAATTTAAATCACTTGCCTATTGAATTGTTGTTATATTTATTTCCAGTATAGAAATAACTGTTTTGGGCTATCGGTGGAGGATAGTCGTGATTGTTGTAGATATTGCATGTGGATTAGGGATAACTGAAACTAATCACATTGGTTAAGTCATTAATTTTGACTATTGAATTAATACAGAAAATACGTGTATTGATTGAGCATTGCATTTGCATATTGTGTGGGAGGAGATAGAGGATGTACTCAACGGTTTAGGGGAAGATAGGGGATGGACCTCTAAACTGGATTTTGTTTGAGAGGAGATAGGGGATGGACTCCATTAGCATCACTATTATGTGTGCTTATTGATATTGAAGTGTTTTTACATGTTATTGATACAATACTAAAATGTGTATCAAACGGGAAGTATGAAGTGTTTTGATATGAGCCTGAGTCTCATTTGTTTGTTTGATATCGGAAGTAATGTGAATATGATATATATAGTTCACTGTTGTAAGTTTGGCCAGGTTCTGAGCCATATTGATAATAATGGAAAATGAAACGTGTCATAGACATTAGTGTCATGAGACTGTAGAATGATATAATTGATTATCTTGGTTAACCATCTATTGAATGCTATTGCTTTATTCAAAGCTTATATTTGGTTTAGTACATTTCTACTGGGCTGTGGCTCACCCTATATGGGAACATCATTTTCAGGTCCAGGTGATAAGCTATCTCCAAGGACTTAGCTTGGAAGGATTTGGATCTTGAAGACTATCTTTAGTGATTTGTTTTTATTTGATAGTACATGTAAACATTCAAGCCTAGGGCTTTATTTGTACTTGAGTTAGAACTCATATTTTTGTGTCCAAGTGTTGGCTTGGAAAGATGTAAGCTCGTAGGGCATTTAATTTGATGTTACATGTAATGCTTTTATTTAGTAATACTCTGATGAATGAGATAATGAATTGTTTTCTTGTAATATTGCATGTCAATGATATATATATAATGGGTTTATTTTGAGGGCGTTACAGTGAGAAGATCAATAGATCTAGGTCAAAATATAGAGAGAGATGGTATTTTAGAGAGAGAAGCTCTCAACTTAGGGTTTTGAAAAGTTTGAGAGAGAGAAAGGACAGAAAAAGTGATTTAAAATGTCACTTTCGTAATCTGATATACGTACAGTCCGCTCGAGCGCAATAAAGCCACTCGAGGACCAAGACACAACAGCAAGAAACTACCCGCTTGAGCGCAAAGATACCCGCTCAAGCGTAGAATACACTCGTCCAGTATTTTACAGACTTCAGACAGTCGCTCGAGCGTAAGAAAGGCCGCTCGAGCTCAGACCCGCTCGAGCGTAAGAAACTTCGCTCGAGCGTGAAAAACACTTCTGCGGTACTTTTGCAGACGCACAAGTACTAAAGGACTGCAAACCCCACTCGAGCGCAAGAAGGCCCGCTCGAGCGGAAGATCAAAATTCTAGGCAACAAGGTTCTAGACCAACAACCAGCCAACATGTTCTAAACACGCCCAAGACATCCCAGAACTCAAATTCAAAGAGTAAGATGGGGAAAAGACATAAACAACAACATTAAACCACATGACCGAGTCCGAAACACCATAAAGGTCAAGTTAGAAACCGGGATCGCTATAGAGTCTTTACTTATCCCAAAATTATAATAAGATTTGTTAGAGATATACCACATAATCATTTGAAATAACAAATCTCTTTACCTTATGAGATCTTCTTAATATTATTTCTTACAGTCTTCTATAACTTTTCATTGGTGATAATTACATTATGGAGTAATTGATTATTCATTTGTTGTTCCAAGACATTAAGTTGTTTAACAACTATAGGAACAACAATTTCCTTCAAATTAAGGGTAATGATACTTGTACCCAAACTTATTGAATAATCACATTTCATGATTTATCACTTCCACTGATTTCACCATTCTTATTAAATTTGATATTATCAGTTTTTGCAATTCTTGTACTATGGCTAAGATAGTAAAACTAATACCCTTTAAATTTTCAAGATAATCAACAAAATAATCATTGATTATTCTGAAATCCAATTTCTTTTCATGTGGATCAATAATTCTAATTTTCGTAGACAACCCCAAACATGCAGGTATCTTAAGTTCAGTTTTCTTCATGTTCACAATTCAGAATGAATGTTTGGAACTGCCTTACTAGGAACCCGATTTTATATGAAAACAATAGATCAAGGACATACATCCACAATGTTATGGGTATTTAGAAATTATTTAACATACTCTTAGTCATATTCATTAGAATGCAATAATATTTCTCAGCTATATCATTCTGCTGAGGCATTCACAAATATTATGTCTTTCATAGAGTTTAGCAAATAGAATTGTCCTTTACACTATCTTTATGATTTTCACATTTTTGTTTAATTGCCATTCTTCTTTGATACTGTATACCTCAATGATATCCATTTACTAGAGATCTTTTATGCAATAAATAAATAAAATCATGATGTGAAAATTCATCTATAAAAAATGATAAAATAATTTTATTTACCAAACATGAAGTGTTAAAAAGGTACATTAATGTCTATTTGGATAATATGAAGAAGCCATATATATATATATATATTGTGGCCCTTTACATAATGTGATTGAATTGTTTTCCTTAATGCAACTCATACTCCCACTAAAAGTAATAAAATTAAAAAAAATAATAAATAAGTTCAAAAAAAAAAACCTCATCTTTACTAGTTTTTATAACTTTTTTCAAAAAAAAAAACAGTACAATCTTTTATGCCACGAGTTTGAGTGTTCATTTATCAAGCTATATTTAGGATCAACATAATAATGCAAGATAAATTAATTTTGATAAATCATTAAATTTTAATTTATACAAACCATCATAAATAATACCAAAATTAACAGAAAAGGTATTATCAATAAATTAAACTTTTATTCTAAATTTTTGAAAATAACCATCAAGGTTAATTAAGTTTGGACAAATCAATAAATAATTTTCAAAAATTAGAATGAACATAAATTTTTGAAATAGAGTCTAAATAATGATCAATGTCCAAAAATAAACTGTGACGCCCTCAAAATAAACCCATAATCATACATCCATAATACAAGAAAGAGATATTATATTCCCAACATCAGAGTATTCTTACAAGAGATATTATATGTTGACAACAAAAGTAAATGCCCTATAGGCTTACAACTTTCCAAGTCAACAATTGGGTTAAACAAAAATAGAGTTCTACTATTTACACAAAATAAGCCATTGGCTTGATATACATGTAATACACAAAATAATCACAAAAAGGAAGCCTTCAGCTTCTACAACCTCCCAAGCTTTATCATTAGAGGCGGCATATCACCTGCACCTGAACCTGAAAATGATGTTCCATATAAGGTGAGCCAACGCCCAGTAGAGACATGCTAAACATAATATGAGCAATAACTAAAACATTAGCATTTAATAAATGTTACCACTTATAAATCAACTTACAACATTACCCAGTTCCATGACAAATATGTCCATGTTTTATTCCACTTTCCTTTACTTAACAAATTTTCGATTTATGAGCATGGCTCAGAACCTGGCCAAACAATTTAATGAGACTACAACTCATATCAAGCACTTCCTTTTCAAATGAGTTAACAACTCATATCAACAATACTTCAATTTCAAATGAGATAACAACTCATAACAAAACACTTCCATACTTCACAAATGATACACAGATTTGCTGTATCAATGGAGTCCATCCCCTATCTCCTCCCAAATAATATCCAGTTTAGGAGTCCATCCCCTATCTCCTCCAAACCGTAGAGTACATCCCATATCTCCTCCACACAATACAATGTATAAAACAATTATCATATATACGATCAATCAATACACAGATTCGATGTATTATTCCAATCGTTATATTCGATGACATATTCGATCGATTAGTTTTAATTCACCTAATCATCATGTAGTGTCTACAACAATCAAGACTATCCTCCACCGATAGCCCAAGGCAATTATTTCTAAACAAATAATAAATGCATCAACAGATAAATTATTCAACAATTTCAAAAGTGAGCGATTAATAAATCCGACTCCACCATTCCATCTCACATTAAGCCAATTTCAACATTTCCAACTTAATTTCATATTCCCACAACATTCCCAAATTAATTATATAAATTAATTCATAACAAAAATTAGGGCTTCTCTCCCTCCTTCTCAATATTGACCAAAAGGCTCAAATATCAATAACAAACAACAATAACCTCATTTGAGACCCAAAATACACATGTATATGCCCAAAGAACAAAACCCCTCTTTATACAATTGAAACCCTAACACCCAAAATTACCCAACTTCAACATTATAACAAAATGACTAAAAGTTTATGTCAAAGACCATAAATATGAGTAGTTATCCATACCTCAAAAGATGAGACCAAATGGAGAAGATGAAGAATTTCGAAATGCTCCAAAACCCAAGATTTTCGAATGAAAATGTAGCCCAAGCCAAGCTCTACACTTTTTACAAAGACACTAAGGTAGAAGATCACTCAAACTAGATCAAACCCTAGAGAGAAGTTGAAGTTTGGAGTGAGGAGCTCTCCAATGGAGGTTTTGAAAAGTTAGAGAGAGAAAAGGTACCAAAAAAGTGATCCAAAAAGTCAAAATTCGGACTGATATACAAACAGGTCCGCTCGAGCGTGGGATTACCCGCTCGAGCATCAGACACAGACTTACGCTTGAGCGTCAAAAGCTCCGCTCGAGCGCTGGATGTATACTTCCAGAAGTTTTGTAGTCGATGGTCCCCGCTCGAGCGTGAAAGTGGACGCTCGAGCGTCCAATGACCTGCAGAACAAAATACTGAGAGATGAATATTCACGCTCGAGTGTCAAAACGCCCGCTCGAGCGGAGAAGCAACAACAAAGGGCCCGCTCGAGCGTCAAAAGCCCCGCTCAAGCGTGAAAGCCAAAATCTGGGCATCAACTTTTGGTTTCAAAACACAACCAACCTATTCCAATCCTGCCCAACACAACCCAAGACTCAAATACAGAGAGAAAATGTGGGAAAAGAGAATACGGTAACCACACACTCACAGAACCAAGTCCGGAATACAATAAACACAGAGAGGGAAAACCGGGATCCCTATATAAACAATAAGTCCTAATAATTTCAATTGGAGATTTTAACATAATCAGTTTGAAAATAATCTTGCATCAAATTAAAAAACATGAATAGCCATTTTCTTTCTTATGAGACTAAAAATCTAAAACAGACTCATTTTCTTTAGGTGACTATTTCTTTATGTCCTTTTATAAGCATTATCCCTTTCTTTTTGGCTCCTTGAATTACAGGATCAATAAATGATATCTCAATTACTTAAGTTTTGTCTCTTCTTAAATAAACATACTAGTCAATATAAATGACTCATACTGAAAAGATAAATAATTCAAAATAAATTACATGAAAACAAACTCATTCGCAAGTATTCTTAAATACTTTAATTGAGCAGTCAAGTTAGATAATTCAACGACATGCTCATACATCTCATGCATACCATCAAACTTTATGTTGGTAAACTTAACCATAAGTGTCCCAGCAAAAAAACTTATTAACAGTTCGAAAACATTATTTCACATTATTTTGCATTATCAATTTAAGTAAGTTAAAACTTAATGTTTGCTATACTCATTCACATTAAAACCTAAACTTTATTTGTTCGATCCTTTTATACTTTATGAAAAATCTTTTCTTTCTCTTATACTGCTTGAATCATAATATCAATAAATTTCTCAAATAGTAATACTAAGTCAAAATTCAAGACATTGAGATGAAACATAACTTATTTTATTTATTTATTTATTTGAGAAATCTTTTTCATTTAAAATCGAAACAAACAAAGTATACAAATATAGCGAAATAAAACTTTAATCAATAATTTATGCTCGCTACATTAATGCTAAGAGTAATCAATAATTGACAATTAGTCAAGATAAACACATGTTTAAGCAATCGCAAATAGTATTACCGTGATCTACCTTTGGGATAATCTAATGGCATACTATTTAACAATTATGGTGATTCCCTTTCACCAATAGGACTAGTTGATAAAATATTCATAATTAAGTAGGTCTGTTACCTTTGGGTATTCATTCCAATATCAATTATGAATGCCCATCAACTATCCTATTCCAATTCAACAATTACTTAGAAGTGGTGCACATTTGGGCCAACTTAATATCTTTGTAATTAAAGAATTGCGATTTGCAAAGTCATTATTTTTTAATAATTGGGAAGGGTATTAAATTTCAATTATTTAATTTGACATCTATGTGTCATTCTGATTGGGTCACTTTGGCAACTACCAATCGTATCATAATTTAGATTTCAAATCAAAATAAAAACTTTGCATAGATATTATTGAATAAATAATAATTTATTCACAAATATTCATAATCATAATCATAATCATAATCATAATCATAATGCATATTACTAAATCATAAAAATAATATTAACACAATAAATATTAACACAATTCATATTCTATGTCACATAAAAATATATACTTTTGTACCTCATCAAACCACCTATGAAAATCAAACTTATGCATAATGGTGGTAATAGCATCATACTAAAATAATTTTTTTTTAGAGGTTACAGTTAAATCATTAAATAGCAATGTGCTTGGTACCAGAAAGATCACAATAAAATTTTAATATGTTGTCTCATACTAAAATTTAATAACATTTTAATGTGCCTCACAGTAAAATTTGATAATATAAAAATTCAGCAAAACATAAATAATAATTCATTATGTAATACGAATATCTTTAGGCATTACTAAATCAAACAATACAATGGTCATTATCCACTAAACATTTCCTCATAATAAAGATAATTAAATCAATCATAGTATTCAATTATCAAAATTCGATTTATCATTAACGAGTTAGCACTCATTAAATAAATATTATTTATACAATATTCAATCCAATCTAAAGTAGGAACATAAGAGTTGCATATTAAATTTCATATCATGTTTAGCAAATTGAAAATTTTTGATCGAGGCAATCATAATTGTAATCAAAATTAATTAATATTTATTTAATCAGAAAATCATAATGTTCTGAAACATGAGCTCTGATACCACATGTAAATAATTTTATGGTGTTATGCATATAACAACCTTCGAAATCCAAAATCGTTAACTATCATGATTTTCACAAATAATAACATAATGCGGAAAATAAATAACATACCCGAATCAGTTATGCAAAACCTTTGAGTGACCCAAAATTGATTGAACATAAACCTAATAATAATATTAGTGGAAAAGGGTTTCTCTCTCTTGACCCTCTTTAGAATACATTGAATTCAGAATTAATTTGATGGGTAGTCTGAATGTTCTTTTATAGGTAGAAAGAGGACCAGTTTCCTTATTCAACAATGATTCCACTTTCCCATCAAACTAGGATACTTAGAAAACACTCTTCTTTATTTACTAATTAATTATAGCAAAAAATATGGAATCATAATCCTGCCAAATCTGTAATTCATATTACCATATCATGTGGGTCACTATAATGACTAAATAAATAATTTAGTCTTACAAATGAATGCAATCTCTATGACGATCAAGAACTGTCGAAGATATTTAGCAAAATGAGAACCAAATCGAAGTTGTATTATTATTTTACAGAGTTGAAGAAGAAGAATGGGAAAGGAAAAAGGATTGATCGTGTGGTGGGGAAGGGTACGTGGAAGGGACTCAACAGACGCATGCCTATTCATGACAATGAAGGAAGGCTTGCTGGACGCAAGCGAATTTTTGATTATATCAACAGAGAATCGAGTGAACACAATGTGTGGGACATAAAGGAGTACAGTCTTGAAGGTGTTTCTCTGGAAGATGATCAACTGATCAAGGTGAGTTCTTTCTCTCTAGTTCTATGTTTCTAATTAATTATTGTTTTTTTATTTTATTTGTCATATGTTGTTGTTGTTTTGTTCAATGAAAGAGGTTTGATCATCATCCATATGATATGTGGTAGTTTCAAGATCAAACTCACACACACAACTTATCACATGACAGAACAAAGATATAATGCAGATCATGATATATAGATCTTATCACATGATAAAATAATCATATAGTGCAGATCGAGATATATAGTTTAGATCATGATATATAGGTCTTATCACATGACAAAACAAAGATATAGTGCAGATATAGTGCATATCACAGAGACAGATCATTCACACATGTTTAGATGATTTATGTTTTTATTGTTGTTTTCTAATGAAATTTTTTAGGGGTTATGGGTGCATGTCACACACACATAAATGTTTAAAATAAAATATAAAAAAAAAATTAGAATTTGAGTTTTGTAACAAAATGAACCCTTAATTTTAATTTTTATTTTTTTAAATTTAAATCATAATGTTTTGATTTATTTTTAATTTAAATTATTTGTCTATTTTCAATAAGTAAAATAGTCGAAAAAAAAAGTTCATTTTAATTATTAAACTCAATCAAAAAGGGTTTCACTAACCTTTCTTTTCTTTTCTTTTCTTTTTTTTAATTTACTCAAATTTATAATCGAAACACAATCTAAAAGAATAATTTACGAATACAACATTTGCATGGTTTCAAAACTTTGTAACTTTTACTATAAAAAAAAATTAAAAGACAACTTTAGCAACTTTTAAATTTAGTCATCTTTCCGAATAGCATAAATCTTGAAAATTTGAGGAATAGACAAGACATGGTTTCCGTTTGTTGGCAGCAATTTAGAGCCCAACTCTACAACTCCTGAACCCTTTTATTTTTTTTCACCTCCTCTGTTTTTTTGTCCCTCATTTGCAAAACTCATATCCATCCCATCTTTCAAGTTTAAATTTTTTTTTTTTTTTAAATGGTTTTGAGCATGATTTAATGCAAGATTTTATCTGTACTCAGAGTTACTATGAAACACTATCTAAACTTCTGAATCAAGTATTTGGTTATCTTTCTAGTACTTATTTTTATTTCATGCCTAAAATTGGGGTAATTTACATTTGTGATGACATTTGTCTTTGCTAGTTTAACCTTTCATGTTAAATTTCAAAGTTTTTTTTCAAAAGTCATTTACATATTTTTTTGCATATTACAAATAATTACTAAACACTTATATTTATGGTTGCAGGACAAAAACTATGTCCTATGTGCGATCAAAATGAAGCGTCGCAGGGCAGAAATCGAACAACAAGAGCAACCAGTTGATGATTTCGACATTGATCATTATTCTGTCGAAGACGACCAACCTACTCCAGTTATACAACAAGAAGAGCAACCTACTGTAGCAGTTATACAACAAGAAGAGCAACCTACTGCAGCATTTATACAACAAGAGATAGCCCCACCTGATGATGATGACCACTTTGATTGGGACCAGTTTGTTTGGGATTCCACTTTGGTAGCTACTCCAGTTATACAACAAGAAGAACAACCTACTGCAGCATTTATACAACAAGAGCAAGCTCAAGCCAATGATAATGGCCACTCTGATTGGGACCAGTTTGTTTGGCATTCCACTTTGGCAGCTACTCCAGTTATACAATAAGAAGGGACCAATTTGTTTGGGATTCCACTTTGGCAGCTACTCCAGTTATACAACAAGAAGAGCAACCTACTGCAGCATTTATATAACAAGAGCTAGCTCAAGCCGATGATAATGGCCACTCTGATTGGGACCAGTTTGTTTGGCATTCCACTTTGGCAGCTACTCCAGTTATACAACAAGAAGAGCAACCTACTGCAACATTTATACAACAAGAGCTAGCTCAAGCTGATAATAATAGCCACTATGATTGGGAGCAATTTGTTTGGGATTTCACTTTGGCAGCTACTCCAGTAATACAACAGCTAGATGTTGCTGATGATGATCTGTTTGATTGGGACCAGTTTGACTGGAATTCCACTTTGCTATCACTATAGTGAATTGGATACACTTTGTTTCCTAGTTTAGTCTCTGTTTAGAATTATTGTCATTCAATTATTGTATTTCACTACTAGTAGTAAATCACTTAACCGTCTAGTGTTAGTGATCCAACCGACTACTGAGTGACTGTTTTTTATTTGTTATTAATTAATTAATGATATTACAATCAACCCAATTTATTATAATCGTTATGAAAATCAAATGCAACACAATTAGGGGTGTTTTGAGAAGTGCATTTTTTGCCTTTTTTTCTTTAGACTTATTTTCATCTTTAGTGAACTTTTTCTTAAAATTTTTCAAAAAGTTTTAGGTTTCTAAATTCACAAGACGAATCGGAAAATTATAATTTCTTTTAGAAAAAATTTAAAAAAAAAAAGAAAAGACATAAAAGGCAATCTTTTTTGTCTTATTTTCATCTTTAGTGATTTTTTTCCTGAAATTTTTCAAAAGAAATGTACTTTTTAGATTCATCTTGATAAGACGGACGGGAAAATTAAAAATTTTGACATAATTCAAAAAAAAAAAAAAATCACTAAACACAAAATCGAAAAAAGAGGTGAGTTTTTTTGTTTCCAAAATGGGCCTTAATACAAATAAACTTTCAAACTTGAGGAATAAGACACACATATAACGATAATATTAGGTGACAATATTACCAATTAATGAAAATCCCATCAACTTTCATTTAAAATTTCTTATTAACACATTTTTTGGGTCCATAAAAAAAATCTTTTGTGATGACACCATCAATCATTGCAAATAAATTTGTAGCGACAACAAATCAATAGGAAATGTGGTTATCACAAATAGATATTGCAAAACGACTATCATTTGTTTCTCCTAAATCCACATTTTGCGATGTATACATCATGGGAAGAGGGTACTAGTGGATGCAATAGAGGAGTGGAAATGATAGGGTTGGGGAAAAGGGAGGAGGGTGTTGGTGGTGGCAGTTGAGGGGTGGGGGTTGGCCAGGGGATGGAGGAGGGAGAAAAGGGTGTTGGTAGTGGCAGTTGAAGGGTCAAGGGAGAGGGTGATGGTGGTGATAATGTAGGGTTGACTGTTGGAAGAGTCGCGGAGGGGGAGAAGCGTGTTGGTGACGGCATTGAGTGGTTAGAGAATGGGTAAAGGGTGTTGGTTGTGGCAATGGTTTAGCTCATACGTAAATAATTCCTTGTCAATAGAAATAAATACATAACTTTTTTGTAATTTATGAATTGAAATGCACTATCAAGCCTGTTAACGGGTTTAAATTAAAAGACTAAAATACTTTTATAACCATATCATCAATACCAATACATATTTAGATACCCGTTATTTAAACCTAAGTTGACACCATGCATCACACCTACTACTGTTTCACTTCCCCTACAACAGACTGTGGTTCGAATTTGTCATATCTTTGTGTAGACACCCCATTTTTAACTGACCTCAAGACTTTGACGTCATCGGTTGTGCACTCGATGATTGCACATGTTTGTGCTTGTTTTGAGCGCCTGAGGGTCTCGGCTGAGTGCCTTGTCTTTGAGCCTCTTAACTCTTTGTGTTTTGGCCTTGGTTTTTGGGCCAACCCTTGATCCCTCTTGCCTAGGGGAGGGAAAAGCCTTGCCATCCACTTGTGGCATTTGCCAGCTATTTTTCTCTCTTGTAGGCCATGTCAAGTGGTCGGCCGGCTAGGGGAAGTGGCCGGCCAGCCACCTTAACTGGCCGGCGGCCAATTTTCTCCTTTTTAGATAATTTCAGATCTTTTGAGCCAGCTGTGATTCACTGAAACTCATCCTCCATACACGTGTATGGAGGGATCAAGCAAGCCTTTCTGTTTGCTTGCTCTATATAAGGGGAGGTCCCTCCCCCTTTAGAGAGGTTCACAAATTTCAGAGCTGAAATTTATCTCTCTCTAGAAGTCTAACTCTCTCTCTATATATATATATATATATATTGTGCTATATTGAGCTTAAAAGTGTGTTTTCTTCACATATTTGCACTAAAACACCTAGTCAAACACCACTACCTTGGAGCTGAGGTTCTTGAAGGTTTGTTTGGAGCTCAAAAACTGGTTTTGGCTCACAGGAAGACCTGTCTTGCTGCTGTTCTTCAAGGGTAACAACTTGTCCCTCTTAAGCTTTGTTTTGATTAAGTGTTTGATCACCTTTGCATGCTACTTTAAGGCTGGTTTTAACCTCTTAAAAACTCTGATCTTGAGGCTTTAAAATGTTGGTTTGAGTCTTGTTTGGTTAGGGGGTGTTTCCCCTCTTTTGCTCTTTGGCTTGTAAAGCCTCTTGAGCCACCTTTCTTAGCCTTTGTAATCACCTTTGTTTGACCTTTCTACCACTGAAACTCAAAGGAATTTTAGTGATAGAAAGTTGGTTTTGAGGCTCAAAATAGGAGGGGGTGGTCCCCTCTCCTTGTATCTTGTTTGTATGCATAGATGGCCTATCAAGTGAGCATGTGTTTCTCCTTTTTTGAAGCTTAGTTCAAGCATGTTTTTGTGACTTTTTGGACCTGCTCTAACTCTGTTTTTGGCTGGTTTGGCCACCTATTGCTTGCTTCTTACACTTGTAGGGCATGTTTGATTGGGTGGATTAGAGTATGGGATTGGGATTATTAATCCGTGGGCCCAATTATCTTATGTTTGTTTTAACATTTTGATTTAGGATTATTAATCCAATGGATAATTAATCCAACAAATTTGTAGGATTATTAGTAATGGGGTAGGGGTGGGATTATTAATCCAATGGATATTAATCCAATTGGATAGTGAATACTACACTAATTTAATAGGATTATTAATACTTCACTATTAATCTTGTGAATCAAACATGACCGTAGTGTAATCTTGTTTAATAGCCTTGAATGCCTAATGAGTTAGTCCATCGTTCTAGCATATGTTAGCTTGATTCTAGCATATTTTTGGCCTTATTTTAGCATACTTTAGCTCTGTTTTGAATTGCCTTGGTCCTTTGAAGCTTGTCTTGTATAGCTATGGTATAGTTGGCTTTGCTAGCTTTATGTTTTGGGCTCTCTAGCATGCTTTGTTTGAGTTATTTCCATGATATGGCATCATTTAGCTTGTAATTTCAGAGCTTATACCATTATCATACTCTTCCATGTGTTACTCCTTCATTACTTCTAAGAGTTAAGCCTTATGCCTTGCTTGTTGGCCAATTGGTATGCATGATTTTCTTGCCTTGTAAACTTCAATTTAAACATGATTTGGCCACTGTTTTGGCATGTTTGAGGTCTATTTTGATTTAGTTTAGCTCTTTGAGGCTTGTGTTGTAAGGTGGTGGCACAACCCCTTTTCATTAGCTTAATGAGTTAAGCCTTTGAGCATGTATTACATGAGTTGTTTGCATTGTTTTTTAAGTCACTTAGCATGCTATTTCAGTGCTGAAATGTGTGTCATTGCACTCCATTGTTTCAACTTTCATTCACTTTGAAAGTGGCCTTAAGCCCCTTGTTGGCTTGTTCATGAATTTAAGGCATTCATGCCTATTGGTTATAATCCTCCCTTAAAGATTTCAACTAACCAATAGCATGATACTTTATTCATGCTCAAGGCACTCGAAGCTTAGGTCATCTTTCAACTTAGAGGACCTTTCACATTGAACTTAACCAATTAAGGAATGGTTTGGTAATGTAAATGAGTAAACAATAATTGGACCAAGTAAAACATGCCAAGATAACATATATGTGTTGCATTGCATGTGTTTGGATCGGACATTAATCCAAACACAAGAAATGTGGGACATTTCATACTTATAGTGATGAAATGTGCCGCATTTCTTGGTCGAGAATCCCCTTGATCATGCATGATAGGGGTAGAGGCTCTTTGTGTTGTTTGTGCATTCACTAAGCTTGTACAAGCTTGGTTTTCGAGCCATCATGCATCGAGGTGCTTGGTTGGTGGCTTGAAAACTGGGCGCCACACTCCTTTGAGCTTGAGACATGATAAGAAGTGTGGTAGTACACACATTCCCTGCAAAATACATTGATGTGCCTCTATTGTCCTCTGTTATAGCAAAACTAGAAGTCTGGAACAGCATGTGGCCGACTAACCAGTTCAAGTAGCCGACCGGCCACTTTCACTAGCCGACCGGCCAGTTAAGGTGGCCGGCAGCCACTTTTTGTGGCCGACCGGCCACCAGTCCAATTTTGTGCAAAAATCAGCCTGTTTTGGAGCCAAAACAGTGTGAGGTTGGTTTAATGTTCAGCAACCAAGATGAGTGCAAACAGAGGCAATTGACGGCAAAGTGATGGATTTTCGGGATGACGCCAACCGAGCATGCATATCCCCCTCGCGCGACGAGGCTGCTTTACTTGCTTTAACTAGCTAGTTATTAGCTAATTATTTGATTGGAGTATTGTACTTAATAGCTTAGAATAGCTAGTTGTTTGAATTCAATTCGGTTTGTAATAATTAATTAGCCAGAGTTAGTTAATTAGTTGATTTGTAATAAGTAGCTTAGCTTAGTGTAGCTTAGCTTATTTATTCGGACCCTCTGTCGCGAGGGCGTAATGTTGTAATAAGGGTGCGTGTGTGTGTGCATGTCTTCCAATCCCATTTCTTTCTCCCTTTTACTTGACCGCTTTCAATGGTTAGATTAGGGCATTTTTCAATAAGCATACCTTATGCTTTGCATGCGTGCATCATTCATTTGTCTTGCATGCACCGGGCTCGGCGCATCATTCAAACTGCATTGTATTTCAATACTTACTTGAATACGTGTATCAATTATTGCATTCATATGCCATCTTAGATAGCCGAGCCTATTTAGTTGCATTATTGCATATGTTGCATTGGGCCTTTTAACATAGTTAGGATCATGCATGTTTTCTAACTAGTTTCTGTTTTGGCTTGGAGTACACTGTAAGTGTTTACGCTTTAGTATCCTTACATGAGTGTTAGTGTTGCCATGATAGCATGCTTGCCATGAGGCTATTTGCTTAAGTGCTTAACTGCATGAATGCTTGTGGGTGAAGGCTTGATTTCCTGAATTAGAACAACTTGATGAATGTAAGTTTTAAGCCCACTTTGGAAGTGGCACATCATGTTTTCAAGCCCACTTGAGGGTGGCAAATTCGCGCTTTAGCCTACTTGCGAATAGCACTTTCAAACCATTTTCAAAAACGAACATGAGTTGTTTTGTTCCAATTCTCGTGATTGAGTCAATACTTGTATGATGTACGCATCACATAGTAAAGTTAGCTAATAACCGGAAAAAAAACACATGGTTTATAAAACAACATATCATGCTTAGTAGAGGCCGATCCTTTGATCGGGCGAGCAGGGGTGCTCATTTCAAGACCTTCCCCTCTCGTACCCAAGTTCCCGAGCTGAGGCAACTTTGGTGATGACGGACACATGGCCTTGGGCACGAGTCAGAGTTTCCTAAATTTCTCAAAAATAAAATATTTAGGTGGCGACTCTGTAATCTGGCAAAGCAGTCCATGTTTGGCGCTTTTTAATTCAAAATCGATTTTCCAAAACCAATTGCCAGATTTGGACTCTTTGGTGTTCATCAGTCTCACATTGCACTTTGTGAGATTAGATTCAGAACAGTGACAGGAGTCCGAACTGTAGTAAGACCAAATTCGCACCCTCTCCAAAAGGGAGGCGCGCGAAAGAAAGTCAGGTCTACACTTTGCCTTGTAGCCAGAGAGGCTCTAGGAAGAAGAAGAAGAAGTCCTTAGAGTGAAAGAGCTAGATTTTCCAACTTTGATTATTAGAGTTTGAACCATTGGATTTGTGTTTTGAGGTTAAATTCTTGATCTACTCTTATTGTTCTTTATGTTAATCTGATCACATTGCATGATCTAGAATGATTCATGAGCCATGCATTGATTTAAAGTTTTGTTTTAGAAAGAGAAAGTGATGTTTTTGTGTTCTTGAAGAAAAACAATATTTTGATCCAAAAGTTTGTATCAAGTTCCATGTTTTTGTGTTTGTTTCCATGAAATCTTCAAGTATGGGTACCCAGGTCCTTGTTTTTGAACTCATATCATGAAATCTCATATTTTGAGAAGTTATGATTTTTGGCATTCATATTCATGTTCTTCAAGAGGAAACCCAGATTTCCAGACTTCATTTCCCTAAGTGTGGTCACTGAGACCCACTTTTGTACAGACCTCACACGTAGGCCAATCATTGCATCTCACCTTAGCCTACCTTGCATGATCACTTACACCTTAGTCTATCTTGCATGCATGCCTAGGCCAACCACTGCACACCTAGGCCGACCACAGTACACGTTTGCTGGCACCTTGTAACATCTCGGCAGGTAGCCCCACACCTAGACCAAGGAGACAACACCTCGGCCAAGAGGTGTGGAACCTCAGCCAAGCCCACCTGAGTTCACCCAGCTAAGCCATTTCTGCCCAGCTCATCCCTGTGTATCCACTCTGAGACCTGGTTTGTACCCAAAATGTTTTTCCAAGAAAAACATTAATTTAACTCACAGCACATGTTTTACTTTGTCTTGACTTGGTTTTGGAAAGAAATGTCGGGATCTATTTTACTCCTTTGAAGCTTGTTTTGAGAGTGCATTGCATACCCATCCTTGAGCATCACTTCTTGTCTTCTGTGAAATGCATTCAGTGGACTTTTCATGTATTTGTAGGTCTTGGATCCTTGCCTTAATCCCTACATTCTAAGAGCTATTGTGAGTGGTATTTTTAATAAAGCTATGTTGTAATGTTTTGGATAAAAGCTTTGCTTTGTTTTGGATAAGTATTTGACCAAGCATGAATGATTATCCCTTAGTTTTTGTATCAAGTATTATGTTTGTTTTGATGACATTCTTGGAAAGTCCTTAGTGCTAGGGGACTATAATGCAACTAGTACCTTTGTTTGAAATGTCTCTCTTGCCAGCTTTGTAGACCATCATTTGTATGTTTGGGCTTGAGAAACCTTTTGATCAAGATGTAATATGTACTTCATTTTATTTTGTATCTAAGTTGTAAAGCCATGTTAATATGTATGCCGTTCATTTAATCTGTGCACAGCTCTTATGGACTAATTAGATTTGTATTTATTGCTTAAGCACATGTATGCCCCATATGTATACTATGTTTATGTGAATCTTTGTAAGTTAGCCTTTGGTAATCTTGGATTACTGGCCATCACAGCGTCATTCTACTAGGGGCGGAATGGGGTCGTGACAGTGATTCTGGTTTGGACGCGAACCATTTGATGTTTTGGATCCGGGTTTCATTGCCTTGTATAATCATTTATGTCTTATTTCCCTTATACCACTTTAAGTATGGTTTTTGGATTGTGTTGGTTGCATTTGGAACAAGTTGGTACCTTGTTTTTCAAAACCCTTATTGCCTAGAATTTTTCTTCTACGCTCGAGCGCCACTTCTTACGCTCAAGCGGTCTTTGTGGACTCTCAGTACTTTTGCAGGTCTGCAAAACTACTAGGACTTGGTATTCTTCGCTCAAGCAAAGCTTCTTGTGCTAGAGCAGTCTTAGCCCGAGCGGCCCTTATTGAGCTTGAGCGTTGGTCTTCTGTCTGTAAAACTACTGAGAGTTTGTATTTCACGCTCGAGTGATAATTTCTTACGGTCGGGCAGTCACATCTTTTGTGTCTTACGCTCAAGCGTTACTTCTTACGCTCGAGCGGATTGCGCCTATATCAATTCGTAAAAGTCACTTTTTACATCACTTTTTCATTTCATTCTCTCTCTAAACTTTCTAAAAACCCCAGATCTACACTCTCTCCCTCTTTCTAAAACTCACCTTCTCTCTTCTAAAACACGTAGATCCATTGATTTCTCTACCCTATCCTCTTTGAGAAGAAGGGAGAGCTCACTTGGAGCTTCATTTTCAATCGAACAAAGTTGGGTTTCGGCGTTGTTGAAGTTTCTTCACTCTCTCTCGTCTTCTAAGCTTGAGGTAGGGATTCTTTACACTCTTGTATGAGTTTTACCTCAGTTATTTGCTATTTCAAAATATTATAGTGGTTTGGGGGTTTTTGGTAAAACCTAGGGTTTGAAATCAAAATGAAAAATAGGGGTTTTCAAACAGTTTCTTGGAAAAGCTTGTGGGTATGGAATTGGAGTTTACATATGTTGAATTGAAGTATTTCTTACATTGAAATTGATTTTCAAAGAGAAAGGGATTTTTCCCTAAAATGTGAATGTTTGAGATTGTAAAAAGAAAATGGAATTGATGTTGAGAATTATGAAATTGAAGTAATGTTGATGATTATGGCAGAGTTAGATATGTATTATCACTCTTATCTTGAAATTTTGGAAAAGTGTATCTTAAATAAAATTTATTTATCTGTTTAGAGATATCTGGTTTGGCCTATCGGTAGGGGATAGTTATGAGTGTTACAGAAATTGCATGAGAATTAGGTGAATCAAAACTAATTTCTCATCCATGTGGATTGCACATTGTTGCTCATTTAATACATTGAAAATGTATATGATTTTGAGAAAAATGGGTGAATGTGAGAAAGAGGTGTGTATCACCAAATCAAGTTGGACTGTATGTGTAGGGTAAAAGTCTTGAAAAACACGCGTATACATGGGTGTCAATTCCCGCGGATGAAATATCCGTAAAATGGCAATAGTAGCGCTTGTATAGGCTACATTTACATGGGTGGCGTTTGACAGTTTCCTGCGGACAAAATATCCGTAAAAGGTTGTACTAGTTTGAGATTTCCCCCTAGTTTTCTATTGTAAAGAACGTGATTTTGAGAATTGTGATATAAACTGGACATGGCATTGTTTTTGAAAAGAAATGTAAAACATTTTGACATGGGCATTGCATATGCATAAAACCTTATGGTTTTGTTAAGATTATACATTGTGTTGTGGTGTTTCTACTAGACTTTGGCTTACCCTATGTAGGAAAACCATTTTCAGGTGCTGATGATATGCCTCTACCAAGGATTTAGCTTGAGAGGACTGTGGATTTGAAGGCTCATTGTTGTTATTTTGTATTTAATTTTGTTCAAACCTAGGGCTTTGTCTGTATTGAGCTTAAGACTCACTTTTGATGTACCTAAGCATTGACTTGGAAAGATGTAAGCCATTAGGGCATATGGTTATCTATTTAGTTTTCATTTCTCTTCACTACCTTGTAAGACATGTTGTAGATTCAGGATGTACTAGTTATGAATGTATATCATATGCTGATTAATGAAAGCTTATTATTTCATTTATGTTTTTATTTACTAGTTATTATGAGATGGGTATACTGCATTTATTTTGGGGCATTACAACTTGGTATCAGAACATACCAGGTTTGAATACTTTGGGTACGTGGGAAATGGTTGTTACCACAATGGGTTTGTCTCGCTTGTGATAACATGCTTATGTTATTATATGGGTATGGGATTTAATTTCTAAGATATTGATTGGGTCTACAGGTTTCTAGAAGTCCTATTAGAAGAGCACCTGATCACTGCTGTTTCTAATTGGAACTCTAGCAACGCCGCGGGACGGTCATTATCCAAGAAGGAAATTCATATGTGTTTATGTGACTATGTACTTATGTGGAATGAATTATTGTTGTCCATCGCATTAGGACACGAGTGAGTTAGCTTCGACATATTTGTGAATGTGTTAATCTCTTTTGTTACCTTCATTAGGATGTCAGGACGTGGACGTGGTGGTGGTAGGCGTGGTAGGTCTAGAAGGCATGAAATGCCTTTACCAGATGAGATTCCGGTGCAAGAGGAATGGGTTGGTTAGGCCAATGTGGCCGAACTAGTTGGTCAACAGGCAATGTGTTCTTTGGCCCGTGAGATAGCCGAAGCTTTGCGGGAATCTATGGACATTCTTAGGGCTGAGAATCAAGTCTAAGCCCAAGTAGCTAAGGCAGGGTTATCATTCTTAAAGAGGGAGTTCTTCTAATCGAATCCGAATGAGTTTTTGGGTGACCCTAAGGAGCCACTAAAAGGGGATGAGTGGCTAGAGCAGATTGTGAAAACGTTTGAGATGCTTGGCATCGAGGATAATGGATTAAGAGTAACCTTGGCATTCTTCCAGTTGAAGGGAGATGCGGGTCAATGGTGGAAGTATGCGCGTGAGCGCATTGGAATGACTTGGGAGGCTTTTGTCAACACCTTCCAGGACAAGTTCTTACCTCCCATGGTTAGGGAGAAGTTGAGGGAGCAGTTCTCAAAGCTCAAGTAGCTCAACATGCCTGTAGCCGAGTTTGAGGCAGCCTTTACTAGCCTCTCTAGATTTACACCAGAGTTAGTGGTGACAGAGGACTATCGTTGTGTGGAGTTTGAGAAAAAGTTGAGGACAGGGCTTCTTTTCAAGGTAGTTGGTTCAATGATTAAAGATTATGGGCGACTTGTAGAGTCAGCGGCTCATCTTGAGACCGTGATGCAGATAGAGGAGGAGCGGATAAGGGGCTCCAGGAGGAGTCATGATGTTTAGGGGGACAGTAAGAGACAGAGGGGTTCTACCCCACATCAGTCTCAGGGAGCACAGTCGAGGTCCACTTTTCCAATACTGAGTTCGGGTTTCGAGAGAAGTGGTCAGGGAGATTTCACTTGATTTAAGTGTAGCCAGTTGGGCTACAAGTCTCCAGCTTGCCCACAAAGGGGAGGAGGGCAACGGTCTGTTTCATCTATGGCTCGTTCTCAGAGCCAAAGTCAGGGGAGAGGATAGCTACCCACTTGTTATCAATATGGGCAGGCAGGACACTTGAAGAGGTTTTGCCCTCAGTTGGGTGGCACACCTAGTGCCCATCTGGTTCGAGGCAGACATAGAGCCACCAGCCTGCACAATCAGCACAAGCCTCGAGTGTAACTCCCCAACTTCTAAGCTGTTAATAAATCAAATCAACCTCGAATGTATAATTGCAAATAACTCATAATCTCAAATATATAAATCGTTTCCATAAATAATTAACACAAATGTCTCTAAAATATAAATTATACAAATCTCCAAAAATAATATATAGTTGTGGGCTCAAAAATCTCCAACTCAAATAATCTCTTTAGAACTTCAAATCCGATCTCCAATAAATTCCTCCGCACCTGAAAAATAAATTAATTTAGGAAATATACAATACAACAGGAATAACAAGGCTCGGATAGAGAATAAATCAACAGGGATCCAACAATTACACAGCCGATTAGATTCGATAGTCAAGCAATTTACCAAATTACACAAACAAGTCAACTCAACATATGATAATTTATCCAGGACCAAATACCTTATCCTGCTTGGTACATGATTAGTGACTGGCCTCACCCACCTCACCCAAGCACAATCGCTTATTCAGGCTATTGGTCCAAGCTATTGGCAAGGTCTACTCAATCCATGTACGGAGCATTTTCACGTCATTTAGCCAGAAAAATCAACACTAAATACGCAGAACAACTTCACAGAATTTATCAAATGACTAGAATAATCAAATGTATCAACAAGAATGATTTCACAGAATTTAACATATGACCAAGATAATCAAGAGGAGTACAAATGTGAAGTAATCAAGACAAAAACTCTTTGCAAAGAGATTTAGAGGAAACATATTATATACTACCCGAATTACCTCAAAAAAATTCCATGACCACTTGATGCAAAATCCCTCCAACACCAATGCTTTAGTCATCTACTATATCACCATAAATCTCCAAAGGGTGTGGATCCAAAAGGTATGTAAAGTTTAACAAAATCTACAATTCTCCTCTTGAATAAAATGCTAACTCTCACTCTAAATACTCTTAATCTAAACATTAACTTTCTATAATTTAAGAGAGAACAATATGAGAGAATGATATGGATGGAGCAAGAAGAAGAATGGAAAGAAGTTAAGAGGATGAGTTCTAATTTATAGGCAAAACAAAGAGTAGCCTCCAAGTAAACTTGGAGAGAAAGAAATATAATTGACTTACAAGCAAAGAAAGGTTGCTTAGAGGGAAAGAAAAGAAACTTTGCTTAGATAAAAAGAAAAGAACCTTTACTTGGAGCCCAAGAAAACTAAAAATAAACAAAAGAGATGAATAATGACAATAATGAAATAAAGGTAAAAAGAGATAAAACAAATAGAGAAAATAAGTTGGGTTCTCATCTAAAATTCTTACCACTAAATTACCACCAATATCTCTCACTAAAATATTAATACCTCAAAAATACGGGGTTTCACATCGAGGGCCAATCAAGGAGCCTTTTTGGCTTAGTCATTGCATCAAACTTATGCTTCGAGGGGTAAGTAGGTGGAGCAGAGACCTTCAGGGTGTGTGTATGCTATTACCATGCCAGCACCTTGAGTTGTGAGAGGTACTTTCTTGTTATGCAATTCTATTACCAATGTGTTGATTGATACTGGTGCATCCCATTCTTTTATTTTGCCTGCATTTGCATCGGCATTGGGGTTAGAATTGGCTCGGTTCGTATCTCCACTCAGTGTAGAGTCACCTATAGGTGGTGAGATTAGCTTGGAACAGGGGTGTCGGGGTTGTGACATAGAGGTTACTGGTTGCCGGTCGCCGACTTCCTTTTGTATTTGTGTTGATTGACATGTCGAGTTTTGATACTATATTGGGTATGGACTGGTTGTCATTGAATTGGGCTATCATAGATTGTTACCATTAGAGGGTTACTGTATGTACCTAAGCGGTGATTGTTTTTGTTTCATGGGGGACAGAGCCGATAGAGTTTTATCACTGGTGTATGATCCGCGTGGTCGGAGTGAGCTTAGTTGTCTTCTTGAGAACTTTTTGGGTAGTGAGTGTGATGAAGTCCGAGTTGAGTTACTGAGGGTAGTTTGTGAATACCCAGATGTTTTTCTCGAGGATCTCACTAGTTTGCCACCTCATTGTGAGATTGAGTTCTCTATTCATTTAGTGCCTTGCACATCACCGATTTCTATGGCACCATATAGATTTGCACCTACCAAGTTGAGTGAGTTAGAGATTCAACTCCAGGAATTGTTAGATAAGGGCTTTATTCGCCCTAATACTTCGCCTTAGGGAGCACTAGCTCTCTTTGCCAAGAAGAAAGATGGTGCATTTCGACTTTGTATTGATCACCGAAAGTTGAACTGGGTAACTGTTAAGAACAAGTACCCAATGCCGCGCATAGATGATTTGTTTGACCATTTGAAGAGGTCACGTTGCATCTGTAAGATAGACTTGAGGTCGGGTTACTAGCAGTTAAGGGTAAGAGAGGATGATATCCAAAAGATGACATTTCGTACGCTGTATGGCCATTATGAGTTCCTAGTGATGCCTTTTAGGCTAACCAATGCACCAGCCGTGTTTATAGATTTAATGAACCGAATTTTTCGCGAGTTATTAGACCGCTTTGTGGTCATCTTTGTGGATGACATCTTGATCTACTCACCCTCTGAAGAGGAACATGAGGAACACCTGCGAGTTATACTCAAGTTGCTTAGAGCCCACAAATTGTATGCTAAGTTTGGAAAATGTGAATTCTGGTTGAAAGAAGTTACGTTCTTAGGCCATGTGGTATCCAGGGAAGGAGTGGCTGTAGATTCATCCAAGATAGAAGCTGTACAAGATTGGGAACAACCTAAGAATGCCTTTGAGATCCGTAGTTTCTTGGGGTTGGCCGGGTATTACCGTCAGTTTGTGAAAGATTTCTCTAGATTAGCTTTACCATTGACTAGACTGACGAGAAAAGGAATTAAGTTTGTGTGGAGAAGTCATTTCAAGAGCTTAAGGTTAAACTTACCACTGCTCTAGTATTGATTATTCCGAAGAGGGTTTTGGGCTATTTAGTGTACTGTGATGCTTCATGGAAAGGTTTGGGTTGTGTATTGATGCAAGAGGAAAAAGTAGTAGCTTACGGCTCAAGACAGTTGAAAACGCATGAGAGAAACTACCCTACTCATGACTTAGAGTTAGCAGCGGTGATCTTCTCCTTAAAGATTTGGAGGCATTATTTGTATGGTGAGAAATTTGAAGTATTTTCCAATCACAAAAGTCTGAAATATCTGTTTATACAGAAAGACTTGAATCTGAGGCAGAGAAGGTGGATGGTGTTTATAGAAAATTATGACTTTGAGTTGCATTATCATCTAGGGAAGGCCAATGTTGTTGCCAATGCCTTAAGTAGGAAATCCATTGGTAGTGTAGCTAGTATTGCCATTCGGGAATGGGAGATGTTGGGTGCTATTGGTGAGTTTGACTTGCGTCTTGGCGAGTCCATTCAGTATATAGATTTGTTTTCGGTAGTTGCATAACCTACACTTGTGAGCTGAGTGATAGAAGTGCAGAGGGGTGATCTTGAGGTAGAAACCCTTAGGAAGAAGATCTCTAGTAGTAAGGTAGAGAAAGGCTTAAATGTATATTCTGACTCGAATGTTAGATACCTTGATCGTCTTTTCGTGCCGGAGTCTTGTTGAGAGGAAGTACTCTGAGAGTTTCACCACTCACGCCTTATGGTGCATTCGAGAGGCATAAAGATATATCATGACCTTAGTTGCCAGTTTTGGTGAAGGGGTATGAAGAAGGATGTGGCCGGGTTTGTATCGAGGTGCCTTACTTGTCAATAAGTGAAGGCCAAACATCAGATGCCAGCGGGTTTGTTGTAACCCTTGCCTATAGCCGAGTGAAAGTGGGAGCATGTCACAATGGATTTTATCGTAGGTCTTTCGAGGACTCAACGGGGTAGTGACGCCATTTGGGTGGTAGTTGACCAACTGACCAAGTTAGCGCACTTTGTACCTATGTGCACGAGTGATTCAATAGATTATCTAGCAGAACTTTACGTGAGGAACATAATGAGGTTGCACGGGGTCCCTGTAACGATTGTTTCGGATAGAGATCCGCATTTTACAACTCGGTTGTGGCAGAGCCTACAGAATGCCTTAGGCACTAGGTTGACTTTTAGTACCGCCTATCATCCTCAAACTGACGGCTTTAGGGTTGTGTTCTTGACTTTAAGGGGTCGTGGGAGAGGCACTTGCCCTAAGTGGAGTTTGCTTATAACAACAGTTTCTAGTCGAGTATTGGTATGACACCATTTGAGGCCTTGTATGGCCGACCATGTAGATCTCCTATTTATTGGGCCAAGGTGGGCGATACATCTATATTGGGTCCAGAGTTAGTCCAGGAAACAACGGAGAAAGTTTCACTTATCTGTAAGATATTGGTCATGGCTTAGAGTCATTAAAAGAGCTATGTTGACCGTAGGAGGAGACCGTTATCCTTTGAGGTAGAAGATCACGTCTTCTTGAAGATAGCACCTAGATAGTGTTTAATGAGGTTTGGGAAGAGTAGGAAGTTATCTCCTAGATTTATTGGACCTTTTAAGATCCTAGAGCAGATTGAAGATAGCACCACTTCTTGCACTCCACCAGTCTTTGTGGACTCTCAATACTTTTGCAGGTCTGCGAAACTACTAGGACTTTGTATTCTTCGCTCGAGCAGAGCTTCTTGCACTCAAGCGGTCTTAGTTCAAGTGGCCCTGATTAAGCTCGAGCGTTGGTCTTCTGTCTGTAAAACTACTGGGATTTTATATTTTATGCTCGAGTGACAACTTCTTGCGCTTGAGCGATCACATCTTTTGTGTCTTACGCTCAAGCGTCACTTCTTGTGCTCAAGCAAACTGCACGTATATCAGTCTATAAAAGTCACTTTTTACATCACTTTTTCATTTTACTCTCTCTCTAAACTTTCTAAAAACCCTAGATCTATACTCTCTCTATCTAAAACTCATATTCTCTCTTTTTAAAACACCTAGATCCATTGATTTCCCTACCCTATGCCCTTTGAGAAGAAGGTAGAGCTCACTTGGAGCTTCATTTTCATCCGAACAAAGTTGGGTTTCAGCGTTGTTGAAGTTTCTTCACTCTCTCTCGTCTTCTAAGCTTGAAGTATGAATTTTTCACAATCTTGTATAAGTTTTACCTTAGTTATTTGTTATTTCAAAAGATTATTGTGGTTTGGGGGGTTTTTGGTAAAACCTAAGATTTGAAATCAAAATTGAAAAAGAGTGGTTTTCAAATGGTTTCTTGGAAAATCTTGCGGGTATGGAATTGGAGTTGATATATGTTAAAATGAGGTATTTCTTGCATTGAAATTGATTTTCAAAGAGAAATGGATTTTTCCCTAAAATGTGAATGTTTGAGATTGTAAAGATGAAATGGAATTGATGTTGAGAATTATGAAATTGAAGTAATGTTGATGATGATGATGGCGGAGTTGGATACATATTATCACTTCTATCTTAAAATTTTGGTAAACTGTATCTTAAATGAAATTTATTTATTTGTTTAGAGATATCTATTTTGGGCTATTGGTGGAAGATAAATATGAGTGTTGTAAAAATTGAATGAGAATTAAGTGAATTAAAATTAATTTCTCATCCATGTGCATTGAACATTGTTGCTTATTTAATACATTGAAAATAAATATGATTTGAGAAAAAAATGGGTGAACGTGGGAAAAAGGTGTGTATCACCAAATCAAGTTGACATATGTGTCCAAGGTGAAAGTCCTAAAAAACGAGTGTATACATGGGTATCGGTTCCTGCGGACGAAATATCCGTCAAATGGCAATCGTAGCGCTTGTATAGGCTACGTTTACATAGGTGCCGTTTGATAGTTTCTTGCAGACGAAATATCCGTAAAAGGTTGTACCGGTTTGAGATTTCCCCCTTGTTTTTATTGTAAAGAACATGATTTTGAGAATTGTGATATAAACTGGGCATGACATTGTTTTTTGGAAAGAAATGTAAAACGTTTTGACATGAACATTGCATATGCATAAAACCTTATGGCTTTGTTAAGATTTATACATTGTGTTATGGTGTTTCTACTAGACTTTGGCTTACCCTATATAGGAAAACCATTTTCAAGTGCTGGTGATATGCCTCCACCAAGGATTTAGCTTGAGAGGACTGTGGAGTTGAAGGCTCATTGTTGTTATTTTGTATTTAATTTTGTTCAAGCCTAGGGCTTTGTCTGTATTGAGCTTAAAACTCACTTTTGATGTACCCAAGCATTAACTTGGAAAGATGTAAGCCATTAGGGTATATGGTTATCTGTTTAGCTTTCATTTCTTTTTACTACCTTGTAACACATGTTGTAGATTCAGGATGTACTATTTATGAATGTATATTGCATGTGTCACTTTTTTGTATATTACACTCTGATTAATGAAAGCTTATTATTTCGTTTATGTTACTATTTATTAGTTGTTATGAGGTGGGTATACTGTATTTATTTCGGGGTGTTACATCAACAATTTGGTATCAGATTCCATTATTCAACCAGGCTATCTATTTCGTCGTTCCTGGCTTGTACGTTCCGTGTATCACAGAAAAAAGAACTAGAAAAGAATTGATTAAACAAGTTTTAGGACATATATGGTTGAATAAAGTAGACGAATGAGGACGAACTTGGCGGTTAAAATCTTCATGGCGTTTTCACGTTACATTGAATTGTTTAAGGTCAAGCATTTAGAGCGTAACCGTATAGTGCAGGAGTCACTTCTACGTCATAGCGTTAGCAGACTGGGGAACTCCCCAGGGAATACAAAGAAAGGATCATTTTCGACCAGATCCAAGATGACGACTTTCAATCTTTTTTCTAATGTATTGTTTGATGTTTCTCACAAAAGTTTGTTCGAGTAGTCTAGGTTTCTAGTATGAGCAATGGGTTTAGAAGAAGGAAAATTGAAAATTAATAGATTCAAGGGTTATGATTTCGTTTTCTGGAAGACATAGATAAAAGACTATCTATATCAGAAAGATCTTTATCGGCCGTTGCTAGGTAAAGCAAAAGTAAAAAAGAAAAAACAAATGAAAAAGATGAAGATTGGGCGATTCTTGATCAAAAGGCGATGGGACTGATTCAATTGTCACTTGCAAAACTAGTTATTCACAACATGTTGAAGGAGACAACGACAGAGGGTCTCATGAATACACTCAAGGAGATGTACGAGTGGTCGTCTGATGTGAATAAGGTACACCTTATGAAACAACTCTTTAATCTCAAAATGATAGAAGGATGTTCTTTAATGTCACATTTTAGTGAATTTAATACAATAGTAGATCAACTTGTCTCTGTAGATATTAAATTTGATGAGAAGGTTCAAGCTATGTTAAGTTTGTCCCAGTTGCCAGATAGTTGGCAATGTAACGCCCTGATAAGAGAACCTCCCTGTTCTCATTCATCTGGGCATTCCCAATACAAGATCGACAACGAAAACGAGATAAAATGGTAATGATATAATATTAACAACATTCCTTCCCTTTTGAACTATTTCCAAGTTTTTCAACATTGTCTCCTTACATTTACAAATAAAATAAAATAGTTCAATAAGTAAGGAATGATACAACAGATTCAATTACAAATTATCTTCTCCTCACATTTGTTCCTTGTTACATCAAAATACAAGTCAATGCTTAGTCACCAAAAACTGCCCTCGACATATACATAATATGATTTCAAATATAAGCTTTCACATCCAAAAAGTTTTTTTCTTCTCAAAATAATCACTTAGGAAGCACTTCATCTTCATTTCCTGAAATTGGTTAGTTTTGGGATGAGCAAAAGCTCAGCAGGTAATGCATTTAACAGTTTATAACATAAATTGAAAAACACATGATCATGCAATGCAAACATTTAGTAAATTTTATTGTGTACGTGTAAAAATGCCTTTATGCATGAGTATGGAATGACAAAGTTAAGATTTTTCATGGGCAGTAAATACTATGGCATCGCAAGTAAGAGCCGCAATTCAAAATACATATATAGAATTTGTATACTGAAAATAGTCTCACATTTGCCGGCTCCAGAAACGGTGGGGCGATGGGCACCCAAAAACATTTTTTCCTTCCACATTTGCTGACTCCAGAAACAGCGGGACATGGACACCCAAAACCATGTTTTTCCACATTTGCCGACTCCAGAAACAGTGGGCTCGTGGACACCCAAAAATATTTTTCCACATTCGTCCAACAATATGCGCAGACAGGACAATTGGGCAGCTTGACTCCCCGCGTGGTTACCAAATACAATACATAACTCAAACCAACTCGACTCACTACCTAGACTCATAGACTATTTACTCCCTTTCAACTTTCCATTGTTCGCACCGTTATTGTATCATAAAAGAAATTTAATATATAATGCATATGATGCATGAATTTGTAATTTAAATGACTCCAATGCACACAATTCACTTTTCAATAATAACCATTACTCACTTAACAATCATTACCAACACAAGGTGCATGTAGAAAATATTTCAAATCATACATTTCAACCTCAAAGTTAAGCAAATACCTTCAATTTCATGTTTTTGAAATCGATTAAGAAAACCCCCTTTTATTAAACATTTCTGAAAACTAGGGTTCATATAAAACTTAAGGATTTTCCTCTCTTTCATGAAATTGAAGTTAATGTTTATCACAAACAACAACAATCATCAATATTAAATACAACTCCTTCGAAAACCTTGAAACATTGCTTGCTTTTGTCCAATCCCTTCATTAACACAAAATAATCTCTCTCTCTCTCTCTCTCTCTATATATATATATATATACACACACCTATATATAGTGAGTATCTAATTAAATTACCACATATAATTTTCAAATTAAAGGTATAACAAGTTAAAGACACCCCTACCTCAAGAGTGGAGCTCAGGACGAGAATCCACGTGAAACTTCAACAAAATCTTGAAACAATCGGTAAATAGCTTGAACTTGACTTGCTCTTCAATTATCTAGAAAGATCTAAGGTTGATTTAAGGCAAAGATTAAAGAAATCAAGTGTTTGGGGTGTTAGGGTTTCGAAATGGATGATAGAGAGAGAGAGAGAGAGCAAGCAATTGGAAAAAGTGAAAAAGGAATGAGTTAGATCAATTTTTAAGTGAGTTGTCCTGAACAAACCGCTCGAGCAAACTTTTCTTCGCTCAAGCAAGCAACAAAATTTTAAAGAGACCGCTCGAGCGATACTTCCATCGCTCGAGCAGTAAACGTGAGGTCCTAGAAGTTTTGCAGAGCTGTAGGAAAAATACTAGGAGTATGAAATCTACGCTTGAACGACCACTTCACCACTCGAGTAGTCTCGCCTACAAAATGGCAAATTGCTGAGAGCTAAGAATCTTCGCTCAAGCGACCAAAGGACCACTCGAGCGATACACCTAAAAACAACTATCACAGGCAAGGAATTGTTACCGCAGTCAGTAACTCTGCTAGGAAGGATAAATTAAAAAAGAGCTAGATTGTGAGTTTGATTTTGACTGAGGAAGTCAGAGGAAAATCATTAGAAACGGCTTCAAGTTCAGGGAGTTCAAGTTCAGCCCTTCGTTTCGAGCAGAGAGGCATAAGCAAGAAAATCGGTGGTCAGAATTAGAATCAAAACAGGAATCGATCAAAATCATGGAAGAAAAATAGGTCACAGGCCAGAGTGTGACCTATTAAAGGTGAATGTTGGAATTGTGGTCAGACGGGCCATATGTCTTTAGTCTGCAAGGAGCCAAAAAGGAATAAGGATGAGTAGGAGACTCATATTGTGCAATATGCACTTATTCTTGCTATGGCCAGTGATGTCGATTCTTGGGTGATTGATTCTGGTGCCTCGTTTCATGCCATTGCTAAGGTGAGGTTTTGCAAAACTATGTAGTAGGGAACTTTGGGAAAGTATACTAGGGTAATAATGAGCCTTGCAGTAATGTGTGAAGAGGCGATGTGCAAATTCAGATGAATGAGTTCAAGTGGTGTTTGAAAGATGTCAAACACGTTCCACAACTGAACAGGAATCTTTTTCAGTTGGGCAACTTGAAGCAACGAGTTATACATCAATATTCACAGCAGATGCATGGAAAGTCTCCAATGGCACCATGGTGGTGGCTCATGGTAAGAAAAATGGCACTCTATGTTTGACTTCACATACTACTGATACACTTGCAGTTACAGATGACAGGATTGGCACAATAGGCTGGGACACATGAGTGAGAAGGGAATGAAGGTTCTACAGTTATAGAGTAAGCAACTAGATATCGAGTCAGTGGGTATTGACATCTGTGAGGATTGTATCTTCGGAAAATAGAAATGGGTTAGCTTTCAGAAATGCGGCAGGCCTCTTAAGGCTCAGAAGCTAGAACTTGTCCATACAAATGTATGGGGTCCATCTACAGTGTCTTCTCTTGGAGGTTCGGTGTACTTTGTTACCTTTATCGATGATCATTCGAGGAAGGTATGCGTGTACTTCAAGAAACACAAGTCAAAGATGTCTAAGATCTTCAAGAAGAGGAAAGCCATGGTTGAGAACAAAACAAATCTGAAACTGAAGCATTTGACGTCAGATAATGGTGGAGAGTATGAGTTAGGGGCGTTCAAGAAGGCATGTGCTCTATACGAGATTCGTTTAGAAAGAACACCTCCATGGACTCCGCAGGATAATGGTGTTACAGAAATGATGAACATGTCATTGACTGAGCATGCTCGGAGCATGCAGATAGATGCAGGTTTGCCAAAGTGTTTTTGGGCAGATGCAGTACATACATCATCTTATTTGATCAATCATGGGACGTCTCTGTTGAACTTTGGGATACCAGAAAAGGTTTGGAGTGGTAAACAAGTAGATCTCTCACATTTACGAGTTTTTGGTTATGTGTCTTATGTTCATATTAGTG
This sequence comes from Camellia japonica, assembly GCA_030407325.1. Classification (NCBI taxonomy): domain Eukaryota; kingdom Viridiplantae; phylum Streptophyta; class Magnoliopsida; order Ericales; family Theaceae; genus Camellia; species Camellia japonica. The sequence goes on along the minus strand of JAPPVO010000019.1, from coordinate 129,484,849 downwards.
ACCATGTTAGGGATGAGCTAGATGCTAAGTCACAGAAGTGTACATTCATTGGGTACAGTGGTGATGAGTTTGGTTATCGCTTTTGGAATGACAAGAATAAAAAGATCATCAGGAGCAGAGATGTTGTATTTGATGAAAGCAAAATGTACAAGGACATGGATAACGAACAAAACAATAGGTATACCACTAAGGGTCAAGAAGCACCCAAGTACTTTGAGTTGGAAGAGCTTCTAAGTGGTAGTGGAGTTGAGCACAACTTTGGCTAAAAAGATGAGACAACTTCAGAGACATGTCAGGGACAGAGTCCGGGACAATTTCTGGAGCAGTTTCAAGGATAGAGATTACTTCACCTATTGCATTGAGGATGTCAGGAAGAGTACCCAAACCTAAAGGTTTTTTTGCGCACCTATTATATTGAAGAAAAGTGGCTTTTTCGCACTAAGGGACAATTTATAGTCAAACAGATCTCGGACGCAAAGCTAAGACCACGGGCGCGAAAGACACAGTCACAAGTGCGCCCATGCCTTTGTGGGCGCGAAGATGAAGGTCGCGAGCCATGTTCGCGAGCGACCAACTAGAAAAGTTATGGGAGGTGGTTTTGGTCAAGGCCTGGTCGCGGTCTAGTCGTAGACGCGATGTACACCATCACGAGCGTGACCACCCTGTTCTTGGGCGGGACCAAGCCAAAACAAAATTCTGTTTTAGGATTTTCTAAGGCAAACCCAAGGCTAATTTGGGTAAAACCCAAACCATTTAGGAGGGAATAATTCTATAACATATAATAATGCTATACGGATGGGTTAATGGGTTGGATCTCAACCCGAACCGTTATAGTAGGGTGTTTACCCATTTGGGTCATTCTTGTTTTTCTTCTACTTGATGCAAAGAAATAGGGTTTTCATAGTTTTGAGGTGGCCTATAATGGATCTTGAAGCGTGGGACCGTGACAATCCAATCAAGGTGAGGAGTGTAGATAGACGAAGCTACCAGTTTGTTTGAGGGAGAGAGAGAGATAGAGAGAGAGAGAGAGAGAGAATCGCTACTAGTTTAAAAAGAGAGTATAAGCGTTTTGAAAAAGAGAAGAGTAGGAGATAACCCTTTGAGACAAAGAGAGGAAAGGAGCGTGGGTTTGATTTCTAATTAGAGTGTGCCACATGATTCAAGGAGGCGAGAGGAGTCTTTTGTGTGGATTAAACATTTTTCTTAATTTTTTAAGGGCCAAACAAAACATTTACCATCCAATCTATCGAGACAAAATTAATGCTCTATTCAATTAATAATACTATAAATTCATTTTTTTTTTATTTAGATTTTTATTTAGAATTATCAACTTATGAAACTCATTTTTTTTTGCTTATATGACCCTACATAATACTATTTCAATCTCAATCACACGATTATCTACTGAGTAAAAAAATTAATAAAATTTATTTGGATAAACTAAGAATTCCGTTCAATTAAAGGCAAATGCATTTTCAAGCCTGCTGCCACATGACTCACATGACAAGTCACATGAGAACTCACGTGACATCCATGTGTCAAATTGAGTTATCAAATGGCAAGTAAAACCCGAATCCGGATCCTCCGTAGTACTTTCCTGTAACCCTTCCCTGTCGCCCTCCAAAACGACGTCGTTTTGGAGGTTTTTTTTCTTTTTTTTCTTTTCTTTTCTTTTCTTCTTCTTCTTCTTTCTTTGTTTCTTTCTCTCTCTCTCTTTCTGCTGATGGGTTTCTTCTTCTTTCAACAGATAGACGCGAGACAAAGAGAGAGGCACCAACACATCACATACCCAACAACACCACAACTCACCACTCTTTCTCTCTCTCTCTCCTCACAAAACCCATTTTCTGGGTCTCTTTCAATTCTATTTAAATTCTTTCATTTCTTGATTATTTTTATTTTTTGGGGATTTTTGCCATCTCTGTTTTTGAAGTTTATTGTGAAGTTTGTGATTAAATTGATATTTTCAATACAGATCTATGAGTAAATCTGTAAAAAAAAAAAAAAAAATCATATTTCAAATCTGAACCAAAAACAAAAACAAAAACAAAAAACAAAAAACACAGCATCAGAAATTGAAGAAGAGAAAGGGGGGAAGAAGAGCCATGGAAACTGAAGAAGTGTTCTTCTTCTTGAAGCCCAAAACATGATGAAGCCGAACTGAACCAAAGCTTTTGGAGCTTCCTATTTTTTTTTTTCTTCTTCTTCTTCTTCTCACTGTGATGAAGCCGAAAGCATTTCATCTGAACCAAAAACTTCTTAACTCTCTCTCTCTTTCTCCCTCAAAACACTTCATTCAAGCGGTGGAGGATCTTCCCATTTTTATTTTTTTTTGCACAGCTTGGAGAACTTTCAAAAGGTGAAAAGTCTATAGAGTTGGCTCACAAAATTTTTGGAGTTTCAGACATGAGCTTAATGGATGACTTTGTTGAGATGGAGTAATATAATTAATAATAGTAAATCAAAATAAGAAGAAGAAGAAGAAAGTGGGGTAGAGTCAGAAACAATTAATAATAGTAAATCAAAATAAGAAGAAGAAGAATAAGAGGGGTGGAGTCAGAGACAATGGTTGTGTTGTGGAGTCAAGAAAAAAAAAAAAAAAACCTCCAAAACGACGTCGTTTTGGAGGCCACAGGGAAGTGCGACGGAGGATCCGGATACAATAAAACCCAACACACCCAAATGAAGGGCAAGCTTTGATCATTACATACTTTTAACATAAATCTAATTTTTATATAATAATATATTTGTTATGTAATGTGACAATTAATTAAAATTATTCATGGATCAATTTGGTTTGGTTTGACTTAAAAACAACTCAATCATGATAGGTTCTAAGTTTTTGGGCTCAAAACAAACTAATAATGCACACTCCAATTCAACCCAATACAACTCGGGTTAGTTCGGATTAGAATCATGATTTCACTATAAAAATAAGTAAATCAATCAAAATAAATAGAGTAATTAAAATAAACAAAATTTTACTTTTAAACATAATATAAACAAAGAGCAAAATACTATTTAATACAAACTAATACAAATTAAATCCAACTTAAGCTTAACCATAACCAATGCAAATTAATCTATTAATACAACCAATACACATTAAATCAGTTATGAAATCCAATTCAAATTTAGTACTTTCTTCATTCACCTAATAATATTTGTATGCGAAAAATAATTAGGTGCAATCAAATCTATTGTAAAAGAGTAATTAAGTGAAAATAAGTTAATATAAATAAAATTTTAAATTATATATATATATATTATGGGTAATGTTAGAGATATCAAATTTTTTATCAAATAAATGACCAAATGTCTCATATAGGTGTGGGGTCCACAAAAATGTAGAGTCCACACCATGCAAGACATTTGATCATCTATTTAATAGAAAATTTAGAGACCTATAATATTTTTCATATATTTTTGTAGGAGTGAGAAGTTGAGCCCAACCCAACTAGGGATGTAGGCCCAAAATCATTTAAAGAGAGGCCCAAACTCAATAAAGCCCAAAAAAAAATGGCCGACCAAAATCACAACATATCAACAGAGGAATAAGATATGATTCAGAACAAGTCAAGCTAGCATGGGCTGCTATTAGATTAATACCAATCCGACGGGCGAGGATTACAGCAACTTGGCCACCACTTAACCTAACACCAACGTAGAGAAGTATCGTCTGACAATTCGGATCCAACGATCAACTATCCAGACAAATTGGCCACTATTCATAGCTAATGCAACTTGGCCACTACTAGAAATGATTCCTGACAAAAGATTAATTGTCTGATCTAAAGAATATCAACGATTTCAGGTAAAATCTTAATCAATTATAAAAGGAGAAAGGCAGATCAAGGTAACTCAAAAACTCCTAACATACTCATTTCATTTGTTATACAAAATGTTGGACCAAATCATTGACTTAATTATTGAAAGTAGGGGTGAGCAACGGATATACCGATCCGTCAAAACCGACCGAACCGAACCGATCCGTTACATTTTGGACGGATGCGTGATGACAAGCGGACGGTTGCGGATTGATTTTCTCCAATCCACCAATTTGGCGGACGGATGGCGGATTTGAGGTTCATTTGGCCGCAACCGAACCGCCAAACCGCGAGCACTCTTAGTAATTTATAAGATTTTGTGTTTTCAATTTATTTAAATATTTGTTTGTATTTTCAATTGAAAAAGAGTTCAGATATTCTGTTGAAAAAAGTTTTCAACTTGAATATATTTTTTGAATTGAAAAAATAAACGTATTATTTATCTATATTTTTTTGTTTTTAAATCTAACTCTAAAAGTAATAATAGAAAATATGATATATGCTGATTGGTTTTTGTTTTAAAAAACATATATAAATGTAACAATACAGAGACATACAATCTCTACTATTGCTCTGTTCATGGTTTTGGTGGTTTGAATTGTTTTTATATTTAAGAACCACAGATTGTAATACTTTATGTGGATGAGGCATTCTGTGATTGTAATATGTGGATGAGACATGCAGTGATTGTGATATTCTAAAATTTCAAACTTTCTTTCTTTGGATGAAACATGCAGTAATTGTAATACTTTTTAAGTTATTGATTGTAATACTTTCTTTTTTCTTTTTTTTTTTTTGAGGAAGTGCTCAAATTGAACTATGTTGAAAATTTATAAAATTTCAAACCGCCAAACCGATTCGCATCCATCCACCAAACCGCCAATCCACTCAATCTACATCCACCGGATTGGCGACGGATGCGGATTGATTTTCTCCAATCCGCCAATCTGGCGGACGGATGACGGATTGGAAGTTTCGTGGCCGCAACCGACCCGCACCCACCCCTAATTGAAAGGTTCCCTCGACTTATTCTAATAAGGGTTAAGGGTGTTCATTGACTTTAGTTCCTCTTAATGTGGAAATAATTTTACCATCCACATGAATAAATAAGTTCAGTTCTCAAGATAGTTTGATTTAGATAAAATTTAAATCAAGAATCAACTTAATCAAATCGATTTTATGATTTAAAAACTTGCCAAATCAACACACTAAAAAATCAAATAACCGAATTTAAAAAGGCCGACTTAGTTTGATGTTTCAATTTGGTGAGCGATTTGAATACCTCCATAGCTAATATGATATTTTTTATTTAATTTTGAATATAAAATAAATTTTAAAAAACTTAAAATATGAAAAATTAAAGTAAAAAAAAAAAAAAAAGCTTCAAAAATTAAAAAGAAAAATAATCAAAATTAAAGTAAAGTGTAATTTACCCCCATATATCAAAAATGTCCTACTCGGACGTAATAGGTCTGGACGCCGAGCATGAAGTAGCTTTCTCTAGTAACAACAACTATCTATTTATATTATCATATATGGAAGCACGGTTTCATGAAATTTTGTCTCTTTTTATGTGAAGTGTTCAGTTATTTATTAAAAATAAAATATTTAGATTAGTGTCTTGAAATTTTGTCTCTCTTCATGTCAAGTGTCCAATTATTTATAAAATAAAAAAATAATAAATAAAAAAGTTATACTACAAGACTTGAACTTAAGATTACAAAATTAACATAAAAAACTCTTACCAAATGAAATTATAACAAATATATATTAAATATTTTATTTTATTTTTATTTATTTAACTTAATATGCTTAGGCTTATTTTGGAAGATGGTAAAAAGTAATTTTTTAGCTTGTAATCAAGTTTTTGACTTTTTTAGACAAATGATTTGAGAAATTAGTAAAAAGTTATTTTCGACTTTTTTGATTAATATTTATTTATGATGTCAAATCACAATAAAATGATCAAATTATTCTTATTCAATTTAAAATATTTATAATTTCACCAATATAACACATTTTGACCTATGAATAGTAGAATTATAATTTCACCAGTGACTAAAAACCAACTTTTTCAAATAAAAAAAATATAAAAAAATCAACTTTTAACTTTTACTACAAACCTATAAAAGTGAATAACCAATTCTCAAACAACCATGCTACAGAGCTCAGTAGAGCTCTAAAAAGAGCTGGCAGCCAACTTTAAAAAAAAAAAAAAAAAAAAAAAAAAAAAAAAAAAATAGAAAAAGACAAAACAATGGAGACAAAAGAACAAATTAATGCTAGTTTAGAGCCACTCTTTTAGAGTTCTCAAGCAATTTTCATTCTCAAAACATCCTTATTGCGTGCTAACCACTCTAACCTGATAATGCTCTAACTTTCAATATATGTGGGGTGTTTGGGGGAGTGAGTTTTTATGTAAATTTTTTTAGTTGTAGGATATTATTAGGAAAAAAAAATTTGTGTTTAAGAAGATAGTTAAATTTTTTTGTAGTTGAATGTATATTTTATTTAGATATGCTTTTTTTAATTTTACAAAAAATTTATCTTTTTATAAAAAAATCAAAAAAGACTCAAATCCCAAACTTTCCAAACACCACCTATATATAAAAAGTAGTTAGCAGAGTTAAGTCTGTCTGGCGTTCCCAACTTTACCCCCCAAATATCAAAATTCAAATGTCCCGCTTGTGCTAAAACTCTGTTCTCCCAAACCTACCACCCATTCCCACAAAATCAGGAAAAACAAAGCCACCTCTCTCTCTCTCTCTCTCTCTCTATCTCTCTCTCTCTCTCAATTTAAAGTTAAAAAATGTAAAATAAAAAATAAAAATAAAAAAACCAAAACACCCAGTCAGAGCCGCCGACCCGAGCAGGCGGGCGGGCTTGGGTGGTGCACACGACACAATTCACAGGCTTCGTGGTGAAAGCCAGCGAGTCAAACACCCCACCACCACCACCACCTTCTTTGAATCCGCAGCCTCCTAACGCCACACCCCCGCGCACGTTACCCTCCCTCACCCTCTCCACCCTACGCGGTGGCCTCTCTCATCTTTCTAGATCTCCAAATCAGCCGCACTCTCCTCCCTCCCTCCTCCACCCCCCCTTAAAAATCCCCAAATGTCCCCCTCACAGCCCCAACCACCCCTCTCTCTCCTCTCTCCCTCTCTCTCTTCCCTCCCCTGCTAAACTGCGCCTCCTTTCTTATCCTTCACTTCCCCCGCCATGGCTGCATCATCATCCTCACCTTCTCCACCTTCACCCCAAGACCTCTTAGCTCTCCCTGCCCCACCACCGCCTCCCTCCTCCTCCACCGCCTCCCGCCGCCTCCCTCCGCCGTGCTGGTCCCACGACGAAACGGTGGCCTTGATCGATGCTTATCGCGACAAGTGGTACTCTCTCCGGCGAGGCAATCTTCGAGCAAATCACTGGCAAGAGGTCGCCGAAGATGTGGCCAATCGCTGCCCTGTCTCCGCCGGAAACCCTCCGAAGACCTCCGTACAGTGCCGCCACAAGATGGAGAAGCTCCGCAAACGGTACCGTACGGAGATTCAACGATCGCTTTCGACTCCGAATCACCGGTTTTCTTCGTCTTGGGTTCACTTCAAGCGCATGGATTGTATGGAAAAAGGTCCCTCTGCTGTTACGGTTGATGCGAGTCCGATTGGTGTTGAAGCCAATGAAGAAGACAACGAAGATGAGGATGAAGATAATGATGATGATGATGAAGATTTGTATCGCAGTGTCAAGAATCGGAGTGGTTATGGTAATGGGATCGATAGTGGAAGTGGGTTTCGGATCAGAATTCCCGGCCAATCGGCACCCCGGACGAAGATGTATAGTAATAAATTCGATGTAAAACCGTATTCGAATGTTGATTCGAACCCTAATTTTGTGTCTACTAGGGTTGTAAGAAATGGGTATTCGGAGAGATTAGGGTTGGGGCAAAGTGGTGGTGGTGGTGGTGGCGGCGGTGGTGGTGATGGAATGGGGAAGAAGAGAGAGGGAGATCCGGTGGCAGAGATTGTGACGGCGATCAATGCGTTAGGAGATGGGTTTGTGAGGATGGAAAGAGTGAAAATGGAGATGGCGAGAGAGTTCGAGGCGATGCGAATGGAAATGGAGATGAAGAGGACCGAGATGATTCTCGAGTCGCAACAACGAATTGTTGAGACATTTGCAAAAGCATTTTCGGAGAAGAGAAACAAGAAACCGAAGAGAATGCCTACACCAGAATCCTGAGTTTGTAGGTTGGGGTTAGAGTGTAGAGTGTTGTTAATTGGGATATTCACAAAATGCAGTTCCAAGAGTTGTGGAGCTCTCTCAAATTGGCAAAATAGGTGGACAGGTTCGTCTCACATAACTAGTATATGTTAGTTTGGTTGTTAGATTTTAGTGTTTAGATCTACTCTGTAATTTTTTGTTTTTAATTGATTTTGTTGTAGCTTGTTTCGGATGAATGTGGGTTTAATATGAAATTACACATTTAGTACCAATGATATTGTTCTGTTTGTTTTTAATTCTCAAGCATGAAAGTAACAGTTCTCTTCTGATTTTCGGCTTGTCTCTTTGTTTTGTTTTTAATATGTTTCTTCAATTGCATTTGTTTGTGGTGATGATTAGTTCAATTTGGAAAACAGAATAATTGTAATTGGTGATTGATGCTAAATATTGATTTGATGTTTTAATTTGATATTACTTGACTGATGCCAATAATTATGAGTAGTGAGATAGAAATTGAGTACTCTTTATCAGAATTGAAAATGGAAAATGTGATGCTCCCAAAGATTAATTTGACGATTGCAAAGGTAGTAGGAGACTTACTTGAAAAAGATGTTCTAAATTGCTGTTAGGCATTTGAAGAATTATGTATTATAAATTATGTTATTTAGACACTTCAAAATAAATCAAAAACCCGTGTTAGACACTTGACACTCAAACAAGGGTATACGGGGTATGGGTTGAATACTTTTCAATAGATACTTCTTATATAATTGTATATAATATTATTATTATATGTACATATTGTTGTATAATGACTATAAATGTTTTTTTTAATATTGTATGTTACATATAGTATCATTTTATCTCACGTACTTGAATAAAAATATAAAATATAACATTTTTTTAGCCGAGTCCGACCTCTAGATATATACCAACACTCGACACCTATGCCCAAGTCCATGTAACATAAATTATAACTGAAAGCAACAAAATGCTGGGACGTTTCTTAAATTATGGAAAAACAGATCTTGATGCAGAAGTTATATTTTTATTTATTTTTTCTTTTCTTTAAAAACATTTTGAGAGGTTGCCCCCATAACCTCTTGGATGCTGAAATGGTTTACTAATATTTGGGAAGTTATGGAAGTTCCGCCATTTCTTAACAGAACGATTTAGATGGCAGCAGGCAAGCTAAGCTAGTCTGCACATATTTTGTAATCATGTACGAAGTCAAGATTTCATCCAAGGGATAAATATATACAAGCAAGGGGCAGTGGGAGTGCTTATTATTGTGGAGGGTGAAGGTCAAGGTTAGCCATTCCCTTCCCGTCCTCCTTGGCTCCTTTCATCCCTAGCCATAAATAATAGATAGAGATGAGCTGTCATCTAGTGGTGGTGGTGTTACTTATTAAAGAGATTAGTCCTAATTTTTGTGTAATTATATATATTTATATATTCAAAGTAATTAGATTTATGGAATCAGCAAGATTACTTTCTATTGTAGAGATTGGCTTCCAATCAAACTTGAATATAGACTATATGTAGGTTTTGATGATGGCAAATTTTGTTCGTACATTTGACTATACTTTTTCTTGAAATGTTTTGTGAGACATTACATGTAATTCTAGAAGAAGGTTGGAAATGGTTTTTAATTTTAATCATGATGATTGGTTGTCCACCCAATCAGAATTCTTCAAGGTTAGTGAATGATCTAATCTCTATGGCTTGTCATGGTCATAATTGCATCTAAGGATGTAGTTTTGGGTGCTGAAGTTTGTTTTGCAGCATTCATTGTCCTTGTGGTATTGGATTTGGTGTTAAGAACTGATATAGCAAGCCATTTTAGTCTAAAAGCTGGCTTTTTAATTTTCTTGTTTATTTCATTTGTGTTTACACATTTCAATATGTATTTCTAAGTGGCTGTGTAAATGCTAGAAAAGGAATATGGGTGTTCCTTCAGAATTGCATTTGAGGGACATTTTTGTGTTTCCCTGTATCCTACTTTTTCCAGGATATGATGAGTATAAAAAAGTTGGGTTTTGAATTTCCTTGTTATTTCATTTGTGTTTGGCATTTCATTATGTATTCCCAAGTGGCTGTGTATGTGCTAGAAAAGTGGTATAGGTTCATTTAGAATTGCATTTGGGGGACGTTTTTGTGTTTACCTTAATACTTATTTCAGGATAAGAGTGGTTTTTGATTTTGAAATATCATATATTTTTGAATTATTCTGTGTTTGCAGTACTCTTGAAGGTATACTTTAATGGAAATGGTAGACTCGTAATATTTTTAGTGTGGTTGGGATATAAAACTTGTTTATTTATATGGAACTTGATGTATTATACCCGTTGCTAAAATCCTAGTGTCCAGCATTGGGCCAAATTCATAATTACTATTTTATCACCCTACGTTCCAACTACATCAATTTGCATTGGAGATTTGAGGAGTAAATATCGTATATATGATACCTTATGAATTGAAGACTTGGCCACTTATTTTGCATGGAGCATTCACTTTTATCATCATTCAAATGTTTTTGTCTTCCACGATTCTTGTGTTTTTAAGGGTCTTGTTAAAGAGTTACTACTATTTCAAACTTGTTAATCAGTGCCTTAGGACAAGTTTTGCAGAGTTGGTATATATGCCCTTCGAGAAATTGGATTAGTAAACTCGTCCTCAACTTTGATTTTGGATTTTTGTTTGACTTTGATGCCGTTTGGCATGTAGGTTAGCTTTTTAATTTTTTTTTGACTATTTTAATCCTAGCTAAAAATTTTGTTTGTGTTGTCTTTTTTTTTTTTTTTTGTGAGAGAAAAAATAAAATGATTGTGATTTGAATATAATATTTTGTCTTAAAAGTCAAAAAAGTCAACCAAAACGAACTTTTTGATAGTTCTAAATAGCTAAAGAGCTAAAAAAAACTAACTCACATTCCAAACGGCATCAAAGTCTTCATAATCAAATAAAAGTCTCAAAATCACATCAGCCACACACACAAAAAAAAAAAAAAAAAAAGAGAAAAGTATATATCCAAAATCCAAAATCAAAGTTGAGGATGAGTTTACTAATCCAACTTCTCGAAGGGCACATATACCAACTCTGATTCAAAACAAGAAATTTTAATCTGCATGTCTTTATCTACACTTCAAAACAAGAAAAATGGAGAACAGATGGTCTGAGGCAGATCAGATAGGCAATGTAGGAGCATTGCGAAAACTGAATCGAGAAAATTCTTTGATCTTGTTGTTTTTCACTGACCTCTTCATGCCTAAGGGGCAATTGTTAACAAAACCTTTTTTAACATCCTTGAGGCTTTGCGATATTCTTTCCAACAATCAAGTTTTGCACAGTTGGTATAAATTTTCTAGTTGGATTCAGGGGCAACACCACTACATGGGCCGTCAACTTACCAAAAATCTTGAATTTTCTTTTGGAAAATTTGGTTAAAAGTCCTCGGTAGAAAGTGTGTATTGCTTGAAATCTAATATAAATTTTTTTCATCCATAAAGTCGCTTAGTTTTATTTGATGGGGGCGTGAAGGAGATGTACTGATTTTTATGGGCATTTTTTTTACCTTTGTTTATATAAGAGGCCCAATTAGAGACAGATTATGTTCTTTGAAGCTCACAAACATGGCATTTTTGCCTAGATTTGCTTTGCAATCTACAGATTATACATATATATATATATATGAATTTAACTGTACATATATGTATGTACAGTGGCGGAAGCACATAGGGCTCAGGCGGGTCATGTGCCCCCTGGTTTGGGATTTTTTTTTTATTTTAAACATAAATAAAATATTTTAAATAAAAAAATTTATAAAAATATTATTTAAAGTGAAAATGTCAATGACATTTTTAAAATTATAAGAACAATAATGGTTATTTTGATTGAAAATAAAGAGACTATGATAAATCATATTTTTATCTATGAAAATTTCAATATAATGGTGATGTCTATTATTATTGACATGCAAACATAACTAATTTCAATAAATATATGAAATTTATTGGAGTATTAGTTACATTTGACATGTGCAGTTTATCCTCCATGTGTTTCTTTCCATTCATAACTAAAATAATCACTATATAAATTATAATCAAGCAACACATCTTCAATTATAAAAAAAAAAATTATAAAAAAAAATTACAATAGGTCATAACTAATATGAGAATGAATCATAACTAACTATTACTTGATATATAGTCATAACCAAAATAATAACCACAAAAAGTTATAACTAAATTATATCTAACACTATAATGTGTTATAACTAAAGACCACGAAAATTATAATTGCGACATATGATACACACTTTTTTTTGCAGTATGTTTTATAGAATTTCTCTACTAAAATATATCATTTCTATCTCAACTTATCTTCTTTTTTAATTTTCCAATCCACCTATAAAATAGTTACTCCCCAATATTTGTATAAAATTTAATCTCAAATCCTTTAATTTAAAATTCACATTTATCCAAATGAACTCTTAATATTTAAGTTTAATAATATCTCATTGTTGTTTATTATGAAAAAAAAAATTTAATTAATGTTGTCATTAATTTGTGTCCCCTTTTCATTGAATTCCTAACTACGCCACTTTTTATGTATGGCCATGAACCTAATTACAATGGAACAAAAAATAAAATTAAGTGAAACTAAAATCAATGAAAAGTTTCATATTTTCTTTTTAAAATCTAACCAACGAAAAGTTAGAAGATGAGTTTGAGGCCTTTCGTGGATACGTGGAAGGTTTTATGCATGTATGTGTGTATATATATTATTGTTTGTTTATTAGTTTGTAAATATTGTGATTACTCTTTAATATGTATTCTTTTTTTTTTTTGGGTTCAACAATGACGGTAAAGTTTTACTCTCATAGTGTATTTTTGAGTTATTTCTTCTGTAATTTTGAGTTATTTCTTCTGTTATACAAACTTTGTTGTGAATCAAAGTAAAATTTTACTGTGAAATAAAGTACAATTTTACAGTCAATCAGAATAACATTTTATTATAAACCAGAGTAACATATTACTATTTACATCAATTTCGATAATAATATATATATATATATTAAGAATTTTATAGTCAAGATGGATATTGTTTGATAGATCTTGATGAGAGAATTCTAAAAATATTAATTTTATTAAAAATCGACATCTAGATCAAAATTACGTTGTTTTAAAATTTAAAATTTAATATTTTGGTAATAGTGATGTGTTGAACTTTTTAAAGAAAACTTTTTGTATTTATTTTTAACGATGGTGTTACATGCACCAATTAGTGTACTAACTAGTGTACCAATACTAGTTATAATATTATTATTGACCCCACTCATTATACAAATTACAAATACCAAAAACTTCTTAAATTATGTCACATCATCAATTAGTATACTAATTGGTGCATATAAGGGTGTTTTGGGAAGGAAAAAAAAGCTAGCTTTTAGCTTTTTACCAATTTTGGGTCACATTACCTCTCACATTTTTTATCCACAAAAAGACAAAATAGGCTAAAAAAGTCAAAAAGTTAACTTTTTACCAATTTTTCAAAATGCCACATAGTATTATTATATTCTTAATACAAAGTTTTATTATGGGGGAGTTTAATCAAATCCCCTTTTCTTTTTTAGGATAAAATTTTTATTTGATAACTAATTGATCTCATTAAAAAAATGATAAATTACAAACACACCATTGAGGTTTACTTAAATTACAAATTACACCATGTGGTTCTAGAAATTACATTTGCCCCTTAAGGTTTCTAATTTCATAACAAATAAATTATTTTATTAATAAATCATCAAGTTAATTAACAGTTTTTAATAATGTTAAAATTTTATTTTAATTAATAATTCTGATAATTTTATTATTATATAAGTGAACAGTTAGAAATTTCACTTTTTAAATTAATTTTGTTAAATAAAAAATTATGATATGGAGGTATTTGTAATTTTTCAAACCACAAAAAATAATTCGTATTTTAAACAAATCTCAAGAAATGCATTTATAATTTACCCTTAAAAAAATAAGGGATCCTATCAGTAAAAATAAAAACCCATTAGCAACCTAGTCATTCTTTATTATGTTTGTCTTCTCAAAATTCAAATTAAATGAGAAATCAATGGTTGAATAATTATATAAAAATGATATGTTTAACACTATTAACAATGAGATTATTATGTAATAATTCCAAAAAATGATATCGCCGAATACGATTTTAAAATTATATATATATATTTTTTATTTTGTTAAAACAATAGTAATTTATTAAAAATTTATTAGGAAAATTTTACTTTACTTGTGGTTTGACGTATGCGTGGATTACCCCCGTCATTTCAAATTAACAATATAACCCTATGATTTGTGAATCAAAATGCAAACTAAATATAACCCCATGATTTGTGAATCAAAATGCAAACTAACTTCACTTATAAATTGACATTAATGCTCTCATCTTCTTCCTTCTTCTGAGCTAAACCTATAGTATATATTCTTCTGCTTATTACTACTATTAGATGTTTTATTTTACTACTGTATAAATACTATATAATATACATACACACACACATAAATGTGTTTATAAATCAATGATTGCCTACAAATTGAGACCAATGCTTTAATGTCCAACTGCTGATCAAAAAAAATGCTTTAATGTCCAACAACAAAACCAATATACAGACCGGTACAAACATAAATCATTACCTGATATATTGATTGTCCAAGTTTAACAATTTGTATATATAATATATATAAGAAAAATGATCTGGACCCCCTTTGCCCCCCACCCCTTTACCCCCTCTCAAGGTTCTAAGTATCGGCCAGTACGTGCCGTACCGGCTAGTTCGTACCGGAAAATTGGAGTGCCGAGTCGGATACTCACCGGTATACCGGTGAGAATGAATTTCGCGTCCGTAGTGGCCGATTCCCGATACGTATTGGCCTGAATCCGATACGTGAGCGATACAGTTCCGATACGGTCCGGTACGGTTGAATAAATGGAAAAAGAGGAGAAAAAAAGAAGAAGAGAGAATTAGGATGGATTTAGAAGAGAAGTATGTGAACATGTTGAAAGATGGAGTGGTTGTGGTGAGCAACCTGGTAATCCTGGTGGAGGATGTACATACCCACAAATGATGCCGCTGCGGTGCGGGCGAAGAACGACGCCATTCTCACTCTCAGAACGTAACCCATCTCTCTCTCTCTCTCTCTCTCCCCCCCCTCCTCTTCTTCACCGGGGCTATGCTCAAATCTGATCGATAATGCTTTTAACCAAACAGGCGCTAAGACGGAGGCTGCTTCTGTGTTAGCCAACTCTAGCCAGAAGGAGCGACGTCGTTTATGGTTACTAACCAATTTTTTTTTTTTTTTTTTAGGGAAACTACCAATAATTGTACATTTCTATCGAGGATTATTAAAAATAAATTTTAATAAAATTGTTACTAAAAATAATATTTTGTGATAATTATATATATATTGCTAAAAATTGATAATTAATGATTTTTTATCATAATTTTTATAAATTATCGCTAAAACTTACCATTAGTAATTTTTTTGTGATGAATTTTGTTAAACTGTCGCTGAAAGTTAAAAATTAGTGCATTTTTTGTTACGATTTTTTTAAATTGTCATTGAAATTTATAATTAGTGATATTTTTTATGACAATTTTTAAACCGTAGCTAAAAATTAACAATTAGTAATTTTTTTAATAATATTTGATGAATAACATCATTAATTATCATAAGATTTATTGAATAATAAATTTACCTATTATAACTTACACATAGGCTACAAATTTTTTTTTTCTTTTCCCTATCTTTCTTCTTTTTCCATCCTAATTTTGATTAAAATGTGATAAATTAGGCTAAAAGAGTCAAAAAAATTGCATAAAATTGAGTTTTAGAGGGATTGTTAATGATTTTTGAAATTTCACAGTCGCAACGCCCGATACCCGATACGTACCGGTCGATACTACCGATACCGATACTCCGCGATCGATACCGTTACGTTACCCGATACTGCGATTTAGAACTATGCCCCCTCTCTCTCTAATTGGCTAGTTTTTTTTTTTTTTCTCCAATCACAGCCGCCACATGTGTGTGGGGGTGGTGGGGATGGTGATTGGAGAAGGTCTCAATTACTTCCCTATATATAAATGTCTTTTATCAATTCTTTTTCTAAACTTTTCATTAATTGAATGATTTGATCACCTAATGGATTTTGTTAATAAACTTTTCATATACTGTATATGGTATGTATATATATGTATATAACTGATACAAAAGGAGAATTTTTTAGGTTGTTTATATAATCATATTTAGATGAAGAATTATGTGCTGGGTTGACCTAAGCTTATGGTGCCCATGAATTTTAAATTAGTTGCAATTGGTGTGGCAGTGTTGAGGTGTGTGTGGAAGTGGATTTGGTGAGATAAAAATAGGGGAAGAGGAAGTTGATGCGGTACATGGGTTAGAGTGGTGGAATAGAGAGAGAGAGAGAGAGAGAGAGAGAGAGAATGTATAGAGAGGAGGAAGAAAAATGGCATGCTTCTGTAAATTTAAAGATATGTAAGGATATTTTGATCTTAAAAAATAGTTTACTCTCTCCATTGTGTTGAAGTGTAGATAAAGACAGGCAGATAAAATTTTCTTGTTTTGAATCACAGTTAGTATATATGCCCTTGGAGAAGTTGGATTAGTAAACTCATCCTCAATTTTGATTTTGGATTTTTGGATATATATATATATATATATATATATATTGGGTGTGTGTGTGTTGATTTTTGGATATATATATATATTGGGTGTGTGTGCGCGCGTGCGCATGTGTTTTGGGGGGGGAGGGATTGATTATTCAGACTTTGATGCCGTTTGGCATAAATGGATTAATTTTTTGACTTTTTAACTATTTTAGTTTCCGTTAAAAAGCTTGTTTGGATTGATTTTTTTTATTGTACTCTTTTTATTTTCGTGTGAATGTCATAGGCTTCGTTGGGAAGGGAATTGACTTTTTTGATTATTTTAACTTAGGGCTAAAAAGTCTGGTTTGAGAAAGCTTTAGGCTTTTTTGGTTTTTTTGTGAAAGAAAGAATGTAATAATTATGGATTAGATGTGATGGTTTGTTTTATTAGGCTAAAAAGCCTATTTTGTTTTTTGTGGTTAAAATAACCAAAAAAGCCCCAACTTTTACTTCCCAAATGAAGCTATAGTTAATTAATTTAGATGAAAAAGTGGACGGTGCACTTTGATCCACAAATTACTTGGGGCTTATGTAATTATTTTTAAATGATAAGAGAGCACGTGGCCTAACTATAAGAGGGTAAAGTCATGTTTGCACAAATTTATTTTACCTGAAGGTAGAGAAGTTCAAATGCAAATTAGCCTAATTTTTTTATTTTTTGTTTTTAACTAAAATTATGATGTTTAAATGTTTTGAATGATTCTATCTATAAAATTTTCTAGAGCCGCCACTGGTTGGATTAGTAAACTCATCGTCAAAGTTTGATTTCTATTTCATCGTCTCAAATTTTGCTTCTCACTAAGTCATCGAAGTCAATTGTTTTTTTTTTTTTTTTTTTTGGCCTAATGTTAATACGCGTCTATTTAGTTGGATCAGTAAACTCATCGTCAAAGTTTGGTTTTTATTTTATCGTCTCAGTTTTTGTTTCTGATTAAGTTGTTGAAGTCAATTGTTTTTTTTTTTTTTTGGCCTAATGTTAATACGCGTCTACCTGTGTTTTTTGGGAGGGGGTGAGGGGATATGATTTTGAGTACTTTTTTTGATTATGAAGACTTTGATGCTGTTTGGCATATGGATTGATTTTTTGACTTTTTAACTATTTTAGTTCCTGTTAAAAAGTTCGTTTGGATTAATTTTTTGAATTTTATTCTTTTTATTTTCATGTGAATCTCATAGGCTTCGTTTGGAAAGTAGGTTGGCTTTTTGACTTTTTTAGCTATTTTAACCTAGGGTTAAAAAGCCTAGTTTGGGAGGGGTTTTAGGCTTTTTTGACTTTTTTTGTGAGAGAAAGAATATAATAATTATGGATTTGATGGATGTGATGTTTTGATTTGATGTTTTAATTTGATATTACTTGACTGATGCCAATAATTATGAGTAGTGAGATAGAAATTGAGTACTCTTTATCAGAATTGAAAATGGAAAATGTGATGCTCCCAAAGATTAATTTGACGATTGCAAAGGTAGTAGGAGACTTGAAAAAGATGTTCTAAATTGCTGTTAGGCATTTGAAGAATTATGTATCATAAATTATGTTATTTAGACTCTTCAAAATAAATCAAAAATCCGTATTAGACATTTGACACTCAAACAAGGGTATACGGGGTATGTGTTGAATACTTTTCAATAGATACTTCTTATATAATTATATATAATATTATTATTATATGTACATATTGTTGTATAATGACTATAAATGTTTTTTAATATTGTAAGTTACATATAGTATCATTTTATCTCACGTACTTGAATAAAAATATAAAATATAACATTTTTTTAGCCGAGTCCGACCTCTAGATATATACCAACACTCGACACCTATGCCCAAGTCCATGTAACATAGATTATAACTGAAAGCAACAAAATGCTGGGACGTTGTTTCTTAAATTATGGAAAACAGATCTTGATGCAGAAGTTATATTTTTATTTATTTTTTCTTTTCTTTAAAAACATTTTGAGAGGTTGCCCCCATAGCCTCTTGGATGCTGAAATGGTTTACTAATATTTGGGGAGTTATGGAAGTTCCGCCATTTCTTAACAGAACGATTTAGATGGCAGCAGGCAAGCTAAGCTAGTCTGCACATATTTTGTAATCATGTACGAAGTCAAGATTTCATCCAAGGGATAAATATATACAAGCAAGGGGCAGTGGGAGTGCTTATTATTGTGGAGGGTGAAGGTCAAGGTTAGCCATTCCCTTCCCGTCCTCCTTGGCTCCTTTCATCCCTAGCCATAAATAATAGATAGAGATGAGTTAGATTTATGGAATCAGCAAGTTACTTTCTATTGTAGAGATTGGCTTCCAATCAAACTTGAATATAGAGACTATGTAGGTTTTGATGATGGCAAATTTTGTTTGTCCCTTTGATGAGATTTTTTTCTTGAAATATTTTGTGAGACGTTACATGGAATTCTAGAAGAGGGTTGGAAATGGTTTTTAATTTTAATCATGATGATTGGTTGTCCACCCAATCAGAATTCTTCAAGGTTAGTGAATGATCTAATCTCTATGGCTCGTCATGGTCATAATTGCATCTAAGGATGTAGTTTTGGGTGCTGAAGTTTGTTTTGCAGCATTCATTGTCCTTGTGGTATTGGATTTGGTGTTAATAACTGATATAGCAAGCCATTTTAGTCTAAAAGCTGGCTTTTTAATTTTCTTGTTTATTTCATTTGTGTTTACACATTTCAATATGTATTTCTAAGTGGCTGTGTAAATGCTAGAAAAGGAATATGGGTGTTCCTTCAGAATTGCATTTGAGGGACATTTTTGTGTTTCCCTATATCCTACTTTTTCCAGGATATGATGAGTATAAAAAAGTTGGGTTTTGAATTTCCTTGTTATTTCATTTGTGTTTGGCATTTCATTATGTATTCCCAAATGGCTGTGTATGTGCTAGAAAAGTGGTATAGGTTCATTTAGAATTGCATGTGGGGGACGTTTTTGTGTTTACCATAATACTTATTTCAGGATAAGAGTGGTTTTTGATTTTGAAATATCATATATTTTGAATTATTCTGTGTTTGAAATACTCTTGAAGGTATACTTTAATGGAAATGGTAGACTTGTAATATTTTTAGTGTGGTTGGGATATAGAACTTGTTTATTTATATGGAACTTGATGTATTATACCCGTTGCTAAAATCATAGTTTCCAGCATTGGGCCAAATTCATAATTACTATTTTATCACCCTACGTTCCAACTACATCAATTTGCATTGGAGATTTGAGGAGTAAACTTGGTCTGTCATAGTATCGCAGTATTGTATATATGATACCTTATGAATTGAAGACTTGGCCACTTATTTTGCATGGAGCATTCACTTTTATCATTCAAATGTTTTTGTCTTCCACGATTCTTGTTTTTTTATGTTGTGTTTGGTTGGGGGATTTGGAGAGGGATTTGGAAAGGGAAATGAAAAAGGTAGGTGAAATGTGAATAAGATATACATAAATTTCACCTAGTTTCACACATATTTTCTCTTTCCCTTTCCAAATCCCTTCCCAAATTCCCCAACCAAACACACCATTAAGGGTCTGGTTAAAGAGTTACCAATATTTCAAACTTGTTAATCAGTGCCTGAGGAGAAGTTTTGCACTGTTGGTATATATGCCCTTCGAGAAGTTGGATTAGTAAACTCATCCTCAACTTTGATTTTGGATTTTTGGATTTTTATTTGACTTTGATGCCGTTGGCATGTGGGTTGACTTTTGAGCTTTTCGACTATTTTAATCTTCGCCAAAAAGTTTGTTTATGTTGGCTTTTTTTTTTTTTAATTTTTTTTTTGAGAGAAAAAGTAAAATAATTATAATTTAAATGTGATATTTTGTCTTAAAAGTCAAAAATGTCAACCCAAACAATCTTTTTAGTCCGGATTAAAATAGTCAAAAAGTCAAAAAACCAACTCACATGCCAAATGGCATCAAAGTCTTCATAACCAACTCACATGCCAAATGCCAAATGTCAAAAAAAATTTATCCATAAAGTCTCTTAGTTTTATTTGACTGGGGCGTGAAGGACATGTATTGATTTTTATGAGCATTTTTTAACCTTTGTTTATATAAGAGGCCTAATTAGAGACAGATTATGTTCTTTGAAGCTCACAAACATGTCATTTGGTTTGGCTTAGATTTGCTTCGCAATCTACAGATTATACATATATAGATATATATACATATATATGAGTTTAACTGTATATATATGTATGTATGCGCCATGAACCTAGTTGCGATGGAACAAAAAATAAAATTAAGCAAAACTAAAATCAATAAAAAGCTCCATATTTTCTTTTTAAAATCTAACCAACGAAAAGTTAGAAGATGAGTTTGAGCTCTTCCGTAGATACGTGAAAGGTTTTATGCATGTATGTGTGTATATATATTATTGTTTGTTTATTAGTTTGTAAATATGAAAGTAAAATTTTATCTCTATTTGTTGTGATTACTCTTTTTTTTTTTTTTTTTTTTTCAACAATGACAATAAAGTGTTACCCTCATAATGTGTTTTGAGTTATTTCTTCTGTTATACAAACTTTATTGTAAATCAGAGTAAAGTTTTATTGTGAAATAAAGTAAAATTTGTTGGGATCTGGGATCCCGCCCAAGACCTTATAGAAATCATTGCAAGCAGAAAAACACACCCATACTCAAGGAGACACAATATTTAACGTGGTTCGGCATTAAAGCCTACGTCCACGGGAGAGTAACCAGCTATCATTATACCAATGAGGAGATTACAGAAAGATTACAATAGAGGAGGAGCTCACACTCTCCTCACTCAGCCACTCTCCCGTCTCCCTCGCTCACACCGAGAGAGACGGTCTCTCCGCCTCACATCTCTCGCACTCTTTGGTTGCTCGGTTTTGCTCACTTCTATCTCTCTCTCTCTCAACCTCCATTTATAGGTGAGGAAGTAGGTGGGAGAGCCTTTGGGCAGCCTCCATTCTTGACCCTTGAAGATGGTTGGTGGCCGCCAAGGTGGACTTTGGTTGGTTGCCTTCCCATTGTTGCCAACCAATCTTGACTTGGATGATCACCCCTTTCACACATGGGTGAATTCAACAAATCACTCCCTTCACCCATGTAAGGTGATCCACAGCACATCCTGCTGCTAATCTTGTTACGCTCAAATTCAACATAGTCTGCATCTCCTTACTGAGACACTGCACCCCCTGAAGCTAGAGATAATACACCAGAGATACAAGAGGATGAGGGAATCCTACATCCTCAACTCAACTCACACCACTCTCTGATTTGGAGAGATACCACTGTTAGTGGGAGTGGGGTGTAAACCACTGTTGGTGATTCACAATGAGAGGCTTCAAAACTGAACCAAACTGATATTTCCTTCACTCAATAAATTCTGAACAACACACAGAGCACTCTCTTCTTTTTTTTTTTCCCACACATCTCTTCCACGCTTCTGTCTCGGATGTCTTCACTTGCTATGCTTGAACTTGCGCAACCAAGATATCCGACACCTCCTGATTGGATGTCCTGCACCCCCTGTTGGGATGCCCTTGACTGTCATGCCTTATCTCACAGGACCAGTCATTTGAGCAATAGAAAACTCGTTGTTCATCAACGTCCTCGGTCTTCTTTGCTCGGAGCTTTTCCTCTGAACTATTAGCCTTTGCCCTCTGCACTTCTGAACAATCTCCTAGCGTTTCCACATACGCTTGTTGTCTGTGCCTTTGCAATCCCTGATTTGTTGTCCAGTAGATTGATGGTTGACAGTAGCTCCATCTGTCAAAGCATCGTCAGCTATGCACTTCCTTGCATAGTGCTCACAGCATTTCCCTAAGCATGTACTTGTTGCCAAATCATCTATCCGTCGATGAATGGTCTTCTCTTCTGATTGAACCAGATCCTCTGAATACCTCAACAACCAGGAAAGTTCCCAGGAAAGACTGGTGGGTCACAACCGGTCCCACTTAAGAACCAGTCTCCTTAGACAGTGTCTTTTTGACAGAACTTTCCTAGACATTGTTGATCTTGAGATAATCATATCTGCAATCCTCTGATCGCCCCTGACCAATCCTGATCTCCCTCGATCTGCCATTTGATCAAGCCTGATCTCCTCTGGTCTTCAATGATCTATCTCGCTTTGTATCTGGTTGTCCAATCTGGTCAGAATCTGCCCATTCTAACCTCTTCAGTGAATCCGCAGCGTTCCACAATATCCGGCAACCTTCCTTCGAGTATTAAAGATGAAAAACTTTCATGTTTTGACAATCTTTCCAAACCGTTCAGAATTTCACTATTCTGACCTCGCAGTTGCGTCCGGAACGGTCCGATTAGCTAGGACCAACCTTCGCTGCACTTCCGGGGACCTCACTGAAAAAATTTTCCAAAAGTTGGACCACACCACAATTTTCTGAAAATTCTGGACCAAATTATAATTTTCAGAAGTTTAGGGAATATTCCGTGTACCAACAGAATATTCCGTCCACTGCGCCTGATGCCGTCCGTCACTTAAATCTACCTTCTTTTTACAGAAACTCCGTCTCCAAAATCTGACCGTACGGATGTGTCCGGAATACTCCAAATAGTCGGAAAACACTATTGGATCACCAAAAACGGACTCCAAATGGCTTAAATCTAGCCAAAACATTTTGTACGCCTCAGATCTGCGGCTGCACCATAGCCGCGAAGCACTAGATCCTTCTCTCTCGCGGCTGCACAATTGGCCGCGTCGCACTGGATCCTGCTCTCTGATGCTGACGTGGCAGACACGTGGCGTTGACTGGCTGACCTGGGGCCACGTGTCGCTGACGTGTCACGCCACGTGTCGATGACTGGACGGCTACGTGTCGATGACGTGTATGTCACGTGGCAGTGACGTGGTTGTCTGGTGCTGACTGGACTGCACGTAGCGCTGACCTGGCCGCCACGTGGCTGATGACATGACGCTCGCGGCTGGCACGTGTGGAGCACGCGCTACTCCTCAGTCGTCTCCTCCCTGCGCCGCGCGTGTGCGCGACTGAGCCTACGCGCTGGTTGTCTACACGGCGCGTGTAGGCGCGTGCTGTGACTGGGCGTTACGCGCTACCTTCTAGGGACGCGTGAGGGCGCGTTCTTCGTCTCCTGGGGCTCTGCTTTGCATATTTGGGCTCCTCTCGTCGAGCCCTTGCTCCCGGTATGCTCAAAAACTGATTTCGAGCAACTTCATTTCTGGGCAGTTTCGAACATCGCACTGTTTTCGTTCCGAAACGCCACCGACGAGGCTCTGATACCACTTGTTGGGATCTGGGATCCCGCCCAAGACCTTATAGAAATCATTGCAAGCAAAAAAACACACCCACACTCAAGGAGACACAATATTTAACGTGGTTCTGCATTAAAGCCTACGTCCACGGGAGAGTAACCGGCTATCATTATACCAATGAGGAGATTACAGAAAGATTACAATAGAGGAGGAGCTCACACTCTCCTCACTCAGCCACTCTCCCGTCTCCCTCGCTCACACCGAGAGAGACGGTCTCTCCGCCTCACATCTCTCGCACTCTTTGGTTGCTCAGTTTTGCTCACTTCTATCTCTCTCTCTCTCAACCTCCATTTATAGGTGATGGAGTAGGTAGGAGAGCCTTTGGGCAGCCTCCATTCTTGACCCTTGAAGATGGTTGGTGGCCGCCAAGGTGAACTTTGGTTGGTTGCCTTCCCATTGTTGCCAACCAATCTTGACTTGGATGATCACCCCTTTCACACATTGGTGAATTCAACAAAATTTTTCTGTCAATTATAATAACATTTTACTATAAATATGTTACTGTCAAACAGAGTAACATATTACTATTTACATCAATTTCGACGATATAATATATATATATATATATTAAAAATTTTATAGTTAAAATGGATCTTATTTGATAGATCTTGATGAGATGATTATATAAATACTAATTTTATTAAAAACTGACATCTAGATCAAAAGTTTCATTGTTTTAAAGTTTAATATTTTGATAATAGTGATGTGTTGGACTTTTCAAAGAAAACTTTTTGTACTTATTATATTTTTAATGCAAAGTTTTATTATGACGGGTTTAATCAAACCCTTTTTTCTTTTTTAGGATAAAATTTTTATTTGATGACTAATTGATCTTATTAAAAAAAATACGGTACCCTATCATTGGAAATCAAAACCCATTAGAACCTAAGCATTCTTTATTATGTTTTTCTTCTCAACATTCAAATTAAATGAGAAATCAATGGTTGAATAATTATATAAAAATGATATGTCTAGCACTCTTGACAATGAGATTATTATGTAATAATTCAAAAAAAATGATATAGTCGAATATGATTTTAAAATTATATATTTATATATATATTATTTGTTAAAACACTAGTAATTTGTGAAAAATTTATTAGAAAAACTTTACTTTACCTCCTTGTGATTTGACGTATGTGCGAATTATTCCCTATCATATGAAAATAACTATATAATCCATGTGATTTGTGAATCAAAATGCACACTAACTTTTGTTAACGAAACTTATAAATTGACATTAATATTCTCATCTTCTGCTTCTTCTGAACTAAACCTATATATATATATATATATTCTTTGCTTATTACCACTATTAGATGTTTTATTTTACTAGTATACTTTTTGACTTTTTATAAAATAAAAAAATGTGTTAAAAAGTAGAGAAGAGATGTTAATATATGCTGATTAATGTGATCCAAGCAAATGTATATATTCAAAAAATATATATATATATTTTTTTTAATACGTACCAAACAGCTACTTAATATATATACACACATGAATGTGCTTATAAACCAATGATTGCCTACCAATTGAGACCAATGCGTTAATGTCCAACAACAAAACCAATATACTGACTGGTAAAACATAAATCATTACCTGATATATTAATTGCCCAAGTTTAACAATTTGTATATATAACATGGACTTTTCTTAGGTGTGCCTTACATATGGTAAAGGGTTACACACTCAACCTTACACAAAGAAGCGAACAGAGAGAGAGAGATACAGACGAAATAGAGAGAGTGAGTGGTATGCAATCATGCAAATACGAGCATTAACCAGTTACCCCGATTTCAACTTTTTTACGATTAAACAATTCAATGATCTTGATCAATTATTGTAATCTAACGACTAAAAATTGGGTTGCATATGGTGTGCAATTTTAAGGGGGTTGCACACTTAAACAACGCCCATATAATATATATAAATGTCTTTTATCAATTCTATTTCTAAACTTTTCATAAATTGAATGATTTGATCACCTAATGGATTTTGTGAATAAACTTTTTATATACGGTATATGGTATATATATATATATGTATATAACTGATAGAAAAGGAGAATTTTTTAGGTTGTTTATATAATCATATTTAGACGAAGAATTATGTGATAGCCATGTTCTTTATTATGCTAATTGGTCCTTATCATGAATGTGATTATGTGTTTGATATGATTTTATGTACCATTTGTGAAAATATGTGGTTTTGAATTTCTATCTGTTCACCGTAGGAATATCTGTTTGATTATCTGCTTTGGAATTTAAATTGAAGACCCTATCGGCCACGAAACCCGAAATTGATTACACCATTGTGATTAGCGTAATTTTTAGAGTCTACGGTAAAATTTAATTGAAAATTAATTTAGATCAAATTAACTTGATTCAATTAATGAATGAGTGCCCAATTAATTACTATTAAATAATGTATTTGAGAGGGGGCTTATAAAGGGCCACTATACACTCTCATTTGTTTCTTTTTGAAGCTCAAAACCTGAATTATACATTTGTGAGAGTGAGAGGCCGGCTCTAGAGAGGGAGCAAGAGGAGAATTGTGCAATTTTGGCTCAAGGCTTGAAAATTAAACTCAAGGATTAACCATAGATTGTGAAGATTAAAGCTCCTTGGTGAGTAATCCATGATTCTAGTTGTAAATTTGTTAATTCAAGGTTGAATGATGATAAGGACATGAATTGAGTTGGTTTTGTTGAATTTGAAGTCAATAGGTGCATGCATGTAAGAAATTGCTATAAATTTTCATGTTTGAGCATAAAGTGTGTAATCCATGTTGAATTTTTGTTGAAGTCCATGTATTTGACCATCTCTTCACCAATTAAGTTGAGAATAATGAGTATCTCCCACATGCATGTGCAAATCATGGAGGTGTGAGTCTTGAATGTTTGAATTTAATGAGTTGGTGATGAGTTTGGGTTAATTTGAGTCATGCATGTAGGTAACTCATGGAATTTGTGACAACCCTCACCACTGATTAGTGCTAATCTATGATTAAGCATGTTAAATGATTGATCGACTGAAATCCTGAACTGATTGATTGAGTATATTAGTTTAAATGCATTTCTATCTGTTTGACTGTTAATTGATTTGTTCGTGTTTTAAGTTTGAATTGCAAATTGAGGGCCTTATCGGCGGCCGAATCTGAAATTGATTAGTGTTTTGTGTTAATTAGAATTTATATGGTTTTATGGTATGTTTAATTGAAATTTGATTTGGTATGATTACATTGGATTAAATAGTGTTAAATTACATTAATTGGCTTATTTACCCTTTTGCCATTAGTGGGCCACTACCTACAACATTGTCTTGGAGCCTTTGTTGCATCCTTCTTGTTCATTCTTGGAGGCAAAACCGACTAGAGAGAGAGAAGGTTAAGAGAGAATTGTTTCATCTAGAAAATTGGCTTGAGATTTAGAAGATTTGAAGGATTCATTGCATATTGAGCTTCCATTCTTGAAATTGAGGACCCAAGGTAGAGAATTCATCTTCTCCATTGTGAATTTGAGTTACTTCTTGCATGGTTCATGGAAGTTAGAGTTTAAAGTCTAGAATTGGTTTAAAAGTGTTGAATTGAAGCTTGTATCTTGCATGCATGTACACATTTGTGAGTTTTGAGGTTGTTATCATGAAATTTCTTCATACATGTCCATCTTTTGATTATAGTTCATGAATTCATCTTGTTTTTGAAAGAATTGGCTCTTTGGAGCATGTATTAGAAGCTTTGAGTTCATTAGAACACTTGCATGTTTCATACACTTTGTGTTCTTGAAGTTTATTTGAAAATTGTGTTTAATTGAACTACCTTTGGGCTTTGATTTCTCAAATTGATCTTTGAAACATGTCATATTATGGGTTTTGAAGTGTTTTCCAGAAAATTAGGCCAAAAGGATCGAATTTGATGCTTTAAAGTTGAGTTTTAAGCTTGAGGTTCAAATTTGGAAATTCCAGATTTTGGACTCACGCTCGAGCGGGGAACTCCACGCTCGAGCGTACACTCTGAGTACATGTTTCTCGCTCGAGCGGGGAAAGTAACGCTCGAGCGTGGAATGCATGTATCCAGTACTTTCATGTGATTTGCAGTCCGCTCGAGCGAGGGAATGCACGCTCGAGCAAGGACTTGTGTCTCACGCTCGAGCGGAGGTCGAGCGCCCATCGAGCGTGAATTTCACCAATCCAATACTTTTGCAGTCAACTCGAACAGAGTAAGTCACGCTTGAGCGGAGCTCCTTTGTCTGCATGTCCGCTCGAGCGTAGAAAGCCACGCTCGATCGTGGACCCATGTTTCAGCAAATTTTGAAAAGTGTTTAAAAGTGCATCTTTGCATCCTCTTTCCATTCTAGGCATTCCTAGGGCATGTCTAAGGCATCTTAAGGAGGATATTGATGTAGAACCACACCGAGGCAAATTAGGGATTAAGTTATTATTTCCTAACTGTGTAGCTTAGTATGTGTTCGTTTTGTAACTGTGTAGGGTTGGCATCCGAGGACGCTCTAGCTGCTTATAGCCCAGTGCTCTGTGAGTAACAATGTTGTAAAGATATGTTCAATCATGAATATTTTCTGAATAAACAACTGTACTACTTTCTGAAATGATATTTCTTACTGAATGAATGTTTGTCTTATTTGTGAACTGTATTCGTGGCATCCATAGCAATTTACTGTTACTGTGCTGTACTGCTACTGTCACAAAGATCTCTGTCAGTTCCCATGTTGGAACCACTACTGTTTACTGATATGATGGCCATCAACTGACTGTTCGGTCTGCTAAGACCTACTGTACTGTTTGCTATTGGATATACCACTTATGACTGCTATGATCGAATAACTGATATACTGTTTAAATGACTGTTTTCAATACTGAAAGGACATTCATTCTTAACCTCTTTACGCATATGTTATTCACTGGGTTTTAGCTCACTGCTCATATATATATATGTAGGTATCCAGGCACTGGATCGGAGCTAGGAGCGTTGGGTTTAACTCCCTTTTGTCAAGCCAACCACTGTGTCTCCTTGAGAGGTTCCAAGTCCTTCAAGCTAGGGCCTTTTGGGGTGTTTTAGATTTCCCCTTTTTGTATCTGTTTTTGTAATACAGTATAGACTGTACCTATACTGTACTGTTATGGTAAGGATTTGGTCCCTAACCTGAATGTCTATATATGATGTATGTATATACTGTTTTTGTTCTGAATGTGAACATGTTACGAAAAGTCTTTTTGCATACAGAATGTCACAGCTCATTGGACATCCTTTAATTACTATTTTGGCTTCCGCCAGCCCCTGTACTCTGTATTACTGTTTTACTGTTAAGCAGGCCTTCGGTAATCTCGGATTACTGGCCGGTTACGGTGCTAAACCCATAGGGGCGGGTTTGGGTCGTGAC
This sequence comes from Camellia japonica, assembly GCA_030407325.1. NCBI lineage: Eukaryota > Viridiplantae > Streptophyta > Magnoliopsida > Ericales > Theaceae > Camellia > Camellia japonica. The sequence goes on along the minus strand of JAPPVO010000019.1, from coordinate 129,455,392 downwards.
AGAATTGAGCCCCACAATGTTGTAATTTGGTATTGGTGCCATGTTAGTATATGTATATGTTAAGTTTGGCCATAATATGCAAGAAATGTTGGTTTGAATGTTGAATTTGGGCTCAAGAACCATTCTGGAAAACCCAGAATTTATGATGTCCGCTCGAGCGGGGGAATCGCCGCTCGAGCGAGAAATACGAGCTCCCACTATTTTCTGCAGACATGACGTCCGCTCGAGCGGGGAGCTATGTAGACCGAGTTCGCACTTGAGCGTCCGAGTGCGCGCTCAAGCGTAAATTTGACATAACCAGTACTTTTGCAGACCACATGGGTCTGCTCGAGCGGGGAAGTCCACGCTCGAGCGGGGACCTTGTTTTTTGAAATTTTGAAAAGGCCTTCTGTGTTTCGTTTTCAGTTCTCTTTCACTTCTAAGTACTCTTAGGCATACATTGAGCATTGTAAATGAGTTAGAAGGATAAGAAAGAAGCCTAAAGAGGAATATGTGAATTAAGAATGGATTGAATCATTTGTGACCCATATGTGTTATATGATGTGTAGGGTCAAGCTCCAGGCCAAATCAACCAACCGATCATTGTGAGTAATATCTTAACAAAAGATATTTGAGATATGTTGTTGTCCAATTGCTTACCTCTATGTAAGTTTTATAAGTTCGTTAATTCGATTGGTGGACAATGTTTGCTATGCCAAATGAATGGGTTAAAGGCCAATTTGACATAAATGAATGAATGGGCCAGAGGCCAGTTTGACATGATAGAATGAATGGGCCAGAGGCCAGTATGATCTGAATGATAGAATGAATGGGCCAGAGGCTAGTATGATCTGAATGATAGAAAGAATGGGCCAGAGGCCAGTATGATCCGAATGATGGAATGAATTGGGCCAAAGGCCAGTTTGACATGAATGAAAGACAAATGGGCCAAGGGCCAGTTTGACACAAATAGATTGGGCCCGAGGCCGTCCGATGTGTTTGGAATTGCAGTCAATTGATATATGTATGTATTAGATAGAAATAAGAATTGGGCCTAAGGCCTTTCGATGTATATTGTTCCAATGTATCTTCTTTATTTGATATTATTCACTGGGCTATCGCTCACGCTCATTCATGTGTCTGTAGGTGAGCCAAGGGAGGTCCAAACCCAGACTCAGTGAAGTCTGTGTGGAACAACCAAGGTTTTGAAGAGTCAGCCCACACGTCTTACGCACGAGACCCGTCTTCGCCCTTTTGCCATCTAGTTTATTTTGTCATGTTGGCGAGGATTTTGGTTTATGTTTGTATATAGTTTTGATTGGCTGACCTAGACTAAATGATCCTGTATGTACAGAGCTTTGTGTTAGTACATATTATGATGTGAGTTATTAACATGTATATGCGTGGTTTGTTATGATGTACCATGTAAGCACAGCTCTATGGACAAAGTTTTAAATTTTGTTTCCATTTGGCCCTTTTACTCTGATGAGTTATGTCTGGTTGGTTTGAGGCCGTAGGTAATCCCTCGATTACTAGCCGGTTATGTCCTTAACTCTTATGGGCAGGTTCGGGTCGTGACAGAGTGGTATCAGAGTACGAGTTAATAACTCACACACTTGTCCAAATGAGCAATAAGCGTCTAGAAAATATCTAGGATGCATTCATGTAATAAGTATGAATTTGAAAGCATCCAAAATACGCTTATATGTTGTGATGTGAACGATTATGTGTTATAAATTTTTGATTTGCTTGCATTGCAAATTATTTGAATATGTATGCTCTTTAGTAAATGCATACCTGTGTATCTTTTGTATAAAGTATAATGCAAGTTTAATCAGATGGTGAGAACAAGAGGTGATGAGTTAGAGGAATTCTCTACTGCCAGAATGGATAGAATGAAAAGACTGATTCAGGAAATGGTAGACATTGAGGCAACAACAAGAGAGGCAACAACAAGAGTGGCAACAACAGTGGCAGCAGCCACATCCTCTACCTCCGCCTCCAACACCACCCGTGCAAGATAATCAGAATGATGATCGGATAATAGCTCTCACCAAAGAGTTCAAGAAAATGAAACCACCTCAATTCCATGGGGGACTAGATCCGTTGAAAGCCGAAGCATGGGTCCTCGGCATTGAAAAGCTGTTTGAAGTGTTCCCTTGTTCAGAGACACAGAAGGTGCTTCTAGCTACCTTTATGCTAGAAGACGAGGCAAGAAGATGGTGGATGTTAATGCGTGAAAATTATAAGATGCTGACTGGGCAAAATGTTTGAAAATTTTCTATGACAAGTACTTTCCGCAATGTGTTCGGCACAGGAAAGTTTCAGAGTTCATGGAACTTAGGTAAGACAGTATGACTGTAGCTGAGTATGAGGCCAAATTCACAGAATTGGCCAGGTTTGCCCCACATGTGATTGATACGGATTACAAGAAGGCAAGGCATTTTGAGGGTGGGCTTCGAAGCGATATTTTAGAAAGGGTGAATGTTTTGAAGCTAGAAACCTACATTGGGGTGTTAGACCAGGCCATCATATCAGAAGCTAACATAGCTAGACAGACTAAGTCAACAACTGACTGGAAAGGCAACGAAAGGCAAGGCTTCTTTTCAAAGAAGAAATTTCTGAAAAAGCAAAACACGGGCTCTTCGAGTACTTCGAATTCTTCCCGAGATACATCTCTCATGTGCAACATTTGTAGTAAAAGGCACTGTGGGGTCTGTTACCGTGTGTCGAGAACTTGTTTTAAATATGGGAAACAAGGGCATATGGCCCGAGATTGTAATCAGAACAGTGGAAAGATAGCTGCTAGTTCCACTACATCGATCCCAAAATCAGGAAATACTATGAGATCTACTACCGCCGGAGATACTGTGAGGTAAGGGAGAGTTTTTGCGCTTGTTCCGGGCGATACACGGAATGCCAACGTAGTTGTCTCAGGTACTATTTCTATATGTAACCAGGATGCTTTTGTGTTAATTGACTCCGGATCAACACACTCTTTTGTGACATGTGCATTTGCATCTAGATTGAGTAGACCTCTAGAATTATTGCCATATCTGCTATGTGTATCCGCTCCATCTGGAGAAACTGTATTTTGTGAATCTGTATATCGTTTTTATGATATGCGTGTTGGGAATGCCATTCTATATGTATTAATGCAGAACGGAAAGGTTATTGCTTACGCCTCCCGACAGTTGAGACCGCATGAGAAAAACTACCCAACACATGATTTAAAATTGGCCGCAGTTGTTTTTGCTTTGAAAATCTGGCGACATTATTTGTATGGGGCAAAGTGTGAATTCTACACGGATCACAAAAGTTTGATGTACTTCTTTACATAGAAGGAGTTGAACATGCGATAGAGGAGATGGCTCAAACTGATAAAAGACTATGATCTTGAAATTCAGGGTTGGTTTGGGATGTTCTAAAAAAGTGTACTTTTTGACTTGTTAGCTTATATAGATTGGGTTTGAGTTGGGTTTGATGTGATGTGTTAGAGAGGTGATGTGATTTAAATAAGATGATGTGACTTAAATAGGATAGTAACTTTTTGACTTTTTGTATTATTTAGGTTATGCCAAACTTGGCCTCAGTATCACCCTGAAAAAGCTAACACAGTTGCTGATACCTTGAGCAGAAAATCAACAGGGAGTATGGCTTGTTTGCTTACTGAACAGAAGGAAATCTTGCAAGATTTTGAGAAGTCCGAAATTGAAGTGGTATTGTGTGAACAGAGCAGATTGATAGCCGCTATTTCAGCTGAACCGGCAATCATTGAGGAAATTAAACAGAAACAGAAAGAGGATAAATTCCTCAAGAAAGTGATTGATGAACTTGAGACAAGTCCGAAGGCAGAGTCTAGTATTGAAAATGAAATGTTAAAGTTCCGAAACCGAATGTGTGTCCCAGATGTACCGGAACTGAAGAAGAGGGTTTTAGATGAAGCCCACAAGTTAGTATTTGCTATGCATCCGGGCAATAACAAAATGTATCGGGATTTGAAACAAAGTTATTGGTGGCCTAGAATGAAGAAAGAGATTGCAGAATATGTGTCCAAATGTCTTCAATGTCAGCAAGTTAAAGCTGAACATCAAAAACCGGGTGGTCTACTTCAACCCCTCCTTATTCCTGAATGGAAGTGGGAACATGTGACGATGGATTTCGTTGTTGGCCTACCTCGGCCTTCTCGAGATATGGATTTTATTTGGGTTGTAGTTGATAGACTGACTAAATCTGCACATTTTCTACCTGTTAGAACTACATTTAATGCTTATAGATTGGCTACGATATATGTTGATGAGATTGTCCGTTTATACGGAGTTCCGGTATCTATTGTGTTAGACAGAGATCCGAAATTTGTATCTAGATTGTGGAAAAGTTTGCAGGAAGCTATGGGAACAGAACTGAGATTTAGTACTGCATTCCACCCACAGACAGATGGGCAATCAGAACGGACCATACAGACGTTAGAAGATATGCTGAAAATGTGTGCCTTAGATTTTCAGGGGAGTTGGGAAGATTATTTGCCACTTGCAGAGTTTGCATACAATAACAGCTTCCACTCCAGCATCGGTATGGCACCATACGAGGCTTTGTATGGTAGAAGGTGTAGATCACCAACTTGTTGGACAGAAGTCGGGGATAGAGCTTTACTTGGGCCTGAAATTGTGCAAGACACTTCTGAGAAGATCAAAACTATTCGACAAAGGCTCAAAACAGCTCAGGACCGACAAAAGAATTATGCAGATGTTCGGAGAAGACCTCTTGAGTATGAGGTTGGTGACCATGTGTTTATCCGTGTGTCTCCAATGAAAGGCCAAGTCAAGTTTGGAAAGAAGGGCAAGCTGTCGCCCTGTTACATTAGGCCATTTCAAATTCTAGAAAGGCTTGGCCCAGTTGCTTATAGAGTTGCTTTGCCACCAGGATTTGAGCAAATCCATAATGTGTTTCATGTGTCAATGTTGAGGGGTTATCTTTGAGACCCGTTTCATGTGATTGATTATCACCGGGTAGCTCTAGATGAAAATATGAAGTACGCCGAATGACCAGAACGAATTATTGACCGGCAAGTGAAACAATTAAGAAGCAAGTCCATTCCAATGGTGAAAGTGGAATGGAAAGAACACTATGAGACAGATGCCACGTGGGAAAAAGAGGATGAAATGCGACAACGCTATCCATATTTGTTTCCCGACGAAGGTAAATTAAGTTTGGAGGACCAAACTTCTTAAAGGGGGGAAGACTGTGATAACCCTGTTCCTTATTATGCTAATTGGTCTTTATCATGAATGTGATTATGTGTTTGATATGATTCTGTGTACCATTTATGTGAAAATATGTGGTTTTAAATTTCTATCTGTTCACCGTAGGAATATCTGTTTGATTATCTGCTTTGGAATTTAAATTGAAGGCCCTATCGGCCACGAAACCCGAAATTGATTACGCCATTGTGATTAGCGTAATTTTTAGAGTCTACGGTGAAATTTAATTGAAAATTGATTTAGATCAAATTAACTTGATTAAATTAATGAATGAGTGCCCAATTAATTAATATTAAATAATGTAATTGAGAGGGGGCTTATAAAGGGCCACTATACACTCTCATTTGTTTCTTTTTGAAGCTCAAAATCTGAATTATACATTTGTGAGAGTGAGGGGCCGGCTCTAGAGAGGGAGCAAGAGGAGAATTGTGCAATTTTGGCTCAAGGCTTGAAAATCTTGAAATTAAACTCAAGGATTAACCATGGATTGTGAAGATTAAAGCTCCTTGGTGAGTAATACATGAGTTCTAGTTGTAAATTTGTTAATTCAAGGTTGAATGATGATAAGGACATGAATTGAGTTGGTTTTGTTGAATTTGAAGTCAATAGGTGCATGCATGTAAGAAATTGCTATAAATTTCCATGTTTGAGCATAAAGTGTGTAATCCATGTTGAATTTTTGGTTGAAGTCCATGTATTTGACCATCTCTTCACCAATTAAGTTGAGAATAATGAGTATCTCCCACATGCATGTGCAAATCATGGAGGTGTGAGTCTTGAATGTTTGAATTTAATGAGTTGGTGATGAGTTTGGGTTAATTTGAGTCATGCATGTAGGTAACTCATGGAATTGAGCCCCATAATGTTGTAATTTGGTATTGGTGCCATGTTAGTATATGTATATGTTAAGTTTGAGCCATAATATGCAAAAATGTTGGTTTGAATGTTGAATTTGGGCTCAAGAATCATTCTAGAAAACCCAGAATTTATGATGTCCGCTCGAGCGGCAACATGACGTCCGCTCGAGCGGGGAGCTATGTAGACCGAGTTCGCCCTCGAGCGTCCGAGTGCGCGCTCGAGCGTAAATTTGACATGACCAGTACTTTTGCAAACCAGATGGGTCCGCTCGAGCAAGGAAGTCCACGCTTAAGCGGGGACCCTATTTTCTGAAATTTTGAAAAGGCCTTCTGTGTTTCGTTTTTTGTTCTCTTTCACTTCTAAGTACTCTTAGGCATACATTGAGCATTGTAAATGAGTTAGAAAGATAAGAAAGAAGCCTAAAGAGGAATATGTGAATTAAGAATGGATTGAATCATTTGTGACCTATATGTGTTATATGATGTGTAGGGTCAAGCTCCAGGGCAAATCAACCAACCAATCACTGTGAGTAATATCTTAACAAAAGATATTTGAGATATGTTGTTGTCCAATTGCTTACCTCTATGTAAGTTTTATAAGTTCGTTAATTCGATTGGTGGACAATGTTTGCTATGCCAAATGAATGGGCTAAAGGCTAGTTTGACATGAATGAATGAATGAGACAGAGACCAGTTTGACATGATAGAATGAATGGGCCAGAGGCCAGTTTGACATGATAGAATGAATGGGCCAGAGGCCAGTATGATCTGAATGATAGAATAAATAGGCCAGAGGCTAGTATGATCTGAATGATAGAAAGAATGGGACAGAGGCCAGTATGATCAGAATGATGGAATGAATTAGGCCAAAGGCCAGTTTGACATGAATGAAAGACAAATGGGCCAAGGGTCAGTTTGACACAAATAGATTGGGCCCGAGGCCGTCCGGTGTGTTTGGAATTGCAGTCAATTGATATATGTATGTATTAGATAGAAAAAAGAATTGGGCCTAAGGCCGTTCGATGTATATTGTTCCAATGTATTTTCTTTATTTGATATTATTCACTGGGCTATCGCTCACGCTCATTTATGTGTCTGTAGGTGAGCCAAGGGAGGTCCAAACCCAGCCTCTGTAAAGTCTGTGTAGAACAACCAAGGTTTTGAAGAGTCAGCCCACACGTCTCACGCACGAGACCCGTCTTCGCCCTTTTGCCATCTAGTTTATTTTGTCATGTTGGCGACGATTGTGGTTTATGTTTGTATATAGTTTTGATTGGCTGACCTAGACTGAATGATCCTATATGTACAGAGCTTTGTGTTAGTACATATTATGATGTGAGTTATTAACATGTATATGCGTGGTTTGTTATGATGTGCCATGTAAGTACAGCTCTATGGACAAAGTTTTAAATTTTGCTTCCGTTTGGCCCCTTTACTGTGATGAGTTATGTCTGGTTTGGTTTGAGGCCGTAAGTAATCCTTGATTACTGGCCGTTATGTCCTTAACCCATAGAGGTGGGTTCGGGTCATGACAAATTATGTGCTGGGTTTACCTAAGCTTATGGTGCCCATGAATTTTAAATTAGTTGCAATTGGTGTGTGGCAGTGTTGAGGTGCATGTGGAAGTGGATTTGGTGAGATAAAACTACGGGAAGAGGAAGTTGATGCGGTACGTGGGTTAGAGTGAGGGAATAGAGAGAGAGAGGGGAAGAAAAATGGCATGCTTTGTAAATTTAAAGATATGTAAGGATATTTTGATCTTAAAAAATAGTTACTCTCTTCATTGTCTTGAAGTGTAGATAAAGACTTGCGGATAAAATTTTTCTTGTTTTGAATCACAGCTGGTATATATGCCCTTTGAGAAGTTGGATTAGTAAACTCATCCTCAACTTTGATTTTGGACTTTTGGACATATACTCTCTTTTTTTTTTTCTTTTTTTTTTTTTTTCGTGTGTGTGATATGATTTTGAGGACTTTTATTTGATTATGAAGACATTAATGCCTTGATTATGAAGACTTTGATGCCCATTGGTATGTGGGTTGATTTTTTTAACCTTTTAGCTATTTTAGTTCCTGTTAAAAAGTTGGTTTGGATTAATTTTTTTGACTTTACTCTCTTCATTGTTGTGTGAACCTCATAGTTAGTTAACTTGAATAGAAAAGTGGACAGTGCACTTTGGTTCACAAATTACGTGGGAGTTATATAATTATTTTTAAATGATAAGAGAGCACATGGCCTAACTATAAGAGGACAAAGTCAAGTTTGCACATATTTATTTTACCTGAAGGTAGAAAAGTTCAAATGCAAATTAGCCTAAATTTTTTTTTAAAAATAAAATTTATAATGTTTAAATGTTTTGAATGATGCCACCTATAAAATTTTCCAGAGTGGCACTGGTTGGATTAGTAAACTCATGGTCAAACTTTGATTTTTATTTCATCGTCTCAGTTTTTGCTTCTCACCGAAGTTGTTGAAGTCAATTGTGTATTTTTTATTTTTATTTTTTGCCTTTGTTAATAGTCTATCTGATTCTGAAGACTTTATTTATGCTTTATCTTTACCTTGGAATAAAAGCACATCGTATAGACCAATCTTGGCCATCTTAATAAATTATCAAGATTGGAAATGGAGAACAGATTGTCTGAGGCAGCTCGGACAGGCAACGTAGGAGCATTGCAGAAACTGCTTCAAGAAAATCCTTTGATTCTCGCTGATTTTGCATTGACCTCTCCATATGAGAATCCTCTCCACATTGCTACTAAGGCCAGACAGCTTGTTTTTGTACGAGAAATTATAAAACACAATCCTGAATTTGCTAGCGAATCAAATCAAGATGGGTTTAGGCCAATGGACATGGCTTCAACTTTTGGGTATGTGGAGATAGTCACAGAGCTTCTGGGAGCAGGTCCTGAAATCTGTCGTTTGAGCGGTAGAGATGGAAAGACGGCACTTCACTATGCTGCTATAAATGGGAGAGTAATGGTCATAGATCAATTGCTATCTACATGTGGAGCATCTATTAAAGATGTTACCGCTTTGGGAGAAACTGCACTTCATCTGGCTGTGAAGTTCTGCAAATTTGAAGCGTTCAAATGCTTGATCAAATGGATAGAACAGCTACACATGGAGGAGATGGTAAATTGGCATGATAGGGATGGAAACACCGTCTTGCATATTTCAGTCTCTAGAAAACAACTCGAGGCAAGTTCAGCACACCCTATCTTTTTTTTTCCCCCCTCTATACTCAATTAAATCTGTCGTGGATTTTTCATTATCTTGTTAGTCTCAAATTTGTCCGTCATGAAAATTATGAAATGATTTATAAAATCTGGACTTCACTAAACCTAATGAGACCAAGGGAAGGGTTGGTTGGTGGATGAGATGTTTGCTTATCTGGTGGATGCTCTTATTTGAGTCTCACTATTGTGCGGTGTAATTTTCCCTTCCCCTATTTCCATCTCCTAGGGATTGTTGAGATTCGCCAAGATTAGTATATGATGAATGCATCTAGATTCATCTTGCGCACCAATACTCTTGACCCATCCTTCCTACTGACACACACAGTCACACAAGATGCATAAAACATAATTTATATACAAAAAATTGATTAATAAATTGTCTTGATGTTTTCTAGAAGTGGAGAAGGAGCAATCGTTTGGTTTCTGGATTTTTGACACTAGAATTATTTACCTGTGTTTTTGAACTTGATTAATCATATTTCCCCATAACAATTTGGGTTTGTACTGAAAAAGAAATGAATTAGAGCAATTATGGACTGCTGCAATGTGTCTCTTGTGTAATGAATATTATTACCTGGGTAAACTTGTGAACATTTTCTTATTGATATAGATAACTTTTTCGTTGCGTGGAATGCTTGCACAGTGAATAATGATTATATATTTTGGTTTTGTAGAGTGTAGAGCTACTGCTGAATAGCAGCAATATTATCAGTAGCTCATTGGAACTGAATGCAATGAACTCGAGCGGTTTGACAGCAATGGATATCATGGACATAGTAACCGAAGGTCCCAGCGACATCCAACTCAGAGAAGTTCTCCAATCTGCCGGAGCACTTAAAGCTTGCAACATCAATGGCATATCTATAACTACTTCACTTCAGCAATTCACAACCAACAACAACCGAACCAATCAGGAGTTGCTTCCTCTTCAAGAACCTTCAAAGGATTGGTTTAAATATTTTAAATTTCAACAACAAAGAGATTCTCCAAGTGATGTGCGCAATACATTGTTAGTGGTGGCAGCACTTATTGCAACAGTGACATTCCAAGCAGGTGTGAACCCTCCAACCGGCTTTGCTTCCCCAGCTCCTACACCAGCACTAGCACCACCACCACCACCACAAGCAACACCAACAGCACCAACACCCCCTGCATATCATCCATCTCTAATTCCTGCTGTAGCTACAGTCTTTGGAAATTTAGGCTCTTTAGCTCTATCATCATCAACAACTCGGTTTTTGTTTTTGTTTGCGAACACTCTTGGCCTTTTTGCATCACTTAGCATTATAATATATCTCACAGCTGGATTTCCTTTCCAAAGGGAGCTACAAATCTCTATATATTCAATGATGTTTGCTTATGGCTTTTCAACTGTGGATTTCCAACCACATGGAGGCACTCGTTCCCTAGTTTTTGCGATTGCCTCTGTTTTGCCCTTTTTGTCTCGGTGGCTGCCACGATGGGCAAAAAAGGCTTGGAGATTTTGGAAAAAATCTTCGCGTTGAGATATCAGGCTGCCTGAGAATTTGACAACCTTCTCATCTTTTCTTCGAAATGGCTTGGCAAGTTCTACTATTACCAACTACTACGCCAATAAGAAACCAAAGACTCTGCATAACCTTGTAGCTTGACCATAAGCTTTATTAGAGATTGTTGTGTGTTGGTGTAAAGACGTTGACGTGTTGAAAAAATAAGCTTGTTTTTAGTAATTTGGGAGTTATGTTTTCTTATATACATTAAGGTTAAGTTTGGCTATCCTAAATAAGTACACACTTTTTATCTTTTTATCTTTTTTTTATCACATCATCTCTCTACTTTTCTGCACATATTTTCGTAAAAAGATAAAAAGTACACTTATTTAGGTCATCCCAAACAACCCCTAAGTTTATGCAAGTAATGGAGAAGTGTTGTGTTAAAGATTTTTAGAGACCACTAATTTTGGAGCTTTAAAAAGATCACTAATGACATGGCACTCAATAAAAAAAAAAAAAATACAACACCAAGGCCAAAACATCAAATCATTCATGGTGAGACCCACTACCACATCATTAGTGGTAGCACTAATTAGTGCTCTCACTCATTTTTCAAAGATTTTTTAATGGCATGTTAATGTTTAGTTGCGTTTTCAACTTATATATCACTTTGTAATTTACTTATTTAAAATATAAGTGAATACTTTTTCTTCTCTTATTCTCCTTCAAATTGTACGAGTGTATGTTAAAAAATTGTTAATTTAGTGAATGTATGATATACTCTGCTGACCATTTTAATATATTTTTTAGAACTTTTTATAAAAGGACATTAAAAAATGTAGATATAATAATATAATTTATAATTTTTTTTTTATTTTTTTGGACTAAAATAACCTATTGATAAACGAGGCTAGAATAGAGACGTTAAATGCTTCTGGTGAAATTACTATGCCTTGGGAATTTAATCACCAAAAATAGATAATAAATAAACTACCATAATCTCAAAAATCAATAATAATAAGCTATTAAAACATAGATGAAGATCACAATGACAAAAGAATAATGTAAAATTGAATATGAAGAAATTTAAAAATAGCTTGCGAGATTTATGAGATGCATTCTTCTTTTGTTATGCAAATACTGGCAATCGAATATTACTTAAAGATACAATTTAGAATTTCACAAAATATATAATAGGGTTGGGTTTTTCTAATATTGATTACATTTTAACATGAGAGAATTTGAGAAGCTTGTAGAGTCCACTGTAGTGTGGGATGCTTTTGAGGTTATCAAACGTGCCCAACAGTTTAGACTCCCGATCTTTTGATCTAGTCTTACTAGTGCAATGTGAAATATAAAATGAGAGTCTAAATCTAACAACTTTTATAGAAAATTCATCTTATTGCAAAATATTGCCAGAAATGGACTACATCACCGGATTTTATAATCACCACCAAATCTTTTGGGAAAATTAGCAAATTCGTGACTCGTGCGAAAAGCCACTGTCCGTCATAACCAAAGTGTCTCGGCTCGGAAATATAGGTATATTTCTCAAACATAACAATGTGGCGATCTATTAGAATATTTATGCTAACTCTCTTTCATGCCTTCTCTAATTATCAATCATCTTTTTTACACATCACTAAATCTTAAAAATGGGTTTAGAAAATAGACCGATATATCATTTTTGTCAAAGTAAATGGGATGTGAGTCACTCATATAATGAATATAGAGAGGAGGAGATTTGCTAATTATTTTTAATGGATATTTATTTATTCTAGGATGCGAAATCAACCCAAAATGTATGTATAATTGGTCCAAAGCTAGGTGCGACGAACTAACAGTTCGACTTCAACTCGCAATGTTTGTTCGTCATACCTGTCCTTGGACCAATTATACATCTGTCTTAGATTAATTTCACATGCTAAAACAAATAAATATCTATTAAAAAAATTAGCAAATCTCCTTCTCGTTCTCAATTTATATGATCAATTAATAATAGGGAAATTTATTGATAAATCCCATTTAGAGATGTTTTATCCCAATAAGTCCACAAAGGAAATTATATCCCAATGAGTCCCATGTAGTTTTCTTCTTATTCCATAAAGTCCAGTTTTTAAATTTGATATTTATACGTGGACTATTATGCCCTTTTATATATATACACTGTGTTAATACGTAAAACACATTCCTGTGATTTCGTTATTCAGTTTTGGCAGTTTCTATATTTCTAATTCAAATCGTTACGTTTCTACCTTGCATGCTGTCGTTCTATCGTTCTGAGGCATTGATGTCCTAGGGTTTGATTGTTGCTGTTCTAGTCTGGTATGGCGATTTTCAAGTGAAGAGGACGAAGTTGAAGGTGTGTTCTGTCATTTTCTGGAGTATAACTGCCTCGAAGCAGTTGTTTTTGAGTTTTGGACGACTGTAGGATTGGATGATTAAGGTTAGTATCATTGTAGTTATGAATACATGTTCACTTTTTGTTTTGATTTGTAGGATGGATCAGATCCTTTGTTCTTGGATTGATATGGATTGGATGCTCTGTTTTTTCAATTACATCCATCATACGTGGTCATCGGAGGGGAGGTCATTCAGATATATGTTGAATGTTATAATATTCCTTTTACTTTGATGTATGCATAATGAGGCTCTGTATGAGCGATATAATTCAGAGTATATTGAACAATGTGAATGTTTACATCATATTAGTATGACGTGAAGAATGTGAATGTTTGCATTTTACTTTGATGTTTGTTTAATGAGGCTATGTCTGAGTGATATAATTATGATTATATGGATCAATGTGAATGTTTACATCGTGGTCATGTGGAGGGGAGGTCATCAGATTTGTGATGACTGTGGATCCTCTATAATTCGCAGTATGTGGAACAATATGAATGTTTACATCGTGTTAGTATTATGTGAAGGATGTCGATGTTTGCATTTTACTTTAAGTTTTGCTTAATGAGGCTCTGTGTGAGTGATATAATTGAGAGTATATGGATCAATGTGAATGTTCACATCGTGATCCTGTGGAGGGGAGGTCATCAGATTAGTGATGAATGTGGATATTCTATAATTCAGAGTGTGTGGAACAATGTAAATGTCTACATCCTGTTAGTATTACGTGAAGAATTTCGATGTTTGCATTTTACTTTAAGTTTTGCGTAAGAAGGTTCTGTGTAAGTGATATAATGGAGAGTATATGGATCAATGTGAATGTTTACAGCATGGTCCTTTGGAGGGGAGGTCATGAGATTAGTGATGAATGTGGATCTTCTATAATTCAGAGTATATGTGTCAATGTAAATGTTTACATCGTGTTCATATCATGTGAAGAATGTGGATGTTCTCACTTTTACGTTGATGTTTGCTTAATGAGGCTTTTGTGTGGGTGTGAATTTTCACATCTTGTTTAATGTGAATTATGGATTTAACACTTGAACTGTATTTGTATGCTTCTAATTTTCGCACAATGTGAATATTCATATCGGTTTGGATTATTGTTAATTGTTGTATTGTTTTCTTTTTACAGGAGATGGATAGCTTTATGATGTTGGTGTGTACATATGGTTGCAGTACCACTGTAATAAATGCTGCCCATGCATTGTGTTATTCACGTTTGGTGGACTGTTTGTGTGAAAAATGGGGGGAGTTGTCTGCTGGTTCTATTTCATTGTTTTGTAAATTACCTGGGATTAATAGGTGTGATTTGGAGAATGAGGATGAATTTCAGAACATGTTACTGCTTGCTAAATCAATGGGGGTACAACATGTAGAAGTTGTGGTTGAGTTGAAAAGTGATATTGGTCAGTCAAGTAGTTTGGGATTGGTGCGTGTTGGGGTTGAGGAAGAAGTTGATGCACTACGGAGATTTTGCCACCATAAGGAGAAGGTGTTGTTGTCAGCCCCTTGGGCAAATGGTATTACGCATGTGGGACAACGGTTTGTTGGAGGTGCACAAGAATTTCGTGACGTTTTGTGTAAGTATGCCATCCAATGTGGGTTTCAGTTTACATACGTGAAGAACGAGACAACAAGAGTTACTGTTGTGTGCGCGATGCGGGAGGAGAGGGGCTGCTTGTGGGCTATACATTGTAGAGCACAACGAGCAAATGATTTTTTCTACATCAAGAGTTTTAGTAACGTGTATACTTGTGGTACGGATGTCCGAACATTAAAGAATCCGCGAGTTAGTTCGGATTTGGTGTCGAGTACCATATCTGAAATTGTGAGGGACAAGCCGTTGACTCGGCCATGTGATGTGGTGACTATTTTGAAGAGGGATTATGGCCTAGATGTTAGTTACCATGTCGTATGGTTGGGTGTGGAGAAAGCGAAGGCTGGTATTCATGGAGAGCACTCGTTATCATTTGACCAGCTGCGGTGGTATTCGGATACTGTGATGCGGTACAATCCAGGGAGTTATGTTAATATTGACTATGATGCGAGTAGTCAACAGTTTTGCCGTTTCTTTGTGTCATTCGCTGCGTGTATATTTATGGGTTCAATTCTTGTCGGCCTTTATTATTCTTGGATGGAACATTCCTCAAAGGAAAGTACAAAGGTCAGTTACTTGCGGCAACAGCGAAAGACGGAAACAATGGTTAGTCTTTTTTTTACTTGTATATTCATGTCAATATGGACATTGGCATGCATAGTATGGACAAATGAGTGATTGAGAAATTATAAGTAATGTGAACATTGACAGTAGTATGCACTGATGTGAATGTTCACATCTGTGTGTTCTAATGATAGTAATGTCAACATTCACATTATTATACACTGATCCATTCACATTATTATACATCTGTGTCTGTTAATGACAGTAACGTGAATATTCACATTCAAATGAGTGTATACTACTGTCAGTTGATCCATTAATGAATAGTACTGTGAATGTTCACATTATGAATGACTCAACAATCAGAAATGAATTGTTAATGATCGCTAATGTGAATGTTCACATCATTGATGGTTACGAACTTGAATCCAGAAATAACAATAGTAATAGGGCAATGTAGATATAAACATTCACATGACCTGTTTCGTTTATATTGTGAACAGTTGCGTATTGTTGTTGTGTTGTAGGTCTGTTTCCTGTTGCATTTGCGATTGTTGATTCGGAGACCACGGTGAATTGGTCGTGGTTCTTGCATGAACTTGGGAAGGTTGTTGATGGTAAGCGGCAGATTACGTTTATTTCGGATCGTAATCTTGGTCTGTTAGAAGCTATGCCGAAGGTGTTCCCATCGGCTCATCACGGATATTGCTTACAACACTTGAAGAGCAATTTAAGAGACCGGATGAAAGGAATTGATAATGGATTCAGGGATCACCTAGTAAGTAGTTTGGGTGATTGTGCTTACGAGCCAACTGTGGTAGGGTTCCATGAAAAGCTTGCAAAATTAAAAGAGGAGGGTAAACGACGAGCACATGATTTTTTCAAGGACCTGGCACCTGAGCACTGGGCAAATTCGTACTTTAGGTAATAATAGTTTCATAAAGTGTTACATTTGTGAAGTTTAGAATGGTAGCGATGTGAATTTTCAGTTTAGAATTGTAAAAATCTAAAAATTGTGTTTCATGTGAATGTCAATGATGTGAATGTTCACATCTGATAATGATGACTGATTTGAATGATGTGAATGTTCACATCTGTTGTCATGAGTTGTTGTTGTTAACATTCACATCATGCTATCATTGAAGTTGATGTTAATGTTCACATCTGTCTATCTTTTAATGTTGATGTTAATGTTCATTGCGAATGATGTTAAGGTTCACATCAGTCAACGTGAATGTTCAGACATGTTAAATTTCATGTTGTAAGATGTTTGTGATATTGTGCAGGGGCATGCGTTATGGGGAGATGACTTCCAATGCGGCGGAGTCATTTAATAACTGGATTAAAGAAGCACGTAATCTTCCTATCACTCAACTGGTGGACACAATTCGGACTCAGTTAATGCGGCAAATGTCTGCACGGCGTGACCAAGCAAACAAATGGAATGAGCTTATTTGTCCTACATTTGAAACAAGGCTTATGGATTCGTTCAATGACAGCAGGTCTTGGCAAGTTAGCAAAGCCAATGAGGATGTGTTTGAAGTTCATTCGATACCATCTGTTACTGTTGATGTTGCGAGGCGTACATGTTCTTGCTTCAAATGGCAAATCAACGGATTCCTATGTGACCATGCTGTTATTGCCATTCAGAAGAGCCGCTACAATCTCAATGATTGTGTGGAACATTACTTTCATGTAGAGACATATCATGTAGCCTATTCGGGAGCCATATTCCCTATACCATCGGTGGAGAAGCCGCCTTTTGATCCCACGGACTTCACTATATACCCGCCAACTGTGAAAAGACCACCCGGAAGGCCGAAAAAAAATAGGATCCCATCAAGGGGTGAGAAACTGAAGCAAATAAGGTGCGGGAGATGTGATAAGTTGGGGAGCCATAATCGGAAGTCATGCACGGAGCCAATATAGGATATACCTTTTTTTTATTTCAACATTGTATTTTACATTGGATTCTTATATTCATTTTTGAAATAAGATTGTGTTGTGTTGGCAAACACTGGGTTGCAATAAGATTACGTTGCGTTGGCATATTGTTGTCAACGTTGACATGAATATAAGCTGTTAGCATAAGTTAGTATGAACATTCACATCAGTGTTGCAACTGTGAACATTCACATCTTTCAAACATTAGTGCATATGAATATCATAAGTGAATGTTCACATTTGGCAGACATTAGTGCAAAAATTATGCTCATCACAACACAGCATTACGAATGTCATAAGTGACTATGTACATTCAGAGCAGTGTTGCAACTGTGAACATTCACATCTGTAAACATTAGTGCATATGAATGTCATAATTGAATGTTCACATATGGCAGACATGAATGACATTTACAACTGTTATGAGCAAGAACAGATGTGAATGTTCACACATGTGTAAGTGATCCGTAATTATGTCATGTAGACCAAGTGTACACTCCTGCACAAAGTATGGTATTATAGAACACTCAGGTTCAAACATTCGCATGAATTACACTCATAACAACACAGCAGTATGGATATCGTAAGTGAATGTGAACATTCACATCTGTAAAACAAACAACACCAAAAGTAGTTCAAAATTCCCAGCTGGCTTTTTCCCATTAACAGATGTTGTATCAATGTTTTACAATCAGTTGTTGTGTCAAAATGTTAACGCATTCCATATTAACATTCATATCGAGTCTTGGTTAGTTTGTAGGTGGACACCCCCCACCTATAGGTTTTAATGAAGCTCTGATTTCTTATGATTCAAAAAACTATGCACTAACAAATCTCGTAGTCCACACCATTCTGAACTAGTGAGGCTGCCCACAACTTCTTCATGGAATATGTGCGCCCGCATGATGTAACATACTGCAGGTCCACAGTCCACTCTGTAAAAAAGAAATGGTTTTGATTAGCAGTTGACATGAATATTTGCATAATTGTTATGGAGGATTTGTAAAAAATGTAGTGAGGCTTACGAGTCGACGCGTTGCTGAGGACAGACATCCACACTGTTGATTGGTTGTGCTGGATTTTGGCCTGCTAGCTTAGTGTGTAGGGGTGATGACTCGCCAATAACGCTCACAACATGCTCAATGTACTTCCTCTGTGTATGGAATTTCAAATTAGGCACCAACAAACATATGTGTGTGTACAGTCATGTAATGCATGAGAACAAGTCATATTTGTGTTCAAAAATAGCCACTTACAACTTCCTCTGCTTGGTCGATATGCGGGTCATGTATTCCTGTTCTTGGGCGCAATGAGTTGTAATGCCTCCACAAATTGTCTTTAGCATCATACACAACTATCGTCCAGTGGTACTCATGATGCAATGGGAATAGTAGGTATCTCTCTCCTTGGTAGTTCTTGACATGTGCATCAATGTGTTTACTCCTTTTGCGAGGATGGTACTCTCGTATCACTTTCTGTACACATTGGACAAATAATTAATGGACTGTGAAGTTTCACATTCACAGTACAAATAAGTAATGGACTGTGAAGTTCCACATTCACATTACAAATAATGGAATGATAGATTACCAAACACATGCTTGTGAAGATGAATGACGCTTCATCCGAAGTTGGGTTGACCACCTCTTGTTGTTCATGCAACAGTTCAGCATATGCATCTATAGCTGCACAAACATGGGGTCATATTATATAGATTTGTGGCTGTGAGTGTGTCTGTGTCTGTGTGTGCATATGCATGAAGAGCTAATTATGTTTGTACTGGCATACATTGCTGTGTATTGATTCCTCCTTGATAAGGTTGACAATGTCATCAAAATACACATGTGTAGCCTTTGAATCTCCTTTCCACACCAGCAACCTGTGCATTATAAACAAACCAATGTGAATATTTACATTGCACAGATCTGAACAAACCCAGAAAATTGAACACAGTGATGATTATAGACAATTACGGAATGTGAATGTTAACGTTAGATGTTTGCACAGTCACTTACTCATCGCCTCCACTTTTTTGTAAAGCTTGGACCTTTTGTTTGTCTTGTTTGGACATCTTGCTCCACACTTTGAACTTGTTGGTCAAGGATAATTTTTTTGGCTGCTTCGCTGGTGGGTGTTTCTCCACATCTTCAACCATTTCGACTGGATGGGGTTGCTTTTTTCCCGGTAAGTCTGGGTACTGGAAGTCAAGCAAGCGATGTTCTTTGCGATCTTTTTCCTTTATACGCTTGACCCTAGAAGGTGGGCTGATATTGTGTTGCATTGGGCTAGGGGGTTGCTTTTCTGCCACAGCCTGTGTGACAATGTGGACTGACTGGTCATCGTAAAGATCTTGAAGAATTGTTTTATCGCATTCCAAGTCGATGACCAGCTGCATTAAGCGTTTGATTTCTTCATCCTTCTGCTGCATGCACTTCTGTATTTCGGTATTTATGTTGGGTGGGCTGGACTGGTTGAACAATTTATGTTCAAGATCAGCTATGACTCTTGCCCTTAACTCCCAAGAAAATTGAAGGTGTTTGTACTTCGCTTCCCATTGCCTTATGACGCCCCAGGCCTTCCGATTTTCTTTGATAAGCATGTCAATCAAATCAGGTTGGTTTGTGTTTCGTATTACAATAGTTGTCATAATGTTGGCTGCTAAATGGAATGTGAATGTCCTCATCACTGTCCTGTTGCTCGACCCCATCTCCAGAAAAGTCGGAGTTGCTGCCATTGTGTTGTTCTCCCTTGATGTCAAAGGGGTTGGGAGATGTTGTGGCTGGTTCATAAATTTCAGGCTCTACCTTCAATGTTTTATGCTTGAACTTTTGTATTTCTATTGGGATTGCAAAGAGTTCGCCGGCATTAACCTGACAATGAAAAAAACAGGTTACGTAACGTATATATTTGGGTGGTGTTATAGTGTGAATGTTTTGATCAGCAGTTGAAGGCCCTACCTCGTTAAAACCCAAATCAGCTAAAGAGGTGGTTTTCATCTTCTTCTGTAAAGTAGTCAGATCCCACTTCACACAGCGTGGAAAAGCATTGGGTTTGTGAGGTTGTAGGATGGTTGTGTGCTCACACAACCAATACTTCAATAAAACAACAGACACAGTGTTATTTAGCATTTGCATAGTAATGTTATGAGTGAATGTGAACATTCACATCACTGGTTCAGATGTGAACATTCACATCTGTGAAACATAAGTGATGTGGCAGTGTTGTGAACATTCACAGTAGTATGTTATGAGTGAATATGAACATTCACATCACTGGTTCAGATGTGAACATTCACATCTGTGAAACATAAGTGAAGTGGCAGTGTTGTGAACATTCACAGTAGTATATATGAGTGAATGTGGAAATTCGTAACATTGATTCAGTTGTGAACATTCACATCTGTGGCACTGTTGTGAACATTCA
Organism: Camellia japonica; assembly: GCA_030407325.1. NCBI lineage: Eukaryota > Viridiplantae > Streptophyta > Magnoliopsida > Ericales > Theaceae > Camellia > Camellia japonica. Next base: position 129,434,649 of record JAPPVO010000019.1, on the reverse strand, counting down.
CAGCAGTATAGTATGAGTGAATGTGAACATTCACATCAGTGATTCAGATGTGGACATTCACATCTGTCAAATGTAATTGCCTATGGACATTCACATCAGTGGTACATATATGAATGTTCACAGTTGGCTTAGATGCACAACACTGAAGGACATGTGAATGTTATTATTTGACAACATGGAAACTTACCATTAATAACATGACACAGCCGGTGACTTTTGCTGGATTTTTGTCATTTTGGGAAATAGACGATGTCAACATTGTTCTAATTTGTTTGGCCCAATCATATTCTCGCATGGTTTCCAATGGGACCATATGTGTGTAGTAGCCCCATCCTATCATCTCTCCGCTTGTTGAAAAAAAAAGCTTTTGGCAAGCATACATGCACACTAGTCGGGCAACTTCTTCGTTGTCAGCTTTCTTTTTGCCTTTCAATGCCTCGGTCAAAAGGGTGCGAATCCATTTTGAAGTTAACCGGCTGACATTTTTGCATATTTTGTTTACAATGCCAGTCTTTGGTTTCGCACCGTACGATATGTCCATCGGCTTGCTGCCACAGTCCACACCGAAAATCAGCTTGATGTCGCTGTTGTGTATGTTCATCTTCTTCTCCCCAATGTAGAACGCATCCTGTGAAGCTTTGTACATTTGTAGTACATGCACAACGACGTCATCATACTTCATGCATTTGTCCAGGTCAATCTGATTGTTTCTTAATGCATCAAGCAAATTCCAAAAAGGTGTTTGTTGAAGGCACCGAAGCTGTGCTTGTGTGAACTTGGTGGTTTTCATGAATTTGACCAGTCCGGTCATATTAGATCTGTAGTTCACATTTCTCATGTCCACATTGGTGCTAGTATTTGTTTTTGGGGTTTCTTCCTTCACATGGTACTCATCTCTCTTCCTCTTTGCGGTTTTCTTTTGTGCAGCATCTGCAAAATGGAGCAGTTTAAAAAAATTAAGTCAACACTCATGTGATTAGCGTAGTGGAACAGATGTGAACATTCACAGCATTTCCACTGATGTGCATGTTCACAGTTGTGTGCGTGGGTGTGAATGCCCAGAGTTTGTGTCTGGTTGTGAACATTCACATCATGTTAATTGTGTCAGCACAAACACAATGTGCATATTGTGTCACTGTGTGGAAAACAATGTATTTTTATACAACCATGAACACCGTTGAAGAACATGTGCATGTTAACACGAACATATAAAATGACGGATCAACTTATTGGATCACCATTAACAATCAAGAATATGAACAAGGCAAACATTCACAATAGGGGGAAAAAAAACTAAATATCCCTAGTCGTTGGCCTAATGTTTGCAATCCATGTGAATGTTCACAGCGTAGAATAACAACAGCAATAATATCTGATTGTCCTAAAATCTCCTAAAATGTCCAGGCAATGTGAATGTTCACAACCTAGACCAAAAGCACCAACAATATCTGATTGTACTAAAATGTTCAGGCAATGTGATTGTTCACAGTCTAGAACAACAGCACCAATAATATTTGACTCTCCTAAAATGTTTAGGCAATGCCAATGTTCACAGCCTAGAGCGAACGCACCAACAACATCTGATTGATCTAAAATGTTCAGGCAATGTGAATGTTCACAGCCTAGAACAACAGCACGAACAATATCTGACTCTACTAAATTTCCCCGGCAATGTGAATGTTGATAGCATAGAACAACAGCACCAATAATATCTGACTCTCCTAAAAGTAGCAGGCAATGTGAATGTTCACAGCCAATAACAAGAGGACCAATAATATGTGATTCTCCTGAAATTTGCAGGCAATGTGAATGTTCACATCTTTCATCAACAATAACAACAACATAATTGGCCAAACATTTTCAATCCACAAGAATATTCACATCATAAAACAACAACACCATAACGACCTGATTACCCAAACATTTTTAACTCAATGTGAATGTTCACATTTTTAATCAACTACAACAAAACAGAATTGGCCAAAACATTTTGAAACCGTGTGAATGTTCACACCATTGAACAACAACCAGATAACATCTGCAATAATTTGATTATCAAACCATTTTCAATCAATGTGAATGTTCACATATATTGTACGTATACGAAAAGGGGATATTTGTCAAAGTTCAGAATAATGGTTGTTGATAAAGAGGATTAGGGTTTAAATACTCGAATGAGTAGAATGCTTACGTTTTGTGCCCATTTCGACGAAAAAGATGTTGGCACGAAGGGACGATACGACGAAGGGACGTATAAAGTATTCCGGCGGCGTATGAACGATGAAGAAGATGTTCACACGATGTGACAATGGAACGAAGACAGTCTTCTCGGCGTAGGGACGACGGAAGAAATCAAGAGATGATGCGCCGATGCTACGATGGAAGGAATACAGTTTTGTGGGAGTTGAGGCGATGTGGAATATGGGTTTCGATTTCTGGACTGTAAAGGTACTGTGCGTGATTTCCTGCGCAAGAATAGAGAGGGTAAGAGAGACGGTTATTAGATTCAAAGAGAGAGAGAAAGGCGCGTGTTTTGTCAGGGATGTTTTGGTCTTTATGTATGAAATGGACCTAATGGAATATTATAAAACACTATGGGTTTTATGGAACAACACTCTTAAATAATGGATTTACTGAAAAAGCTCCCTTAATAATAATATCTTCAGCAATCCTATATATCTAAAAATATTATTTAAAAAATTATGAAAAAAAAAATTAATGGTCTATATTCATTGTATGAGTGACTCACATCCAATTCACTTTGAAAAAAATGATATAAAGGCCTATTTTCTAGACTCAATTTTAAGGTTTAGTGATGTGTAAAAAAGAGAATTGATAATTAGAGAATAACATGAGAGAGAGTTGCCATAAATATTGTAATAGATTGCCACATCGTTATGTTTGAGAAATAAGTCTAACTTTTAGATTAGAATCACACTACTCTAACTTTAAATATACAACACCTATATAATACAATGTATTTGGTGATATAAAATATTATTATTATTAAGGGTAAATTACACTGACAGCCCCTCTATATGTTTGAAATCACACTATCACCTCCTTTATTTCTTCAAATCACACAGCCATCCCTCGTCAGGTGACACATTGTCAAATCTGTTTAGTTAAAAAGTCAAACGACTTTTATACCCTTATATGCCTTAGAGCATCTCCAACGGTTGAACAAAATTTTCACCAAATTTGAGTGAAAAAAAGCCAATTTTCTCATTCTGATACCAATAGCTCCAACCATTTACTGTAGCGTGCATCAAATAGAGAGGGTCGTCCGGGGGGTCGACCGGTAAAAGCAAATTTCTTCATTTCTATTGCTTGCTAAGGTAGTCGACCGGGTGGTCGACCCCGTAGTATAAAATTTTCACAAATTTCTACTTTAAAGGGGTCATCCGGTGGGACATTTGGCCGGACGTCCGGTAGGTCCAACTCAATGGCTATGCATAGTGAATTGGTGAAAGGGACAAGCCGTTCTTAGTAAACATTTCACCTAATCTACCTAGGAAGTACATGTTTTATTCTTTTATCAATATATAAGGGGTTTGCACGTAGGAAAGGCACTTCAGAGTTGAGTGCTGTTTTTATTCATATTTGGAGACTCCGTTTATTTGAGTTTTTGAAACTTATTTTGAGAATAATATAAAATAATTTGACAAAAACAAACACACAAAATATATATTTTTTAATTTTTAAAAATAATTTCCATCCTAAAAGAGAGAAAAGTTTATGAAAAAATTAGTAGTTAATTATTTTCACCAATCTAATTTTGAATTTTTTTATAAAACATAAATTCTAAAAACTCAACCAAATAGAAGAAAACAAACATCTCAATACTCTTCAATTTACCAAACATCTCACTTAGCTTAAGCTAGCAAAACAAACATCTCATCTCATAAAATAAAATTTAAAAAAAAAAAAAAAAAAATTGAAAAGCAATTTCATTTAAGGGCAATTTTGGTATTTAGAGGTATTTAATTGATGATGTCATCTAATTATGTTAAGTCAACAAATGTTTGGCCAATAGAGGGATTAAACTGTTATACAAAATTCTAAAGCAAAAGATACCAGTTTGATTTTAGGAAATGAAAGGAGTGACCATGTAATTTCAGACAAATTGAGAGGATGTTAGCCTAATTTACCCTAATGATAATAAGTGATATATAGCGTGATCAATTGGAATATAACACGTCAAATGGTAAAAAAGACACTTCAAATGTCATTGTCCTTTTAGTAAGAATTCAAGGCTGTAAGTTACCTATCAAATTATTGCAAGAAGACAAATTTAGGTTAGGTAGACCAAGGTTGTATTTTGGTGTTGTAAAATCAGGATCCAATTATGGGAGAATTACTAGGGTAATTTTTAGAAATTATTACATATTCATAAATAGATAAAAAATTATGATTTTAATTATTATTATTTATATCATTTATCATTTATTTGTAATTATTTCTTCAAAATATCACTATTCCGTTATTTTCCCTACAATTATTTATGTATTGTCTCTTAAAACTTTATTATTTTTATTTTATTTTTAAAATGAAAAATTATAATTCAGTGAAATCTTCATAAAAATAATTATAACTATGTGGAAAATTTTAAAATTTAATTATTAATATGTATAAAATTTTCCATTAATCAAAAATTATTTTATAAAGATTTCATTAAATTTTAATTTTCCCTTTTTAAAATCAAGACCTAACATTTTATAAAATTCTCCTAGAAACAGTATTTCTATAAAACTCAGTTTGTTATAAATTTTTTTAACTGTTTGATTACTTGAACATATTTCAAATATTTGTGGAAGTATTTAAGGTATGTCAAAATTAAATAAAAAATAGTAGATACTTCAAAAAAATTATCAAAATTTTTAGTCAATACTCATGTCAAAGTGGGTGAGAGGGGAGATTTGCGCGGTAGTACGGCCGAGCTACGATAACGCCGATCGTAAGGAACCGCACGGCGCCGAGCAGACCCCTCCTCTTGCGCGGCCGGAGAGGTCGACCAACCAGACTCGAACCAATGCCTAGCCGAGCTGTGACGCGGCCTGGCGTGCAGCGGTGTCTGGTGACCGAACTATGAGCGGTCAGACCAGACTTGAGACGCGGTTAGCGCCGGCATGCGCCTAACCAATCAGCCGAGATAGGCGACTTTTTTGTGATCAAGAATGTAGAACGGATGAAGTCCAGCGTGCTACACGGCCGGTCAGCCAGGAGGGACCGGTCACGAATAGCTCGGCTATGGGTATCACCCTTTGACCCTTTTTGCCTAGGTACAGGCCGGCGACACATTGTTCGGTTGTGCGCTCGTGGTGACCATTCTCCACAAGCGATAGGCCGGTCGTGGTACCCCGGTTAAGGGTGCCACCTAGGCCAATGGCGTGAGGGAGAGGACATCTGCTCCACGCACGCCTCAATACCGTTAGACAGTTCTGTGTGTACTGGTGGGAGGACTAAGCCTTTACACGCGTAAGGTGGTGAGAGGCGAGCACTGCCACCTGTCCAGGGAAGGACAGCAGAGGTAGTGCGCGCACAATCTTGGGGCTGCATGGCCAGCCTAAAAATGTGGAAGAAAACGAACGTTAGAGGTATGCGAATTCCCTCCTCCACATACACTCTCTCTCTCTTTGATAGTCTTCTTCCTCAGGTGGTCTGACTTGATCGTCGGAGGGTCTATCCGGCACACCACCGCCGGGCAGCTCACCCTTTCTGTGCTGCAGGGATAGATGCCAGCACAAAAAGCTTGACGTCCAAGGAGTACGGAAAGCAGAGGATATTTCGCCCCCGTACAATTGGCGTCGTCTGTGGGAATTCTTTGATACTCAACTCTTGTTCTTCGAGCTTCTTCGACCATCTCCATGGCCAACAACGACGAAGTTCCGCTGTCCGTCGTCGATAGTGTCACTCCAGAGTATGTCCGAAGGAGAGAAGGCCCCCCGAATGTTCCAGCTATGGCGGGTCTGGAAACTTCCTCGCGAGGTATGCAAGACAAGCGTGGGAGGAGTTCAGATCGCTCGAAAAGTCCAGAAGGCCGACGGCGGCAGGGGGAGTCCCGTGCGCAGTGCCTGGAGCACAAACTCAAAGACCAAGACGCCCTTATTCGCAAGATGGCAGCAGAGATGGAGCTGCTGAAGCGCCAGATTAAGGGGAAGGATGTTGCTGGAGAGGGCAACCCCAGTGAGCGCACCCCCTCCCCTCGTTCTAGCAATCGTCGCCAGAGGAGGACTCACTCTATCTCCATCACCAGGAACTATGGGGTTGGAGATTCCGACCAAAGAGAAGGCAGGTCCCTCTCTCGCGACAGCACTTACCACCCCTCACGCCGACGCCGACGTCGCGATTCTCTTTCTCCACACGTTCCAGGGACTTGAGGGATGTATTGGAGGAGAGGGCGCGCCGTCGGGAGGCTCAGAGAGTGCCGGCATTGCAGAGATTGAGCGCTTCAGTTCGTTGTAGTGAAGAAGTGGTAATGCCAGCTCCCAGAGTGATGGCTCCTACGCTGGAGGACAAAGAGCTGGCGCGACTTACTGCCACGTCGCTATCCCCGGAGATCGAGGGTACACCACTTCCTGCCGGATTCCACCAGCCGAAGTTCACTCTGTACGACGGCAAGACGGATCCGTACATGCATGTGAGTCATTACCGGCAAATGATGGCTGGCCACCGGCGAAACGACTCCTTGATATGCCTCATATTCCCAGCAAGCTTGGGAGAGCTGGGTTTGAAGTGGTTCGAAAGGCTCCCGGAGGGGAGTCTTGAGGGGTGGCAGCAGCTAGCGAAAGCCTTCGTCACCAGATTCAAAACCAGCACCCGAACGCCGAAGGAGGTCGACCATCTCCTGGGCGTCAAGATGGAGTCTAGATGTTCGTTGAAGGCATACAACGCGAAGTATTAGGAAACTTACAACGAGATCCTCGACTGCCCTACCAACTTGGCGATCACGCAGTACAAACGGGGTCTCCCAGTCGGACATAGGCTGCGAGATTCACTTACGATGCGCCAACCTACAACCATAGAGTCTCTAATGCAACGGATCAATGAGCACATTCGCGTGGAGGATGATACCGCCTCCTCGACCGAGAAGGGTAATCCGGTCGTGGCGGACAGAAAGGTGGCAGGAAAAGTTCACTCGGTCAGGCAGGAGGATAACCGCCCAAGCGACCGGTCAAAAGATCAACGTCGTGGACCAAACCGCGATGACCGAAACAAGGGTCGCAGAAACGACCGAGCTGACGCACCCTGCGACGCAGAGGAAGATGCCAAGAGAAAACTGAAGGCGCGGACGGGAAATACCACGGTCTTCAAAATTCCCATCTACCGCATTTTGAGCGAGATCCGAGGTGAGCCTTTTGTCCGTTGGCCGGCCAAGTTAGGAAGTGCGCAGCGAGGCTTCAATCCGAAATATCGCTACACCTTCCATGAAGAACGGGGGCACCGGACAGAGGACTGCTTGCCGCTCAAACAGCACTTGGAGGAGTTGGTAGTGGCGGGGCATCTTGACCAATACATAGATGGGGACGTCAAGGCCACGCCAACGGGACAAACCGAGCCTAACGGCCTGGCCGCCCTAGAAGCGCCCCCGCAAGGTGTAATCAACGTCATCCATGGCATCATTGAGCCAGCAAGGGTCTGCGAGCTTAGAGGGATGATCAAGAAGGCCGAACACATGAGGGAAATGCTCTCTGTACAGCCCGCCGTAAAGAAGGGAAAGACCGAAGAGAGGGACATCCTTTCGTTCTCAACTAAAGACTTGGAAAGGGTTCAGATGCCGCACAATGATGCCTTGGTGGTGACTCTTCGCGTCAAAGACTTTGATATCAAGAGAATCCTAATCGACCAGGGGAGTTCGGTCGAAATCATGTATTATGACGCGTTCAAACAAATGAAGTTAGAAGACAAGGACTTGGCCCCTGCAACATCTCCTTTGGTCGGCTTCAACTCGCAACCAGAATGGCCGATCGGAAAGATTATTTTGCCGGTAAAAGCGGGATCGGTCGTGAAGCAAGTAGAATTCTGGGTGCTCAAAGTTCCATCCACTTACAATTTGATCCTGGGCAGAGGTTGGTTACATGCCATGCAAGCAGTAGCGTCAACTTTCCACCAATTCATGCATTTTCCGGTACCGAGCGGGCAAATAGAGGAAGTTTGGGGAGACCAGGTGATGGCCAAACAATGCTTCGTTGCGGTAAATGGCAGCCGAGCAGCCAAAGGGTTTGTCCAGATGATCGAGAGGTCCGAGGGAAAGGAGGTCCTCAAAGACGTGGGAAGAAAGGCCGAGGAAAAATCGGTCGAAGATCTGGTGGAAGTGCGCATTGACGAAAACGATCCGACTAAATTCTTCCTTTTGGGATCATCTTTATCTAGCGACGAGCGGGCGGATTATGTCAACTTCTTGGTTTCCAATTTGGAGGCCTTTGCCTGGACGCCTTACGACATGCCTGGCGTCGACCCGAGCTTCATTTGTCATCAGTTGAATGTCTTCCGCAATGCACGGCCAGTCATTCAAAGGACGCGCCGCTCAGCCTTGCACCATGCTGAAGTGGTGGCAGAAGAAGTTAAGAATTTGTTGGAAGCTGGGGCCATAGAGGAGGTGCAATACCCTCGGTGGATATCCAACACGGTAGTTGTTCCGAAAAAGAACGGCAAGTGGCGAGCCTGCGTTGACTACAAGACTGTCAACCGGGCTTGCCCCAAGGATAGCTTTCCCCTCCCACGAATTGACCAGCTGGTGGACTTAACCGCTGGCCATCAGAGGTTTAGCTTCCTGGATGCATATCGCGGCTACCACCAGATAGCCATGTATGAACCGGACAGAGAGATCACGTCGTTCACAACCCCCAGAGGCTTATATTGTTACAAAGTCATGCCGTTCGGACTAAAGAACGCCGGGGCGACATTTCAGCGGATGGTAACAAAAATGTTCGCTCCTCTCTTGGGCCGAACGATGGAGGCCTATATCGACGATATGGTGGCGAAGAGTAAAGAGAAGTCTTAACACCTCGCCGACCTAGCAGAAATGTTCGCCATACTTAAGCTCCACAAGCTTCGTTTGAACGCCTCCAAGTGCGCCTTCGGAGTTGGCACCGGAAAGTTCATGGGTTTCTTGGTCACAAACCGAGGAATTGAAGCGGACCCATCCCAAATCAAGGCAATACAAGAGCTGGAGCGCCCAAACTCCACAAAGGACGTGCAGCATCTTGCTGGGATGGCAGCCGCGCTGAACAGATTTATCAGCCGGTTTTATGATCGTTGCAGGCCCTTCTTCAAGACCTTGAAGGCTAAGTTTTTCTGGGACGATGAGTGTGACCACGCGCTGGCGGACCTAAAGGCGTACCTCTCCTCAGCCCCTATTTTGGTAACACCTCACCGGGCGAAGAGTTATATCTCTACTTAGCGGTCTCTCAACATGCGATGAGCGCCGTCCTGGTTCACGTTGAAGGCATCCAGCATTTGCCTATCTTCTATGTAAGCAAGACTTTGCTCCCAGCCGAGACGAGATATCTTCCTTTGGAAAAATTGGCGTTGGCCCTGATGATGGCGTCAAGGAAGCTGGCACACTATTTTCATTTCCATACAATAGTGGTGCTGACCAAGTTTCCGCTTAAGGTGCTCTTTGAGAAGGCCGACTTCACTGGGAGGATTCTGAAATGGGCCGTGGAATTGGGGCAGTACGACATCAAGTTCCACCCGCGCACCGCAATCAAAGCTCAAGCTCTTGTAGATTTTGTGGCGGAATTTGCCTCCGGAACGCATCCAGTTTGCCCGGTTGATTTGGCTAGTGCGGATTTAGCACAGCCTACGGTTCAGGCAGTAGAGGCAAGTGTTAGTGCGCAAGAGGAGGAAGGGCAAACAGCGACCGAACCAGCAAAGGCGAGTGACTCGTTGGGAGGCGGAGTCAATCATGACAAGGAAAGAGACCAGAATGAGCCGACCAGGGACTTGGATTTGAGGAATTCCCAAAATCTCTCTGATTGTTGGAAGCTGTTCATTGGAGAGATGTGGAAGCTCTTCGTCGATAGGGCGTCCAACAGACATGTGGTCGGGCTGGAAATTGTGCTGACTTCGCTGGACAGGCTGATTATTGAGCAAGCAATTACGCTCGGCTTCCCAACTTCCAACAACGAGGCCGAGTATGAGGCCCTACTTGCCGGACTAAGAAGCGCGTTGAGAATGAAAGCCACAGCCCTTATGGTCTTCAGCGACTCCAAGCTGGTGGTCAATCAAGTCTCAGGGGAGTATGAGGCCAGGGATGAAAGAATGGCCAAGTATCAGGCGCTGGTGCGTGCAGAAATCAAGAAGTTCGATGCCATAAGAGTGGAACAGATCAACCGCGAAGGAAACAACACGGCTGATGAATTGGCCGGGCTCACTTCTACTCAGACGGCCTTTCCCAATCCCTTGATGATCGAATTTTTACCGCGGCCAAGTATAGAGGAATCGGAGGCAACCGATGTACTTTGCACCGACTTAGGTCCTTCTTGGATGGACCCTATCATCGCCTTCTTGAAAGATAGAATTCTACCGGAAGAAAAGAAGGCGGCCCACAAGATCCGGGCAAAGTCAGAGCGGTTTTGGCTCTCCCCGTCCGGGGCCTTGTATAAGAAGTCTTTTACTGGGCCGTATTTGAAGTGTGTCCACCCCGCCAAGGTGGAAGCTTTTCTCTACGAGATCCATGAAGGCATCTGCGGCAGTCATACTGGGGGCAGATCCTTGGCTTACCGAGCAATTTCTCAAGGTTATTGGTGGCCATGCATGCAGGCAGATGAGAAAAAATATGTTCGCAGGTGCGAGAAGTGTCAGAAGTTCGCCCACCAGATCCATCAGCCGGCTAGAGATTTGCTCCCTCTCACAAGTCCCTGGCCGTTCGCGCTTTGAGGGTTGGATATTGTTGGGCCACTCCCAGCTGCACCGGGCAATCGCAAGTTCTTCATCGCCGCCACCGACTATTTCACCAAGTGGGTTGAGGCCGAGCCACTAACGACCATAAAGGAAAAGGACGTGAAGAAGTTTGTATGGCAAAACGTCATCACTCGTTTCGGTATACCCAAGGCCCTCATCTCAGATAACGGCACTCAATTTGATGGTAAACTCTTTCGCGGATTTTGCGAAGAGTTGAAGATTGAGTTCTACAATTCGACACCGGCCTATCCTCAGTCAAATGGTCAAGCAGAGGCCTCAAACAAGACCATCCTGGACGGGCTGAAGAAGCGGCTTGAGAAGGCTAAGGGCAAGTGGGCTGAAGAACTCCCTAATGTGCTCTGGGCGTACCGCACTACCCCAAGACGGTCGACCGGGGAAACACCATTCACCTTGGCCTACGGCATGGAGGCCGTCATCCCGTTGGAAATTGGCATGCCAACCATCCGCTCCGAAAGTTTCCAGCCTGATCTAAACGATGAAGCCGTGGCGTTGGAACTTGACCTCGCTGAGGAAATGAGGGAGCAAGCGCTAATCCACATTGCTGCTTACCAACAAGAACTATCCAAGAAATACAACAAGGTAGTACATCCCAGGCTATTCAAGATTGGGGACTGGGTCTTAAGGAAGGTGCTTGGCAACACGGTGGTCCCTGGCGAAGGAAAGCTCGGCGCAAATTGGGAAGGACCATACAAGGTGATTGGTCTTGCTGGTAAAGGGGCATACCATCTGGAAGATTTAGATGGCAAGGCTGTCCTCAGACCATGGAATGCGGCCAACCTCAAGGTCTTTTACTTTTAAGATGTAATTTGCTTGTGTTGTTTAGCTTTTCCAGACCTTTAGCCTTTTGGCACTTGATGTAAAAAATGGCAATGCTTTTGTAATAAAAAATAGCCCTCTTGTTGTTTGGTATTACATCTTTGTACAATGATATCGCAAGGACACAAGGCAATTGTGGATGCCGGGGCCAAAGAGACCGACCTGAATGGGACCGGACTGATTTCCTCTCGCCGGAGTGAAAGCAGACCGCACGAACAGTTGGCGCATTGTCCAACGATATAATTGGCGTATGGACTAATTCGCATTAGGGCCGAGCTGGTTTTGCTCACCCGGTTGAAATGTTGGCGTCATGACCAACTTAACTGAAACATTGGTGTTCTGCCCAATGTAAGGGCCGAGCTGATTTTGCTCGGACCAGTTGGCATATTGGTGTCTTGTCCAATATGGAAAACGAGCTGATTTTGCTCGGCGGATCTTGCAATGTTGGTGTTTTGTCCAACCGGTAAGAAGCCGAGCTCACTTCGCTCGGCAGAAAGGAAATGTTGGCGGAATGCCCAACTTAAAAGGCGAGCTGGTTTTGCTCAGTCACGTTGAAGTATTGGAATTTTATAAGAATCTGCAAACCTGTCAAGGCCGAGCAGATTTTGCTCGGCCAAGTTAAAATGTCAGTTCATTTGAAAGTTCAAGGAGCCGAACTGCTAGTTCTGATTAGAAAACGTTTGAGGTGACTTTAGCTCGGCAGATTGCGCGGCTTAGCCGACCTGGCAGTTGTGAATTGTCAACAACTGAATCAAGGAATCCATGCACAAGCCAACCGAAAAGAAATGGAAGGTAAACGAGCAAAAAGCCAGAAATTTTCATTGATGATGGAAATTTCAGTACAATAGGGGGGACATAGCCCGGTTACATTTCAAAAAAAAAAAAAAAGGGAAATCTTCAATCCATTTCAAGATCAACAGTTTGTCCGGCTGCCTCCACCGTCTGCTCGGCCATCACAATTGTCTGCTCGGGCAAGTTTTCCTCGGCGTCATCGTCAGCTCCCTCCCCCACAGCAACATCCCGATCAGCCACTTCGTCTTCTACATCTTGAGATGCTTCGGCAGTGGTTTGCTCGGCTTGTTGCGCGGCGGCGGCTTCTTCCTCGGCCTCTTTCCTTGCCTCCGCAATGAGCCGGTTTTGGGTAGCATTGGCATAGGCCTGCATATAGACCGGGATATATGCTGCAGGGGGGTTCACGAACATTTCGGCATCCTGACCAAGGCCAACTTTTTCCACGGCAGCTTTCCAGCCGCACTGGAAAAAGATGTCCTTGGTCGCTTGGACCTGCCGCTCGTAAGTTTTCTCCCCCTGAGCGTATCCCCGGTCCTCGGCGTCGTCCACAGCTTTATCCCTTTCTTCTTTGTGGGCATCGCGCAGTTTGCGCAGCTCGGCGAGGTACCGGGCTTTGGTTGACTTCACGGCACGCTGCTTGTCAGCTTCAGCTCGGTCAACTTTCTGCCTCAGATCATCCCGCTCCGCCGCGATAGCATCCTGCGCGGCCTTCAGCTTTGATATCTCGGCCTTTTGGGCCTCGTTCTCGGCAATGGCCCCACGAAGACTCTGCCGCACTATGCGATCGTGGGCAAGGTAGTTCTTTTGCACGGCCTACAAACAAATGACAGATCGTTAGTATTCGAGAAACCGAGCAAAAACCGAGCAATAATCTGAAGAAAAAGTGAACGTCTTACCAGAACGATGGACTTTGCTGCCGAGCGAAGTACTTTCAGATCAGACAGCTCGTCATGCCTCTTCATGTCGGCTGGAAGGATTAGCCCCTTGGTCATGTTGAAACCAAGAGAATAATCCTTATCAGCGTAGACCGAGTCTTCGGCAGAAACTGGCCGGCCCTGTTATTTGAACTCGGGCGCCCAGACCGGGAGGGTGGCTGGGCCCTTGCCCTTAGATTTGTCGGTCTGTTGTTGCTCGGTCTGGTCCCCGAGCTCGTTGGAAGGGTGATCCGTGGAGTCATCGTCCACGAGGTGCTGCGCGACGTGCTCTTTCCTCGGTCTTTTCTTGGACCGGCCAGCCGGTTGTTCGCTGGCAAGGGCCAGCACAGCTCCTTCTGTTTGCTCGGCCGGGGTGGAGGATGCTCCCCCAGTTGCCTCTGGAGGTTGGGACTCGCCTTCCTCCCCGGTTATCATGGACTTGATGGCCCTGAGTTTTGCCATCTCTTGCTCGGCGGTGAGGGGAACAAGTCTGATCGGTGGCAAGTTTGGATCTGGTTCTGGGGATGGCGCACGCAGGAAGTCGGTAACCCGGCTCTTGCGCGGTGCAGTGTAGTGGTAGGTCTACTCGAAACCGAGAAGTTTTGATGCTTCTCTCTCCTCGGCTGGGTGACGCAGCAGGACTCTGATAGCTTCTTGGTTGGCCTGATAGTAGTCTGCTACCAAGTGTTTATCTGCAAGAAGAAGACAAGTGTTAGATCGGCAAAAGATAACAAAAATGAAAGAAGATAGTGCGGTCAGCCGGGCTACTTACCAGCACGGCCAAAATCTTTCCTAATATACCATCCCGGTATGGGTGCCTCGGTGTCTTCGTAACGACCGGACACCCACAAAAAATCGTCATCGTTGGTCTCCTTGTCTGGGTTGCCCTCTACGAGTTTTACTCGGCCCTTCTTTACCTTGAGGTACCAGCAAAACCCACCCTTATTTTTGCTGAGACTATATTGATGGAAAATCTCAGCGAGGCTGAGATTGAGACTGAGCCTTCGATTCAGCTCGGCGACTCCGTTTATTATCTTGTAAGTGTTATTGGAGACTTGGGTCGGGCAAAGCCTTGTCTGCCTTAAAAATTCGCAGATCAAGGGTTGAACGGGGAAACGGAGCCCTCCTTCTATAATAGATACGACCGTGAAGGGGCACCGGTCTAGGTCACCCCAAGGTGTGTCTCCTTTTTTGGCAAGCTCTAGGACAACGTCGCCTGGGATGTTGTAATCCATGCGGAACTCGGCCATCGCACCAAGCGAGCTAACCATGAAGCGGTACTTCCCCATCTATCTCGGTTTATTTGATATAGTGTGTATCTCGGTCAAAAATGTTGTGTGTTTGCTCGGACTTTGAGCTCCACCAATTATAGTACTGGACTGGCTTGGTCGGTCCTATTTGTTCTGCATTTTGAAAAATAATTCCAAGGGTTAGCACGGCATAAATCGCGCGGCCCCTATGGGAGTTGGCTCAGTGAAGGGATTATTTGTGTTTGGACGGTTTAACCCCTACCTCGGCTAAGCTACTTGGTCGAGTTCCTAGTTCGGTTCTAACTCTCCACTTCTGGCTCGGTCAAGGTCCAAGAAAGAAATCCTAAGAAAGTTGTAGCTCGGTTGGGTTTTACTTGACGAACTAACTGAGCCTTTAGCTCGGTCGAGGCCCAAGTTTTCGCCCGGTTCAATCCTATTACCGGGCTAATCAGTAGTTCGGCTCGGCTACAGCCTCTACGAGAAGCCACAAACCAGTTTTTTGCTCGGCCGAAGTGTCACTTACGGATCTAAAAGAGCATGTAGCTCGATAGTGCCCAGTGTTCATCCTGTTCATCCAGTTCATCCTAAGTTAATGGCTCGTTCATTCAACCTAAGAAGAAACAGGGGCACGAGGGCCCCCTCCACTCCACCAGTTCCAGTTTTTCTAGGGTGTGGCTCTAGTGGTCTAAAGGGGAGGGGGACTGTTGAGGTTCCAACCTCCCCAAGCAAGAAACACGAAGAACACCAAAGTGAAAAACAGAGGAAGGACGAAAAACTTACCAGAAATGTATGGGAAGTGAGTTGGGCCTCGAAAGCTCGAACGCAGCGTCAGAAATGGCAAAAATGAGCGAAGTGGGGAACCAAGGGAGATACAGCAGCAGTGATGGCAGTGATCTTGGAGGCTCGAAGAGTTGGGAGGTTTAGGGTTTGTTTGGAAGAGAGAATGAATAGTGAAGAGGCAGAATGACCCTTCACTGGTGCATAAAAAGGGGAAAAAACAACCCAAACGGCGCAGCCGTTTGAATTCTGTGTGTGGAAGACGGCTGGGCTGTACGGCCCAATGGATGGGAGCCACGTGGCACTGAGACGCGTCTGTCAGTACGGCTGTACGACCCTTGACAAGACTACCAACATGATGGCCGGCCAAATGGGATAGCTCGGCGCCAGATATTTCCCCAATGATGCTCGGCTTGGTAATGGCGCAGCTTAACTGTTGGCTCGGTCGCAGAAGTAATCCCGATCACGATAGCTCGGATGGGATTAAGGGGCAATTGAGAGGGGAAATTTGCGCGGTAGTACGGCCGAGCTACGATAACGCCGATCGTGAGGAACCGCACGGCGCCGAGCAGACCCCTCCTCTTGCGCGGCCGGAGAGGTCGACCGACCAGACTCGAACCAATGCCTGGCCGAGCTGTGACGCGGCCTGGCGCGCAGCGGTGTCTAGTGACCGATCTATGAGCGGTCAGACCAGACTTGAGACGCGGTTAGCGCCGGCATGCGCCTAACCGATCAGCCGAGATAGGCGACTTTCTTGTGATCAAGAATGTAGAACGAATGAAGTCCAGCGTGCTACACAGCCGGTCAGCCAGGAGGGACCGGTCACGAATAGCTCGGCTATGGGTATCACCCTTTGACCCTTTTTGCCTAGGTACAGGCCGGCGACACATTGTTCGGTTGTGCGCTCGTGGCGACCATTCTCCACAAGCGATAGGCCGGTCGTGGTACCCCGGTTAAGGGTGCCACCTGGGCCAATGGCGTGAGGGGGAGGACATCTGCTCCACGCACGCCTCAATACCGTTAGACAGTTCTGTGAGTACTGGTGGGAGAACTAAGCCTTTACACGCGTAAGGTGGTGAGAGGCGAGCACTGCCACCTGTCCAGGGAAGGACAGCAGAGGTAGTGCGCACACAATCTTGGGGCTGCATGGCCAGCCTAGAAATGTGGAAGAAGACGAACGTTAGAAGTATGCGAATTCCCTCCTCCACATACACTCTCTCTCTCTCTCTGATAGTCTTCTTCCTCAGGTATATTGACTTGATCGTTGGAGGGTCTATCCGGCACACTACCGCCGGGCAGCTCACCCTTTCTGTGCTGCAGGGATAGACGCCGGCACAAGACTTGACGTCCAAGGAGTACGGAAAGCAGAGGATATTTCGCCCCCGTATAGTGGGCTTGATGTTATTTGGATCCCATAATACATACAAGTGTTATGTAAACGTAGAAGCTTCTCTCCTACTAAAAAAGTCAATTGGAGGGTATTGTAAGACTTTCATAGACTAATTACAGAATATGCATTGATGAGTTGAATTAATTAATGTATAGAGCTTATCAACTATTTTATTTTTACAAAAAATTACATTGATTGGATATCAATAGTAATTTGATCAGATTATATTTGTGTTAATAATTTCTTTTTAAAAATATATTTATCGTTGACACAAATATATTCTGATCAAGTGATTATTGATATTCAATCAACATATTTTTTTACAAAAATAAAATATTCCTTAAATTTTACATATTAAACCGTCTTAATTATCCATACGGAATACGTGATAAGCTACAAAAGTCTAACAATAATCTCCGATCCGATATAAACATCGGAGAAACCACCCTTGCGTAAAATGTGTACTAGCATTTCTCTGTTGTTGAGCTGGTGGTACCCGTCATTAATCCAATAAGGTCTTTCCATGGGGCCCACCTCATTAGAATACTACCTTTTTAAAAGGTCACCTTTTAATCTAGTGATAATAAAATTAGATTAAATTATAAATATATTTTTTAAAATTTATTTAAAAAATAAATTATCACTTTTAAAAATTATATTTCGTATTTAAAATTTTTTAATTTTATAATAAATAGTTTTTGTTATTAATAAATTATCAATTCAATTAATATTTTTTAATAATATCAAAAAAATATATTTAATTAAAATTTTAGATAATTTTATTACTGTATGAGAGCAAATAGAAATTTTATTTTTTAATTAATTCTATTAAATTAAAAAAAATTGACAATAAGATATTTGTAATTTTTCAAATCACAAAAATAATATATATTTTAATTAAATCTCAAAAGATGTATTTATAATTTATTTTAAAAATAAAATAATTAAAAAACTCATAGTATTTATAATTTACTTTAAAAATAAAATAATAAACCAACTCATAAAAAACTACTTACATAAGGATAAATTAAAGTGACCTTCCTTGTACTTTGAAAAAAATACAGCTTGCTCCACAATTTTAAGATAATTACACACACTTTTCTTTTAGTAAGGTTAAAAAAATTGAAATTAATGCAATTATTATAAAAATACAAAGATAAATAAAATAAAATATTCATTTCAATATAAAATAAATGAAAATATTATTTTTTTATTCTTACAACTAACAAATTTCTAATTAAAAAAGATTAAATACTATATGAATTAAAATTTAAAAGAATTGAATGTAATCAAACTTATTATATTTTCACCAAACCTCAACGAGGCCAGTGCAATTTACCCTTTATAATATTACTCTTTTCATATAAGAGGGTACTTCTAGTGTGCAAACATTATGCCATCGCTTTGCTTCATAAATATGGGCAGCTCACATGAAAGTATTGCTAAGAATTGCTTCCAAACCTTTCGGTACAAACAAGGCTGGGACTCCCCAAGTGATGCTCGAAATGCTTTGTTAGTGGTGGCGGCCTTGACTGCGGCAATGACTTTTGAAGCTGGTGTCAACCCTCCAGGCGGTGTTTGGCAAGACAATGGTGAAGGACATAAGGCAGGGACAGCAATTTATGCGTCAGAACAAATACCCTTTTATGTGTTCTTGATTTCTAACACATTGGCACTCTCTACGTCCATCCTTATCTTCCTTTGTCTTTATCTCAAATTTGTTGGAACAATCTTCTTCTGTGTAAATAAAATAAATAGAAATTAATTCAAACAAAATAAATAAATAATGTATCGAATTTATTTATCGAACCGAATTAAAAATAAAAGACCAAGTCGAGTGTGTGACACTCTGTCTTTAAGACAGATTCGCCCCGCTACGGTGCTTACGTTTGAGTGGCGTCTATCTCCCAGGATACAATGATCTTAACCAATTTGTAGTAGCACTCCAAAACAAATTGTACGGCGAACCAAACCTGTGTTCTAATTCTCTGAAAACTTATTTTAAAACTAATATGAAGAATTAATGCAAATAGAAAAATCTGGACAGCAAGAGAAATAAAATTCAGACAGATTTTTTTCGTATTCAAGACTGCAAAAAATGGTCTGAATTTATAGGCAAAACCTGACCCCGAACCGGTACCAAATTGAAGTGAATAGGTGCACACACTATTGTTTGAATAGTGATCTGACCGTTGCAAAGATCAATTTTTCAAACTGTTTGAAAAAGATCCGTTGGTGGCACAGTTTTAAAACTATTGGAATTTTATTATTAAACTATTTGAATAGTTTAATCAACAAAGCCAATGATGGAAAAGTTTTTTAAAACTGTTTGGAATATATATATTAAACTATTTGAATAGTTTAATTAATAAAGAAAGAGGTACAAACTTTAGGAAACCACTTAGGAACTCAAAATTTGAATTTAGATTTAAATTAAATTCCCACAATAATTTTTATTGAAAAAATTCAAATGAATTTTATCTAAAAAATTAATGTTAGACCCGAAAACGACATCAACTTCCCATTCACTCATAAATGGTTTTGACGTTCCGTCTTCACTGTGTGACTTGCCACGCGACAAGGAACACTTCACCTCTTCGGACCCACCCCCAAACACTTCACCTCTTTGGACCACCCCAAAAGACGTTTGGGGCCCACTCAAATTTGGACTAAAAAATATACCTATATTAAACCATTTTTCCAACAAAATCAAGGTTCCATTTCAAGTTTGAAATCTTTGTAGCTATGGCTTCAATGATTGTAACCTATGGATCTGAAGTTTTCGCCGTCACACCAACTGAATCAGTTAAGTTTCGATATCTCTTGTTTGCTGCTGCAGTGCCTTTTGCAGTAAGACTTGTGATAGTTAAGATATTTAAAAAAGTATTTCCAACGGTTAAAAGGGAGGAGAAGGCTCATTCCAGTGAGATCGAGGTTACAAGTTCATGGTTCAAGACGCTGAGGGTAAACAAATCCGGGTTGAACTCTTGTTTGATTCAGATGTTCAGTGCAACTGTTAAGCCTGTAAAAAGAGGCTGTTTATTGTGTAATTGGTACATCAAGATATTGTATCTTTTCTCTCACATGGATATGTTGTGGGCTCCATGTATATAAGAGAGGGATACACCATGATAATATACCCTTTACACAAAATACCACCTCCTGTAGGAGTAGTAATTTTTCTTGTGAAAATTGTTGTTCCCAAAGTTTGTCATATATGCTTTGTTTCCATTTTGTAGCTATGCTATTTGTGTTTTGCCTGGCACCCCTTGTCTGTGAGGGAATCATAAACTTGGGATTAGTCATGATAATTACAAGTGCATGATTTTATCCTTTTTTTTTTATTTAAATTGGACGGTTTATTTTCATTATCCTACTTTCTCTATTTTTCTTTGATATCAAATATAATAAAATCTGGTAACGATTGTTAGATCAATTTAAATTTTTTCATGAACGAACTAGACTAGTCCAATTCACTTGACTAGGTTGGGTCAATTCCCGCTTTTAATTTCTTTATGTCTGCAAAAGGGAGGTCATCAAGGGTCTCTTAGTTTTTTTCTTCACGGGGCTAAATTAATTTGGAATATTATGTTCACACATTCTAATTGATCTTGCAATGTTGTAATATTGTTATCTTTTATCATGCGCTCTGCAGTTGCTCACTTGAACATAGCAGAGCTAAGTTTTCACCTTTATTGATAAGCTATAAAATTGTTATACCAACCCTACTCTATTATGTAAGGAGCAAAGAAAGGTTTTTTAAAACCAGTCATTACGTAAGGAGCAGAGAAAGGTTTTTCAAAATCGTGGACCGGAGACAAGTGATGCCCATCTACTTACATATTTGGACTGACAAATCAGATTGAGAAAAGTTTTTGAACTTTTTTATTCAGTGTTTAGCTTATATACCTTTTCCTTTATGCACATATATTGTTTACCTCAATCTCTCTCAATTGGCATTGGAACAAGGCTCTTGCTTATTTACCTTTTCCTCTAGAATGGTGACGGGTTGGTTTCTTGTTCCCCGCTCTTGTCCTCTATTATATCGGGATGGAAAAAATTAGGTTGTTGGCGAGGAAGGGTCGGAAGCAGGTTAATTTTATAACTAAGAAAATAAAAATACTAATAAATGGTCATTCCTAAACCTGTGCAGGGTAGGGTGAGTAAAAATGACCATCTCTAATCCCCAAAAAAAATAAAAAAGGTATGGCTTGAGGGTGAGCCTTGGGCAGGGCTTCAAGCCTCTTGGGCCAAGTAGTATCTGAAGATCTGGGCCTGACTCTGGGCTGGGCTCAGATTACCCATGTGTCTTGGGCTGAGTTTACATCCTCGAATAAATGAACATCCAATAAAAATAATTAAGAAATCACATTACCTCTCTCTCAAATTGTTTTCAATTGAAAAATAAAATCATCTCTCTAGTTTTTTCCTTTTTACAAAAAAATAATAATAATAATAATTTAATTCCAAACTCTCTGTATTGGCTACCGACCCCATGTCTCCATGTGATAAGAAATTATGCAATACTCTTGAAGCAATACTCTATTTTATTTACAGATTAACACTTAACACTAATATAAATTTACTTCTTCTGTGACTCATCATTTACTCTCATTATATATATATATATACATAAAAGATTTTAGAATAATAACATTGAGATACGAGTCACTATTGATTGATTATGGTGTAACAACATTAAAAAATTAATGACATGCTTGAGAATTTATTAAAAATATTAATCACAAAAAACAGTTTTATAGTTAGTCTGGTTCATGCTCCATATTGCTTAGGTTTCTCTAGAATATAGGTTTCTCAAATCTTCTCCTCTAGCTAGCTTGGGGATCTTGAGGTTTTTTTTTTTTTTTTTTTTCTCCCTTTTTTGTTACTGCTTTATATGATGCAATGAAGTTTCTTTATTTACCAAAACAAAATAATGAAAGCAACCCACATGACAATTCTTCCAATATTGCCTCCTAGAGGCCTCATGTAAGACTTTAAAAAACTTAGAATAGGACTCATCAACAATTTCACTCACAATAACAAAGGTAGTTTAGTTGGTAATAAATTAAAAGTTTACACATAACTTATTATGTAATTATTGATAAAATTAAAAGAAAAAAAAAAGATAAATAAGATAAATAATTCTTATAATTTATATTATAATTTTAATTCCTTAGATTTTACCTCTTAATTTAAGAATTTATATCATATTGATCTAATAATTAATGTTTGTCAAGTCTAATGGACATAAAGTTGTCAGGTGGTCAATGCATGCAGTAATTTCTTATCTTTTCACCACCAAAACCTCATTTTCTCTCTAAAATGATCTCCCCCTCCATTATATACATACAGATCTATATGTAAAGAAACCTACATCCAAAATTACAGAAGAATAAAGAGAGAAACGGACCAAATCGTTGTGGAATTGAAGCTCATTTGGGGACGTCATGGACCGAGAAGAACCCTAGACCAAGGATTTTGGGATGTCCCCAATATGGGGTAAGTTTATTTGCCCTATCTTGAATTTGTAAATAATCTGTATAATACTGTGACTTTGGGATGTCTCCAAATTGGGGCGAGTGTATAATGGCTGAGTTGCTCAGATGCTTAGTGTTTGTGGATTTTTTGTGTGGGTTGATCAGCCATTGTGTCCTCAAGTTCAAGAGATCATACATGGGTTGCTTTGATGAACAGATGTGGCTGCACAGAGCAAGAGAAAGAAGGTTGTTGTATTTTGTAGCATTCTCATGGCTTTTTTTCTGGTATTGGAACATAATGGGAGATTGTTCTGTAGCTGCAAATCATTCAAGCAATGGGACCGCTCTCATTATGGATTCCCTCAATCAATTCGCCATTTCAGAGAATGGAAGAGTGGTTATTGGTGACACAACTCATCATCAACTCCACCTAGTTATCATTAAGATCAAATTCAATCAAAGTATCTCTGATAAAGTCCCAAGACAATCTATCATAAGCCTTCTCAAGGTCAATTTTAAAGATCATACCACCCTCTTTGCCCTTTTTAAATCTCAAAGTATGGAGGATTTCTTGGGTGATAATGAGGCTATCAGTGGTGTTTCTACCAGGAATGAAGCTAATTTAGTTGGGACTGATAAGATTATCAAGGAGTGGTCTAATTCTTCCCACAATAAGTTTAAGATATGATCTTATTGGTGACATTACAGAGGCTAATGGGCTTAAATTGTTTTTGTGCTTTCAGGGTTATCAATTTTGGGAATTAGCACAATAAGGATCTCATTCACTTCACTAAGGACCTTTTTATTATGGAAACAAGTGTTAACAAAATCACACAGAGATTTATCCACAGTACTCCAGTGCTTTAAAAGCTCCAATACCCTTTACAACTCTTAAGATTTCAAAATTGGAAAGAGGTTTTAGCATCCTATCATTATCTTCATGTGTGAAACAGGCAGAAGCAACATTCCTCCAATGATCAAGAGGATGGATATCCTCTCTTTTGAAGAGTGTAGAAAAATAATCAAAAATTCTCTTTAAAACCCTCAACATCAATAATCCATTTACCATTATTATCTTTAAGAGCATTGATTTTTAGTTTCCTTCTTTTAGTGATGGTGGAAACATGAAAATACATGGTATTTTTTATCACCAAGTAATATGATTAGATCTAGATTTTTGAAACCCAAGGACTTCCTCTTGGAACAAGGTAGCATTATACTATTTAACAAGCTCTTTTTCAAGAGTATGAAGACTATGGGTGAAGTTATTAGTCATAGCTCTTTGGATGCCCTCAATTCTAGCAAGTAAATGTCTTTTTCTTTTAAAAACCTCTTTGTTCCATTCTTTAACTCTAATAGTGAATTCAACGATGGAGTTAAGGAGGTTATTATTCATATCATTCCAAGATGAATTAACAACATTTAGAAGACCAAGGTGAGACATCCAAGCAGCTTCAAATCTAAAAGGTCTATTGAGAGGGTTAAGAGAATGCATACCTTGAGTGAGCACAATAAAGGGGGAATGGTCTGACAAGTTATGGGGAGAACTCTTACAGTGGCTTCTGGGAACATGGTTCTCTAGTCTTCATTACACATTGCTCTATTTAATCTTTCCATAGTGTTAGCAAGTCATTGCCTATGTTTGTCCAAGTCAATCTGGGCCTAGAACTACCCAAATCTATTAGATTGCAATTGTTAACTCTATCAAGGAATTTATGGGTTCTAGGAGAGGTTTGGCTGGTAAAGAAGCTCCTTCGTTCACTCTGGCTTGCATAATCATTGAAGTCTCCTGCAACTAACCAGGGTTTGTCCATGTTGTCTGCCACTTCTTCCAATTATTCCACAATGCTTCTCTAATGATAGGGTTTGGGCTAGCGTAACCCGCAACTAAGACCCCATTCCTCATAGTCTTCTTTGTGGATAGTAGCATGGATGACTTGAGGCTTGATAAGGTTCTAACATTGACATGATTCGTGTCCCAAACAATCCAGATGCCCCATGCTCTGCTAACTAGGTCAATAATGGTAAAAGCTTTGAATCCTAGCATGTTGAAGAAGTTTCCCATTTCGCTAAAAGCCACTTTGGTTTCCATTAGAATCAAAATCTCAGGTTTGTGAACACGGATGATCTCCACAAGATTGCATTTGAAAGTATTATTGTTGGCACCGCGACAATTCTAGAATAATAATTTTAACAAATCCATAGGAGGATAGGTAAGAGACGAGTTAGTTGCTAGCTCTTTGACGATGCTACAAATCCTCTAATGATCGTCCTCCGTTGATCTCATGGAGACCATCTGAATTGAATGAAATGGTTTCAATGGGTTACCCCCTAGATTTGGTTCTATTGTCAGACGAATTTGTTCTATTCATCAAGCAAAAGCGACAAGAACTTCGTTCTCTAGATCTAACAAAATCCCCAATGCTCTGTTATGTCCCAAGTGTTCTTTCCCTTCTATGTTCTACTCCTCTGGGTTCAGCTCTTCTTGATTCTCCATTTTTTAAATCTCCTGGGTCTAGTGGCTTTGTTTTCTTGCTTAACAGTGCCTTAGGAATAATAACACTAAGGGAAGCAGAGGTTGGGTTGGTGTTCAGAGATTGTGGTAGGTTGCTTCTACCATGTTTGAGTCTTGGTGTATTGTGCTTGCCAAGGTACAGGTCATGTTAGTTGAACTTTGGTGTGTCTGATGGCCATTGGTGCGACTAGAAATTTTGACTTGTTCATAAGTTAGTGAATCTACCATAGGATCTCTAGGTTGATGTGATGAGCATACTCCCATTGAAATCAAACTTGTTTGTACGTGTACTTGGGAGTCTAGTTCCTTAGGTTTTGATTGCATAGTGCTAACCTTGGTTGTACCTTTCGAATCCTTAGGTTAGCTTGGCCCGAGATGTGAGGTGGGCTCTCCTTCGGCCTTTTCTAGGCCTATTGTAATAGTCTTCCTGCCTCTAGAAAGGTCTCCATAGCCTTCTTGGCTTTCTTCTAGATATTTGAATTTATTGCGCTTTGCTGCTGGGCATGACCTACTAGAGTCGACTGGTTTTTTACGTTTGGTCACCAGCATCCATGGGCCAAATGCCCCCTCTTTCCCTTTCTCTTGTTGCAGATTACCGTTGCCCTCAGGCAGAGCTGGGATAGTGACTCCTTCGTCAAAAATGATTTTCTTCACCAATCGCACACTCGGGGATGTGAACTACATGCTTCCTTATGGTCATCAATATCTTCCACAAAGAAAGCAGAAAGAGTGTAAGGACTCGTATTCTTTGTTATAGTACCTTTCTTCCAATTTGAATTTGGGCCTTAATGTTTTGCTGAGATCGAGTTCTACACAAATTTGTGCAAATTTTCCTCTTGTGGCCATTGTCTTTGTCCAGTCAATTCATATTCTTTATTTTAGTTTTTTAATTACATCTCTAAAATTTTTAATTTGAGTCAAATTACTCTAATTTCAAACAAATGATTTAAAACTTTAACAAAATGATAATAAAATATAAAATATATACCTGTAAATCTATTCAATATGCGTTCTAAGTAATTTTGATCTCCCAATTTTTTTTATTTTCTTATTTATGAAATTCAACCCTAACATTTTAATACAATTTGGATAGTCCGAACCTAGACAAAAATAAGAATCTAAAATCAATACCCAATGATATAATACATGAGAGAGACAAACATTGCATTCTTAAAATGCTTTTTCAATTTTTAAAAATATATTATTTGCGATAGCTCTACACAATCACAAAAGGTTGCCATTGCCAAAACACAATGCATGCACTTCTACCATCGTGAAAAGTAATTGTGTCATGGCCTTTTGCGCCGTCACAAAAAAGTATAAGCAATAATTAATTTTCTTCTCTCCCGGCATACAAGCACACAACCATTTAAAAAAATAAATAAATAAAAAAAAAAAACCTTAGTCAAGCTAATTACTTAACAAAATCTCTAACATGCTTAGATCTTTAGAACACACCTTCCAGCTGCCATCTACCAAGACATTTGTGGTCCAGTGATGAATTTTCTTGAAGTACTTTACATTTAAAAATCTCTTGAAGCTTTGAATTCATACAGAAACCTCTCTGTCAATCTCATATGATAGAACAATGTTGTTATGCCTGGACAGGTCAAGCAATTTCACTGAATTACAGTTCAGTTACAATTGGGGCAAAGGTGTAGTTAGAAGACGAACTCCAATTCCTCTAGTCAAGGTTCTCTTACTCGGTACCTGCAACCAGTTCATATTTTTACAAAATTTAGTGTATGTCAAAACACATACACAAAAAAAAAACCAAAACAAAACAAAACCAAACAAAACAAAAACAAAAAAACAAATTACGCTCCATTTGTTTCGGCAAAATTTTTTTCCAACAGAACGAAAAACTTTTTTCAGAAATATTTTCCGTACAAAACATTATCCTATATTTGGTTGTGACTTTGAAACTTGTGTTATATAGTGTTGGTGTTAGTGGTGGCAGTGGTGAAGTAGTGGAGGTGGTGGTGTTCGTGGCGGCAGCAATGGTGGTGCTTGTGGTGGAGGTGAGATGATGGTGGCAATGTTGGCGGAGTGGAGGAGGTGGTGTTCATAGTAGCCATGGTGGTAGGGTGGTGGCCGTAGTGTGGTGACATTAGTAGACTTTAATTTATAAAATATTTTCTATCTTTCAAAAGTTAAAAAAAAAATTTGCCTAAATAAGTTTGTTTTCTGTTGACATTTGTTTTCCGTTGTACCAAATGCATGAAATATGAAAAATATTTTCTTTCCAAACAAACAGAGCATTATTGACCTCTTTAATTTCAAAAATTCTATCTTACAACACGGGCAGGTCTTCCTTAACGAGTCACAAGCAACCCAGCCAACTTCGATTCATAACATCCTTGTTTCTGATATTTCCATGAATAAATACTTTGGGCTGTTTAACCTGCAGTTTACTACAATCATGGAAATGTGGTGTAGCAATGTTATCAATCAATTAACAATTAGATACAGAGCGAAGCCCTTACCAGTGAAATGGGTGGAAAGCCAATTTGAAGACGAACCCTGGAAAACCCACTTGTGGTAAATAAACACTTGAATCCATTGATGTTTGCATGCTCACTGTCACAAAAAGAGAATAATAGGATTAGGTAGGATCACTTCAAACAAAAAGGGATTGATAAAAACAGAAATTACAATTTTGATCGATTTTAGACTCTTCGACTACACTTGAATCAGTTTTGATCCAATATGAAAATAATTCAATTCATAGGTTCCCAAGTTATTTTATTCAAAATTGCAATGTATTTTATGTCCTAAATAGCACAGACACGGGTACACCAAGACAACAATTTTGAAAGGAAAAAAAAAAATGTAAGTTTATAATACATTGACAACACACGCAAAAAATACAATTTTACAAAATTATTATATATCATAAATATATGAATACTTCATCAAAAAATGATAATATTAATAAATAATATTCATTTTTAATGCTTAAAGGAGGAAGAATTAATCTGTATAAATCTATTTTGTTTTTCTTTTATCATTGGATCTTAATTTATTTTGTTTTAACTTGTATTGTGTTGCATGTGTCTAAGCAATGGACACATGGCCCCTAAAATTTTGAAGTGTCTCTGGAAGTGTACAAGTGTCAATGCCTAATACATGCCTGACACAGAAATGCCACCATGGAAGTGTTTGTGCTTCTTAATGTGTTGAAGTCATAGACGTGTCTCCCAAGTTTTGAAAGCATGTAACATTTGGAAAAAAAAAATTTGACACATCTGATTTCTCTGACGAATTTCGGTGTCTAACACAAACTCCCTTCTTAGAAATGTTTGTGCTTCTTTGTTATTATGAGGCATTGACTACACGAGTGTCTATATAACTGGGGCCTCTTCCTCTTTGTGTGGCTTTTGGTGCATGTTTTATGACAAAAATAAAGAAAATGCTATAGGTAACTACTTCAAAAGATATGTGAAATTTCTCTGAAAAAGTTCTTCCAGAGGGATATCTTCTTCTTTAGAATACCTGCATTAGAAAATGATCTAATTATGAACTACCAAACAAATTATACGAATGATTTTTTTTAAATATGTACAAATTTTAAAAAAACAAATAACATAAATGAAAATGTTTGGGGGGAGGGAAGACCAAATGCAATAGTATATAAAAAAAATTCTCAATTTAACTGAACATATAGCTTTTGACAAATGAGAAAGGAGAAAAAAGGATTTATTTAAGTTGACTCCACTTGAGTGGGACATAAGACTTAGTTTGGTCTGGTTTGGTTTATGTACATAAAATTAAAGGAGTCCATCACTAAATAATATGCCAACAGATAAGTTCGAAAGCAAAGTAACCACATTAAACCCATTGCACCACATGGAAATTTATTCACAACAGTTCCATGCTCAATTACTAAATTTGTGAAAGTAACAGCAACTATCATCACAATGACCTGCGCCACAAAAAGTTACCCTAACATCAATAAATATTTGTTTCAGCGTGTGCTGGGTGAGTAATAGACAGAGGGCCACACGTCAGGATGATTGCCTGTATTCTTAAAGAAAATGCAACCTAAAGTTTGTAATCTTCAAGATTGAGAAGATATTCCCATCATCTTCATATCAACAATGGATTGTCAACTCTAAACCAATTCAATGTACCCTTGCTATCACAACGATTCTTCCTACAAGTAAAAGGTGAATAAACTACTTTTGATTCGTTTTCTAAGTTATCTACAGTGACACCAACTTCATGCCTAAAATCAAGATAAGTGGAACGTATCAAATTTTGTTAATTCAAATAATGTGAAGTACAATCTCTAGAAAGCAAGAGAAAAATCGTCTACACATTCTCTTCTAGAAATGGCAATTGAGGACTTTGATAGGGCATGTGCCTAACATGTGAGGTAGTTAGTGAGTAGTTAGTTAGTGGCCTATATCTAGAGAAGTAGAGATCATTATATGATAATTGATTGATATTGAGATATTCTCTCTCTAGAACCTTTTGGGTTCCCCTCTCTCTCTCTCTCTCTCTCTCTCTCTCTAATTTCTCTCTCTTGTTCTTGGAACCCATTAGGTTTGCCATGACAGAGACCTACACCAAACATCACCTTCACTCAAGTTATGTATTTATGGATATAGGGGTAGGTAGTTTAGCAAATAGCATAAACACAAACCCACCCAGGGGCACCCCCCCAAAAAAGTAGCATGCTTCCAAATCTGAAGGTGAAATTCTCCCCTAACTTATTTAATACCAGTGGCCAATTTGCTAGTGCTTCCTCATGTAATCATAAACTCGAATATCTTTAAGGTATGGCGAAGACAGGTGGTGTTCCATCATCAAAATTTTACTTCGCTTTGAATTGTGTCAGTACTAGTGACCTCTTTCCCTGGAGATCACCCAAGTTGGTGCTGCAGGAGAGAGTTGCCGTGTAAACTTTCCTCAAACGATTTAATATATTTATTTCCTTTGGAGTTCTATATCAGATTTTAGTTTCAATGCATGCAAAGAATTTTTCTAGGATAGAACACTTGGCCTCTTTTGGCTTGTGTGACCAATGGCAATATTTGGTCAGACAAAGACTTTCCACTTGAGAACTGCCTTTTTGGGACAGCAAAATGCGGGCTTTTTTTTTTTTTTTTTGGTTTTTAGCATGCTCTGTTGACCATGATATATTACAATAGTTGTATTCAATTCACACCCTACCTCCATGGGAAATCATTTTCACAAAAGCGGGAGATCCCATTCATTGCTGAGAAGGTGTCAATGTGAACCCATTGTTCATTTGAATTGTTTGTGAGACAGCCTGTCAGGATAATCATTTCCAATTGTCACCAAGAAACACAATTCAAAATAATATATATATATATATATATGACACACGTATACATAAATATAATTTTTAAAGGGGGAAAAAAAAAGAAAAAAAGGAGCATCCTATGCAATACAAATATAAATGAAGCTAATAATATTAAAATAAAATAAAAATGGTGCTAATCAACAGTACCAATAAATATCCAACCAAAAAGAGAAAGGAGTAGAAAAAATGATTTCTTCACTTACAAGTATCTAAGTTACAGACTTAAATGTCTATATCAATGGATACACAAATTCAAACGAGGCATACTCTCATACAGTTGTGGCTGTGTTTGGTTACATATTTCCCTGAATCAATCTCAGTGGCATTTGGTAAGGTTGCCAGTTTCCTGTTTTCTATTTACAAAAATAGGAAACATATTTTTGCTTTTGTTTTTTCGCAAAAGCAAAATGAAAATCTTGTTTGTTCACAAATGTTCTAGAAACATATAAAAACAAGGAAACATGTTTTGTGAGTTGTCCAAGGTGGTGGTCGGCAGTGGGGATAGCCGGAGGTGGTGGCCACCGGTGGGGGGTTGCCAGAGGTTGGCAAGAGGTCATCAGTATTCGCCAGAAGGGTTTTGCGGGGTGGCTTAAAGCCTCCCAGATGCATTGAAGCCACCCAAATGTATTCAGGGAATAAAGTTGTATTGAAGCCTCTCACATGTAGCAAGCCTGGAGGCTTTTGAATAGGGTAACAAGACAAGAAGAGACATTAGGTTTTAGACCTTGGACAATGCTAGGCCTATTCATTCTGCGGAATTCAACCAAAATGCTACACATCATGCAAATTCATTGAACACATTTTTGTTTTCATCTTTTTAAACATTCAAATAAAATAGGCAAATCCAGAACTTTTAGGTTGTACCACATGACATGAAATCTATATTTGTCAATCGTCAACAGACTAAATAAGTGAATAATTTCCAAAGACTGTCCCATAATGAACCGAATAAATGGTCTAAGCTTTTCACATTTTGTTTTTTCTACAAAATGACACAACGTCAATCATAATGAGATTTGCAATCTTGGGACATATAGGTCTACACAAACATCAGACGTTGGTTAATAAAGCATTGAGAAATTCTGCACACACATGTTTGACTTCGTAGCGGCCAGCACGGAAACTTACGAGATACCCGCGGCACACAAACAAATGCACACACACAGGGAGAGAGAGAGAGAGAGCTGACCATTCTTATGCAAGTCTCTTAGAGCATAACCGCTAGGATAATTCTCGTAGGATGCCAAAAAGTTATGATCGTATACCCTAGACTACAAAAAGTGAAAATGAGTATAGATAGGTGAGTTAATTCAATATTTGCAATAAGAACAAAATGACTATTCTTCCAACCTGATCATGAGCAATCCCAGCAAAACAACATAAAGCAAATTCCAGAAATTCTTCCTCCTATTATTATAGCTGCAGCAAGTAACATCAGAAATAATAAAATATTATTAGCAGCCAAAAATAAATGAAGGAATCACAAAATCCAATTGTGTAAAATGAATAATCAATAACACGATCTCACAATAAGTGATAATGGACAAGTTACAAATTGTACTGATATTTGCAGTATAAGCATAGCTTTCTAAATTGTTATCCATGTGAGCCAGCAGAAGTGTTGCATAGATAGCACTGTAAACAAGTTACACTGAGTAGCAAGTTGCTCAAGCTTGGCTCAACCAATTAATGAGCTTCAAAATACTATAAAGCTTGGCTCATCTTTCGCTTGAGCTGATCTTGAAAAAGTCTTTTAACTAAGTAGTTCAAGGGTCCAACTTGAGTAGCTTCATATTTTACAGAATTTTTATGTGCTTATTTGATTATTGAACTGAGTTTGAGTGAAATAAATAGACAATGTTTCAATTTGCGTTGAGCTTGACTTTTCTATCTCACAAGTCAATCACAAATGAGCCCCTAAGTGGAGCTATAGCATCTTGGTTCACTTTACACTCATATAGACTTGTAAGAGAGCCATATACAGTCAGAATTGTACCAAACTTTAACTTACACAAGATTCAGGAAAAATCCCTAGATTTTCATTACAAGACTCAGATAATTTTTCCGGCAAGTTAGAAATTTTCAGCAAGTAATTGGCATAAGATATTAAATACAGGTAGATATAGGACCATGTATTGGGGATTGGGACAAGAAAAAACTTGGAAATTAAGTAAAATGTAAATGGCCATAGATAGAAGGCAAAGGCTGAGATTACACGGCAGTAGATGACATGTAGGATAAGTAGGGTTGCACTTTCCTACTAGCAGCAAGCCAAAATTATTTATGACAGCAGAAAACCTAAGCCCTTTCTTACCATTTCCAACAACAAACCGAGTACAGCTACAAAAATCATTCCACAATAACCAAATATCCTTTCAAAGCCCATCAACTATGAAATAAAAATTTCCATCAAAGACCAATTCCCCAACACACTACCATATTTCTACTTCACTTCCCAAAATCAATCTTGCTTGCAGCTGTATCTCAAAAGCTATTTCCTAAGAGAGATCTTGACTGAAAATTTCAAGCCTCCAAATCCCCAAGCCTTATTGCTCACTCTCACCTCATAACCCAATATGCACTTATTTCTGAATGAAATGCATGAAAATCTATAGAAATCATGACCAGATATTGGGTATATTCAAACATGGCCAAAGCCTCCTATCTGCACACTATACTATACAGTTAGTTGGCATCAACATAGCATTCTACCATGCTTTCAGACCTGCAATAGGCCATGCTATAAGATTGATGAACCACATACCCAATCAATCAATGGGTCCACATTGCGCCATAAAATCAGAGTTTATATTAAAAATGCGCCATCAATAAACACTAACCAATTTTCTAGTATTTAATTTTAAACACCCTATATTTAAGGACCCTATACTGCAGTAGTATTGGTAGAGCAGTGACCACGCTATCAAAATGGAGTATTACACCAAAAAACATATAGTATATCATTTAAAACAACTACAACAAGATATAAATAACTCTGTATTCCTATAAATTAATTGAGGTGTTAATTAAACTAAAGAAAAGAGACGTACATTCTGCTAGCTGCGATTGCTGCTGATAAGTTAAACATTGGAACAGAACTAATAATAAAGCGGAGCTCCTGCAGCATTGACAACTATGATAGAATCTGTGCAAAAAGTTGACCTTAAGTAAACTGATTTTCAAGTTTCATAAGCAATACCTTATGTGGAAGCTTGGAATAAAGTAAAACAAATGAGAAAACTGGAAGAATGTAGAACAAAACCCTCCTATCAAGAAAAACCGCAATCTGCAACAAATATGTTACATCAAGTCAGAAAGGGGGAAATGTACAAGCTGGACAATTTCAAAGAGATCCAAATTCTAAGCAACATGTACGCTGTATAGAGTTTTAACCAGATGTCACTACATCAAAAGATCTGCAAACTATTATTACACTAAAACATGAATAGTTTAAGAAAAAGAAAAGCCTCGCTAGATATTTATGCAAACAAAAACCAACTCAGACAAGCATTTATCATGAAAGTTTTTTAAATAAGTTCTTATGCTTATATAACATGTAATATGATTAGCAGGCGAAATGACCATCAGTACTTTACTGAGCTCAAAAGAAAAAACATTTCTCGGGGCCACTTTTCTAGTAAGATATAATACCCACTACACTGCACTCCAGAGTTGTTAACCATGACAATAGAGAAGAATCTGAAAAATGTAGACACCCAATCTAAGCAGCAAGCATATCACATCACACTGTGACTGAACAACTAGTATATACACAAGAATGAGATGCCTAGCAAGGCAAGAAACAGCTTTTTATATCAGTTTCAAGACTCACCAGAAAGAGAGGATATGCAGCAAGCAACGAGCGGGGAAGTGCTGAAGTGAAGTACCAATAAAAGGGATGTGTCTAGAGAGTAAATATTGAGGAACAAATAAAATATGAATTTCACAAAATATTCTAGTCATGTCATGGGTGTATTTTGAAGAGAGTTTTGAGGAATTTATGACATAAAAAGTATAATAGAAATCTGCACCATTCATGAATCAAAAGATCAAATAGATTAAGAAAGAAAATACAGAGGTGCATATTAGAAAGGCCAAATCACAACAATGTAAACATTAACCAAGTGAAGTCCAGTCAGCACCATCAACTTTGAGCAAGCGTTACCACCATCAGCATGCACGAGAACAAGGTGCCTAAAAAGACGTACCAGTCCTATATTACCCTCAATTTAGCTAAGCTGAAGGTAAACTTGTCCCTTACAAGTTCCAGCTATCTGAATGGAATCATGTTCCACTACAGTGTCACCTAAGAGCATCCCAGAGAACTTCATGAAATCAAAAGCGAGACTGCTTCTATCTTTGAGACAAATATATACTCCCCCTTCCCCTTTCAGATGCATAAACTCCCAATAGAAACTACATATATAACATGTACTACATAGATTTGATGCAGGACTAAGCTGAAGAAGTTGGGAATAATTTCACTGGTGTTATTTCAACATTGCCATTCCAAGCCAAAGTCAGGAGGGTTATGTGTTGTTAGGTAGTCTGACAGTCAACGTGTAAAAATCTCATGTTAGATCCCCTTATGAACATGAATCTTAATATAATATGAACATGTGAGGACACGATGCTTTCTTCCTACCTTCAAGCACCTTGAAAAATGGGTAAGGGACACCACATCGACACCCAAATGCAGTGAAAAATAGGTGAGGGTGCTTTCATTTCTCTGGACGAGCACAGGTAAAGAAGTTAGCCCAGAATTGCAGGTTCAGACTAGCAACTTGTAAGATGGGAACATTAACAGGTAAAACTATGGAATTAGTAGGTACTATGATTAGCTCAATTAGATGAGCTAATCCAAGAGAGAGTTGCAGGAGAAAAAGTAATTATACCCTGTAGACAAATTCATGTAAGAAAAGGTAAGCAAGGGTATGAGGGTGCATGTGGATGTGGTTTTGGGGACCACAATGAGGCTGGAGAGAGCATCTTAGATTTTGCAATAGTATTTGAACTTATAGTAATCAAAACCTTCTTTAAAAAGAGAAAGGAACACTTGAATAACTTTTAGAAGTAAATCAAATAACAATCAAATAGATTATTTTCTTGTAAAAATATTGGCCAACTTTAATATGTAAAGAATGCAAATTTATCCCCAAAAAGAGATTAACATCACAACATAGGTCAACAATATTAGATGTATACATTAAAAGGTATTCTCAACCCATATTAAAAGCTCACGAACGAAATAGTGGATTCTAAAAGCTGAGAATTAGATGTGACACAAGAAGTTTGAAAGGTGATATCAATAATATGTGAAATACAATTATATAATGTAAAAAGAATATCTAAAAGTCTTTGAAGAGCCGAAAGGACCTATATCTAAAATACTTGGAGGTGGAATGACAAGATAAAAGTCTTTTACTAAAAACAAAAAATAATGCTTTAAAAAGTGGTAAAATGGTAAAAATGAGAAAAAATTTACGAGACATAAGTTGGTTAATAAAGAGGTTACAAGGACAATTAGAGATGCCAAGTAAAAAACTTACAAAGTTACAATAATTTTTATACTTAGATTAAAGATGAGAAAAGAACATTAGGACCAAATTACATCGTTATTGGGCTTAGAAATGCATACGTAGGAGGGGGCTTAAAAATGATAATCATCACTCTTCATTACAAAAATGTCTGATGAGTGAAAAAAATAATAATAATAATAAAATAACTATAAAAATGAATGAGATATTCAAATTGCAACAACTATAGAGGAACTAAGTTGATGAGTCATACAATAAAATTGTAGGAGATAGTAATAGAACATCGGCTAAGAGTTACAAAGGCACTGCTAGAAAATCAGTTTGTATTTATGCCTAGTAGATCCACTATGGAAGCAATATATTTACTAAGAAGATTAAAATAAAAATACAAAGAACAGAAGAGGGATCTTCATATAGTTTTTATAAATTTTAAAAAGCTTACAATAGGATGTCTAGAGATATAATAGCGTACGTGTAAGAGGAAAATGGTGTGACCAATGGGTATATTTATGTGATGAAGGACACTTATGATGGGGTTGTGACTATAATTAAATCATGTGCAAAACAAACTAATAAATTTCCAATCACTATAAGGTTGCATCAACGGTCAACTTTGAATCCTTACCTATTTATCTTAGTTATGGATAAATTAACTAAACATTTTCAAGATGATGTTCATGGTACATATTGTATGCGGATGATTCTAGTGGATGAAACTAATGCAGGAATTAATATTAAATTAAAAATCTAGAGAAAAGAACTTAAGTCAAAAGGGTTTAAAATTAGAAGAACTAAAATTGAATGTGGAATGTAACTATAACAACAATAGAAGTAGAAATAGTGGAGAAGTGAAGATTGAAAACTAAGAGATAATAAAGAGTGAACATTTTCGTTACTTGGATTCTACTATTAATAAGGATGGAGATGTCAAACAGGATGTGATCCATAGAATCAAAGTAGGTTGGCTTAAATAGAGGAGTGCTTCTCGCATATTATGTAATGAACATATAGTAACAAAATTGAAAGGTAAGTTTTATAGAACAGCCATAAGGCCGGCGATGCTTTACAAGACAAAATGTTGGGTAACTAAAAAATAACACGCTCATAAAATAAGTGTAGCTAATATAAGGATGCTAAGATATATGTATGTTAAGATAAGGAAAGAAAAAATTCGAAATGAATATATTCATGAAATGATAGAAGTAGCATCAATTGAATATAAGTTGAGAGAAAACAAACGAAGATAGTGTGGTCATGCACAACGAAGACCGGTAGATGCAACGGTAAGAAGAGTGATGATTATCATAAATGAAAATGTTAAGGGGAGAGGGCAACCTAAATTGACATAGGTAAAAACCAAAACCAAACCAAGCCTTAAGTTCCATCAAATGGGGTCGGCTATACGAATCCTTCTTCTCCACACGGCTCTATCAAAGGCCATTTCGTTAGTCAAATCAAGTAGATCCATATCTCTATTTACAACATTAATCTAGGCCTACCCCGTCCCCTAACACTTCCATCTACCGTTTTAGCATCGCATCCTATGAAGCACGGACACCTCTCCAAGGGCTCCGTACCAATGTCGGACACGGACACGGACACGGACACGCATCGGACACATGGTGGACACGTGTCCAACACGCGGTGGACACGTGTCCAACACGCAATAGAGAGTGTCCCATTTTTATTTTTATTTTGCAGCCAAACACGTTCGGACACTTTCGGGACTCGTTCGGCGTTAATTTCATAATGTATAAAACTTCTATGGGGTCGATTTGTAAGAAAACAAAACCAGAACAATATTTTCCCTAAATCAATTTAGAACATAAGAGAAAGAGAGAACAGAAGAACAAAAAATAAATAGAGAAGACCTGGTCGCTTTTCGGTGGTCATTTGTCGGTCGCCGTCGCTCGTCGACTGTTATCTAAGGTACACCTTCACTGCTCTTCTTCATTCTTCTTCTTCTTCGTTCTTCTTCTTCGATCTTCTTCTTCTTCTACGATCTTCTCTCTCGGTCTCAATTGTTGTCTCTCGCTCTCTCGCAATCTTCTTCTCTAATCTTCTCTCTCTCTCTCTCTCTCTCTCTCTCTCTCTCTTCTCCTTTAAGTTGAACTTTTATTTTTATTTTTTTTCTTTTAAATGGTCAGTGTAACATCTCTCTCTCTCTCTCTCCTTTTTTCTTTTTTCTAATTCCATTTTATATAAAAAAAAAAAAATTGATTAGTTTTGTTCATTTGAATAATATGTATTGAACGTATAATATAATAAATAAAATTAATTATGACATATAATAAATAAAATTAATTATTTTTTTATTAAAATTAAATTAAATTAAATAAATAATTTTTTTAAATAATTTTATGACATATAATAAATAAAATTAATTATATATATCAAACGTGTCCCTAGCGTGTCGTGTCCCCCATTTTTTGAAAATTTATGTATTTGCGTATCCGTGTCATGTCGTGTCGCGTCGCATGTCCGTGTCCGTGCTTCATAGATCGCATCTCTTCACTACTGCCTCTGTTGATCTCCATTGAATATGACCAAACCATCTCAATCGATTCTCTCTCAACTTATCTTTTATCGGTGCTACTCCTATCCATTCTCGAATACACTCATTCCTAATTATGTCTTATCTAGTCTTGCCACACATCCACCTTAGCATCCTCATCTCAGCTACACTCATCTTATCTACATGTTGTTTCTTGGTTGCCCAACACTCCGTCCCATACAACATTACTGGTCTAATAGCCGTTTTACAGAACTTACCTTTTAGTCTAGTGGGTATTCATTTATCGCACAGTACCCAAACGCACTTCTCCTCTTACACCATCTCGCCTTAATCCTATGGCCACATCCACATCAATCTCCCTTGCTGTTGTAATAATCAACCCTAATAACAAAAATGTTCACTCTCAGGCAGTTCTTGGTTCTCAATCTTCACTTCTCCTCTGCTTTCATTGTTACTGTTACTAAATTTACACTCCATGTACTCTGTCTTAGTTCTGTTTTTCCGAAATCCTTTAGATTCAAGAGCTTTTCTCCAAATCTCCAACTTTGTGTTAACTCCTCCTCTAGTCTCATCCACTAGAACGATATTGTCTGCAAAAAGCATACACTGTCACGTCATCCTGAATATTTCTCGTCAACTCATCCATAACTAAAGCAAAAAGATAAAGACTTAAGATAGATTCTTGGTGTAACCCTACAATGATAGGAAATTCATTTGTCTCTCCAGCAGGCGATCTAATAGTGATCACCACCCCTTCATACATGTCCCTAATCACATCAATATAACCTTTTGTCACCCATTTCTTCTCTAACACCCACCCTATTATATGCCAGGGCACTCTATTATATATTTTCTCAAGATCAATAAACACCATATGAATGTCTCTTTTCTTTTCTCTTACTTTTTTATTACTCTCCTCAAAAGATAGATTGCTTCCATTGTTGACCTGCCAGGCATAAACCCAAATTGATTCTCTGACACCTCTGTTATATCTCGCAATTGGCGTTCCATCACCCTCTCCCAAACTTTCATTATATGACACATTAGCTTGATTCCTCTGTAGTTGTTGCAATTCTGGACATCTCCTTTATTCTTATAAATTGGCACTAAAATACTATTCCTCCACTCATCTAGCATGTTCCTAGTCAACAAAATTTTGCTAAACAACCTAGTCAACCAAGCAACCCTCTTTTTATCCAAACACTTCCAAGCTTCAATAGGGATATTATCGCAAAAATACTAATAAGCAAAGATTATTAGTTTAATATTATTAGAGGGAGCTGATTATGCAACAAATTTCATTCACAATTCTACGTGTTTTCAGAATTTCAGTTTAAAAGGAGAACCAGCACTTTCTGAGAAAAAACACACTAAACATTTAAGATAAGAAGGGTAAAGAGAAGAGAATTTTTAAGAATGTGAACATCCTTTTTGTATCCTTTTCCCGATGCTGTAAGGTTTCTTTATGACTGGTGATTCAATTGTAAGCATACATTAATCAATTCGAGGGTCTACATTCTGAAAATCTTTGTGAATGAATCGCATGCAACAGGTATTCACTAACTGTACCTTGAAGTGGAAAACAGGCAAGGTGAACACTAAGAAGAGAACACAAAATAGGAAAGAATTTTGGTATTAGTGAAGGTTTTTTGATTTTTTTTGTTACTGAAGCAACTTACACTAATTTGCACTTATGGGGCTGAAACCCTTGTATACTCTGTACTTTACAAAATCGAAGAGTCTAAAGCATCAACAAAGAGACAGAACCAATTGGGTAGAAGGCTTAAACTCTACCAATGATTCAACTAAATAAGACTCCCAAAAACAAATACACATCTTTTATGTATAGATTCCCCTGGCTCCTTCAAATGACCTCAGTTTGTTCTCCCCCCGAATTCACAACACCAAGCAAAGGGGGCCAGCCACTCAAGTCTTCTTTATACTTTCACGTCTTGCCCCCTCTCAATACATATCATCAGCCTTATATGTTGGGTTATTTATGTACAAAACTGTTCAAGGGGACAAAAAATAACCCTACGGCTCATGGACATACACAGAAAAACATATGTATATGTCACCCAACAATAATGCAAGTCCCAAGTTCAGAATAAAGCATGACATATATTTTGATGCACATACAAATCAGCAAAAACATTTTGCAGACTCACCAGCACCAGATTATCACACAGAACAAACACATCAGACAGACAGAAACATGCATAAAATAAAGTAAACTCTGCCAAATTCCACAGAAGATTAACATATGTAATAGAATTTCTTGTGACAAAGGATACGCCCCACTCGGAACTGCGGTTCAAGACAGAGTTGAACCATAAAACTTCAAACTCAGGCCACAACAACCTCCTCCACATAATTGAATCAACCAGCACAGTAAGACCTGTAATTTTTACAATTCCATTACTTATCAAAACAGGAGTTGATATCATAGACCAATTTAGATCTACGTATTTTATGGAACCATAAAAGAGGAGTCTTTCACAAAAATCAAAAAACATATACAACCAACCTATACAAAACAAAGCAGCTCCAATGCAGCATTTTATTGCTTTCCATAACGAAATCGATTTGGTCTGCCATTGACAAATAAATATTCTCAAGCTGGGGCACAAAGATTGATGAGGCAAATATACTATCATGAACCAAAATGTGTAAAAAAATGCAAGCTCAAGCTTGTATTGAACTAACATAATCACTAGTTGTTACCCAAGCACAAAGGAACAACGGTAGTTGATATAAGCAAAAAAATTATTTGACCACTGCAATACAATTTGTGATTAGAGTACACCTATGAAACATGGACTTTGGCATAGTGATGTAGGACAAGTAGGAACAGCGCTGGATTTTGAAAACAGAGCTTCTTATACTCTGCATCACATAGACCTGGTGTTCTGCAGGGAAAAGCATCCAACACAGTACCCTTTACAGCAGGGCACAAATGTTGCAGCCTATGATGTGTGACACAGTGGAGAAAATGATTTTGTTAATGCATTTGTCATCTTTAGCTCACAGATATTATTTTGTTCAGTCATGGTTTCAACAAATTATGAAGGAAAAGAACCACTGGAAACTGATTAACAGATGTAGCCACAGACACATTGTTATGACTGCATAAATATTGCACTGAGGACAAGCAGTCAATGTCGCAGGACTCGCACTTCAGATGCACAAAATTTACAACCATTCTGAACTCTTCCCTACATTCAGGATTCAATCATTCCTCACACAAGTGTGGAGAAATGATATTCTAAAAATAAGTTTCCTTAAGATGTGGTTGGAAATGGAGAATAGAACCTTAACAACCAATTAGAATTTTACATTAACTAAACAATAATATTTATTGAAGGGAATGGATTTGCTAGAGAAATCTCTTTTCAGCTTTCTTTTATCAATAAAAATTATTCAAATTCTTGAATCATTTTGATATTCGTAGTGTGATTACAAGAAGTCAACCTCTGAGAATCAGTCCTATATTGGCCTTCCAGTAGGGGTGTAATTTTGGCCCGGCCCGGCCTGGCCCATCCGGTCTTGGGCCGGGTCTTGCGGGC
Organism: Camellia japonica; assembly: GCA_030407325.1. Lineage (NCBI taxonomy): Eukaryota > Viridiplantae > Streptophyta > Magnoliopsida > Ericales > Theaceae > Camellia > Camellia japonica. Next base: position 129,392,836 of record JAPPVO010000019.1, on the reverse strand, counting down.
TCCCCGCCCCAAAAAAGAAGAAGAAAATGGACCGGGTCGGGCCGGCCCACAGACCAGAAAGCTAGGCACAGACCCAAGGGTATTCGGGCATTGGGCGGGCCAGTGGACCGGGCCTCGGACCGGGTCCCTAGGCTTGGGCCTCTGCTCGGGCTTTGGGCGGGCCTAAACAATTTTTTAAAATTTTTTATTTTTTCTACCAAAATTTTATTATTTTCCATTAAAAATAACACTGGGCCTCGGGCGGGGCCTTGAGCGGGGCCAATGGGTCGGGCCATGGGTCAGACCAAGTGGTCCGGGCCCATGGGCCGGGCCGAGCTTCAAAACGATGGCCCAGACCCTGACCCAAGGCCTCGGTATGGGCTTGGGCCCGGGCCTTAACGGGCCGGGCTCACCTCGGGCTGCCCGCGGGCCACGGGCCAAAATTACACCCCTGCCTTCCAGTGTCAATATCATCAGATATATTGCACCTTTAAGATAATCATGTTTTTTTGGGTGGGTAAAGATAATCATGTTTCACACAATATAAGGCTGCCATCACATGAATTTCAGAAATAGTGGTTACTAAACTATTAGAAAAAAGGAAAAAGAAAAGCAATGCGACATTCAAAATTGTAGCAGAAGTCTAGAATGTTTAGCAACTAAAACTAGTGGCTTGAAAGAAAAAATAGTGGCATGTCATTCAAATTTCAAAACCAGGAAAAATTGCATCTTAGCGATACACATAATTTAAAAGAGTTGCCCTTTGAGCATATTTCCCACATCAGTATGCCAGATCAAAATCATTTGTGCTGTTACATGGACTCTCAAGTCCATTGGGTGTGACATGGGTAAGGGTGTGGAATATGTGTCCGATGCTCATACCCAATTTAGACACTCGGATCCTTTAATTTGTTACAATATATGAAGAAGAAACTCAGATTTGCTAGTAAAGCAATATTTTTAGCCTCTTTTATGAATTAGATATAGAAATTTAATATTTTTCCTGAATCTTAATTTAATATTTTTCTACATGACTTACAATATCTCATCCGAGAAAATTATATAATATACAATATATGTGTATATCACGTGTCCCCGTACCCATATCCAATTTTAGATATGTACCCCAAGATCTTAAGATATAAATTTATGAAGGTTTGACACTTGGATACACACCTGCACCCGATACTTGTACCCGAGTCCATGTAACATAACTTAACATTGGTTTGGATAATATTTTGTCATTTCTCATTATGGAAAACACGTTTAAAAATATTTTAAGTACCATTTTTCTACTCTGATAAACAAGGCCATGCCACAGCATCTAAGTTTTAAAAGGCTTTATTGAGGCTCGACTCGATGCTCGCCTCGCCTCAAGGCTAAGGTAAAACACATCAAGGCTTTGATTTTTAGGCTTTACACCCCAAAGGCTTACACGCATAACAGCTTGAAACATGCGCCTTAGGTGCACGCCTTGTATGCCTTTTGCACATAAGCACATGAGAAGTACTCATATGAAGAGGTTGCCTTGGGCTTTTGTTAAACTTAGTCTAGTAGATTGTTTAAACACAAAAAAGCAAAAAATAAAAAAGAACCCCATTTTGCAACTATATTCTAAAAGGAAAAATAAAGTAAATGACCAATAAAAAAAAAAAAAAAACACAGTTAATTCTCAAGTGAGAAGCACAATCACTAAAACTAAGAATATCAATTTCACTTTCAATTTCATTTTTTGCAGTGAAATGTGCAATGGCTCAAGAAGAAAAATATTTACACCTTTATATTTATTTATTTTTACTATTTTAAAATATTTAATTTATTCACTAAATATTAATATTTGAAATTTGAAATTCAAAATGTTTACGCCTCGACACCTTAAGGCTTATGCCTCGCCTCATGAGGGGTAAAACGACTCAAGTAATGCATTTGCCTTTAAAAACTCAGCATTGCCAATTATTGTGGTAATATTTCTAAAGCATTAGTTATGTCTTGAAAAAAAAATTTACAAGTACAGCCTCTAGCTTCTTTTCACACAATATACATTGAATTAATAAAACAAAATCAATGTTCAGTGGAGTAACATATGAGCAAAAAATATTGTCAAAAACAAAAAATGTCCACCTCCCAGTTGTAGGAATTTCATAGGATACATTAATGTACATGCATCAACATGCAGAATATGTTTCAATAAAAATAAACAAATAAATAAAATAAAAATAAAAAGGCAAGAAAAAATAAAAACAATAAAACGAACACCCACACAACGTACCAGCAAAAGCTCTAGGCCCAGAGGACAAAGCAGTAATAGTATGTCGCACCTAAAGATGATTGTAGCGAAAATCTGACCACCAAAACACAGAAAGCTATTAGAGAACTTCAACAAAGCAACAAGAAGATGGTAATTATACAGTTTACATGGTATTCCTATAAAACATAAAATCATTCTACTTATAAAGGGAAAAAAAAAAAAAACAAATAAAATTCAATAGGGGATCTCCAATACTAAGTATGATTGTTTTCTTTTTCTTTTTTTATTATAACTAAGGTAAATTTATAAATTACACTTCATCCCAACTAGAATGAATGACTAGGCAGTCAAGTAGCTCTCCCGTCTCCTCATATATACAACACCAATTGAAAAGAGAATGACCCCTCTTCCTCAAATCACCAAGATCCCAAGTTTACAAATTCCTTTCCAAAGGAAGCAAAGTGGTTAAGAATTCCACAGGCCACAAATACCGTATAGAAGTACTTCACGATAAACCTGACTGCCAGTACCTCTCGCCAACTTCCTTTATCATCCTCTACAACTGTCTCCACCCCCTCATATGCCATTTTCCACTGAGAAACATCCCAAAACACACTAATACCCAATGGGTGGTGCCAATAATTAACAGCAAAGGTTTCTCTATCCATTGTGATCTAGACAAGCTTGAAAATAATCCTTTAGTACTAACTCTTCACGCCATATATCATGCAAAAATCTCACCGTAGCCCATCTCTCACCCCAAAGTAAATGTGCTTAGCCTTGGAGAACCAATGCTATCACTTCTGAACCCTTTCCACAAACCAAATCCATATCAAGCTTGACACCAAATATGTCCATCAACCATCAACATCCTCATACTCTGAAGTCACCACCCTCATCCAAAAGTTATCCCCATTCCAAGCAAATTTCTGAAGCCACATCCTAAAACGATCTGATTCAATATTGGCACTGTTTGCACGGCTTAAATGAGTTGATTATAGTTTATTTTAATTTGGAAGTTTGTGTCATACTATTTGATGCAGCTTCTACTTACAGCTTATTAAGCAGAAATGGCTTAAATAAACTAAAAAAAAAAAACTGATTATCTAGAAGCTAGGGGATGGTGCTTTTAGCTTCTGCTTTTTGTTTATCAGCTTTTAATTTATAATACGCTGCACCAAACAGGGCCATTTATCTAATCCTTAAGCCTCCAACGTGATTAATATACAACCTGTGTCCAATTTACCAAGTGGAATCTAAACTCACCCACCCACCCCAATAATATCTCTCAGCAACTTCTCTAACCACCCTTGGCATCAATGAAAAAGAACCAACATAAAACAAGGAGGAATACCAGAAAAGCTGCTGTTGGTTAATGTTAAATATTTACACTTCAACAAATACTAACATTTCCATCTTGCAGACCTTCTCTCAAAATGATTTTAGGTTGGGAAAATGAAACAGGAAAGAGCATCAGAAGAATCAAAGCAAGGTGACTGATTTTCTGTAAGACAATGACATGGATCAGATACACCAACATCATCCCTCTATACCACATAATAGTACTACAATTGTTGTGATTGTTCATTTATTAATTCTGTACAGTATATAGAATCATTCAACAAACTTAGATGCAGGTAGAATTAAAGAGATCATTTGCTTATTGATTGAGAATAACTCTTGATTTACAACAAAATATCAGGTTTTTTTTTTTTTGGAGGGGGGGGGGGGGGGGTTGTTCCAGACTGGACAAAAGATTAGAGTGGAGCTTAAGGAATTCACTGGACAATCAACAAGGAGGCCAAGGCATGCAAATTAGACTGCACTCAACCCCAGGTTAACCATATGGGTTAAAAGCAAGAAGGAACATTGACAACTAGGTTTAGCAATATGACAAGTTGTAGATTAAAAAACAAATCACCAAAAGATCCGACCCGGACCCGCCCGACCCGACCATACTACGGACGGTTTCACCAAACACTCAGTCAGCTGCGGTTTTATTTCATAAAAAATTTTCAAATTTCGGTCGGATGTCGGGCTAAGTAGAACAAAATCAACCTAACCCAAACCGACCCAATTATGTATATGCATATATTTTTATACTTCAATAGTTGTGTCAGCTTTGTTTACCTAGATATTTTAAACGAGCAAGACTCAGCTCATTATCCCAATTTTAATTATTTTCTTTTCAAGGCAAATATATGTTCCCAATGCACAATAAGGGGTGTTTTGGGAAGATGGTTATAATCTGATTTTTGGTGAAAAGCTGATTATAAGCAGATTATAATCAGCTTTTCTGTGAGAGAAGAGGAGATAAAAAATCTAAAAATCTGATTTTTTATCTCTTCCCAAAACACCCCTAAATAAACTGACCCTTTCCATCAATAAATAAAAAGTAAATAAATGGCCATTCCCAAGTAAGAGATTTGACTACTCACCCACTCTTTTGTCTCCCCACTCCTCAATCCTCACGTTTCTCTCTCTCTTAAAACTTCTCATCTTCCTCTCACCCAATTTTATCTCTATTTCTCTCTCTTTATATCTGTTTCACACCCTTTCCATCAATAAATTAAATATTAAAATAAAAAATAAAAATAAAAACCTTTCCAAGTTAGAGATTTGACCACTCACCAACTCTTTTGTCTCCTCAATCCTCACGTTTCTCTCTCTCCATCTCTCCCTCCAACCTTTCTTCTTTCTCTCATACTCTCATCTCTCTCTCTCTTTATATCTCTGTCTCTCTCACTACTTTTCATCTCTCTTTTTCTGTCAAACTTTCATTTCCCTCTTCACCCACACTCTTATCGATCTCTCTCTTCCTCGCTCCCTCCCTCTTGTCTCAATAGCTTATTTTTCTCTCTTATATCATATTTATATCTCACGATTCAATACTCCTTCACTTCCCTCACAATTGGACTGGCACTTCTCACTCTGAAATCATGACGGCAACCTAAGATTGTGGCAGAGGGAGGCAATGGTGCAAGAGCATGGCGGTGAAACCCTCAGATCTTCATCATCCTTTGAAATTTCTCTCTTCTTAGATACCCTCTGGTTTAAAATCTATTGTTCAAGCTTGATTATATCACCGACCAAAATCCGACCGTAGTTTCTATCACCCGAATCGAACGGTTTTGAATAATGATTCGGTCAACATCGGATGAATTTTTTTCCAAACAGAAGTGGTTGGTTCGGGTGACGGTGAGCAGCAAAACCGAGCCGATCCAACCCGTGAACAACCCTATTGTAGATGCAAACACAATTGGGAGACTATTAATCATCTCCTCATTCATTGCCAATTTCTAAGAAACCTTGGGAGCTAATTTTAGCTCTTTTTGCAATGCAGTGGGCATTTCCTAGAAGTGCTAGGGATCTCCTTCATAGTTCAAATTTGGAAAGGCAGAAGAGTAGGGAAGAGGAGGATGAAAGCCTGGGTTTTGCCTTCTTTGTTTGTGATGTGGATCATTTGGAGTGATAGGAATAGGATACCAGTTGAAGGTGTGGAAGTGCCTATTTCTAAGCTAAAAAGCAATTTTTGTACTATATTGTATAGTTGGGTGTTGGAGTCGGTGTATCCCTCTATAAAGCAATTTTTGGATTTTGTTGAGTTAGTCAAGTGTCAAGGTGTACAGTTTTTTTCTTTGGTTTTTTTCTTAGTGCTTGTGTATGGTGTCATCTCTTGTCATGCATTTTCTCTTAAGAAATCATTTAAAAAGTACATCTAGTTTAGTTCCCATTAGGTAAGGGTCTAGATGGGGTAAATTAGATAGAGACATAACATCTAGCATACTTTGCACAAAGTGGTTGCCTTTAGGTTCGAACCCGCAACCTCAAAGTTAGTAGGCCCATTTTTAACCAATGGCCCCCTAGTCAAAAAGAACGGGAAAAAAGTGCTATAATGTTAGCTTCCATGTTAACATGTTTGAAGAGCTTCATGAGAGCATATTTCAGGCAAAGAGTAAATTCAAATGTCACTGTTAGAACAGCAATTGTTCTCAAGGAAATTAATACTCTGAAAAGAAGGCATAAGGAGTTAGAGTTAGTCATTATTCTTCAAAAAACGAGCTCCTAAGGTACACAAAAGTTCGGAAATAAAATGCAAACAACATTAGGGGTGGCTTTCGGAAGTTAAACAGTAGCTTTTTTGAAAGATCTAAACGGGTAGCTAGCTCAGACAGGGTTACAAAGATGGAACAAGATATCCATTGCTTACAAAGATTAACAAACAAACAATTTGTAGGTAATTTTTGGCACAAAATTACATTTCCATACTGTGAACAGCAACACAAAGAGCACAACCTCTGAGCTGAAAGAAGTAAAATCAGGGAGCTCATATTCAATGTAGGGTACGGCTGATTATGTCCATGATCCATCAATCTAGAAGTGATCCAGAAACACAATTTGTAGTACTCCAACTAAAAGAAACTGTAAGTTTAGCTGCTTGTGAAATTTTCCACAACCATAGAAAAATATAAAATGTATGAACAAACTTTAGTGGATGGGATACATACCAGACAGTTTAGTGCTGCATAGAAATTCCCCTTGAGCCAATTCCCATACGCCAAGTTGACTACAAGAATATAAGAAGACATTAGTGGGACAAGTTATAACGTATACGTGCCCCAATAATTTGTAGAAAAGGAACCATTCAAAGGTGTAACCTAAGGGACAAATCTCATTTCACAGCCCAAAAAAAAAAAAATAGAAAGATTAAGGAGAAGAAGAGAGTGAGAAGTCCATTGAACACTTGAATGAAAAAAGACAAAAAAACTGACATGCAATCAAGCAGCGCAAACCCTATTTATATCAGCAGCAAGATTGGGGCAAGGAATGGCAAACACTATGGACAAGTTTGATACAGTTTTGTGAAAAGAGTTCTCTAAATTAAAATTTCTAGAATAGTGAAAAATTTGAGCACCTGATGTCTTCAATCATTCTAATACATTTGACTGGAAAAAAAAGAAAAAGAAATCATCATGTTTTGGGGTTCTTAAAAGTGCCCCCTTTTAACTCAATTTCTCAAAAACAATATTTGGGAATTGTATATCAAACAAATTTTCAATCTTTTTGTTGTCTGTAACTCTGAGAATAGAGAATTGGTTTTAAAATTTCTTACAAACAGGCCCTATCTTTTGCTTTCAAGGTGAAATAGCAAACTCTATCATAATTAATATCTCACCGGGTCCTAAATTTTCTCCAAAAAAAAAAAAACAAAAAACCTCCTTCTCGACATTAAACACAAAATCTTGTTTAATTAATAAAATTATGCACATCATTCCTTTCTTGATTGGCAACAAAGTCAATACAGATTTACTATCCAGGAAAGATTCCTTAAAAGATGAACCCAAAGTTCCCTAACACTTGCATATCATTGTTGACTTAAAACAATGTGTGTAGAGTCTTTGAACAACTAAAAACCCAACAATTAATTTTACTCGACATAGTAATATCCAAAGCATCTTGACTTGTTTCCAAGTGTTCATTTGAATCTTTCATATTCAGGGTGGTATCTGTTTCACAAATGAGCTCAAACAAAACATAATCAAAGCATGCAAAGAATTGCATCAATAATGGTTGAATGGCATGTTGTTTGGTCAACAGTCTCAATAATAACAGCCAAAAGCCATAGCAATGTCGATGAGCATCCATACAGTTAATCAGCATGAAGTAATTACCTAAACCCAGTGCCAGTATATTTGGAAGAGGACGTGTGCAGTAGAAGAGCACATGAAACTGAATTGCAGTCAGAATCACAAAGAAAGCTTCAACTTGGCGGCCAAACTTATTTCTAATCTGCTCATACAGAGATTAACAGATGGAACTAAGGAGATTGAAAAGAGATAATCAATGCAAAGAATATATTGATTCAATAATGCAAGATAACATGTTTGCATTTGCACATTTGAAAGATGAGGAACCCTTAACCAAAAAAAGGCTAGAGAAACCACATGAAGAAAAGCAAAGATAAGAAAAAGTACAAAAGTAACAAATCCAGCCAAAACACTCATGGATGGTCAAATAAGCCTTCCAGAAGTATTTGAAGCAGGTACAAAAAACTTGAGCAGTAAAGAAAGCTCCCCGTAAAAAGATTTGAGAATCCACTTAACCTTAGCCACTACAAAAACAGTAAATCTAATATCCTACAATTCAGATCCATAACGCCTAGATTTTAAAGATCAAGTTCTTCCCCAATCTCTCATTGCCGTCAAATTTTCCATCAAGCAAACAAGATGGATTCTCAAATGTGGAGCTCTTAGATGTTACACAAATTAGGCCCTTTCCCTCGCATAAAACCTAGCAAGGAAAAGTGGGTGCTAACCCCCCACCATAGTAGAAAAACCCATTCCCAATACTCTTCAATCATCTTAGTGTTAAAGATTGCACCCGTTTAATGTGTAACAAACCCATAAGTTGTCAACGAGAGGATTACGCATCCCAGATGCCACAAGCAGACTCCATGTCTCAAATGCACCAAGCACAACACCAGTTGCTACATGGCACCAAGCTCCTCCCACGTCACTCGTCCAACTAAGGTTCATGTCATCAAGGAACCCAACCACACAACTAAGCATAACAATACCCACCGAATTTGTTGCCCACAACTGGACAACCCATGAAAGTCATTGATACCGCAATCACACAAAATGTCCAACCATGTGCTAACAAAGGCCCCCAATCAAGCTAACAAGTTTCCATTGCATATCGGGTCTTGTTCAAGCACAATGAATAGCCATGGGGTCATGCACCCCCAAGTCATGCATCTCAAGTAGCCATAAGGCCGTGCACAGCCCAACAAAACACAAAGGGCCACTCTCATGCCCACGGCATAATCCTCGTGCATGCATGTGTGTTACATTCCACTATCGGCCATTGTGGACCTATAGCGTTGCATTAGCGTGTCCCCCGAGTAACAGTATGTCTTCATCTGTACCTTGTTAGTAGCATTCCACCACCTCATTCAGCAAGCACTCAATACTTGTTGCATAGAATAGCTTCATGCGTCAACCAATTGCCCACAAGTGCGGCATTGCTTTCTTGGCATATGTAATAAGTTTAATGGTCATGTACAAGTACAAGTGGCAATTAGTTTTTTTTTTCAATCTATGTGCAAAATATTTTACATTTTTTGTTGATCAGCAACAAATAACAAAAATATCTTTAAAATTTATCCCTTAAAATGATGCGAATAATAGAAATTAGGGCAAAATTGTATGCTTAACAATTTTTAGATTTAAGCTTATCATACTTATCATTGTTTGATTGAATTTAGGGCTTAAATTTCAAACCCCACTAATTATTTTTTCAGTTCTTAAAATATAATAAATTTAGTATTTAATTTTCAATTTTATCAAAACTAACCCTAAGCATTTTTCCCGCCTTCTAATTTGAAAATCACATTAGTATTGACTTTTCCATGGTCCACCATCCCTGTAAAACCCTTGATAATGTTCTCCCGTCCAGAGCAATCAATAGACTATTCCAACAAGTGATGTAAAAAGTTGTTTGTCCTATACGACAAACACATGAAAGCTTTGGAAGTGAAAACAAGCATAACATAGTGATTGTGGTATCTTGTTTATAGAGTAAATACAACTTAAACATACACCCATACATGGTCCTACCAATCTAGGGTGCTAGGTGTTGAATAGCTTGATATACATTGTTGGGCTCATTCCTAACAACTTATGTTTTTCGGAAAATTGGTAACTTAACACTAGGAAGGATGTCGTATGTGCAGACCTAAATGTGTTTGTAAACAACTATATAAAAAAACAATGTAACTTCAAAGTTATTAAAAAAAAGAAGAAGATTATGAGGAAAAAGAAAAAGAAGACCGATAAATGAAAAAGTGAGTGCATACCTGAATACGAAAAAACCGCAACGTCAACAATATCATGCTACCTAACACCAAACGAACTGGAGAAAATTTTGAATAAATCAAGCTATTTGCAAAAATAAAATTCCATGTAATAACCTTAAATAATTGAAAAGTACGGATATAAACAACATGACCAATTTATTTTAAATTAACAAACAAATATAAAATTATATGTGTGTGTGTGTATACATATGCAACTAGTTCACATGAAGAGGCCCATCTTTCATAAATAATATGCTAGTCCATAAAGCTGATACAACTATAAAGTCATTTCCCAATTACTTGGGGTCGATTAGATGAATTCTCCTTCGTCTGATAAATGACAATAATCTCTCCTTCCAACTAGTAAAAACATCATTAAATGCACAGAGAAGTGGGAGGAATGGAATTTCCTAATGATCTAGGGAAATTAAATGGAAATGTTTTGAGGTGGTCACGGATCGGTTTTGTGCGGTTCGGATGACGGGTTGGACTCACCCGATGGGGTGCGGATTGGGAAAAAATGGAACTGCGTCTGCCCGCAGTGCAGGTTGCGGATCGAACGGGTGGGTCATGCGATTGTGCGGGCAGTTTGTGAATTAGACTCTTTTTTTTCTTTTTTTTTTTTTGAAATTTTTTTTTTTGGCTTTGGCATTGGGGCCTTCCCCATTTTTTGAAGCCATAAAAAAACAAGCATAAATAAAAAAAAATTGCACTTTGAATATGTATATAACAAAAAAAAAAAAAAAAAGAAAAACAGGACAAACAAAATTTTTTTTATTATTATTCAACCTAACTTTATCACACATACGATACAACAATGAAACCACTTTCTCTTATTAAATCAGCAAAGCAAAAAATTACAAACAAAAGTCTACAAACCCACAACACAACCACCAAAGCAAACCATAAATAAATGAAGGAGGAGAATTCTAGATCTGGGTACCTTCATGTTCGTGTGATTAAACTTTTTTTTTTTTTTTTGGGCAATAGATCTTCCAGATCTAGCATCTCCAAATCTGGTTTGCGATTGGGCGATGGCGACAAGGAGAAGAGGAGAGGACAATGGCAAGCAACTAACGACATGGCTGGGTTGATGTGCAAGAGGTGATGGAACGGCGATGGAGTAGTAGTTGATCTGCGAGAGACAACAGCGACGGTAGAGGAGAAGAGAGATGGCGACGAGGAGGAGATGAAAGAGATGGCAAGCAAGGGGCAAGAGATGGTGGTGGTGATGGCGACGGGAAGGAGAGAAAGAGAGGTAGGCGAGATGAGAGAGAGAGAGAGAAACAGTTGGGTAGAGAGAGGAAAGAGCACCAAAAAATGAATTCAACATGTGAGTGAGATTTTTTTTTTTTTTAAACATAATCTGCGGGCCGGTTGCGGATTTGCACAGGTAGGGTCGGATCTAACCCGAACCCGATTTTGTATGGAAAACTAGACTCGCATCCGCCCCATTTATGCATGCGGGTAGGGTCGGATTTGTGCGGGTAGGGTCGGTTTGGGCAGGTTGTGCAGGTCAGATAAACCATTACCCACCCCTAGAAATGTTGCCCTATTTTACATGCAAAACAGTGATATAGAAAAAATAAATGAATAATCAAAATGTAGAAATAGTAACTTACGGTGGCATTTGGTAACATTACCAATTTCATGTTTTCTGTTTACACAAAACAGGAGATTTTTTTATTATGCAGAAAACAAAAATAAAAATCAATATTTGGCACACATCTTTGTTACATGATCTAGGATACGAGTATCTGGTGTGTCTAAGAGTTGAATTCATCTAATTCTCATGTACAATGACATCAAGACACGACTAGATTTCATATTTTTAAAAATAAAAGTTTTACTTTTTTTTACAGTAAAATGGTTTTTATAACCTAATATAGAGTATTTTATGCATAAAATGAGTTAGGATGTAAACACGACTAACTAGGCATACTTTATAGGTGTATGTCCAACTAAACACACCAAGATACATATCTCATATCCTTACTCAAGTATAGAGTGTCTGACACAAGGTCTAGAGAGTCACATATATGGAACCTTAGCCTGGCATGAGGAGAGGCTGTTTCCTTGGTGTGAACCCAAGATGCTCAAGTCACAATGGAGCAACCTAACCATTGTGCTGACACGACTACTTCACAAAATTTAGCAGACTCCATGTAACATAGGTACCCAAATGTTTTCAAAATGAAGGTGCTATACAAACAAAAATCCATTTAAAAAAAAAAAACTAATACATAATGACTTGGCTAGGTTTTGAGCCTATCACTTTAGACCAAAGAGCCCATTAAGATGTCTTTAATTACACAATTGACACTGCCACATAATTCTTGTGCAAAAATTCTGGTGGAATAGCATTTTCCTTTCAAAATATATGAAAAGAAAAACAAGCCTAAAAAGGATTCTTCCTGGGTCGATGCCCGAGCGGTTAATGGGAACGGACTGTAAATTGTTGGCAATATGTCTACGCTGGTTCAAATCCAGCTCGGCCCAATAATTTTCCAATCTACCATGAGATGGTATAACCCCTTGTCCTTCAGAAATACTGATACGAAGGAATAAAAAAGAATCCAATTTTCTGCTATATCCCTTATTTCCCTGGGATTGTAGTTCAATTGGTCAGAGCACCGCCCTGTCAAGGCAGAAGTTGCAGGTTCAAGCCCCTTCAGTCCCGATGGATCCAATAAATACATTAATTAAACTCTCTTTTCTGTGCAAGGTGAGACAGAGGGAAGGGCAGGATTTCATTCCCCAGGGGATCCTTTTTTTTTTTTTTTTCTTCTTCCTTTCTCATCAAATTTGAATTTGAAAAATCTATTTCATTCAAATTGCATGTCCTAGCACTAATAATCTAAGGAAGGAATAAAAAAAAGATAAAAATCAACCAAGGATCCCACCCTTCTTAGCGAGGGAATTAATAAATTTTTCCTTCCTATTTATTTGATTTTAGGAGTTCCGTCGAAAACCCTAAATTGACGGAATATTCGATCTTTTCTACCGAGATTCATCTTTATCACACTTCTTTCTCTTCCAAGAAAATTTGATCATTAAAAAACTGAGTTTTTTTTTTTTTTCTTTCTAGAACTTAACTTCTTTCTTTTTCCATTTCACTTCTATTGTTTATTTGGGTTTGTGACTAATGGAAATGGAACGGTGATCAGATAAAGGGTGAAGGTGGTTAGAGAGTGGCTAGAGGTGGTGGGTAGTAGAGGAAGGGGTGACCGAAGGTAGAGCAAATGAAGAAAGAAATGAAAACTTATCTTGAAAATAAGTGAAAACACCATTTTCTTAATTCCTAATATTAAAAATTATTTCCATTTTTCGATATGAAAATAGATCCCAAATATATTTTTGTTTCCATTTTTCAAAATAGAAAAAAAAAATGTCACTAAATGGGCGTTAATCAATTGATTGTTGGCTTGGTTTGGTTTGGTAGTACCAAATCTTAATGGAATGTCGAATGCTTATGGGTATGTTTGGTTTGAGTTTGGGAAATGAATTTCAGAAAAAAATTTCCCAAAATTTGTTTGGTTTGAGTTTTTTCTCAAAAAATTTCCAAAATCACTTTCTCTCTTACACATCAATCAATCACTTTTTCTCTCTCCTCTCTCCTTCTTAATCACTTTTTCTCTCACACACATTTACTCAATTCTCCCAAAATATCAAATCATCCCAAACTCCCAAAAAAAATTTGTCTCTCAAAATATACAACCAAACAAACCAAAAAAATTTCTAAAATAACTCTTCCAAATTTTTTTCAAAAACAACTCTCCCAAAAACAAACCAAACAAGCCCATTATATATTTTCTCAAGATTCTAAGTTTGTTGTGAGCATTACTAACTCATTATTTTCTTGGTTAACTCACATTAATTGATTCATTCACTTAATAGGAGCTCAAGCTTTTAGATGGCAACATATTTATAACAGGAAGGAAGAAAGCTAAATGATTAAGCAAATGTATTTACAAGCTCTTTTTCTAGGTCAAAAACTTTATCTCTTTAATTCTAAAGGGCAATCCCAGTACACAATGATTCGGACATTGTCGGGTCTAGGGAGGGTACATGTACGCAGACTTACTGATGCAGGATGAATAGGAACAGCGCTGGATTTTCAAAACAGAGGTTATTTGATAGCCTAAACAGTGAGTAATTTATGGTTTCAAGAGTAAATTGAAGGCTAATATGTAGGGGAAGGGATTAGGGTTGATTTGAGGGTGATTGGATGGAGTTTTGAGGTTCAAAAATGCACTTTTATAGGGCTGTAATTAGTAATCCAAGAATAGCAAATTGAAACATAAATGAAGAAGAAAGGAGAAGAAGAAAGGAGAAGAAGAAGAAGAAGATAGGTCTAGGCATCACACCTAGATTCCATAGGCATCACACCTAGGATTTGATTGCATCACACAATCCATAAAGAAGCTTCAAAGCTCTTTAACTTTTTATAAAATATTAACGCTATTGAATTATAAGCATTACATGGCTTTATATAGCACTAGGAGACTTCCTAAACCAACTAAAACTAAAATAGGAAACTACCAAAATATCTTTTAACTTCCAAAACTAATTTAAGACTAAATAAGAAACAAAAACAAAGACTAATTAAATAACTTGACTCACAAGACGACCCATGGGCGACACCTTCAGCCCATGTAGGCAAATATAAAATTACCAAAATGCCCCTCACCTAAACATCCTAGAAACATAAAAATAATCATAAAATAAAACTATAACAATATTAGAAACATGATTATGTATGGTTCCTATCGATTTCTCTTTGAAACCATTCGAATTTCCAAATATTGCCGCTTCTTTAAATTTACTCTTCTTTGAGCTTCTTATATTCCCGCATCACTTACCCCTACATGCGAAGAGGTTATTCCTGAGGTTTCAGTCAATGACAAAAAGCCTTTTGAAATACTTCGAAGAAACTAAACATAAATGGAAGCAACCTTGCAACAGCATAAGGCTGACATTTATCAGGCTTATACGCAGTATTTTTTGAAAAATATAGCATATTTTGAAGAAAATATATATATATACACAGTACCAAATCACAATCACATGTTCCATGCTATTATTTTTCTCAAGATTCTAGTTTGGTTGTGAACACAAACCCATTATTTTCTTGCGTACATACTCAGTACTCACATTAATCAGTTCATTCATTTAATAGAAGCTCCGGTTTTTAGATTGCAACATCTTTGTAACAAGCTAACAGCAAGGAAGAAAGTTAAACCTTAAGCAAATGTCCTTATGAGCTCTTCTTTTCCGTGTCACAAACTTAATCTTTTCAATTCTAATTAAAGAAAAGGTACATTAAATATTTTGTTAATTTTAAGCCTATTGTATTACTTTGAAGAAACTGCACCACAAATGGAAGCAACCATGCAACACCGTTAGACTAGCAGTTCTCAGGCTCAAGTCTACATGAATTATACTCCTAGCTTTCTATTACATACACTGAAACTCATATTACAGCAAGCAAACAAAAAAGTTCTATCTAAAAATGAAGACAATGAGTATTACATTCAGCAGACCACACAACATAGATGAAAGGTATCATCATTTAATCATACTAAGCACACTTTATGTTCAGCAGAGCAGACCACATGATACAGCACTCGAAATAATCACTGGTAGGCAAATGGCAAGCATCTACTAAACTAACCTGCAAAAAGACTAAAAATCTTTGGAAAGTGTAGCAAACTCATTGCTGACACAATGGGAGATGCCAAGATTGATACAAGTGCAGCACCTACAAAAAAGACATTACTCAGAGTGAAGTGACTTTATCCCTGTTAAAACAGTCCATTCTAATCAGTAAAATCAACTTCACTCAATATTTGCATCATATTCAATAAATCAACTAAACTTCATCCTTATTGGAACATTGCATTGTAATTTGTACACCATGTTACTCCTATTAGGCCATAGTAAAATAGAATACTAAAAAGACAACATGGATACAGGAATGGTTGATAACGGCACGCAAATGAAATAATATTACAAGCAACAAAACTTCAAAAGCGCTCGTAGAGCTTGAAGTACAATACTTATCATTTCCTTTTATTTATCACAAAAAAAAAAAATAGAGCTTGAAGTACAACTTTTCAATTCCTCTAATGGAAAACGTAAACTGAACCAACGTCCACCCCCACCCCTACTCCCCAAAGAAGGGAGGAAAAAAAAAAGAACACCCATCTTTAACTTTTTTATTGATAAGCAAAGTAATTTTATCATACACACACACGCAAAAAAAAAAAAAAAAACAAACAAACAAACAAACAAACAAACAAACCACCAAAGGGCTCAATGCCAGATACTAATAAAACATGACCAATTGTAGTGAGTTCAGTACACACTAAAGGTCACTTGTCGTAGCTTAGGTTTATTCCAACATTACAAGACCTTATAGGGTTTTATGTTTGTCCTTTCATAAGAGACTCCCTTACTTTTGTCACTACAATTTTCTTATAAATAATTTGATGGGCACATGTGCAATCTTTATTTCTTTATTCTATAAACTCTCCATGTAAATCTTAATCAAACCATGACAAAAGAATGCACTAGTATCAGATAAACAACATGGATATGCACACCAGATCATTCTTCACATCGATATAATTTGATGGGCATGCATTAAAATCTTTATTCTAGAGCGTCTCACGTGTAATGCTTAATCAAACTATTACAAAAGAATGCATTAACAAAAAGCTCAAACTTACCAATGAATGTGCGAGGAACAACTCCAGGGAAGTCCAAATGATCATACTGATATTGGAAACAAACATCAAAAACCAGACAATTAGGTCTAATTTCACTTCCAATTCAATCCAAAATAGCACATGAAAAGATTTGACCAAACAGAGATAAACTCACATTCTCCAAGTGATGCTGATGATATAAAATATCGTGCATTGCCTAAAACATGAAACAATTAGGTTAATTGTCAAAAATTGGATTCCAATTATCCAATTACTTACACTCCCAGCTTTAATTGTTATATACCCTCCTGTACCTAATCTAACAGATAAAGAAGCTCCGTTTGGTTACCGAGAAAACACAGGAAAGTTAAAGAAAAACAAAATTGATCAGAAAATGAAAGTACCTGAACATTGAAGCTTTCTTCAACCTTAGTATAGGGTACCATAAACACGTAAAACGCAGCAATCGATCCCAGAAGCAAATCATAACCTAGCAAAAACCATTTCAAACTCACAAAGTCACTACCCATCCATATATATATACAAATATATACATAAAGAATCACATATATGTATATACCAATATAGGTTTGAACTAGTTTACCGTAAAGCTCCAGAAATTTTGAAGACTCGCGAGCCATTGGGAGAGAGGAAGAGAGAGAATCACTGTGGCTGTTTTCCTTTCGGAAAATCATAAAAGCAGGGTAATTCAAAAAAAATAATTACAATGAGTAATATCCACTTTATTATTGGTCATTCAGCCCAAATTCAGATCCCAATTGGCCTTGTTTGGGAAGACTAAATAAGTGCACTTTTTGTCTTTTTTGATTAAAAAAGTGAGGTTGAAAATATGGATGTTTGGATTAACTTTTTAACTTTTTATGGAAAAATGTGTAATAAAAAATTGTAAAAATTAGTTTTTAGAGGAAAATTTGAATTGGGAGTTGTGCAGCCGTAATTGTTGACTTTTGGTGAATAGTGTTAACTTTTTAACTTTTTGAGTAACTTTTTGGCTTTTTGGATTATTTGGGATATTCCAAACTTAATGTTTAGGTGGTGATAAGGGTTGGCTCTGTTTGCACACCACCTTCTCACCTTCTCTCTCAAAACAAATTATTAATTTATTTATTTTTTATTACAATTTTAACTTTAAGCAAAATAATTATAGACGATAAGTTACGAGACACACCATTTGTATATTTGTCATAAAGGACAAGAATGAATATAATATAAATTATCAATTTCAAACTTGTTCCTTATGTATCTTCTCTGTCAAGAATCTAAAAATCCTAAAACCAAAACCAAAAACCCTTCAACAAATAATCAAAAATATAGTATTATTGAAGATTTTGATTAGATTCAATGAAGGATACATCTAACAATTCTGATTTGGAACAATAGAGCAAGGAAAAGATTACTTTTTTTTGTTTTCGTTTTCGTTTTCGTTTACTTGCTGAGTGGTAAATCGTTGGTATAGTTCGGTTAACCAGAGGTGGATAATATATCATTGTTCGACTTACTACAACCGAACCATTATATTTGTTCGACTAACTACAATCGAACAAGTTGCATTTGTTCGACTAACTACAACCGAACAAGTTGCACTTGTTCGGATTACTACGGTCGAACATTTTAAAAATAATCGGTTGATAAAAGTCGAACGTAATTCATATATTCGGTTAAAAAAATCGAACAATTTCATTTAATTCGACTCTGTACTGTCGAACAGTTATAATTTTTTTTTTTAGAACTGTGCATCCGTGGAATGCAGTAATGTTGGATCTGGGGGTCTTGTTGATTACACGAGTCAATTTATTACTAATGAGGTAGTCTCATGTCGAAAATTAGTATTTTTTTCTTTTTCTTTTCGGATGTTTAATGACGTTGTTGAATTTGACTTGTAGGTTTTCAAGAGCAAAGAAGAATTGCTCGGTTGGGTACGAGACGTTGGAAGGAAAAATGGATTTGTGATTGTCATCAAGACATCGGACTATGGTGGTGGTCATAGGACACCAAGGATATATCTTGCCTGTGAGAGAAGTGGTCAATACAGAGCTCATAAGAAATTAAAAGGAGATGATTCAAACAAAAAAATTGTAAAGATAACGGGTACAAAGAATTGTGGGTGTCCCTTTGAGTTGAAGGCTCGTAAGTTAATAGCTGATGATGATTGGATGGTAGATGTAGCATGTGGAATGCATAACCATGCTCCTGCTAAACATTTTGAAAGACATTCATTTGCAGGGAGATTATCCGAGGAGGAAACATCATTATTAGTGGATATGTCCAAAAGTATGGTCAGACCAAAAAAGATTTTGGTTACATTGAAATGAAATGATGCTTTGAATGTAACCACTATAAAAACCATTTACAATGTATGTCATAGGAATAATGTTATTGAGAAAGCTGAGAGATCACAAATGCAACATTTGTTGAGTGAGTTAGAAAAGCATAATTACATTGAGCGGCATAGGTGTGACAACAACATGATGACTGTCACAGACTTGTTTTGGGCACATCCTGTCAATTTAGATTTGCTCCGTTCATTTCCAAAGTGTTGATCATGGATTGCACATATAAGACAAATCGATATCGTCTTCCTCTTCTTGAGATAGTTGGTGTGACATCCATTGATATGTCATTCTCCATAGCCTTTGCATATCTCCAATTTGAGCGGATTAATAACTACGTTTGGGTGTTAACTACATTGCGTAGTCTCTTGGATGACATTACTATTCCTGAGGTGATTGTCATAGACAGGGAGCTTGCTTTGATGAATGCTATTGACAGGGTATTTTCTACATCTCGACATTTATTATGCCGACGGCATATTAGTTGAAATGTACTGGCGAAATGCAAGAAAATGTGTAAGAGTAAGGAGGAATGGGACCAGTTTATCTCTTTATAGAACTTCTTAGTACTCTCGTCAACTGAGTTTGAATACAATGAACACCTTGCTAGGCTACTTGCGGATTTTGATACATATCCTAAGGCAGTGCAATATGTGTTACAAAGTTGGTTAATTCCATATAAGGATAAGTTTGTTGCCATATGGACAGATAGTTGTATGCACTTCGGGAATGTTACAACCAACAGGTAATATATATTTGTCTACCTTACACTATTAGGCATTATGATTTTGATTATTTAAACTTAATTATGTTAATTGTTTCATTGTACACAGGGCTGAAAGTGCACATGCAAAACTAAAACGGCAACTTGGTTCTAACCAAGTAAATTTTGAGTGTTCTTGGACCAAGATCCATAGTTTGCTTGAGTTGCAGCATGTTGATATTAAGGCATCGTTTGAGAAGAGTTTAACTGTTGTACAACACCAGTTCAAACCATCCAATTTTAGAGAGCTCCGAGGCAATATCTCTATTACTGCATTAAATCATGTCTTAACGGAGAGTAAGCGAGCGAATGATGTTGGCATTGATGCTTCAGTATGTGGATGTGTTGTTCGACAAACACACAGGTTACCGTGTGCCCATAAGATTGCGGATTACATCTGGCAGGGTCGTCTAATACCACTTGATAGCATTAACCCACACTGGAGGACTCTTGAGGTAGTACAAAAGTTAAAGAAAATTAAAATGGAATTGAGTTGTGAACCAAAGTTTGATCTCATACTTAAGCAATTCAATGCATTTGATTACACTATGCAGTTGGAAATTCTGTATAAGTTAGGAGAGATTGTAGATCCACAAAGTAGTTTTCTCATTGAGTAGGATGTGAAGCCCAACCCTCGAGGTAAGGGACATAAGAAGATAGACATATCTACGCGTTAAGACCCATGTGCATTTGAGCTAGTTCAGTCTGGACATGATAGCCACTTACCTATGGGCACCCAGATCCCCACACAAGATTCTGTCAAAGTACATAAAAAACGGCCTGCCAAAGAGAAGGTACATGTAATCATTTTTTACTTGCATTTTGTTTATGATAAATTACGTGTTTTGTTGTTCATGTGTTGATGCCTTCCCTGTTGAATAGGTATATCGGACTCGTACAAATATGACTTATTCATATGTTGATGCCCTCCCAGTTGGATTGAAGCCGTACATACATCTTATCAAGGATGTAGATGCCGATGGCAATTGTGGGTTTAGGGCCATTGCTGGGTTGATGGGGTTTACAGAGGCTGAATGGGGTCAAGTCAGGCGTGATCTCCTACAGGAATTGCACACACACATAGACCATTACACTCATCTATATGGTTACATAACAGGATTGAAGAACTGACCCATATTCTATCATACTTTGAGCCCAATCCAGGTTATCACCGTTGGATGACTATGCCTGACATGGGTCATCTTATTGCATCTTGTTATAATGTGGTATTGTACCACTTATCTACACAACAATGCCTTACATTCCTCCCCCTACAATTAGTGCCAATATCACAAGTTCAACGGGCGTAAGATTACTGTTGGGTTTGTTAATGGGAATCATTTTATCTAGGTATAGCATTATAGTTTGTGTAATACATTTATCATTTTGTACTGCATCACTCTCACACTTAAAGCTTTGTCAATGTAGGTGTTCATGTTACTGGGTCATCCAGTTCCACCGATAGCTACCAATTGGTGCAAGTTTCATCATTCTTGTGCGGCTGGATGGGATACTGTATATAGTTGCCGAATTGAGCATTTTAAACAAGTTGTTCATTCAGGGGTAACTACTAGAGAGACATTTGATTGTATTAACCTTGATGAGTAATGATGTATTTGAGTTGAGTTGAGTTGTAGTTACGCAATTCAAAAAGTTACCGATACATTTTTGTAATGATTAACAATTAAATAGTTGAGTTTGATTAAACTTTGAGTTAATTTAATGCACATGGTACTACTTGTTCATTGCGGTGTATCAAACGCAATGGCATAATGCTTCCTCTTCATTACCAAAAACACAAACCATGAATACTTGTTCATTACAAAATATTGGTAGAGTAATTCTTGTTCATTACAAACCAACAAAATCATCAAAAGAGTACTTCTTTTCCATTACAAAATAACAAACCAAGATTACCACATTACCAACTACCTATCATCTACTCATCTCCTACGATTGTATGGTCAAAGTGGAATAGAACTAGGTCTAGCCTCATCAATTTGTTGACCCTGAAGAACACGTGTCATCCTCTCAATAGCCTCATATAACCTATCTAGCTCACGAACACTAGCATCATGGCCCGCGCTCGATAATAGGATGGGCAATCCATAGTGCATGATCAATACGCTGCATTAAAAACAAATACAATTGTAATTAACACGTGCCATCTTAAAAAAAAACTGTAAATAATGTGTGAGCAATATTGTCATACCTCAGCATCCTGCATGTCAGATCGACTATCCTGTGCACGTGGGTCAAAACCAGACCGATGTGTGGGGTTCTGGATATATAGTGTGTGATGGTTGTATACCACTGCATGTAACCATTAACACAATCAGCTGGACGTCTGACTGGGGTACGCCTTCTCCAAGCAGATAAAACATGATTATCACAACTCTCCTATATCTGATCAAAATACTAATACATCACCCTATATCGGCCTGCTGTGACATCTCTAACAGCACGAACAGGGTCGAGTGGCGCAGGTGGGATGGTTTGAACCCTACCAAACTGTCTAAGAACCCTTTCAGGATGATAGGGTTCAACTATATCCACACACTTCAAGCAGCCAGTATAGAATGTGATCTTATGACATGGGTGATGTTGACGGCAATGTCGATATGGATCCCAAGTAACCTAAGAGAGAAACACAAATGAAATCGTGATGAGTGACATGTAATGAGAAAACTTAATTAAACTAATATTAATTGGTATACCTCATCAAATGTCAATCTGTCAAGCTCCTCCCGTAACGCCTGTAGGTGTGATATCGTTGAGCCAGCTTCCCCATGAGGAGTCCATCGATGCACGTGAGGCAATTGTACAGTATATTCCATGTTTTGGTGAGGTCTAAATGGCCGGAAATGCTCATAAATCCATGCCTCCAACAATGTTATGTAACTAGCCATCTGTCGAACAGCTGATCTCGTGGCAAATCCCAACTGTCGGTATAAATATGCCAATGCAGCTGCACTCCAAGCATATGTATGAATATCAGACAAATCCATCAACAACTGCAAGTACACAACAGGAACTCTCGTCCCACTCTTATCGCTGAACAGTGTACATCCCAATAGAAATAGCAAATACGCTCTGGCGGCACAAGCTATGGATTCCTCCGTGTCTGAATCTTTGCAACCACTGAATTTGCTTCGTAACCACTCCAGCTTCACTGATTGTCCCCTAGCAAATGATAGCTCCTCAGTTGCTTCAGCATCATCAACTCCCAAGGCATCTACCACAAGCGCATATGCTTGTTGATCTGTTAAAGTTGCAGCACTAACTGGTCTACCTGTGATAGGGATTCCCAAGATGGTACCCACATCATCCAATGTCATTGTCATCTCACCAACTGTCAAATGGAAAGTATTTGTCTCTGATTGTCATCGCTCAACAAATACAGATATGACAATCCTATTCACGAACCAATATGTGCAATAGACCAAAGAAGATAGGCTTAATAGCTGCACAATGTCTCTGAACCTTCTATTGTCAGTTCTTGACGACCACCGCCACTCAAGAATCTTGGATGCATGATTATAACACCTTAAGGAATTCTTCTCCTACAAGGTAAGTAATAATTTACATAAATAATTTTGTTCAATAAATAATTAAATGAAAAAAACATGGATTAAAAAATATGCTGCCTTTTGCTCCCATATAGTTGCTGCAATATATGCCTTGAAGCTCTTCAGTACTGATGGATCTGATGGCCCCCAAGGAAATGGACCAGTGAGTACCTCCTCAGCCTGATCTACATCAGCAGCATCATCATCATCCCCTGAACCATTATTGATCACATTCTCTTCCAAGATTTGAGGTGCTTGCTCTAACACAATATCATCACCCCGACCTCGACCTCGGCCACGACTAGTATTAGTTAATGCATGACGTCGTCTCTCTGAGGCAGTCGGTGGAATACGCGAAGGGTCATCCATTTATGAAAATAAAACAGAAAACAATAAAGTTAACAGAAGTAACATTATTACAAATAGTACTTGATATTTTCAGATTGGTGTAATCCATACACATATACGCTTGATTGGAGGGTTAGTTGATTGCCCAAATAGTAACTGCGATGAGGGAAACATGGTCTGAGACAAACATTCTGTTTGGATTATATGTTCCATCTAAATGTTAATGGACTGAAGTTGAATTGTTCTTTTTGTGTCTGGTAATCATTCCACGTACACATTTGTATGTACAAAATTCAAATTAGGAAAATAAGTTTGCAATGCTTTTTTTATTCTCATGGGGCTGCTGCATTTTGTCTATTTTGCTTCTTATTGGGCAACTATATTGAACATATGGGTTCCTGTGACTATTAAAGTGAAACTTTTACTAGTGATTTGATTTGTATTAGTGCTTCTTATCTCTCTAGTTGTTTTGTTTTAAGAATCATATTTGTCCTTCTCCTTTGTAAGAGAGCTGGCCTTTTAATTGGTATTGAGCTTAAGATGAAGAAATGTTGAGGATTCTTGTCAGGAATATTATCTCTATCATACAGAATTGTTGACTGTGATTTTGGAACACAATATCGTTCTTTTCTTTCTTTTTAAATTTTTTTAATCTCCAGCTATAGGCAATCTGTAGGTACAATATCTTTCATGTTCCAATGATGATTAATATCCTACACTAGTAAAATCATGTTGTTTTGTTTGCCCTAGCATTTAAAAGGCACAACTTCAAGAAATGGAGTCATGACTATGATGGGAAATGGAGTTTCGAACAAAAAGTGTGTTTTGAGACTTTTGTCAAATCACTAAAATGAACCTTTGTTATGAGGCGAAGCACATCATTTTAAATGCTGCGAGTAATATGCTAATGTCATTAAGTTCAATTGTATGCAAAAATTAGTATACAAGTAAGTGATCCAAGTTTAAGGTAATATGAGCAGTCATTTCTTAGGATTATTGCAAGTATTTATTCTAGCAATGGTCATTCTATCAGGTAGCATGAATATTATAAGTATATTATAGCATTCAAGTCAAGTGATCCACGTACCTTCCAATGATCATTATGTAGGTGTTCCTTGAATGTTGTTTTGGACTATTTTTGTTAATAATAAAAATAGAAGAAATTAACTTTATTTTTACAAGAATATATATGGAATGGAATACTAAATGGCATGAGCAAGTAATTATACATTTTTACAAGCAATCAAATTAGCTCTTAGGCCATACTCACTAACTAATAGAAACCTAAAAATTTCTCGAAATCATTATAGGAGTCTTATTAAGAACAAGAAATCTGTTCATTTAATGGAAGCAAATCAAACGATTGTAAATGTTTTACAAGGCTTTTTATTAAATCTGTTCATTTAATATAAGTTTTTTTTACATTATTGTCTCCCTACATTAATGTTCACAAAAAAAAAAAACCCTGTTCGACAGTATCTGTCCGAACATATTATAAATGTTCGGCAATCTACATCTGAACATGTTCGATAGTCACCAACCGTACAAAATGATATTGTCCGAAAACCAAGTACCGAACGAATTTAGGGTCCGAAAATCCAGTGTCGAATAGAAAACTAATTCATTCAAATACATTTCATGCCAATGGAGATAAGTACATAAAACCCTAAAATAAATGATAACTCACCTACCAAATCTCCAATGTGAAGTTCCAATTGTGTTGAGCACCACCACCGACGACGTCTTTGATGAGTGTTTTGAGCAATGGTATTCACTGGTTTGAATAGAGAATGGAGGGGGAGATGAATATCGTGGATGTGGAGTGTGTGAGTGAGTGATGGCAAAGATGGAAGTTTGTGGGTATATTGTTGTGATGGGTGTGTGCGTAAGGGTAAATGTATAAATTTGTGGTGTGTGATGAGAAAAATATTTATTTATCAAATTATTATAGGTGTGCCTTTAAAAGTGGTTTGCCTTGAGATAAATTATGGTGTGTAAATAGAGGCTCCCGGTGATAAGTGATTTTATTTATATCACTAGTTTATCTCTTAACCATGATTGAGATCCTTTTTTTGGAGACCCCACAACTTCTTTTGAATTTCAATTATTGATGGTGTGGACCCCACACATACATCAATGATTAAGATCTAAAAGGGGTTATAGGGTCTAAAAAAAAAGTCCCAAGCATTTTTCTTTATCTTTTTACACTTTTTTATAAGATTTTTGTTTTTTCAGTTTTATCCATGTGTAAAATTACTTTTAAGAACAAAAGACTAAAATTAAATATATTTTATTATCTCTGTATACCTATTACTCTTCAATCCATACTGCTTTTTTTTTTTTTTCATACTACATATCTCTTTTCAAAAAGTGAGAATCATAGTTTTTGATCATAGAATAAAGTAATAGATGAAGAAACGGTAGTGAAGAACCATCAAAAAGTGAAATAGGGATTTTTTTTTTTATTTGTTTGGTAGGTTTTCGTTTCGTTTTTTAAAATAGTTCTTCAACTTTTGTTCGATGTATCAAAATCGAACAAAATAAAATAGTCTGGAATTGCATTGCCGAATAAAAGATATATGTTCGATAACCGACCGGTGAATAAAAGATTAATTTCTGGTAACCCAAGGCCGAACGTTTTTAATTTGTTCACTTACTCATTATCGTACATTTTTTGTTTCAATTTTTTATTTTTTATTTTTTTGCTTGGAAGGATTATGTTTCTATTCATTGTAGCAATGAAAATATAATCATCCAGCTACTGAACATCTTGAAGGGCACGCATTTGTTGGTAGCTTATTTGAAGAGGAAACATCATTGTTAGTTGATATGTCAAAGAGTATGGTACGACCAAAAGAGATATTGATTACATTGAAATGAAGGGATGCCTTTAATGCAACAACAAAAAAGACAATCTACAACACATGTAAAGCGAGAGGTAACTAGACAAATTTATTTTAGTTCGGCAATATGACACTAGAGCAGTGTTGTGAAAGGCGTGCTTAGGCGCCAGGCACAGCAAGGCATAACCAGTGTGACTTAAGGAGGCCAAGGCGAGGTGCAGTAGAATAGTCGCGCGCCTTGAATGCGACTGGGAGAGGCGCAAGGCTCACGCCTAGGCGGGCTTTTGTGTTTATTTTTTATTCAGATTTAACGGCTCAAAATTGTGTTCCAAAAGCCTTCAATGCATACGATTACAACTCATATACAATACAATACAACCCAAATCAGAAGACGACTCAAATCAAATCCCTAATCTGTGTTGTCTCCTTCGATTGGGCTCTTCTCTCTTTCTTGAACCAGGTACGCTTCTTCTTCTTCTTCTTCTTCGAACCTCTGTTGGCAATTTTTTTTTTCTTCGCTGTTCGAAGCTTTGTTGATTTTTGTTTTTTTTTTCTTCTTCTTCGCTCGTTGGTTGCTGGGTTGGGTTGGGTGAATTTCTTCTTCTTCTTCTTCTTTGTTGCTTCGCTGGGTTTTTTTTTCCCCCATTCTTCTTCGCTAGTTGTGCTTGTTGCTGGGTGAATTTTTTTCCTCTTCTTCTTCTTCTTCTTCTTCTTCTTCTTCTTCTTTTCTCTCCTCCTCCTTTCCTTTCTTCGTTGCTGGTTGCTGGGTGAAATTTCTCTCTGTTTTTTTTTCCTTCTTTTTATTCTGCTTCTTTTCTTTTTCTCATTCTGCTAGTTAGCTCTCTGTTTTCTTTTTCGTTTTTCTTTTTTCCCTTTGTTTTGAGTCTCGTCTCTGTTTAAAAAAAAAATACAAATAATTAATTCATCACGTACATTACATTCATTATACTGAAATTGTTTTTCTGTTATTTATTTTTTGTGTTGTGTAGTAAGTACTAAGTAGAAAATGACATCTGAAAGTAATAGAAAAGATCCGGCGTGGCAAGATGCCCATTTGGTAGAGGAGAATAATTTAAACAAGTTTGAGTGTAATTTTTGTGGTAAAGTATCAAATGGAGGTGTTTATCGGGTGAAACAACACCTCGTAGGAGGTTATAGGAATGTCATTGCTTGCCCAAAGTGTCCAGCTTATGTAAGAGAAGAGATTAGAGAGTTCATGTCAAAAAAGAAGACACAAAAAGAAAAAATAAACATGTTGCCTGATTTCGATGACATGAACATGGAAGATGAAGATGAAGATGATGATGATGATGTTGTTGAGATCAATGTCAATCAACGCCGTAAGTTAACAAGTAGCAACCAAGGTTCATCCAAATCCAAATCAAAAATGCCAAAGAGAAAAGGACCTATAGATGTTTACTTCATACTTAATCCTGAATTAGTGGTGAAAAATAGAAGAGACCAAGCAAAAAGGAAGCAAACCAAAATTGATGCGAATGACCCTTACAAAAAAGAAATGAGAGCTCGGGTAGTGCAAAGATTTGCAAGGTGGATGTATGATGCCGGTATCCCTTTTAATGCAGTAAATTATTAGAGTTTTGGACCAATGATTAAAGCCGTTGGGCAATATGGTCCTGGTATGAAGCCACCAACTTACCATGAAGTGCGGGTTACCCAACTCAAAAAAGAAGTGAAACGTACTGAAGATTTGATGAAGAATCATAAAGAGGATTGTGCAAAATACGGGTGTTCCATAATGGCTGATGGCTGGACTGATAAGAGAGGAAGGACATTGATTAACTTTTTAGTTAATTGTCCAAGAGGAACCATGTTTGTTGAGTCGGTTGATACTTCTAGCTATTCAAAGGATGGCAAAAGCTATTTGAATTACTAGACAAGTTTGTGGAGAAAGTTGGAAAAGAGAATGTGGTGCAAGTTATCAACGATAGTGTTGCAGCTAATGTGTTGGCAGGTAAGAATATTTCCTCATTCCTTACATCAAAATTGTTTACTCATAGTTTGTTTTGTATTTAAAATTTAAAAACTTGAAAATAATAATTCTTCGTTATTGTTACATTATAGGGAGGTTTTTGGAAGCCAAGTATGAACACTTGTATTGGACACCATGTGCTGCTCATTGCTTGGACTTGATGTTAGAAGACATTTTCAAGATACCTAGACTGAAAAAGACATTTGAAAGGGGTATTGCAGTACATGGTTACATTTACAACCGGCCTATGTTGCTAAACATGATGAGGCGCTATACAAATCTAAAGAATTTGATTAAGCCTGCAAAAACTAGATTTGCAACCGCCTTTCTGACTTTGTCTAGAATGCATCAACAAAAAAACAATTTGAGAAAGATGGTCACCTCCGAAGATTGGACCTCAAGCAAATTGGCAAAGGAGCCACAAGGTAAAAGAATGGCACAAACTTTGTTGATACCTTCATTTTGGAATACTGTTGTGTTTGCCCTTAAGGTCTCGGGTCCTCTCGTCAAAGTGCTTAGATTGGTTGATACCGAGAAGAAACCTCTCATGGGATACATTTATGAGGCAATGGATAAGGCAAAAGAATGCATTGCAAGTTCATTTGATCATAAAGAAGAGAAGTATAATGAAATCTTCGAAATCATCAACAAAAGATGGGATGTCCAATTGCATTGGCCTTTACATGCAGCTGCGCACTTTCTTAACCCAGAATTCTTTTACCCAAAAGCATTAGAGGTGCAAAAAGATATGAAGTGATGAATGGGTTTTATGAATGCATGCAAAGGTTGGTCCCGGATGTCACTGTTCAAGATCTGATCACTAATGAAATGAGTATTTATATGAAGGCTAAGAGTCTTTTTGGCAAGTTTGTTGCGATTAGGCAAAGAAATACAAGGGCACCAAGTAATATATTATAGACTCAGAGTTTATTTTTAGTAATACTTTTAGTAAAACTCAATACTTGGCAACAATTATTTCTAACTAGTGATTATCGCAGCTGATTGGTGGGCATCATATGGTTCTAAAACTCCAAACTTGCAAACGTTTGCCATAAAAATCCTTAGCCTAACATGTAGTTTATCGAGTTGTGAACGAAATTGGAGTGTATTTGAACATGTGAGTATTTAACATTCTAACTAATTTTTTGTTCAATTCAAATATTTTTTTATTCTCATTATATATAATTTAATATCTTTTTAATACTTGCAGCTTCATAGCAAGAAAAGAAATAGATTGGAACAACAACGTCTCAATGATTTAGTTTTTGTCAAATATAATAGAACATTGAGATTTAGGTATGACATGCGCAACACTCTTGATCCCATATCTTTGCAAAATATTGATGAAAGCAATGAGTGGTTGCTTAGGAGGATAGATGGAGAATCAGATGAAGATAATGAGCCTGTGTTTGATGATGATGATGGCTTGATATGGGCCACTGTTGCTAGAGCTTTTGGAGTAGAAGAAAGTAGCCATGCAAGTAGAGCAACAAGTTCACGCTCAAAGGCACAAGCGAGGATATCTAAATCATCAAGATTAACTCCACTTCAATTAATAGATGAAGAGGAAGCGAGCTCAGATGACACAGAGGAGGAAGATGTTGAGGGATATAAATCAACTGATGGAGAAGAAGATGATAGTTTGCTTGCCACTGATGTTGAGGATGATAATTGACTGACCGACCTAACCTACCCTTTCTTTTGATATTGATGTTTGTAAGTGTTAAGACATATATTAGTATTTGTTGGATATTTATGTTTTGGATGTTTAGTGTTTATGTTTTTATTTTTATTTTATTGAATGTGGATTATTTTATATTTGAAAATTTGAATATTATGTAATATGCACTTTCATGGCTTTGAGAATTATTCTATATTTTGTCTTGAATCTTGATTACTTTTTATTTAAAAAAAATTGTCTTAGTACTATGAATAATTAGTCTATGTTAATTTTTCTATTTTTTACTAAGATTGTGCGTCTTACTTCAATAAAGCCCGCGCCTAGGCCCCGAGAGACCTTCAATGCCTTAGTGCGCCTTGAGCCTTTAAAAACACTACACTAGAGTAATCTAATTTGTATAGCAATGTATCACCGAACATGCACTTCACAATAACTAATTTCTTGTTAAAGTAAAGTAAGATCATTTAATCGAACGACAAAAAATGGCTGGAAAAAATTAGTTTGTCTAGTAACACGACACTGGAGTAATTCAAATTTTGTAGTATTGTATTACCAAAAGCTATCGAAGTAAAGAGACAAAACTGAAAGGGTTTTGAAGAGTTTTTAGTTTAGGGTTAGTTTTGGTAGTATAATGGGTGTAATGAGAATCACATTTTTTTTTTCCAGTGGTGTAATGGGATGGATGTTGTAAAGAGGTAAACTACTAGTGTAAGTAGAATCACTCAATGGTAAAATACTTTGTCCAAAATGACAAGTTTAGGCAAAATGATCAAAATACCCCTATAAATATCATCCACGGACCAATACAAACAATCCATACTCACTCACTCACTCACTCTCTCTCTCTCTATCTTACTCTCCATCTAACACTGGTTGGCCTTTAACCAGATCTCTGATCTTGCAAAGCCTACTGGTGCGAGTCCACAAAACTTGGGGGATATTAGGTCTTTTCAAAGCTATGATTACAGGAATACCTAGCAAAAGAAATAAAAGAAAAGCAAAAATAAAAAATCGGACAACACCTCAGCCCAATTTCACTAGAATAGATATGATCATTGCTGAATGACTGTACTCCTTACTAAATTCTGCGCCGCAAACTGATATAACTAAACCATTGATGTGAATTCAAGAACCCCTGTATAGATCCAATGCATAGCACATAGCAGGTAAAGAAAGCAAAACACCCCTATGAGGGGTAGGGTTATCCTATCCTAGTTTTGGAACGATCTAGAGTTTCACAACTTCATACAAGCGGTATCACAACATCCTGAATGTGGGAGAGCATCATGTCCTAATTTGAAAAAGTTACTAGAGCTTACTATATGTATAGCGACCCCGGTCTTTTCCCTTTTGATTATTGTATCCGGACTTATGTTCCGTAGATTCCATTGTTATATTATTGTTGTTGTTGTCCTTTAATTCTTCAGTTGTGAGTTATAGGATGTTTTGGGCAGGTTGATTACAGGTTGGTTGGGTTTAGAAACCAAGTCTGCATGTTCAGTTTTTGGCTTGGTCGCTCGAGCGAGCTCTTCTTCGCTCGAGCGAGGTCTTTGATTTTGGTCCTTCGCGTCGAGCGAGCCTTACGTCCAGTACTAGACCTGATGGATGTGTTTCTTGCTCGAGCGAGCTTCCTTCGCTCGAGCGAGTGAGGTGTATGTTTTTGAGTTCTTCGCTCAAGCGAGCTTCCTTCGCTCGAGCGAGCTTCTGGGTTGGCAGACCTGAAGCATCGAGTTTTTGGCTCGAGCGAGCATTTTTTCGCTCGAGCGATGATTTTCTGTGTCTGGTCGCTCGAGCGACCAGGTCTTCGCTCGAGCGAGCCTGTCAGGTATAAATCGCAGAAGCGTATTTTAAAACAGTTTCAGCCCCTTTTTGATTCTAAAACAAATCCGACTTCTCTCTTCTCTAAACACATTCTCTCCTAGGTTTGATCTAGTTAGGGTGGGTTTTTTGCCCTAGTTGCTTTACAAATAAGGTAGAGGGGAGTGAGGGCTTTCATCTAATTTGAGAAATTCTTGATTTGGAGCACTTTGAGGTTTGGGCATCATCTTCATCTCCTTCATTCCGAGTTATATCTTCGAGGTAGGGATTTCCTACTCCACTTTATACGCTTTAATCCTAAGTGTGGTATTTTGGTATGTGGGGGTAGTTTGGTAATTTTGGTATGTGGGGGTAGTTTGGTAATTTTGGAAGAAACCTTAGGGTTTTGGTTTAGATTAATTTGTATAA
Source organism: Camellia japonica (assembly GCA_030407325.1). NCBI lineage: Eukaryota > Viridiplantae > Streptophyta > Magnoliopsida > Ericales > Theaceae > Camellia > Camellia japonica. The sequence continues at coordinate 129,360,270 of JAPPVO010000019.1, read as the reverse complement.
TATATTTAAAGAACAATGTGGAATTTGGTTTAATTCATGGAATTGGGTAGTTTAAATACTTACCTTTGGGAATGTTAAATTCATTCATTGATGTATTTATTTCTTGTTTAGAAATAACTGTTTTGGGCTATCGGTGGAGGATAGCCATTGATTGTTGTAGACCTTGCATGCGGCTTAGGTATAATTGGAATTGAGTCAATTATTTGACTGTTGAGTTAATACAGACGTTTTGTGTATTAATTATGTGTTGTATATGGCAATTGTGTGTTTTATTGCATATGCATTGATTTTGGAGGAGATAGGGGATGAACTCTACGGTTTAGGAAAGATAGAGGGGATGGACTCTAAAACGGATTTATTGGGAGGATAGGGGATGGACTCCAGTAGCATCACTCTTATGTGTGCTTATTGATTTATAGATATATTCTATTTATTATTGATATGATACATCACTAAATGTGTATCAGTTGGGAAGTATGGAATTGAAGTGATTATGATTGATATATATACCAACATGTGTATTTGTTATGATTAGGTCTAACTTGATTGTTATTCCTGTTGAATTGGAAGTAATGGTAATAAAAGATGAAACCTGTTAAGTTATTTGGCCAGGTTCTGAGCCATAAGTGGAAATTAAAATGTGCATAGACAATGGGTCATAGGCAGTGTAGACATTCGTGTCATGAAAATTGTAACTTGATTGTAGAGTGTTAACCATGTATCAGATGCTAATGCTTTAGTTAATTCTTATGCTTGGTTTAGTATTTCTCTACTGGGCTGTGGCTCACCCTATATGGGAACTTTACTTTTCAGGTTCAGGTGGTTCACTCCCTCCAAGGACTTAGCTTGTGAGGAATTGAATGTGAAGATTTGTTTATTTTATTTTTATTTGAATAATGTAATCTTTCAAGCCTAGGGCTTTATCTGTTTTTGAGTTAGAACTCAGTAAATTGTATCCAAGTGATGGCTTGGCAAGATGTAAGCCCGTAGGGCATTTATTATGGTATTTTTATTTCGTAAGACTCTGATGATTGATGTAATAAATAATGTCCTCTTTTAATAATGCATGTTTTGTTTTATATTTAATGGGTTGAATTTTAAGGGCGTTACAACTTGGTATCAGAGCGTACTGGGTTTGAATACTTTGGGTACGTGGGAAGTGATTAGTATCACAATGGGTTCGTCTCGTTTGATAGAGACTTAGTGCAATGATTGCATGCTTATATGATAACATGTTTATGTGATTATGTGGGTATGGAATGTAGTTTCTAGATATTGATTGGATCCTTGAGTTTCTAGTAGTCTTGTTGGAAAGGCACTTGATCAATGCTGCTTCCAACCGGAACTATAGTAACCCTTTGGGACTATCATTATCCAGGAATGAAATTCGTAGGTGCTTATGTGATTATGTGCTTACGTGGTGTGATTTATTGTTGTCCAATGCATTAGGACGTGAGTATTCAGCTTCGGCACATTTATTAATGTGCTAACGTCTTTGTTTCCTTTAATAGGATGTCAGGACGAGGACGAGGTCGCGGTAGGCGCGGTAGGCAGGCTAGGCAGGAAGTGCCTATACCGGAGGAGATTCCGGTAGTTCAGGAGGGTGTTGGCCAGGCCAATGTGGCCGAGCCAGTAGGACAGCAGTTTATGGGAGCTTTGGCCCAAGGGATAGCAGGGGCATTTCAGGCGTCAGTTGATATTCTGAGGGCTGCAAATCCAGCCCAGGCTGTTGTGACTACAGATGCAGGGCCTTCTTTTCTGAAGAGGGAGTTTTTCCGGTCTCAACCGGACGTGTTTGTAGGTGATCCTAGCGAGCCGCTTAAGGCAGACGAATGGCTCGAACAGACAACGAAAACGTTTGAGATGCTTGGCATCGAAGACGAGGGGTTGAAGGTGACCTTGGCATCTTTCCAGCTGAAAGGGGATGCGGGTCAGTGGTGGAAATTCATTAAGCTCGTGTTGGAGGTACTTGGGAGGCGTTTGTGAATGCTTTTCAGAGAAGTTGTCTCCAGCTGTTCGGAGACGTTGAGAGATCAGTTCTGCAGCTGAAGCAGAATAGTTCATCAGTGCTGAGTTTGAGGCCTTATTTACTAGTTTGTCCAGGTTCGCACCTGAGTTAGTGACGTCCGAGGAACGTCGGTGTATAGAGTTCGAGAAGAAGTTGAGGCGCGGCCCTCAAATTGAGAGTTGTACCGACTATGATTAGGGATTTTGGGCGTTTGGTTGATACAGCAGCCCATACTGAGATTGCGATGCGGGAGGAGGAAGAAGGGCAGAAAGGCTCCAAGAGGAGTCAGGATGGTCAGGGCGATGGCAGAAGGCAGAGAGGTTTCACCCCTCAGCAGTCTCAGGGTAGCTTCTCTAGATCTACTTTTCCTGTGCCGAGTGCAGGTTCGGGGAAAGGCAGTCAGGGAGACGTCACTTGCTTCAAGTGTGGCCAGCTGGGTCATAAGTCTCCAGTTTGTCCTCAGAGGGGAGGAGTTCAGAGAGCAGCATCTTCTTCGGCTCGATCTCAGAGCCAGAGTCAGAGTAGAGGTCAGCCGCTCTCTTGTTTTCAGTGCGGTCAGCCGGGGCACATGAAGAGGTTTTGCCCACAGTTGGGTGGCACATCTGGTGCTACTGGTTCGAGGTAGCTCAGAGTCAGCTGCCAGCTCAGTCGTTCAGGCCTCGAGGGCCAATCAGGGGCTTTCTTCGTCCAGTTTGTGCAGCAGTCTACTGCTCCGAGGGGTGAGCAGGTTGATCAGAGGTCGTCTGGGCGCGTGTATGCTGTTACGGCGCAGGATCTAGTACCGGCTCCGTCTGTCGTGAGAGGTACCTTCTTGTTTTGCAATTCAGTTGCTAGTGTTTTGATCGATACGGGTGCATCTCATTCCTTTGTGTCTGCTGCATTTGCATCTATTTTGGAGTTGGAGTTAGCTCAGTTAGCGTCTCCTATTTGTGTAGTGTCACCTCTTGGGGGTGAACTGATTTTGAAACAAGGTGTTAGGGGTTGTGATATAGAGGTCGATGATCATAGAATCCCTTTCTCTTTTGTAGTTATGCCCATGAAGGGCTTTGATGTTATTTTGGGTATGGACTGGTTGTCGTCATACCGGGCAGTTATTGATTGCTACCGTCAGAGGGTCACTTGTTGTACCGTGAACGGGGAGTGTTTTCGTTTTCTGGGGGACCGGGTTGGTAGTGTTTTGCCACCAGGTTATGATCTGCGAGGGCGGAGTGAGCTTAGTGGTCTACTTGCTAGTCTTTCGATTAGTGAGGTGATGAGACCCAGATTGTGTTGCCGAGGTGGTTTGTGAGTATTCGGACGTTTTCCCCGAGGATCTTGTTAGTTTGCCACCTCAGCGAGAGATTGAATTCTCTATTGATTTAGTGCCCGGCACGGCGCCGATTTCTATGGCACCTTACCGTTTTGCCCCAGCCGAGTTAGTTGAGTTGAAGATTCAGCTTCAGGAGTTGCTGGATAAGGGCTATATCCGTCCTAGTGTTTCGCCGTGGGGAGCACCGGCCCTCTTTGTTAAAAAGAAAGGTGGTGCTTTGAGACTATGTATAGATTACCGGAAATTGAATCGGGCTACGGTTAAGAATAAGTATCCTATGCCCCGCATTGATGATTTGTTTGACCAGTTGAAGGGTTCCCGTTGTTTCTCTAAGATAGACTTGAGATCGGGTTACCACCAGTTGAGGGTCAGGGAGGAGGATATTCCTAAGACGGCATTCCGTACGCGGTATGGCCATTATGAGTTTCTGGTGATGCCATTCGGGCTCACCAATGCACCGGCAGTGTTTATGGATTTGATGAACCGGATCTTCCGGGAATTCTTGGATCGTTTTGTGGTCGTCTTCGTGGACGACATTTTGATTTATTCACCTTCAGAGGAGGAGCACGAGGCACACTTGAGAGTGGTGCTTGAGTTACTTAGAGCCCATAAGCTGTATGCTAAGTTTGGGAAGTGTGAGTTTTGGCTAGAAGAGGTGAAGTTTTTAGGCCATGTGGTTTCGGGGGAAGGGGTGTCTGTTGATACATCCAAGACTGAGGCAGTGCAAGATTGGGCACAGCCTAAGAGTGTGTTTGAGATCCGCAGTTTTCTGGGATTAGCTGGGTATTACCGTCGGTTTGTGAAAGATTTCTCCAAGTTAGCTTCACCGTTGACTAGATTGACTCGGAAGGGAGTCAAATTTGTATGGAGTGAGACTTGTGAAAAGTCGTTTCAGGAGTTGAAGGTTAGACTGACCACCGCTCCAGTTTTGATTATTCCGGAGAGAGGGTTGGGTTATGCAGTCTATTGTGACGCCTCACGAGAGGGTCTGGGTTGTGTGTTGATGCAAGAGGGGAAAGTGGTTGCCTATGGCTCACGTCAGTTGAAAATTCACGAGAAGAATTACCCTACGCATGATTTAGAGTTAGCAGCTGTGATATTTGCCTTGAAGATTTGAAGGCATTATCTTTATGGTGAGAGGTTCGAGGTATTCTCGGATCATAAGAGTCTGAAATATCTGTTCACACAGAAAGACTTGAATTTGAGGCAGAGGAGGTGGATGGAGTTCATTGAGGATTATGACTTCGAGTTGCACTATCATCCGGGGAAGGCCAATGTTGTGGCCGATGCCCTTAGCAGGAAATCTGTTGGTGACTTAGCTAGTATAGCCATCCGGGAGTGGGAGATGTTGGGTGCAGTTGGGGAGTTTGATTTGCATCTGGGCGAATCCGTAGAGGCTGCGGCCTTGTTTTCTGTTGTTGCACAGCCTACACTTGTGACTCGAGTGTTAGAGGCTCAGAGGGGTGATCTCGAGGTAGAATCTCTCCGAGAGAAGATTCCAATGGGAAGGTTGAGAGGGTTTGACGGTGTATCCCGACTGAGTGTGAGATACCGAGACCGTCTGTTTGTGCCGGAGTCTTGCCGAGAGGAGGTACTCCGAGAGTTTCATCATTCGCGCCTTGCGGTGCATCCAGGAGGTACTAAGATGTATCGAGATTTGGGTCGCCAGTTCTGGTGGCGGGGTATGAAGAGAGATGTGGCAGCTTTCGTATCTAGGTGCCTTACTTGTCAGCAAGTGAAGGCCGAGCATCAGAGGCCAGCGGGTTTGTTGCAACCCTTGCCTATTGCCGAGTGGAAGTGGGAGCATGTCACTATGGACTTCGTTGTGGGTCTTCCGAGGACTCAGCGGGGTAGTGATGCCATTTGGGTGGTGGTAGACCGGTTGACGAAGTCAGCGCACTCATTCCGATGCGTGTTAGAGATTCGGTAGATCATCTTGCCGACTTGTATATCCGGGACATAGTGAGGTTGCACGGGGTCCCAGTGACGATCGTCTCAGATAGAGATCCTCGTTTTACTGCCAGGTTGTGGCAGAGTTTGCAGAGTGCTTTAGGCACTAAGTTGACTCTTAGCACGGCTTATCATCCTCAGACTGACGGGCAGTCCGAGCGTACTATTCAGATCCTTGAGGATATGCTTCGGGGTTGTGTTCTCGACTTTAGTGGGTCGTGGGAGAGGCACTTACCATTAGTGGAGTTTGCTTACAACAACAGTTTTCAGTCTAGTATCGGTATGGCACCGTTTGAGGCTTTGTATGGCCGACCGTGTAGGTCTCCAGTTTGTTGGGCCGAGGTGGGTGATGCACCTTTGTTGGGTCCGGAGTTGGTGAGGGAAACGACGGAGAAAGTGGAGCTTATCCGTAAGAGGCTTGTTACAGCACAGAGTCGTCAGAAATCTTATGCGACCGTAGGAGGAGACCTTTACTGTTTGAGGTGGGTGATCATGTCTTTCTGAAGATATCACCCAAACGAGGTTTGATGAGGTTGGGAAGAGCGGGAAGTTGTCCCCTCGGTTTATTGGCCCTTTGAGATCCTTGAGAGGATTGGCGAGGCTGCCTATCGTTTAGCTTTGCCACCGCAGTTATCCGGAGTTCATGACGTGTTTCATGTGAGTATGCTTCGGAAATATGAGCCAGATCCATCGCATGTACTGGATTGGACTGACTTAGTTGTTGATGAGGATGTCTCGTATGAGGAGAGACCGGTTCGGGTCTTGGATAGGCGGGATCAAGTTTTGCGAGGCAAAACCATCCATTTGGTGAAAGTTTTGTGGAAGCATCACGGAGTGGGGGAAGCCACTTGGGAACGTGAGTTGGAAGTCCGTGAGAAATATCCGGACTTGTTTACTGATTTGTAATCTTGTATTTAGATTATGTAATATTGTTGAACTTAAGAGCTTTATATATATATGTCTTAAGTTGGGAAAACATTGAGAATGTTTTGGTTTAATGTTAACATTTTGAAACTTGTCTTTTTACGGAAGTGGAGTATAACATTTATATATTGAATGTGTTATTTATATCATGAGATTGAATATGTTATGGAAATTGTTAACATTGAAAAGATTAATGCATAATATTGATGCAAGTTGAAATATATGTTGATTTATACATATTGTGAGATGCCTCTTGATAAGAGAGATGAAGTGACGGCGGTATTGGGTCAAGCTGTTATTTATTGTTTTAATGTATCATTGGAATTGAGAAAAACTTGTTTTTACAAACTCATGCTTAATTTCGGGGACGAAATTCTTTTAAGGGGGGGAGGTTATAGCGACCCCGGTCTTTTCCTTTTGATTATTGTATCCGGACTTATGTTCCGTAGATTCCATTGTTATATTATTGTTGTTGTTGTCCTTTAATTCTTCAGTTGTGAGTTATAGGATGTTGGGCAGGTTGATTACAGGTTGGTTGGGTTTAGAAACCAAGTCTTGCATGTTCAGTTTTGGCTTGGTCGCTCGAGCGAGCTCTTCTTCGCTCGAGCGAGCCTTACGTCCAGTACTTAGACCTGATGGATGTGTTTCTTGGCTCGAGCGAGCTTCCTTCGCTCGAGCGAGTGAGGTGTATGTTTTTGAGTTCTTCGCTCGAGCGAGCTTTCCTTCGCTCGAGCGAGCTTCTGGGTTGCAGACCTGAAGCATCGAGTTTTGGCTCGAGCGAGCATTTCTTCGCTCGAGCGATGATTTTCTGTGTCTGGTCGCTCGAGCAACCAGGTCTTCGCTCGAGCGAGCCTGTCAGGTATAAATACGCAGAAGCGTATTTTAAAACAGTTTTCAGCCCCTTTTTGATTCTAAAACCCTAAAGTCCGACTTCTCTTCTTCTCTAAACACATCTCTCCTAGGTTTGATCTAGTTAGGGTGGGTTTTTGCCCTAGTTGCTTACAAAAAAGGTAGATAGAGGGGAGTGAGGGCTTTCATCTAATCTGAGAAATTCTTGATTTGGAGCACTTTGAGGTTTGGGCATCATCTTCATCTCCTTCATTCCGAGTTATATCTTCGAGGTAGGGATTTCCTACTCCACTTATACGCTTTAATCCTAAGTGTTGGTATTTTGGTATGTGGGGGGTGTAGTTTGGTAATTTTGGTATGTGGGGGTAGTTTGGTAATTTTGGAAGAAACCTTAGGGTTTTGGTTTAGATTAATTTGTATAATTAATTTAAAGGAACAATGTGGAATTGGTTTAATTCATGGAATTGGGTAGTTTAAATACTTACCTTTGGGAATGTTAAATTTACATTCATTGATGTATTTATTTCTTGTTTAGAAATAACTGTTTTGGGCTATCGGTGGAGGATAGCCATTGATTGTTGTAGACCTTGCATGCGGCTTAGGTATAATTGGAATTGAGTCAATTATTTGACTGTTGAGTTAATACAGAACGTTTGTGTATTAATTATGTGTTGTATATGGCAATTGTGTGTTTTATTGCATATGCATTGATTTTGGAGGAGATAGGGGATGAACTCCACGGTTTAAGGGAAGATAGGGGATGGACCTCTAAACCGGATTTATTGGGAGGAGATAGGGGATGGACTCCAGTAGCATCACTCTTATGTGTGCTTATTGATTTATAGATATATTTCTATTTATTATTGATATGATACATCACTAAAATGTGTATCAGTTGGGAAGTATGGAATTGAAGTGATTATGATTGATATAATACCAACATGTGTATTTGTTATGATTAGGTCTAACTTGATTGTTATTCCTGTTGAATTGGAAGTAATGGTAATAAAAGATGAAACCCTGTTAGTTATTTGGCCAGGTTCTGAGCCATAAGTGGAAATTAAAATGTGCCATAGACAATGGGTCATAGGCAGTGTAGACATTCGTGTCATGAAAATTGTAACTTGATTGTAGAGTGTTAACCATGTATCAGATGCTAATGCTTAGTTAATTCTATGCTTGGTTTAGTATTTCTCTACTGGGCTGTGGCTCACCCTATATGGGAACTTTACTTTTCAGGTTCAGGTGGTTCACTCCTCCAAGGACTTAGCTTGTGAGGAATTGAATGTGAAGATTTGTTTATTTATTTTTTTGAATAATGTAATCTTTCAAGCCTAGGGCTTTATCTGTTTTTGAGTTAGAACTCAGTAAATTGTATCCAAGTGATGGCTTGGCAAGATGTAAGCCCGTAGGGCATTTATTATGGTATTTTATTTCGTAAGACTCTGATGATTGATGTAATAAATAATGTCCTCTTTTAATAATTCATGTTTTGTTTATATTTAATGGGTTGAATTTTAAGGGCGTTACAATATGCACTAGGACAATTGGTCAAAATGGGTACCTCAGCAAGATTACTTAATATACATCTCACATCTAACACCGAAAAGTAAAAGGAGGATCAAGCGGTACGGCGATAATCCAAATCCAAGGGTTGTGTTGTTCCCAACGTGACATTGCCTATGTCCAACTAGCCTTTTGGCAAGCATTTGACAAGCCGTCCAGGATATCAGATGGTAAACACAGTTACTTAAGAGTATTATGCAAATGCAATGCAATGAACATATATATGTAGATAAAATTTCACATCATGAAATTCAAGTCAAGTTCTCTAACTCCCTAGCAGAGTCGCCAGTAACTATAGCTGGTTTTTTGTGCTCCTCGGAGGGGTTTAGTCTCCTCGGGTACGATTCCTTATAATTTAGACTCCCATGGTTCTGAATCTGGTTTCACAAGTGCCATGTGAAACAGAAAAACGAATAAGAGTCCAGATCCGACAAATCTTATAAAAATCCATTAATCACAAGTGATGCAAAAAATGGACTACATTGCCAAATTTCAAAGTCACCACTTAATATTTTTGAAAAAATTAGAAACTCGTGACTCGTGCCAAAGGCCACTTGTTTGTCACAACCAAAGTGTCTTGGTTTGGGAACTTAGGTATGAGAGGGGATGGTCATGAATTGAGCATTCCACTCACTCGATCAAAGATCGACCTCGATTAAGTCATGATGTGAATCTTATAGACATTATATGCTCATATTCTGATTTATTAATAATGCTAACATTACTATGTGAAGCAAACAAGTATAGACTACGTCACTTACTTTAGAATGTTCTGATCTTATGCAATTTTGAAAGAGTTTTGAATATGTAACTCAAAGGAAAAATGAGCTCATATATACAACAGTCAAAGTCGTTCCAACTTAAGCGAAAATAGCCTTCATCCACAGGCAATCATAGAGTTATTTCAAGTAAGCAAGTAGCCTCATGGTAGAATGCTCGACATTGTAACACAAACACATACATATGATATGCTAAAGCAAAAAATGCTCACCTAGTTCTCATCCGTGGCAAGTCAAAGAAAAGAAGATAATTACAAAAATGCATGATCCTAAAAATGCACATTGCTAATGCAACACATACAAAATGCAACTACTAGATTCGGCTATTAACATGATATGTGAATCAACTCAAAGCAAAATGTAGAGCACATAATCAAGTAGGAAATGATAACGACATCAAGTATGATGAGCCGAACCTTAATACATGCAAAAATGGGTACAAAGCATGGAAATGATAAAGGAAAACATAATGCTTTATATAACTATGGTAAGCGTAAATAAAATGGAGAAAGAAAAAGAGGTTGGAAGACATACATTAAGTGTTACAAATTCGCTCTCTTTACAAGAGGGTCCGAATGGCCTAATTAACGAATTATTACATCCCCAAATGAATTGACTAATTATTACATATATAAATTTCAGAGCGGTTAATCTAAAGGAGTTGAATAAAGGGTGGGAAACCGCGCGTGTGTAGACACCCCATTTTTTACCACCCTTAAGACTTGGGCACCACCGATTGATCACCCAATGATGAATTTATACGCTTGTCCAAATGCTCGATTTCCTCAGCAAGAAACTTCAGTTTTGAGCCTAAAAAACCTACAAACCTTGCGCCTTATTTTTTAATCAAAGCAGTAGTTTTTCAAGCCTAAACATCCAGGGACCTGCAGACCCATTAGTAGTGGTCGGCCGCCCCTATTAGTGGTTTGCCGGCCACTTGTGTAAAAACTCAAATTTTTTTGCCAACTGTGCCAACTGTCTCCACAGATGCATGCACTGCACCAGCTGTGTCTGTATGGATATTTTCGAGATAGTCTCATATATTTCTATATATAGATGACTCCCTCTCAAAAATTAGGGTTAGAAAAATTTGTGGAGCAAAGTTTTGGAAAATATTTCTCTCTACATTTCTCTCTCTCCCTTATTTTGCCTAGACACCCTAAGCCAAACCTTGAGGGTTCTTTGCTGAGGTGTTTGAGCTTGCATTTTAGCTCTTGAGGGTGTGAAATTGGTGGTTTGTAATTCAAATGATCACTCCTCTTCAAGAGGTATACATCTTAGCTCTTTTATACCATTTGTTTCCTATCTTTTCTTACAGTTTTTGGGCTGTTTTTCACCTATATTTGTGGGCTGAAACTTGTCGTTTAAAGCCATTAAGGGTAAAGGAGTGGACCACCCCTCTTTGACCCTTGTCTTCCAGGCTTTTACCCTTGTGCTTCCCACATTGTCATTAACTCTTTTTGGGCTTTTTACCACTGATTTTCAGAGGTTTTTCAGAGGCTAAAATGTGGTTTTGAAGTCCCAAAAATTGAGGGGTTAGCCTCCTCTCCTTTGGTTTGTTTGCTAGCTTAATTGCTCCATTATTTTAGCTTGCTTTTGTTGATGTTTTTACCTTAATTTTAGTGTTGTTTTAGCCTATTTTAGGATTGTTTTAAATTGTTCATATCATTTATGCTTTGTATTGCATGCTTGTAGTGTAACAGTCCTCATGGGTTTGGTGTTTTAGGCATTAGACACCAACCGATTTGAGTTGATAGCATTTATTTCAAGCTTTCCATACTCGTGTTCATCTCTAATTATCTCTTTTCTTCTCTCATTTCTTGGCTTTTTCTTTGCTTTGAGAGTCATTTCAAACTGATTGTTTGTTTAAGCTTGAGATAGAGATTGTTGTGCTTAATGGTTTAATCTTTTCGGAGGTTCATTACCAACGACATGATATCTCTCTCATGCCTAAAACAACTCGTTATTTGACACTTCTTTCCATCAGTGGACTTAATCTTCATTATTGGACTAAAAGGTTTAAGGAATGGAAAGGTAATTAAAAGAGGTATTAAAATTAGAATAAAATGGAGCAAGATAATAAAATGGCTTGGGTTCAATCAGACGTTGATTGAACCCGTTAAGTCTTGACACGTTTCATACTTGTTGGTGATGAAAACGGTTCAAGAGTCAATGTCAACTACTTCCCTTGATCAATTCCATGATAGGGAGAGGTTCGTGTTTGTCTTTAGTTTCATTTATTGAGATTGCATCCCTTGATTCTTAGGCCATCATGCAATGAATTCGCATCGATTGATGGTTTGCGAATCAAGCTTACCATTCCTTTGAGCTATTTAATGATAAGGAGAGGCAGGGTGGACAGACATCTCCTGAAAATGTTCTGTTTATGCTCTATTGCAGCAAGGTAGTACCACAAATTAGTGGCCGGCAGGCCACCTTTACTGTACGGTAGGCCACTATTAGTGTACGACCGTCCACCACTTCTGGCCTACCGGCTACCTTTTTTAGCTAGGTAGTGCCACTTTTTTCACAGAGTAGAGCAGACGCTGAGGTGCAAAACAGTGCAGAGGCATTTTTAGGGGAGCAAATCATGTGCATGCATAAGCCATTCCCTCATTTCTTGGGGCACGTGAACTTGTAGACTTGTAATATTTAAATACTTAGTTAGAATAGCTAATTAACTTGGTGTTGTAATTAATTAGATTAATTAATTTTGTGTTGTAAATTATTTAATTAGTTAGAATAGTTAGTTAAAATCAAGGTAATTAGCTAGCTTAGCTAATTCATTCATTCGGACCCTCATGCAGGCAAATATGTAATAATACGTGTATGTCTTCTAACCTCATATCTTTCTCTCTTTTATTTACCCGCTTATGATGGATAGTTTAGAGCAGCGTATTTCGTTTATTATTTGCCATGTATAAAATATTCATTTGTCTTGCATGCATAGGCTCGGCGCATCATTCTAACAAACATTGTTATTTGTTACTTTCTTTGAAAACATGCTTAAACCGTATGCTAGTAGCCGAGCCTATTAGTTGCATCTTTGCATGCGTTGCATTAGTCATTTTGCATCAGTAGGATCATGCATTTTTTCTAACTCTTTTGTTTCTTTTGGCTTGCCTTGGAGTACGAGGTGAGCACTTATTGCTTTAGCATATTGCATGCGTGTGATTGTTGCCATATCAAGCATATTTTCCATGAGGCTAAGTGCTTAAGTGATTTCTTGTTTGAATGCCTATGGATGAAGGCTAATTGCTCAAATTGGGATGATTTGATTAAATGTACGTATGAGATCACTTTTTTAAGTGGTACATATTCAAAACAATTTTCAAACACACATAAATCAAAGTGTTCCAACTTTTGCAAATTAGTCTATATTTATGTGCAACACATAGTAATGTTAGTCTAATAATCGGAACAAGAGCATATAATGTAAATTAGATTCATACCATGATTAGTAGAGGCCGATCTTTGATCGGGCAAGTGGAGTGCTCAATTCATGACCTTCCCCTCTCGTACCTAAATTCCCGAGTCAAGACACTTTGGTGATGAAGGATAAGTGGCCTTTGGCACGAGTCTCGGGTTTCCTAAATTTTTCAAAAATATATAGGTGGCGACTCTGTAATTTGGCAAAGCAGTCCATTTTTGGCATTTTGATTCAAAATTGATTTTCCAAGAGAATTGTTGAATTTGGACTCATTTGTGTTTATCTATTTTACATTGCACTTGTGGAATCAGATTTAGAACCACAGGAGTCCTAACTGTAAGGCTAGTCGTATCCAAAAGGAGCACGAAAAGCAAGCTACAACGTGCAAACAAGAAAATATTCAACTTGATCATATCATAGAAGTCATGTATTGGGGAGGACGAGGACACTTTTATAAGCCCATATTCAGTTCATATTACACAAAAATAACCTAAAAACAGTGCTGAAAATTAACTAAAAGAACTGAAAAAAATATAGCAAAGATGAAAGAGAACAAAGGAGTTACAACTAGTGAATAAGCCTATGGAAGGGTGGCTAACCTTCCCACTTTTAACAAAGGTCAATCACATTTTAAAGCCTAAAATAACTCTGAAAATCGGTATATAACAAAAAAATGAAGAGTAAAAGAGAAGATGATGAAAGGAGTTCAAAGGTTAACCTCTGGAAAGAGGAAAAGCTTCTTAGTTAACAAACTTTAATCCAAACACCCTCAAGTATTTGAAATATGGTTTAAAACTTCAGCAAAAAGCTTCAAGTTTGAGCTCTAATGATGTATCTATAGCGTATCTATGGTCAAGAAGGTTTGAAGTTCAAGAGAAAGAGCATTGAACAATCTCCTAAGCCTTTGAAGAGATTTTCTAACCCTAAATTCTAAAATGAGAAAGTCTATTTATAAAATTTTAGCTTTCTTCCGTCAAAAATATCTTCAAAAAGGACAGGTGGCCAAATCCCGTGCATGGGAGCAACTTGTGCTACAAATGTAGAATCTGATGCTACAAATAGCCGGTTGGCCAAATTATTGTATGGCTGGCCAAATTAATTGGCCTGCCAGCTAACTAATTGGCCTACTGCTCTCTATGTGGTATGGCTAAAAAATAGGGTTTTGATAAAAAAATAGTGCAAGGCTGGGTTTGGAACTCGAATTCAAATTCCTTTGCTGAAGATTCAAAAGATTGCATAGTGTAACGTTTCATCATCGGGTGTTCGAAATGAAGCGCCCAAGTTTTAAAGGCGGTCAAAATGGGGTGTCTACAGCCCTTATTCAAAGACCACTCCTCCGCCGTCCTTCAGTGGCATGCGGCGAACTTCCACTCTTCGAGCTCCCAACACAGCCTCTGCACCACCACGCCAATTATCTCAGATCTAAGATCATTACCTCAGATTGCCACCGTCCTCAGATCGCTGCCGTTTTTGGGCCTCCGATTGTGGACCTCGATAACCCTATTGTCGCCACCTCCGTTGTCCTTGAGTTCTCAAATTTTTATCGTCTTCAAAATTCAGATCATCGTTAAACTCTCCAAGATTTGTTCTCATCCAAGATGCTCATATATATGTATGTGTTTAATTGATGCATCGCGTCCACTGCTAATTCTCACCAAGTTTTCTGATTTTTTATTTTTTTAAGATTTCAGCAATTTACTTTGATTAACCCTAAATGTTCCATTCGTTCTATACAGGTATACAATATTGTTTATATTTAGATATAAAGAAATTATTGTATTTAATTTATATTTTTATGTTTAAGTAAAAACTCTTATTAAATTTCAGATCTAGATATAGGATTTTCCATTTTGCCTTTGTTTGGTTCTTGCTTAAAAGAGAGATAAAGAGAAATTTGTTTCGCATGTCTACTTTTGAAGATTAGGTTAGAATGGTACTCTGATCGGTGGGATTTGATGAAGAGAGATCTTAAGAGATTTGAAGAGAGGAAAAAATAAACACAGATAATAAATTTGATGATATGATTTTTTTTCTTCTTTGTTGTTGTTGTTGATTGCAACAAATAAAAAAAATGTCCAACGGATACAAATCTCTCTCTCTCTCTCTCTCTCTCTCTCTTTATATGTATATCTACATATCCAAGATCTGTATATTTATATATTTGTTGTTGTTTCAACTGCTGAACACAAAATGCCTAAAAAGAGAAAGAACAAGAGAGAGAAAGGGAGAGAGAGAAAGAAAGAGAGTTGTGTTTTTGTTTTTGTTTTTCTTACTTTTGCTTCTTTTAAAAGTTAAATAAATGTGATGATCATTTCTAGTTTTTTGAGATAATTCCATACTAGAATATGTATCAACATTGACATTGGAGATGATAAATCAACAAAAGGCGCATTTAGCTTTTATGTGATGAGTATTGGACAAATAAGAAATGTAACACTTCGTATTCCTTGGACTAATGAGATTGCTGTTGACACTCTTATTATTGTACTTGGAGCCTATTTGATTCATTTTAGAGTATTGATTGGGGTGGTATCATAATGGTAAAGTAGGATTGAACTAAAACATTGATTCAGATAATTGTCCTATGAGCAGTCTTCATTCTTTTACCATTTTCTCTTTCCACACTTTGAATCTGGATGTGAAGCTAGAACCATTGGAAAGCTTGTTTCTAAGACTTTGATTTAGACACAAGAATGACCCAAAACAGAGTTTGTATGACAGACTTATGCCCATTTGAAATTTGAGTACCTATGTTGGAAGCAAGTCCACTCGAGCGAACTTTTGACCACTCTAGCAGTTTGTTCGAAGTCAGCCACTTCAAAGTCACTTTTTGGTCCAAACTTTTCATTTTTTCTTCCTCTCTTCTCTCCCTCTCCTCTATACCCGAAACCCTAGACCTCCAAACCATGATTTCATCTATTCTTCACTAAGAATCCACCATAGATCTTGCATTAAAGGTGAAGAACAAGTGAGGATCAATATTTTGACTGATTGGATTGAGATTTCTTTGAAGCTCTCTTTAGGTTTTCATCTTCTTGCCTCTATTCTTGATGTAGGGATACCTTTAACTTGATATATCTACGATTTGGGGTACATGTATAGTATTTTCCTAGATATAATTATGTATGAGTTGATTTTTGTGAATTAAAGAGAGTTTGATAAATAAAAACGGGTTTATACTCCATGTTTTGGAAAAATCATGATATATTATAGTTGATTAGTGTTATTGATGATCTGAACTAACTTTTTAAGTGCAAAAGAATGGAAAGCCCCAAATTTTCAAAAAAATCCTAGTTTTCAAATTTGATTTAATAATGAGTTTGGACAAATTAACTCTTAAATATTGAAATTTGGTGAATGATTATGACAATAGTGTTAAGATACAAGGTTTTTGAACTTTCTTGGATATATGTATTAAGATTGGTAGATGTTGAGATTGTGAAAATTGGGAGATTGGAGAAATTCTTTAGTTGTTGATGTTATTAAATGTTATTGTGAATTGAACAACCCTTAGGAAAATTGGGATTGAAAACTCATGCACCATTTGCATTATGATTTTATCTTGTGACCTTACAATCTTATCGATGTTTAGAAAAGGGTGAAAGTGGATAAATAGCATGTGAGTCCGGATAGTTGAGTCTGATTTTGGAAAATGATTGTGTATTGTGTTGGTACTCGTACAGGAAGTTAAGGTGCCCAATTGCCCTGGCTTGAGTTTATCGCTGGACGAATGCAGGAAAGTATTTTTTGGTGTCTACTAGTCCTGCCGTATAGTAGTCGGTAAAAGTGGAAAAATGGATGATTTTGGGTGCCCATTCCCAACTGTATTTGTAATAACCCCGACCTGTGATTAATTGTTAAACCATGATTAATGAGTAATTAAGGTGAAATGTTGCATTAATTGCATGTGTTATATTCTATATGCATTTCTATCTATTTTGCGTAGGAATATCTGTCTATGACTTTGTTCGGTTCTGCGAATTGAAGGCCTTATCGGCATCCGAAAATGAAATTGACTGAGATTATGTGTTAGTTGAAATTTTTAGAATTTTATGGTAGGTTCAATTTAAATTTGATTCAGAATCAAATAATTAGAATAAATAATGTTAATTAATTAGTCACTAATGAAGTACCACCAATCAAGCCTATATAAGGCTCATATGATTCTAGAACACACACATGTATGCACATCTCATCATCTTGGATGACAAAAAATGTGAGACGAGAGGGAAAGGAAGAACTTGAGGTGTGAACTCAGCAAGTGAGAAAGGGAAGAAATTAGAAGGAGAATTGGGAATTGACCTTCTAGCTAGCTCCAAGACTTGAACCCTTAAGGTAAGAATTCAACCATTAGACTATGTAATTATAATATCTAAGATATGAATTCTAGAGAATTGAGTTGAGTGATGCAAGGAGTGTGCTAGAAATGAAGAAATCTACATTAAACCATGCATGCATGCATATTTTCTCACATTTTGGGTTTACTTGCTAAGAATTCCCTCATGCATGTCATTGTTTTGACTTAGTTTTGGAAATTCATCAAGCTTCATGTTAGTTTATAACATTTGATCACGTTTGGAGGGTTTTGAAGTCAAGAAATTACATGCATGACATGTGTTCAACATTTCAAGCTTTAGTTTGCACGATTGGCATGCTTTTGGGCTTTGGTTTTGCGAAATAATTTTCGAATTCCCAATGTCTTCCAATTTCATACATGTTTCCTTAAGTTTTTGGCCCAAAAAGATGAGCTTTGATATGTTGAATTTGAGTTTTGAAGCTTGAAAGCAAATCTGGAAATTTCAGAATTCTGCCTCTCCACTCGAGCGACAGAACATGTGCTCGAGCGACCACTCTTTGTTTTGCACTCTTGCTTGAGCAACCAAAAGTTGGCTCGAGCGTAAAATGCATGCTCCCAGAAGTTTACCATTTTTGTAGACCGCTCAAGCGACAAGAGTTGCGCTCGAGCGAAGACCTTAGTCTCACGCTCGAGCGACCGTCTAGCGTGTGTCGAGTGGAAAAATCACACAACTAGTACTTTTACAGAGTTTACAGACCGCTTGAGCGAAGGATGTTGTAACAGCGCCCGCGTGGGACCTCGGCTGCTACAGTTCGGACTCCCCTTTTTTGTGTTGCGGTTTGTAATCTGAACCAAAGAGTCCAACTCTGGCAAATCGTTTGAGAAAATAGATTTTTTTGAAAAGTAGTGCCAAACATGGACTGCTTTGCCAGATACAGAGTCGCCACCTAAATATTTTTAAAATGGGAAATTTAGGAAACCCTGACTCGGTGCCGAAGGCTACGTGTCCGTCATCACCAAAGTTGTCTTGGCTCGGGAGCTTGGGTACGATTGGGGAAGGTCAGCTATGAGCACCCCCTTTCGCCCGGTCCGAAGACCGGCCTCTACTAACCGTGATATCCGATTTTGAAAACATTACGCGTTCTTATTCCGGTTATTAGCCTAGAATTACTATGTTATGTGCGCAGCAAACAAGTATAGACTAGATTGCCTAATTTGGAAATAAGCATTGCATATCCGTTCATTTTTGAAAAGGGCTTTGGAATTTGCTACTCGCAAGTAGGCTAAAACACGGATTTCAACGAGTTTTTCCAACTCAAACAATCCAACCTCCACCCACAGGCATTCAAACAGTTTATCTCAGATAAGCATTTAGCTACATGGTAAGCATACTGTCATGTCAACATTCACACGCATGCGATATGCTAAAGCATAAATACTTACATCATACTCCGTGCCAAAACGAAAACTAGTTAGCAAACATGCATGCCCTAGTTCATGTTAGAGTGACTAATGCAGCACATACAGAGATGCAGTTTAGAGCAGGCTCGGCTAACCCTAAAATGGCATGTGGAATGCAATCATTCGATGCATGTATTCAAGTTAGATTTGAAGATACAATGCGGTTTGTATGATGTACCGAGCCCGGTGCATGTCAACAAATGCATGGATGCACGCATGCATTGCATAAGGTATGCTAATTTAAATATGCCCTAATCTACCATCGTAAGCAGGTAAATAAAAGGGAAGAAAGAAGTGGGGGTTGGAAGACATGCACACCACTCACCCACACTTATTACAGATTTGCCCTCACCCGGAGGGGGCAAAATAATAATACAAATTAATTAACTACGCAAGCTAATTAAATATTACAAATTGCCTAATTAATTAACAAATTAACCACGCTAAGAAAAACAGCAAACCGCCTCGGGGCGAGGGCTCAATGCATACGCGCTCGGATTCCGCTCGGAATTGCACTACCATGCCTAGCCTGCCTCTGTTTTCCCTGCTTTGCTCCTCTGAAAACTGCCAAAGTCTCAGGAATGCCTCTCAGGACACTGGGGGATACCACCGGCTGGAGGAAATGACCACCGGCACTAGGATGTGGCCATCGGCACAAAATAGATCCACCGGCCATCGATTGACTGCCGGTCGGCACTAAATACTGCCGGCCGGCAATAAGTTCCTGCAGAACCTGCAACTCACAGCAGCAGAGGGCAAAACTTGCATGGCAGCTCAATTCAAGCAATGTATGCACCAAACACATTCCTTATCATGTTTGTGACTCAAATGAGGATGTGCCTCGATTCTCGGACCACCAATCACGCATTTCCATGCATGATGGCCCAAAGAATCAAGTGTGCACTTCAATTTCAAATGAAATGCAAACCAAACAAATAAAGGGGCCCAATTCCTATCACTAGATCAAGGAACAAGGCATGCATGTCTATGTGTGCAATCCTAAGCATGTCAACTAGTATGCAAATGGGATGCAAACAAGAATGCTAGTATGCGAACACACATACAAGGCAAGCATGCAAACCAAGCAAAGGGGTGGACTTAAGCATGACTTAGGCAACTCCAAATAGGCCCAAAATCAGTAGCCAAAACCAAGGAAATGAAGGCCAAAATGCACACACACATGCAAGCACTCATGGTCCAATACTTAAAGCATAATGGGGCAACTTTTAAACACATTTAAAAGGGCACAATATGAACAATTAGCATGCGAGTTAAACTCTGAAATCATGTTAGAAGAGGTGCCAAACCAACTCAAACAAGACAAACAAAAGCATGCAAATGGCCCAAGTATTTGAGGCAAGCCAAGAGGTATTGAACTACACTTGACAAGACCTAACATGGCAAGACTTAAGCAACTAAAATCAGAGTTTTAGCACACAAAATCAAGCCCAAAGGACCACTTAGATAGCATCTAAATGGTTTGAATTCAAAGGCATGCACAATGGTCAAAACATAGGGCATACAACACATGCTCTCAAAGCAACAAAGAGGCAACTAAGGCAAGCATATGAGCATGCCAAAAGGACTGAAATTACATGTTGGATGGTTCCAAACCACCAAAATGATGCAATCAACACATGCTACACATTCACATACTTGAGGCATACAAGCCCGACAAGCCACAAATGCAAAGGAGCTATACTAAGCATGCCAAAATCGATCCAAAAAACTATGGACAGACCTAAAGCATGGCAAAATAAGCACAAAACATTCACAAGGCTAAGCCTAAAACATGCTCGAACAAAGGTTAACAACCTAAGGCATATTAAGGCAATTACAAGGCATTACATGGTAGGTATGCTAAGCATGCATGGTGTACCAAAACCAACTTAAAACAATGTTATATCATGGCATAATAAACATAAAATGCAGCCTAGACATGATCAACACTCACTCTAACATAGGCTCCCTTAAGAGACCAAAAACGGTCCCTTTCAAGGACAACAAGGAGAGGGGGTGGCCCTCCCCTTTTGGAGACTTCAAGGCACCATCTCCACCACTGAAATCCCTCAAGATTTCAGTGGTGAAGAGGCCCAAACACCAAAGTCTCGAAACTTGCACAAAATGGCACAAAACAAGGGCCTTACAAGGCCTAAGGGTGGTCAAACACACCCAAACCACAAAACACTCTTAACAAACAATCAAGAGGGCCTAAAAACAGAACTTTTTTATGTTATACACTAAACACAAAAACAGCTCTAAGATAGGTAGAAATAGGATGCAAAAATGGGGAATAAAAGGGAAGTTTCTTACCCTTGAAGACCACCTTCACAATGATGCTCCAACAGCCCTTCTTGGCTTGAATCCACCTCCAAAACACTCAAACAAGCCTCCAAGGGTCTCAAGTCCAAGAGATGGTGTCTTAGTGTGTGGTGTGAGCAAAAATGGCACAAAACACACACTTATAGAGATAGAAAATATATCTAACCCTAACCCTAGAACTCAAGCTTTTCCAAGGCTGTCTAAAATGTCTAACAAGTGTCTAACCCCAATGCCAAGAGAAGACCCTCTCCTATATAGGAAATTCCCTCTTGTAAAGCTTACAAAACAAGCCATCCAAGAGGGAAATCCCTCCATACACATGTATGGAGGGGAATGGGGTGGATGCCAGCTATCACAGTTGGCAAGAAATATCTACAAAAAGTAGATGAACAGTGGTCGGCCACGCAAAATTGTCATTTTGACAAAATTGATGGCCGGCCGGCAACAAAGAGTGCCGGCCGGCAATATATATTGCCGGTGGCAAGAAAAACCAGCCGGTGGCCTTTAGCTAGTGCCGGTGGTGTGTGGGGATGCCTCACAAGGCATTCCCTGCCCCCTCCAAGGCAAAACACAAGTGTTTGGTGCAAAACCAGACATAAAACAGTCGAGTTCGGAGATCCTGAGGCAAGGCGCGTAGCCGAGAACTCCGGGAACTCCAAACAAACACAAACATGGATAATCACCGAGTGTTCAAGCGGTGACGTCCAAGTCTTGAGGACGGTCAAAAATGGGGTGTCTACAGATGTTGCGTTCGAGCAAAGCCTATATTTTCAGCAAATTTGACTAAGTGTTTTCAAGAGCATTTCGGCATCCTCATTGCATCCTAGGTATTCTTAGGCCATAATTAAGACATAATAATGAGGATAGACTTAGAAGCACACTAAGAACGAAATAAAATAACCTAAGTATGATCCAAGCGTGTGTTTCAATATGTGTATCTGTTATGGTTGTGTAGGTCACGCGCCGTGAGCTATTGATCCATTGGTTGCTAGCCAAGTTATCCGTGCAATTATCAGTGAGTAATAACTCTGTAAAGTTATGCTTGACTTTAATTATTTTCTGATGATATGAAATGAACAGTTTTCAGAAATGCTATTTTTTGCATGAATAAATGATTATCCAATTTTTTTTGAAATGAAATTATGGTATCCTTAGTAGAGGCCCTCGCCTAGGGGACATAATACTGTGACTTATGGTCATGAGGCCCTCGCCCGGGGGAAACAATACCGTGGCCCAGGCCCTCGCCTGGGGAAAACAATACCGTGGCCCATGTAGGAGATATGTTACCCAGTATTGGAAGTTCTAATATGGAACTTGATAAGCTTAACCAAAGAGATATTTTAATGCTAATGGATGTACCACGCATGATATGAATATGATTATGACTCTGTTTCTGATGCAGATATGCTTATGTTTCTGTTCAATAAGAGAATTGAAATCAATATCTATTATGAACATCATTCATTAAAATCTTTACTCTGTTATTATTCACTGAGCTCTAGCTCACTGTATTATATATGTATGTAGGTGACCAGGTGCGTGACTAGGCACAAAGTTGATGACATGGAGTCTCAGTTTTGTCAGCCAGTCGTTGTGCCTCCCGAGGAGGTTCCCTTTTGAGACATAATCTAGTTGCACGTGTCTGAGACTTTGTTTTCTTTGGACTTATGAACAAGTTTTATGTTTACGTGTACACTGGGCTAAGCTTCCTTTTGTTATATTGTAATGAATATGACGTAAGACTACTGTATTTATGACGTCATGTATATGTATATAAAGTTTTGAATTTCTATCCAATATATGTCTACATAGCTCAATAGACTATGTATGTTTCTATATTTGCTTATGCTAGCCCCTTATATTTTGTTATTCAGGTCAGAGGCCTTCAGTAATCCAAGGATTACTGGCTGGTTACGATGCTAAACCTGTAGGGGCGGGTTTGGGTCGTGACAGAGTGGTATTAGAGCAGGAGTTATACCGCGCACACGAGTCCATATGAGTTATAGGATGTCCTAGAAAAGAATTAGGGACATTTCATCTGCATGGGCGTGTATATGTTAATCTCTGTAAATGTGAAAAACTAAATCTGAGCATGAACATATAAGCTTAACAAGAATGATTTGGAATTGAATACCCCAAACGTTGTGAAAAGAATTATTTGCCTATGTTTATTATTGTCTTGTTTACCTATAGCAATGGAAAATACAAGAAGTGACGGAACAACTGAATCTTCTAAGGCTCGAATGAGCCGAATGGAACAAATGCTCGTAGCCCTAACGGAAGCAATGATACAGCAGCAAAGACAACAACCCTTGCCCTCTCCGCCTCTGCTAGTACAAAATGAGCTGGATAACAATGATATAATCAACCTAACTCAAAAGTTTATGAAGATGAAACCACCAACTTTCTTCGGTGGTATTGAACCACTAAAGGCGGAGACGTGGTTACTTGAAATGGAAAAACTATATGAAGTATTTCCTTGCTCTGAGGCCCAGAAGGTGCTTTTGGCCACCTACACTTTAAAGGATGAAGCTCGAAGGTGGTAGTTGCTAATCCGAAACGATAATGGGAACATGACATGGGCTCGATTCAAAGAAATCTTCTACGACAAATATTTCCCTCAGTGTTTTCGAGATCGAAAAGTTTCAGAATTTCAGGAACTCAAGCAGGGCAATATGTCAATCGTCGAATATGAAGCTAAATTCATTGAATTGGCTCGGTTTTCTCCACACATGGTGGACACTAATTACAAAAAGGCACGAAAATTTGAAGGAGGTTTGATATTGGGAGTGTTTGAATGGGTTGTTGGCATCTTGAAGTTACCTATATATGTGCAAGTACCAGACAGACCATTGATGGCAGAATCTACCTTAGCGGCTATGAAACAAAGCAAGGCCCAAACAACAACAGAATAGAGAGGTAAGAGGATAGGGAACAAGTTTAGGAAGGGCAACTCCTTTAGAAACAAGAAGCAAAACACAGGATCCTCCAGTAGCTCTAGTTAGAGTAGCGGATCTATTCCAAACTCCCCTAATTGTGGAAGAAAGCATAGAAGAGTGTGTTACCGTGCCTTTGGACCCTGTTACCGGTGCGACAAAGTTGGCCACATGAATAAGGATTGTCCACTTGGGTCCGAAAGCGCCAATCACCCTATAGTAAGTTCAGCCGGATCTACTTTCGTAACAAGGTCAAATGCAAGAACTAATGCTAGAGGTAATACTGGAAATGAAACATTAAGGCAAGGGAGAGTATTCACACTGGTGCCAAGGGACGTACAGAATACCGAGTCGTGCCCAAAATGCATGTCTTGATAGATTCTAGTTTTACACACTCATTTGTGTCACATGCCTTTTCTCGGAAATTAACTAGACCCTTAGAATCCATGAATTGTTTATTGTCTATATCTATGCTATTTGGGGGTTCTATGGTATGTGCTTATGTTTGTCCAACATGTGATATTGTAATTAGTGATGTGACATTGTATGCTAATTTATTGCCTCTGGGAATTGATCATTTTGACTGTATATTGAGTATGGACTGGTTAACGAAGTACTGTGCAACTATTGATTGTGTGAATAAAACTATTGTGTTTCGTCCACCCAGATTACCTGTGTAACGCCCTCAAAATAAACCCATAATAACATACTGTAGTGACCCTCATCCTCGCCTCAGCCTTGTGCATGAGCATCTACATGAACTTGTTTTGCTAAGCTTGCATTAGTGAAATTTGACTTGTTTAACCTAGAGTAAGATTCTTTTCTTGCTTTGTGCTTATGTGAAATTGCTTGTTGGTCTTGTCCCTTTCCTAGTGAGTCTAGCCAAGGTCATCTTAAGCCTAGGTTACGCCTTTGCACCTCTTGCACCTAGGATTCATCTTGGAACCACTTTGGTCGACCTCCACCCTCACCCCAGCATATTGGCCGAGATGTCATCATCTAGGCCGAGGTGTTCATCACCAAGGCCGAGATGTGTATTATCTAGGCCGAGATGCTATCCTTGCACCTAGTGATCTTGTTCCTGGACAGGTATGACCTAGACCGAGGTGTGGCACATCTAGGCCGAGGTGTGGCATAGCTTGGCCAAGTGTTGTCCTTCCTAGCCGAGATCACTGAGAGCTTGCTTGCCGAAGCTGATGATTCCACCCGATGTCATTGCCTTGCCAGAGAGGCCATACCGCTTTACTTGTTGAACACTCATTGTCATGATCTTGTCATGTCTGTCAGTCACCTTTTTGAGGAAAACCCCAACCAGTCGCTGCCACGTGACCCAGCTGAGAGTTAAGTCTGAAACCAGCCGAGAGGACCTATCGTTTGGTATCATATCTTTGCCTTTTAGAGAGAGAAGCTCTAGGAAGAAGAAGAAGTTTTAGAGTGAGAGAGCAGACTTTCGAGCTTGATTCTTAGAGATCAAACCGCTGGATTCACATTTTGAGGTTAGAATCTTGATCTACTCTTGTTGTTCTTATTGTTCATCTAGCTGCATTGCATGATCGAGCATGTTTTGAAAGCCATGCATTGCTTTGAAGTTCGGTTTTAGAAAGAGAATATGATATTCATGTGTTCTTGAGGAAAAGCCATGATTTGATCCGAAAGCTTGCATTAAGATCCATGTTTTTGTGTTTGTTTTCCCAAGATCTTTAAGTATGGGTACCCAAGTCCATGTTTTCAAACTTATAGCATGAAAATCCCAGATTTTGAAATAACAAGTTGTGATTGAGCATTCATGTTTTCAAGTTCTTCATATTCATGTTCTTCAGCAGAGGGAAACCCAGATTTTTCCCGACTTCATTTCCTTGAATGTGGCCATCGGGACCACACCTCGGCAAGGAGGTGTGGGACCTCGGCCAAGACCTGGTTGGTGCCCATTATGTTTTCCTGAGATGAGAAACAGTGCCTTGTTTTAGTTCGATTTAGTTTTGAAGGAATGCCGAGATCATTTGTATTCAAGTTGTAAAGCTATGAACAGATGTACGCCATTCCATTTGACGTATGCACAGCTCTTATGGACTAATTAGATTATATGTATTGCTTCTGCACTTGTGAGCCCCATATATTTATACTCTGATTATGTGTGAATCTTGAAAGTTGGCCTTCGGTAATCTCGGATCACTGGCCATCACGGCACCATTCTACTAGGGGCGGAATGGGGCCGTGACAGATTGGTATCAGAGCACGAGTTCCTTATAGTACGTTATTCACACACTTTGAGTCCTAAAGAGCATAGGATTTCCCTTAGAATGATGTTAGGATTGCATCATATTGCTTGCTACTTGACAAGATGTGCATCATCTCGGCATGATCATTTGCTATTTGCATACATATTATTTGTTCAGTTTGTTTTAAAGTCACATTTTGCATACTCTTAGCATCATGAGAAGGGGTAGACCACCAGTTGGCCGAAATCATCCCGAAGATAGATTGGACAGATTAGAGAGATTGGTCGAAGGTTTGGTCCGTGAATTGAGACAACCCAGGCCACAAGACACTAGTACTACTTCTACCCAGGCCGAGCAGACAAACGGCCGACATGCAGCTCCGCCTCCACCTCCTCCAGTGCCGCAAGCACCTCCACAGCAAGCTTTATATGGGGACGACACCATAGCCTTGATTAGAGAGTTTAAGAAAATGAAACCGCCGAGGTTCTCTGGGGTTATTGAGCCGATGAAAGCCGAAGCGTGGGTCTTAGAAATGGAGAAGCTGTTCGAGATTTTTCCCAGCACCGACGCCCAGAAGGTGTCATTGGCAACATTCACATTAGACGACGACGCTCGAAGATGGTGGATGATGACCCGAGAAGGTAACCCAGGTCTGACTTGGCCCAAATTTTTGGAGTTGTTTTACAACTAGCACTTTCCCCTTAGCGTTCGAGATCGCAAGACTACAGAGTTCCAGACTCTAACACAAGGCAGCAAGACAGTGGCAGAATATGACTGCACTTTTACCGAATTGGCGAGATATGTGCCTCACATGGTCGATGATGAATATATAAAAGCTAGGAAGTTCGAAAGTGGACTGCGTGGACCAATTCAGGATCGGGTTAACATGCTCAACATGCCGACTTACGCCAGAGTATTGGACAAGGCCATCCTTGCAGAAGCTAACTTGAACCGATATCAAAATTCAGGAGAAAGCCAGAGGAAGAAACAGAACTACGACAGTCACCGAGTATCGTTTAACGCCAAGAAGAAAGCGAATGTGGGTAGCTCCAGCAACTCGAACCAGGAAGGTAATACTAAGCCGACGTGTGCAAGTTGTGGGAAGTCGCATTCCGGAGTTTGCCGTTGGGCATCAGGAGCCTGTTTTGAATGTGGTGAAATGGGTCATCGTGTGAAAGACTGTCCGAAGGCAAGGATTGATGATGGTAAGAAGAATGGGAATACCTCGGGCCCCGCACAGAGAAATAATGTCGGGAGGGCCCAGACGAGGCAGGGAAGAGTTTTTGCATTGGTACCAAGAGACACTCAGAATGCTGAGACAGTAGTGTCAGGTATACTCTCAATCTGCTCTCAAGATGCATACATATTGATTGATTTGGGCTCTACACATTCATTCGTATCTGTTAAATTTGCCGAGAAGTTGAATAGACCACTAGAACCCCTTGATTATGTGCTATCGGTATCTACTCCATCTGGGAGAACTATGATTGTTGCATCCATTTATAGGGCGTGTGTTGTTGTGATTGAGGGTGTAGAATTATTAGTTGATTTGATGCCGTTAAGCATGACTCACTTTGATGTTATATTGGGAATGGATTGGTTAGCAGCGAATCATGCATCCATTAATTGTGTTTCTAAGAGTGTTACATTGAAGGCCCCAAACCAAGCCAAGATTGCATTCCAGGGTAAAGGAGTAGTATTCCCACCTTACTTGATCTCGTCCATGAAAGCCTATAAGCTAATTCAGAAAGGGTGTCAAGGCTACCTGTGTAGTATACTAAGTGATCAGGATGGAAATGTTAATTTAGCCGACATCCCAGTTGTTAATGAATTCCCCGACGTCTTTCCAAATGACTTGCTTGGCCACTTAGTCGATAGAGAAATAGAATTTACCGTTGACGTCATGTCGGGAACCCAGCCTATCTCTAAAGCACCCTATAGAATGGCCCCAGCCGAACTCAAGGAGCTGAAACTACAATTACAAGAATTGTTGGACAAGGGATTCATTAGGCCGAGCACTTCACCATGGGGAGCCCCCGTTCTATTTGTTAAGAAAAAGGATGGCACACTTCGCCTTTGCATTGATTATAGAGAACTTAACAAGGTAACTATTAAGAATAAGTATCCATTGCCGAGGATCGATGATTTGCTTGACCAACTGCAAGGGGCACGAGTCTTTTCTAAGATTGACCTTAGGTCGGGCTACCATCAGTTAAAAGTTAAAGCCGAGGACGTTGAGAAGACTGCTTTTCAGACAAGGTATGGCCATTACGAATTTTTGGTAATGCCTTTCGGAGTGACCAATGCTCCTCTGCTGCATTCATGGACTTAATGAATAGAGTCTTTAAGCCGTACCTAGATGAGTTCGTGGTTGTTTTCATCGACGACATACTGATCTATTCCAAGAGCGGTGGTGAGCACGAGAAGCACTTGAGACTAGCCTTACAGATTTTGAGAGACAGAAGGTTGTACGCCAAGTATAGTAAGTGTGAGTTTTGGCTTTCCAGCATCTCATTTTTGGGCCATGTGATTAACGAAGAAGGAATCTCTGTTGATCCGAGTAAAATTGAAGCTATTGTGAATTGGCCGACGCCGACCAACGTATCCGAGGTTCATAGTTTTCTGGGTTTGGCCAGCTATTACAGGAAATTTGTGAAGGACTTCTCAATGATTGTAGTGCCATTGACATAACTAACTCAGAAAGGAGTGGCGTATGAATGGACCGAGGACAGGGAGTCAGCTTTTCAGGAATTAAAGACGAGATTGGTTACAGCACTGGTACTTGTACTACCGACAGACAAAGAAGAATTTCAGATTTATAGTGATGCCTCCCATAAGGGTTTGGGTTGTGTATTAATGTAAGGGGGTAAAGTTATAGCTTATGCATCTCATCAGTTGAAGCCCCACGAAAAGAACTATCCTACCCATGATTTGGAACTGGCAGCAGTGGTCTTCGCTTTAAAGATTTGGCGTCATTACTTGTATGGAGCTTCTTGCCAAGTTTTCACAGATCACAAGAGCCTAAAGTATTTGTTCACTCAGAAGGAATTGAATATGAGGCAGAGAAGATGGCTTGAACTATTGAAGGACTATGACATGCAGATTCAATACCATCCAGGTAAGGCAAACTCCGTGGCCGACGCGTTGAGCAGGAAGTTAGTTGGAAGTTTGGCATGCCTGACAGTGATTTCAGTAGAGCCAACCATTATTGAGGAAGTGAAGACCAGACAGATAGATGATAAGTTCCTCAGTAAGGTAATTGAGGAATTCGTCGCCAAGCCGAGGCCAGGATATACCGTCGAAAATCAGGTGCTCAAGTTCGAAGGGAGACTATGCGTGGCCGACGTCCCAGAGTTGAAAAGGAAGATTTTGCAGGAAGCCCATAAATCCAAATTTGCCGTTCATCCAGGAAGTACCAAAATGTATCAAGATGTGAAGCGAACTTTTTGGTGGCCAAATATGAAAAGAGAAATAGCCGAGTTCGTGTTCCAGTGTCTGTGTTGTCAGCAAGTGAAAGCAGAACACCAGAGGCCAGTAGGACTTCTTCAACCTTTGTCAATTCCTGAGTGGAAATGGGAACACATCTCCATGGATTTTGTGGTTGGTTTGCCAAGGACGCACAAAGGTATGGATTCAATTTGGGTTATAATTGACAGATTAACTAAGTCAGCACACTTTTTGCCTGTTAAGATTACGTTTAATGCCGACCGACTTGCTGAATTGTATATGAATGAGATTGTTAGACTTCATGGTGTGCCGATGTCCATTGTGTCAGACCGAGATCCGAAGTTTGTTTCTAGATTTTGGCAGAGTCTGCAAAGAGCCTTGGGAACTGAGTTGAGGTTTAGCACAGCTTTTCACCCCCAGACCGATGGGCAAACAGAAAGAATGATTTAGACACTCGAAGATATGCTCAGATTGTGTGTACTGGATTTCAAGGGAAGTTGGGAATTGCACTTGCCACTAGTAGAATTCGCATACAACAACAGTTACCAAGCTAGCATTGGCATGGCACCGTATGAAGCTTTATATGGAAGGGAGTGCAGATCGCCGATATGTTGGACCGAGGTAGGGGACAAAGCTTTGATTGGTCCCGAGTTGGTTCAAGCGACAACTGAGAAGATTAAGCTCATTCAACAGAGGATTAAAACCGCACAGAGTCGACAGAAGAGTTATGCCGATCAGAGGAGAAGGGAGTTAGAATTTGAAACTGGGGATCATGTATTTTTGAAGATCTCGCCGATGAAAGGAGTTTCAAGATTTGGGAGGAAGGGTAAATTAGCACCCCGATATATTGGGCCATTTGAAATTCTTGAGAAGGTTAACCCCGTTGCCTACGGGCTTGCTCTGCTGCCAGAATTAAGCCAAGTCCACAATGTGTTTCATGTTTCGATGTTGAGGAAGTATGTCCGAGACCCACTACATGTAATTGATTATTCCGGGATTGTGGTTAATGAAGATTTAGGCTACGAAGAGAAGCCGATGAGAATTATTAGCAGACAAGTGAGACAGTTGAGAAACAAGTCGATACTAATGGTGAAAGTTGAATGGGAGGAGCATTATGGCAAGGAGGCTACATGGGAAAAAGAAGAAGAAGTGAAAATCCGTTATCTGGAGTTATTCGTAGAATAAGATAACTTAAGTTTGGGGACCAAACTTCTTTTAAGGAGGGTATACTGTAGTGACCCTCATCCTCGCCTCAGCCTTGTGCATGAGCATCTGCATGAACTTGTTTTGCTAAGCTTGCATTAGTGAAATTTGACTTGTTTAACCTAGAGTAAGATTCTTGTCTTGCTTTGTGCTTATGTGAAATTGCTTGTTGGTCTTGTCCCTTTCCTAGTGAGTCTAGCCGAGGTCATCTTAAGCCTAGGTTACGCCTTTGCACCTCTTGCAGCTAGGATTCATCTTGGAACCACTTTGGTTGACCTCCACCCTCACCCCGGCATATTGGCCGAGATGTCATCATCTAGGCCGAGGTGTTCATCACCAAGGCCGAGATGTATATTATCTAGGCCGAGATGCTATCCTTGCACCTAGTGATCTTGTTCCTGGACAGGTATGACCTAGACCGAGGTATGGCACATCTAAGCTGAGGTGTGGCACAGCTTGGCCAAGTGTTGTCCTTCCTAGCCGAGATCACTGAGAGCTTGCTTGCCGAAGCTGATGATTCCACCCGATGTCATTGCCTTGCCAGAGAGCCCATACTGCTTTACTTGTTGAACACTCATTGCCATGATCTTGTCATGTCTGTCAGTCACCTTTTTGAGGAAAACCCCAACCAGTCGCTGCCACGTGACCCAGCTGAGAGTTAAGTCTGAAACCAGCCGAGAGGACCTATCATTTGGTATCATATCTTTGCTTTTTAGAGAGAGAAGCTCTAGGAAGAAGAAGAATTTTTAGAGTGAGAGAGCAGACTTTCGAGCTTGATTCTTAGAGATCAAACTATTGGATTCACATTTTGAGGTTAGAATCTTGATCTACTCTTGTTGTTCTTATTGTTCATCTAGCTGCATTGCATGATCGAGCATGTTTTGAAAGCCATGCATTGCTTTGAAGTTCGGTTTTAGAAAGAGAATATGATATTCATGTGTTCTTGAGGAAAAGCCATGATTTGATCCGAAAGCTTGCATTAAGATCCATGTTTTTGTGTTTGTTTTCCAAAGATCTTTAAGTATGGGTACCCAGGTCCATGTTTTCGAACTTATAGCATGAAAATCCCAGATTTTGAAATAACAAGTTGTGATTGAGCATTCATGTTTTCAAGTTCTTCATATTCATGTTCTTCAGCAGAGGGAAACCCAGATTTTTCCCGACTTCATTTCCTTGAATGTGGCCATCGGGACCACACCTCGGCAAGGAGGTGTGGGACCTCGGCCAAGACCTGGTTGGTGCCCATTATGTTTTCCCGAGATGAGAAACAGTGCCTTGTTTTAGTTCGATTTAGTTTTGAAGGAATGCCGAGATAATTTGCATTCATGTAAAGCTTGTTTGAGAGTACTTTTCAGTAGATCTTGCCATGTGTTTGTAGGATTTGGATTCTCGCTTGACCCCGACGTTTGAAAAACTATGTGAGTGGTATTTTTAATAAAGCTATGTTCTAATGTTTTGATAAGTCTTGCTTTGCTTTGTTTTGAAAAGTATTTGATCGAGCATGAATGATTATCCCTGTTTTGTGTGCCAAGTATAAGTTTTGTTTTGGACGGCAACCTTTGGAAGTCCGTACGTGCTAGGGGACTATAAGCATTTGTAGCACAATCTTTGAAAGTCCGTACGTGCTAGGGGACTATAAGCATTTGTAGCACAAACCTTTGAAAGTCCGTACGTGCTAGGGGACTATAAGCATTTGTAGCACAACCTTTGAAAGTCCGTACGTGCTAGGGGACTATAAGCATTTGTAGCACAACCTTTGAAAGTCCGTACATACTAGGGGACTATAAGCATTTGTGGCACAATCCTTGAAAGTCTGTACGTGCTAGGGGACTATAAGCATTTGTAACACAACCCTTGTTAATGTTATCCCTTGAAGCTTGAAAGATTTGTTAGATGAACTTGATTCATCCCGTGTTTTGTTACAAGATATGATTATCTATTGTTTTGATAAAGATCTCGGATATCATGCATGCAAACCCTTTATTACTTGTACCATTCACTGAGTATCCAAGCTCACCCCCTCTATATATATATGTAGGTGATGAGCAGGACGGCGGCGACGCCTAGATGTGTTTTGCCGATGTGTTTTTGGATTGTGTTTTGCAACATCTTGAAGATTATGCTTCTTGACTTGTACTTCATGTATTTTGTTTTTCGTCTGCCGAGAAGCCTTTTGATCAAGATGAAAATTGTATTTTCGTACTTCATTTTGTTTGTATTCAAGTTGTAAAGCTATGAAAAGATGTATGCCATTCCATTTGACGTATGCACAGCTCTTATGGACTAATTAGATTTATATGTATTGCTTCCGCACTTGTGAGCCCCATATATTTATACTCTGATTATGTGTGAATCTTGAAAGTTGGCCTTCGGTAATCTCGGATCACTGGCCATCACGGCACCATTCTACTAGGGACGGAATGGGGCCGTGACACATACATTCACGATAGAGAAAAGAGATTTCATATTACAATCATCAGAGTATTCTTACAAAAGGTATTACATGTTGACAACAAAAGTAAATGCCCTATAGGCTTACAACTTTCCAAGTCAACACTTGGTTACAAAAAGGAGAGTACTAACTCTACACAAAATAAGCCCTTGGCTTGATATACATGTAATACAACAAAAACAACAAAAAGAGTTTAACAGCCTTAAGCCTCCCAAGCTACGTCCTTAGAGGTGGCATAACACCTGTACCTGAAAATGAAGTCCCATATAGGGTGAGCCAAAGCCCAGTAGAGATATGCTAAACATAATATGAGCAAAAACTAAAACATTAGCATTTGATAAATGTTTAACCCACATAAATCAATTCATAACCCATTTCAATTACATGACAAATATGTCCATGTTTCATTCCTCTTTCCTTTACTTAACCGATTTTCAATTCATAAATATGGCTCAGAACTTGGCCAAACAATTCCCATGAGACCACAGCTCATATCAACAATACTTCCATACTTCACAATAGATACACATATTTGCTGTATCAATATCACATAAAACACTTCCATACTTCATAATAGATACACATATTCGCTGTATCAATACTTCAATAGATACACATATTTGCTGTATCAATGGAGTCCATCCCCTATCTCCTCCCAAATAATATTCGGTTTAGGAGTCCATCCCCTATCTCCTCCTAAACCGTGGAGTACATCCCCTATCTCCTCCCACACAACACAATGTATATAAACACATATCATATACATAATCAATCAATACATAAATTTGATGTATTATTCCAACCGTCATATTCAATGACATATTCAATTGATTAGTTTCAATTCACCTAATCATCATGCAAGGTCTACAACATTCAAGACTATCCTCCACCGATAGCCCAAAGCAATTTATTTCTAAATAGATAATAAATGCATCAACAGATAATTTGACAATAATTTCATAAGTGAGCGATTAATAAATCCAACTCCACCATTCCCTCTTATAATGAACCAATTTCATTATTTCCGACTCAATTCCATATTTCCATAACATTCCTAAATTAATTATACAAATTAATTCATACAACAATTTAGGGCTTTCTCCCCCTTTTTCTCTACAATGACCCAAAGGTTCCATATATCATCAACAACTTCAATACCATCATTTTAAGACCCAAGATATATATATTTGAGTCAAAAAAACAAAACCCCTCTTTATTCATTTTGAAACCCTAACACTCAAAATTACCCAACTTCAACATTACATCAAAATGACCAATAGTTTATGTCAAAGACCATAAAAATGAGTAGTTATCCCTACCTCAAATTCGGAGCTCAAAGGAGAAGATGAAGAAAATTGAAAGTGCTCCAAACCTCAATATTTTTGGATCAAAACGTAGCTCTCAACAAGCTCCACACTTTTTACAAAGGCCCAAGGGTAGAAGATCACTCCTACTAGATCAAACCCTAGAGAGAAGTTGGAGTTTTAGAGTGAGGTGCTCTCCAATGGAGGTTTTGAAAAGTAAGAGAGAGAAAAGGAGTTGAAAAAATGATCCAAAAAGTCAAACTTTGGATTGATATACTGCACTCCCCACTCGAGCGTGGAACGCCCCGCTCGAGCGTCAGACACAGACTCACGCTCGAGCGTCAAAAGCACCACTCGAGCGCCGGATGCACACTTCCAGAAGTTTTATAGACCAAGGTCCCCGCTCGAGCATCAGACTCCCCACTCGAGCGGAGGAACAAAACCAAAAGGTCCCGCTCGAGTGTCAAAACTCACGCTCGAGCGTCCGATGACCTGCAAAGAAAAATACTGGGAGATGGATATTTATGCTTGAGCGTCCAAACTCCAGCTAGAGCGGAAAAGCAACAACAAAGGGCCCGCTCAAGCGTCAAAACTCTCGCTCGAGCGTGAAGGCAAAAAACTGGGCATCAACCTTTGGTTTCTAAACACAACCAACCTGTTTCAAACCTGCCCAACACAACCCAAGACTAAAATATAAAGAGTAAAGGATGGAAATGAGAATACGACATCAACACACTCATGGAACCAAGTCTGGAATACAATAAACAAAGGAAAGGACAATCGGGATCGCTATAACCTGAGTTTGTGTTTGCTCGGAATGGAGTAGTTCCTCCCCCATATTTGATTTTTGCCATGAAAGCCATTAAATTGCTTAGGAAAAGATGTAGGGGTTATATGTGTTGTGTATTGACTGAGACTTCTGCTAGTCCTAAGGTGGAAACTATTCCTGTTTCTGAATGAATTGCCTAGGGACTTAATTGATAGAGAAATTGAATTCACCATTGATGTAATACCCGGAACACAACCGATTTCTAAAACCCCATACCAAAAGTCAACTTTTGAATTGAAAGAATTGAAAACTTAACTTCAGGAATTATTAGACAAGAAGTTTATCTGCCCAAGCACGTCACCTTTAGGTGCTCCAGTTTCGTTTGTCAAGAAGAAAGACGGATCTTTAAGGCTATGTATAGACTATCGGGAATTGAACAAAGTGACTATTAAGAACAAATACCCATTACCTCGAATAGATGACCTAGTTGACCAACTCTAAGGAGCACAAGTGTTCTCTAAGATAGACCTTAGATCCGAGTATCACCAGCTAAAAGTGAAAGCAGAGGACATAGAGAAGACTGCATTCAGAACTAGATATGGGCACTATGAATTTCTAGTGATGCCATTTGGGGTAACTAACGTACCCGCCGCTTTTATGGACCTAATGAATAGGGTGTTTAAACAATTTCTGGATGCATTTATAGTCTTATTTATTGATGATATCTTGATTTATTCCAAAAGCAGGGAAAAACATGAAAGTCACTCGAGAACTGCCTTACAAATTTTAAGAGAAAAGAAGTTATATGCAAAATTTTCAAAATGTGAATTCTGCTTGGACAGTGTAGCGTTTTCGAGACATGTAATCAACAAAGACGGCATATTAGTGGACCCACAAAAAATTGAAGCCATTGTAGATTGGCCAAGATCGACCAATGTGTCAGAAGTCAGAAGCTTTCTGGGGCTTGTAGGTTACTACCACAGATTTGTGAAAGACTTTTCAAAACTTGCTATGCCACTAACACAGTTGACACAGAAAAATGTACCATTTGATTGGACTGAGCAACGGGAATCAGCCTTTTAAGAATTGAAGATGAGATTGGTAACTGCATCTATCCTGATGTTGCCCAATGGAATTGATGGGTTTCAGATTTACATTGATGCTTCCTATAAAGGCTTGGGGTGTGTGTTAATGCAAAATGGGAAGGTCATTGCGTATGCTTCTCAGCAACTCCGACCACATGAAAAGAACTATCCAACACATGACCTTGAACTAGCAATTGTGATTTTCGCATTAAAAATTTGGCGACACTATTTGTACGGTGTGACTTGTGAAGTGTACATTGACCATAAAAGTCTCAAATATTTCTTCACCTAAAAAGAACTGAATATGAGACAGAGGAGATGGTTAGAATTGATAAAAGATTATGATCTACAAATTTTGTACTATCCGAGAAAGGCAAATACCGTCGTAGACACTTTCAGTAGAAAGTCCATGGGAAATTTGTCATGTTTGCTCACTGGTTAGAAAGAACTGTTATGTGACTTGGAAAAAAAATGAAATCGAAATTGTATTGCGTGAACAGGGCAGGATCTTAACTGGCATTTCTACTCAACCCCGCAATCATTAAAGAAATTAGAGAGAAACAACTTGAAGATGAGTCCTTGAAGAAAATTGTTGATGAGATTGACTTAAAACCAAGGTCATGATTTGTGTTTGAGAACAATGTGTTGAAGTTTCAGAATAGACTTTGTGTGCCGGATTGTCTGGACTTGAGCAAACGTGTTATGATTAAAGCTCACAATTCAAAGTTTGCTATGCACCCGGGAAATACAAAAATGTACAAAGATTTGAAGCAAAACTTCTAGTGGCCTGGAATGAAGAAAAGTATTGCTCACTATGTGGCTAGATGCTTGTATTGCCAACAAGTTAAAGTCGAACATCAACGACTCGCTAGATTGCTACAATCGCTTCCAATACCGGAATGGAAATGGGAGCACAATACCATAGACTTCATTGTGGGATTGCCTCGCTCTCCTCGAGGTATGGATTCTATTTGGGTAATTGTTGATCGTTTGACTAAATTCACACATTTCTTACCTGTTAAAACTTTTTATAATGCGGATAAATTGGCTAACATGTATGTGAATGAGATTGTGAGATTACACAGTATGCCAGTATCTATTGTATTTGACAAAGATCCTAAGTTCACTTCGAGATTCTGGTAGAGTCTACAGCAAGCTTTGGGAACTGAGTTAAGACTGGTCAATCAAAAAGAACAATACAAACTATGGAAGATATGCTTAGAATGTGTGCCCTAGTTTTCCAAGGCAATTGGGAAACCTACTTACCATTAGTCGAGTTTGTGTACAACAATAACTACCATTCAAGTATTGGTATGGCTCCGTATGAAGCTTTGTATGGTTGACAATGCCATTCTCCAATATGTTGGGCTGAGGTAGGTAACAAATCTTTGTTGGGACCGGAACTTGTGTAAGAAACAACGAAAAATGTGAAATTGATTCAATAGAGATTGAAAACTGCACAAAGCCGCTAAAAGAGTTATGCGGATGTCCGAAGAAGAGATCGAGAATATGAAGTTGGGGATTACGTGTTTATCAAAGTAATCCCGATGAAAGGCCAAACGCGGTTTGGTGTAAAAGGCAAGCTAGCACTAAGATATGTTGGGCCATATCAAATTCTCAAGAAGATCAATCTGGTGACGTATCGGGTAGCCTAACCACCGGTTATGGAACATATGTGCAATTTTTTCATGTCTCAATGCTTCGGGAATATCTATGGGATCCACACCATGTTATTGAGCCGACACATGTACTTTTGAAAGATGACTACATGTGTGAAGAAAGACCAATTCAAATCGTTAATCGAAGAATCAAGAGATTGAGCAGACACATGTACTTTTGAGCTGACACTTGTACTTTCGAAATCATGCATTGAACTTTTTTGTTTTGTTTTGTTTTTAAAGAGAAAATATAGATTTTGTAACAAGTTCATGGCATGATCATATGCATCTCTAATATATATACATATATATCTTATTAATAGTATTTTCTACTGGGCAATAGCTCACCCCAAACTAACAACATTTCAGGAAATGATAATGTGATTATGCCGAAGTGAATTGGCGATGGATATGTTTTGACTGGAGCACGAAGGCTCCTTGGATGTTACTTGTTGAAGCTTTGACTCTAATTTGTGGTTTGGGATTGAATGTCTATTTTTGTGTATTCAAGGACTATCTTTGAAAATGTGTATGCCATTAGGGCGCCTTATTTTTGTATTCTCTTACCCTCTGAATGGTTATTATTTATGATTGTATGTTAATGAACAATGATGTATATATTTCACTTGGAACAGTACAATGATAAATATAGTATTTTGGGTAAAAGATTTATTCTTAATGGTATTCATTGTAATGGTTAGAAAATATTTAATGGATTTAATTATAAAATTGTTGATAAATTTTGAGGCGTTACAACTTAGTATCAAAGCTAATCAGATTTGAATATCTTGGACTCATGGGAAGTGACATTTGTCACAATAGGTTTACTAGGTTAGGATAGGACGCTTATGTGCTTTGCATGCTTTGTGTGTTTTTGGGAAGTTGGTAAAAAGCTGGCTTTTGGCTTTTTACCAAGCTTTTTGGCTTTTTTGGAGGTGATTTGGGAAGTTGGTAAAAAGCTGGCTTTTTGATTTTTGGTTTAATATTTTTTAAAAGTGTCAAATCACTGCAAAATGATGAAAATACCTTTACATTTTTTTGAAAATTACGATGCTGCCATTGTGTACGGGAACACTGTTTTTGTCACGCCCCAAACCCGCCCCTAAAAGTTTGGTTCATGACCAGCCTGTACATAGGCCTCAAAACAGAATTTTAAAATAGTATTTAGCCAAATACGGGGCCTTAAGCAGAAGCAATATCAAAATAAGATGACATTCATTGAGCTTGTGCATACATGCTAGCTTAAATAGATTTAGGCATTTAAATACACTTCCAAATATACATATACAATCACAGAATTTATATAGATCTCACACACACTTACATAAGACTTAATAATTTATATGACTCCCAACACAAATTAAGGCCTCAACACGGAGGCGTACCCCAGGCGGCTTGGCGGACAGGTAGACTTCAATACAATTCTAGTGTCAATCTCCGATGGCTCACCTACAGAAATATTCATAAAAACAGAGTAAGCAAGGCTCAGTGAATAATAATAATGTAAAGAGGTTAATTAATTGAGCATAGACTTAGAGAATGCAAATATGCATATAAAACTATACACAGATCTTATACACAATCATATTTTAAAACGGCCTCAGACCCACATGTAACACAGAACGGCCTCAGGCCCATATATAATACAGAGCGGCTGTAAGCCCAGATATGGTACAGGACGGCTGTAAGCCCAGATATAATATAGATCGGCTATAAGCCCAAATACAATACAGAACAGTTGTAAGCCCAGATATAATACAGATTGACTGTAAGCCCAGATATAATACAGAACGGCTGTAAGCCCAGATATAATACAGAACGGCTTTAAGCCCAGATGTGATACAGAACAGCTTTAAGCCCAGACATGATACAGATTGGCTTTAAACCCACAGATAATACAGAATGGCCATAGGCCTAACATATTATGCAGAGTGGCCTCAGGCCTAGATATCAACAGATTGGCCTCGGGCCCATTATTAAAAAAACAGAATGATTCCAGATACACAAAGATATTGTTGTTCCATAATACACATATGTTCCATTTGTTCATCATGAATTCAAATAGTTAACTTGCAGATAACAGAACGTCAGTATTAACTCTTAACAGTAAGCAAAATGTACTGCTACAGTACTATTGCTCAATAGTGCACAAAGATTTTCCCATGGTTTATTACAAGTCGGCATAGTTGTCTTGCGGATAATAGAACATTAATAATAACTATTAACAGAAGGCAGATGTATCACTGCATTAATAGGGATAGAACAATTCACATCATAACAGTCTCGAGCCCACGTCTATTACTAGGGACAGAACGACCTTAGGTCCATATCAATGCCATTATTCAAGCATATCGATTAATTAAATCAAAGCACAACATCAATGGAATAGACCATTCACAAATAACAATACATAAATCATAATCACAGGAAGTAAGTGAAACATATTGTTACAATACTATTACTCACAGTGATCGGCTCTCGGTAGTAATGGGACGATGTCCTCGTCTCGACCTACAAGTACAGTGCACAACACATAATATGAGATTATACTCGATCCTTTACTTATTCTCTTTGATCATTCAATCAATTAGCCATGGTGGTACCAAGCTCATTATTCCTTAATAAGTTATAATCCATGTCTCAGAAAACAGGAGAAATCGATGGGAAATGGTTTAGGTGAAGAAATGGTACAAAACTGGCTGACAAAAAGTGAACCGTCGTCACTAATTTGGGCATAACTATTTCTGTATTTAGAATTTGGAAGTGAGACCACCACCATTGGAAACTAGACTTCCGAGACTTGATTTTAGGATCAAGAATCACTCAAAATGGAGTCCGAAGGCAAAAGATATGCTTATTCAAAGTTGGCTGAACAGAGCTGTCTCCCCGCACGTGCGGGAATGGGGCCGCACGTGTGGGAGAACGTGCTTTTTTAGCAGAATCAAACTTGGTTTTGGGCTGGACTGCCGCTTGTGCGGGAAGACCCGCCGCACGTGTGGCTCTGGGTAGTTTGGAGCCCGAAAATGGCTCTTTTTGCTCCAACACTTGGTTTTTCCATTCTTAAGCTTGGTTTCTAATATAAATCACTTAAAAACATGTAAAATTGCCCCATAACATGATAAATTAACATCAACCAAGTGTAATTTCATCTCAAACAAATCAATCTTTGCCTCAAAGTTCAAGATTCATGCTTAATCTTTCATGATCTTCAAGGTTCTTAGAACACAACCCACAACCCACAAATTCACTTAATTCTTGCTTGATTTTATTCTTTGGACAATTCTAAAGTGCATTCATATGGTATTCATAAGATTGAGCCCCAATCATAAACAAAACCATAGAGCCCAAGGTCTCATTCCTTAAATTGAGTTCAATTAAATACATACTTAGAACCTTAACTCAAATGGTCTCAAATCTTTCCATGTCATCATGATTTCATGAAATTGGTGTCTTAAACACAAGGATTCAAGATAAATTATCATACCTTAGTTCAATCTTTGTCTTCTTCTTAATTCTTCTCCATTTCCTTAAGCCTCCATGGTTGATTTCCTTTCTCTTTCTTCAATTCCCTTCAATCATCTTCAAACCCCCATGATTGTTGAGTTTTTCTTCAAGAATCTTGGTCTCTCTTCTCTCTTTCTCTCTCACGATTCTCTTCTCTCTCTTTTTAGATATTTTGGGCTCCCAAAAGATGAGATCAACCACTCAAAGGCACATCTATATATATAAATAAACACACACATGGCTTAACACAATAGGGAGAGCCAAACGTGGCCTTACGAATCGCACGAAATCAAATTCCAATTAACCTTCCTAGGTGACTCTAAAAATTGTACTGATCATAAATATGTCCTCTGTTCTAGTTTCTGAAGCCTTTAAGGCCTTCAATTTGCAGTATAAAGTTAACCACCCAAACGTGCATTAACGAATCAGACAAATTAGATTTCCAATTAATTTTCCCAAATAGTTTTAAAAATTCTCATTAATATACCCAAGTACTCAATTTTGATTCCTGAATCCATAAAGGTCGGTAATTTCACTTTTAAAGCCGTAACTCAATAGATAATGCTTCAATTCAAACAGATATCATTAAATTAAAATGCATTAACCCACAAGAGCATAAAGGCAATTTCTGATACGAATTTTGGGGTCGTTACAGGTTTTTTTCATGTAACAGCCACTAAAATGTTCCAACAATTTTTATTTTAATTTTTTATTAGTACTACCAATTCTAAATTTTACCAAATACTTTATATTATTACAAATTTATTATTCTCTTTTTTACGAATTTATTATTTTTATTATTACAAGTTTATTAGTAAATGTATTATTTTTTTTATACAAACAATTACCAAATTATCCAAACAATTATTGCAAAAGACCAAAATACCCGTAGCAAATTTTTTAAAATTATTATGACAGTTTTGTTAATTATTTTTACTTTAATTTTTTTTATTAGTACTACAATTTCCATATTTTACCAAATACTTTTTATTATTACAAATTTATTATTCTCTTTTTTACCAATTTATTATTTTTATTATTACAAGTTTATTAGTAAATGTATTATTTTTTAGCTTACAAACAATTACCAAATTATCCAAACAATTATTGCAAAAGACCAAAATACCCGTAGCAATTTTTTAAAAATTATTATGATAGTTTTGTTAATTATTTTAATTTTAATTTTTTTGTAGGCATATTTATTTTCTTAATTTTTCCCAACAAATTACGGTCTTACATTAATTAATTTCACATTACAATTTCGTAAACGCCCTTCAGAACCTGCAACTTACCAACAGAACTGTACATTTTTTTTGACACTTACAACAGTTTCACACATTCATTTCGTTTGCCATCACCTCGTACAGACCGAACAGGATTTACAACCCAAGTTGACGCCGATGTTGCACTAATTCATTCCGTATTGATTTCCTCACTTCGTTCATATGTACGTCATCGTCGCCCTCTGGTTCACCATCATCATCGTCACCAAGACCGTCAACATTTGGCATGTCGTTGAATGTAAAATTCTCTGCATTCGCAACCTTGTTGAATGCTTCATCGTCGCTTGAGTTGCGGCGTATAAAATTATGTATTGCCATTGAAGCACTAACCAATGGCACCTGCACTTTCCCGAAATCATATCGCAGCATGTTTTGTAGGAATCCCCATCGCGCTTTCCATACGCCGAACGTACGTTCAATTGCACTCCGTAAGGAGGAGTGCACCGTGTTGAAAATTTCGTTTGCATTTTTTGGCCGTCCTGTTGCGCAAAACACCTCCTGGTGGTAGCGGCATCCCTTAAACGACGCCAAAAACCCTTTTTGGTTCTTGTACCCCGCATCAACAAGGTAATATTTTCTTGCTTGTAAATAAATATTTTCGCATTAGTACGGTGGTCGATTACAAATATGAAATGCACACAACTAATAAAAACAAAAAAAGATGTGTCGTTCATCCTACCTTCCTCTGGCATGGGGAATTGTTTGGCTGGGTCCTGTGTTACTTCGTTAAAAACTCTACTGTCATGCATACTTCCCTCCCATCCGCAAGATATAAAAGTAAAACACAAATTGAAATCACACGCTGCGAGTATGTTTTACGTGTGCCGTTCTTTACGGCCAAAATATGGCGGTGCCTTCTGAGGCGGGAGATGTGCCTCCACATGTGTGCCGTCAAGCGCGCCAATACAGTCCTGCAGAATCACACAGCATCATGTGAATGAGAAATGCTACTACCCAAAAAAAGTTTGTGAGTATATTCGGAAAGTGGCTACTATTCATAATTAAAATGTGCCAAAAATAAATACCCTCACTTTGAATGGGAAATATTTTCGTCGGGACTCCAAGTACAGATGTCTACTATGTTGTGACCTTGTCGGTCGGCAGTGTGATCTCGTGAACGACTTCGTCGCTTTAAGAACTCGCATTACGTGACGCCAGACTGTTTCCCCCGAGTGTTGAAAACGGTCTTCTATGTCCCAACTAGTGAAGCCCTGTAACATGAAAATGAACATGCCGACACTCTCAACTACGTCTATACCATGGGGACGCTGTGGTACTGGGAGGCCGCAATCCTCAATTAATGTCTTGCACAACAGCAAGAACACATCCTGTGACATCCGAAAATTTCGCTGAAATGCTTCATTCCTTCCGCAAAGCATCTCCTGCATCCACATGCTACCAGTCAATACGGATGTGTGAAACGGAGTCCTATGAACATACGCGT
This sequence comes from Camellia japonica, assembly GCA_030407325.1. Taxonomy (NCBI): domain Eukaryota; kingdom Viridiplantae; phylum Streptophyta; class Magnoliopsida; order Ericales; family Theaceae; genus Camellia; species Camellia japonica. The sequence continues at coordinate 129,316,071 of JAPPVO010000019.1, read as the reverse complement.
ACTCGTTGGCAACGCGAGCAATTTCCACCCAAATCATTGATGTCGTCGACTCCATTTCTCCGATCGTCTCTCGTATCCAAGCATTTATTTGGCCATTGCGTACGACTCCCAAACTAGTACCCTCTTGTGCATCCATAGACGTTGCAAATTATATGAAATAAGAACTACCAGCTATAGATTTGATTTGCCGAAATGAGTTGCACAACTCCATGATATATAACACTCCTGCAGAAGGATATTCAACTACTATCAAACACAATGTTACTGTGGGCATGTGATTGTCCAAAGCATAGTACACCAAACATACATACCATGTGAATGCTACTACATTTGCAGGTTTGTACAATTTGTTGTTTGCATGCTTGCATATAAGCATCTAACTTTCATGTGCTTCTGATTGACATATGCCACATCCACTTTTTCAATATTTGATGTGAATTGTTTTGGAATAAAATAATGTACATAAAGAAATGTAAATAAATAAGATAATGAAACTAGTAAAATGTTTTTGCATTAAATAAATAAAAAGCACCCAATAAATAAATAATTTTTTTATTTATTGAAATGTAACTACTTTTCATCCTATTTTTTTTTTTAATTTGAATAATTAAACTAACACAATAACTAAAATTAAAAATTAATAAATAGTTAATTAAAAATTTATGTATCTACTTTGCATCCTTTTTTTTTCTTGCATTAAAAAAAATAAAAAGCACCCAATAAATAAATAATTCTTTTTTTTTATTGAAATGTAAGTACTTTTCTGCCTATATTAAATAATTTGAATAATTAACCTAACACAATAAATAAAATTAATAAAGAATAAATAAGTCAATTAAAGAAATGTAACTATTTTTCATCCATTTTTTTTTTTTGGTCACAAAAATTAATTTCAACGAAAATGAAAAAACCCAAGGTTGTTCAATGTTGTTTTAACCTTCCTGGGGATTACAAATGTAACTTTTTAATTATAAAACGAAAAAAAACCTGCAAAGAGTTGCATGTACATTCCCTTGACTAACCAAAAAACTTTTAAAAATTTATGAAAAAAACCCTGTAAAGAGTTGCATGTACATTCCCTGGACAAAAGTTGTGCATAACATAACAAGCATGTGACACCAAAATAATGCCGCCTTGCGGCGTGTATACTCGCATATCGGTTGCAAAGTCCTGCAGAATCATATATACACGTCCACACCAAAATAAAAGCACAACAAACCAAGCCTGCATAGTCTGCAGATGCATACATACACGTCCACTGAAAAATAAAAGAAATGCGAACTGTCTCGAGACTTCACCATCCCCAAAAAAAAAAAAAACACAATACAAACACACATAATATACTACAATCTCATGATAAGCAACGTACAAAATGACAATTCAACCACAAAGGCCTAGTCCAAGTCAACAGCACCACCACTCCCGAACAACCGTGTCCCCCGTTCACGATCCCTGCCAACATTGGCCGACGTGCAGGCACACTTCTCTGTCAACCAGTTGACAATGTAATTCTAGGGGAGGGCCATGATGATGTCCCGATTATCGAGTGAATCCATTATGCCGCATGCGAATGAGAACAACTTAGCATCTGGCTCTAATCCAAGCGTGCTCATAAGCCGTGCAAGACAGTCCCCCACTGTGTTGTCACCTTTACTCGTGACAACGTATTGCGTGATTTTCAGCTCCCTGCTTTGTTTGCTCACTACTTCCACGAGATTGTCCATGCTACTAGCAACAGTACCAGGCGTTGCCCGCTTGTGCCATTTTGGATTGGCTGATCTGTCCACGGCTGACTAGGGGGGAGCATCCTCAAATAGGCTACTATCAACCACGTTCTCCCTGACAGTGTCATGGCCCGGCTGTGGTGGTGTGTCTGCACTGAGAGGTCCCATCCCGCTATCCACGTCCATGCCATTGGTCGCGCAGCAACAGCATCATCTTGCACTTTTGTTGGAGTCCATGCATGTTTCCCAGTCGCTGCTGCGCCAGAGTACCCGCTTCATGAGATCCACGTGCTCTAGAGGCTTACTCCTGAATTTAGCACATTGGTTGTTCATCTGTGAAAGACAAAACACATATGTCATTACAGCTTGAAATGTAATTACAAAACAATAAATGTAACTCGTCACATAAAAGTTTTGTGAAAACATGCCGCTTGCATTTTCGCCCACCAATGGTTAGGTGCAGTGAACAAGCCTGTCTCATGGTCGTACCCAAGCCCTGTCAAGCCGTGGCTGGCATTCTCCAACTTCTTCCACGCGACCCAATCTTTCTTCAAGTTGTCAAACTTGTTTTTCATCTATTTGGCTGAATGTAGTAGGCCGGTTTTCTCTAGAAATTTGTTTGCTACGTTCTTATACCTTGCCATGGACAATCCATACGGTTGTCAATTACCATCTTCCATTTTAGCAATGATGAGTTGAAGAAACAGCTTTGTGTTGTCGCTGTCGAATTGGCATTTGTGGACTGGCTGGGGTTGGGTTGCTGTGGGCATGTTACCTCAATACTTTGAAGGGGTACGGGGTGATGATCTGTTTGTTGCCATGAGTAGTGTTGTCCTGCTTGTAACATTTACAATGCAATATCAGAAAGAAATGAAGTACAATACATATTGTTTGCATGGCCAAAAGTGAAATAAAAGTGTAAACACAGTTACTGCAGTAATAACAACAAAACAGTACAACACTTTCCAAAAGACAAAGTCTGTTTGTTCTACACGTTGGGAGAATCTTATGTAACAGGACCAAAACATCAAACTGACAGCAACGTACATATGTCATACAGAAAGTAACTACGCAACAATATCCATGTTAATACATCACATTCGAAACAATAACACCAAAACAACGACGCACAAAAAACCGACGACGGTCCTAAGCATACGTAGGCTCTGATCTATGTGCGCAACGTCCGCTCGTAACCCCTGATCGACATCATTATGTGGCTGGTCAGTACGCAAACTGGTGCTGCGAAACTCGTCACACCAACCAACCCACGACGCACATCTCTGCTGGACAAAATTGCAGTAGATAGTTAGCATGCATACTATACGACACAACCACAAATGAACGACGAGTTTTGTGACTAAGTGCATAAGAGAGTGGCAACACAAATGCACCGTAGTTCTAGGGCAAACGTAGAACGCACGACCAGGGTTTTTGGCGGATCTTGATATCTTTACAACGCAGTGTCCAAACCCACAATCACACATCCTTGGTGGCCATGATGAAGTGGCACTTGACGTGGAGGACGCCATCTGTATACTCATTTGTTTTTTTTTGTTCATGTTATAAATTGAACTAATATAATCTACTGTGCGGAATGAAAGACAGTAACTGAAACAAGTTCATTTTGAATTTAGGTTAATACTTGAACATGAATGCACTTTGAATTTAGGTTAATACTTGAACATGAATGCACTGTGATAGATCATGGAACCTCCACAAGATCATTGACAAAAGAAAGACACAATGGTTAGGTAATGAACTAATGGGAAAGGGATTTCTTTCTATTCTCTATGTTCTTCTCCCAAAATTATTGTTTAGCTTCTATTTCACTTATCAATGTAAGGAAAACTCTAGACCTAAATGCACTTTGTTGATCATAAGAACTAAAAGGAGACAGAAGTTAACTTTCAATTTCAGTTACGAAAAAGAGAACTATAAAATGCATCCTGACAGCCACCATTAAAACAGTGAAACCTCTTACTAAACTAACCCCTGTAGTGATGGCAAATTCATCGTAACAGCCACCAGAAATTCTCTACTGGGATTTCAAATTATGAAAACACCACAAAAAAAGATGATGGATATAGAATCACTTTGATATATTCCCCATGGTGAGCTTGGATGTGTCTTGGAATTTAGCCTTTTCATATCAGTTCTGTCTTGACAGTCGGTAAATGAAGGCCCTGTTACTGATGGTCTTATTTGGTATAACATACATTAAATAGTGCAAGCATACAAAAAGGGAATTATGGTTTAATGATGGTCTTATTTGGTATAATTTATATAAAAAATTGAACTAAAATTTTGTTTTTTTAAAATCTTACTGCTGAACTAAAAAAAACTCATGATTATTAAAAATTAAACTACTTGAATTAAGGTCGTTGTCAGCTTGATTAAATTCTATTTGAGATCAATATGAAAGATAAACAAGTCAAATAACCAAACTTAAACTATCTAGTACTCGGTTTGACTCAATTTATTTACGACACTAGAACTCGAGGTCATGGGGAAAGAGAAGAGATAATATCTAAATCCAGCTAACTCCTATTTGCAACACCAAACATGAATATATGATCTATGTTGCTTCACATATAATCTCTAATGCTGCAAATTGACCTGAATCCAATTATCCAATAGTAGGCTCTACAATCAGCAGACAAGGATTGAATAATCTTAATTGGCAACTAACCATATGGCCTTTCCAGTTTATAAGCAATTAACAATTCAATTTTTTGTGAGAATTCAAACAAGTAACATTCAGAAGTTCAATATAAACTTGTATAGAATTATTAAAATTTAAAACAAAATTTATAATTTTAAATTTCTAATTGCCCAAACAGACTGAATAACTTTAATCTAATTTTGTTGGGACATTACTTGATTTCAAGATTGGAATGATTATTTGATGACTACAAAATATTAATTTACACCATTTATTATTTACCAATTGTTACACAATGTAAATTGACAGTACATATAAGATTCATGCAAGCCACTAGGGCACAATGCTTAAAAAGAACACAACTGACCCCATCTGATTTTGTTGTATTAACACAATGGTAGTGGAGTCACTGAAATTAATTAATTAAATGACTATAAACAAACTCTTCCAGGCCAATTTCGCAACTATACCAATAATGAAGATGATCATCAGGTCTTCCCAACAGTATCATAACAGACATATGAAGCAACAGAGTATGGTGTCCAACATCATGAAAGAGTGCAACTTTCATATAGTCCACTTCACTGTATATAAGCATAAAACAGTGGTCAATTCTAAACCTAAACAACAAGAAATTGGGGCAAAATAGGCTCATTGAAATCACAACATGTGTATCTTTCCACTTGCACATCAAGTGTTTGATAAAACGTCTCTGAGAGAACAACAACAACAATAGATTTTTCGATACACACGAGTCATAAACCATAGAAAAAAATTCACCGAGGAGTTTCATATAATCAAATTGAAAGATTTCAAAACAAAAACGAAAAAACAAAAATTGTACCTCAATGGCAAAGAATGGAAGCAGATTCTACCGGTTCGTTCTCTCTCTAGATGATATCTCTCACTATATTACAATATATATATATATATACTACACTTCAGTTAATGGGAAATAATTAGAATTCTTAGTTTTTTTTTTTGTCATTTATCTAATCTACAGGTGTTCTAAGTACAGAACACCTTGGTGTTTCAGATCTAATCTGCAGGTCGTCGACAAGATGAAGAACTCGTTCATCCATGGTTTTGGGTCCGTCATTACTTGCGAGAAGATAGTAAATGGAAGACGGTTTTCGGCGTACCTAATGGTGTAGTTCCGACGAAGGCGAGGACGTGGACGACGAATCCGGCGGCAGCTTCGGCGGGGGACGGCAAGGTCGTCGGTTGTTCGAGGGAGTTACATGGCGCCGCTTGGGAGGAGTTCGCAGAATCAAGCAGCTGAAGGAGGCAAATGTTATTCGTTTTGCCCTAGGCCCCAATTTATGAGATGAGGGTAGTTTGGTAAATGGCCGAGTTGTGTTTCCAGCTCTTCCCAAATGGTGGTTTAGCTTTTTTCGACGGTCCTGCGTTAAGCTTTTTGATCAAGAACGCTGCGTTTTTGATAGGTTCCCAAAACGGCACTATGTGAGTATGTGGTTAAGTTTCTAGGATACTACTTGAGCCTATTGTATTCATCGAAATCCTTTTAGAAAGCCACCTAATCAATGCTTTTTGCAGTTGAAAGTCTTTGAGCATTGTAGGACTGGTTAATATCTTAGGAGAGTGATCCGTATGTGCTCTATGTGACTATACGCTTACGCAGTTTGCCTTATGTAGTGTAGATATATGTATCGGTGTATGTTTAACTCGTGTGCAATGTGTGTGAACTTGTGCGAAGTATTAAACTGCTAGTTAATTTTGTTTTTACCTTGAGGTTGTTTCTCTCTAGGAAAAGGGGTAGGATAAACTACAAAGGCTAGACAAATAGGCAAGATGATTTAGAATTTACGTTGGATCATAAGCTAAATGGTTTTGTAGAATAGTGTGTGTAAGTGTGACCTTCAAATGGTGGAGATTATGATGCATAGTAAATGGTATGTCATTATGAGAAGTAGCTATTTCTGAAGACTTATATCAAATTGCGGAAGTGAGCTATATAAAGGATTTTGGAGGTCGAACGAGTTAGAAATTAGACTAGTTGTGGTAGTACAATATTGAGGCTTTAATGATAAGTAAAGTGACTTAAATTAAAATGTCTTAGAGTGATGACGTCAAAATAAGTAAAGATAGTTCTAAATTTATTTGGGATGGACTAAGTTAATTGTGGTTGGATTGCTCTAATTGTTCGATTGACTATTTATGAGGATTGTGTTGGATCTTAGGCCAATTATCTTGGTATGCATTTAGAAATAGGTGTGCTTTTAACATGAAAGAAATTGTAGAGTGCAGTAAGAGATGTATCTAGTTCAGAATCTTGTAACAAGTAATTTGATTTAAGTTGCATTGTGTGATTAAATTTCTAGTGATGGAAAATAGTGATCTATGAAATTGTGTTATGAGTATTGAAGGTAAAGACACGTAGGCTAGTTTTGATTGCCTTTGGGACTAGTAGTGTCAATTGTTTTGAAGTTGTTTGTTAATGTACTTGAGCGTAGTAGATGGATGTTTACAAAGATGATAAATAATTGTGTTAACAAATTAGTGTTCGTAGAGAAACTGTTTTTGGATGAATTTGTGAGAATCTTATGATTTAATAGAGATTGTGACTAGTTGTTTTAGGATAATTGATGTGACTGTAATTTGAACATGGAAATTTGTGATTGATCCACTAAGAGTAATTAATATTAATTTTTAAAGTTATGCTTAGCCAAAAGTTACAAATTATGAAGTCCGGAGATATACATGAGTATTCTGAGTTAAGTTTGGTGTGAGTAATGACAACGTGGTTTAGGAAACAAAAATGGACTTAGAAGACGAGAGAGAGAGAGAGAGTGGAGACACTCCAACAACACCAAAACCGAACTTTATTCCGATAAAAAAAGAGCTCTCGGAGTGCTCTACCTTTTCATCAAAGAGACTAGAGTGGAGAAACCAACGGATCTAGGTGTATTTGTAGAGAGAATGATGGTTCTAGAGAGAGAGGGTCTCAACTTAGGGTTTTGAAATGTTTAGAGAGAGAGAGAGAGATGAAAAGTGATCCAAAAAGTGACTTCCTCAGACTAATATATGCGCATATTACTTGAGCGCATGAATGGTCACTCGAGCGACCAGACACAATGAAGACACCGCTCGAGTGCAAGAATGGTCGCTTGAGCGCACAATGCACCTCTCCCAGTAGGTCATACCTGCAAAAGTTCGCTCTAGCGCAAAAAGTGTCACTCGAGCATAGATATCAAACTCTTAGTAGTTTGCAGACTGTAAAAGACCGCTCGAGCGCAAGAAGCGTCGCTTGAGCGAACAAGCAGAATTCTGGGCAATCAATTCTTTGAAATACTAAACTCCAAACCTGTTTCAAACTCAACCAAAACTTCCAACAACCAAACTCAACAAGGAATAACCTGGATTGAAGACAATAAACGGGTCAAGTTAAACTAGAGTCACTATAGTTTTCAACTCTATAATTTCACATGTATTAAATCCTTGAAGTGAGTGAATTTTTCGTTTGACGGTCTTTATTTATAGGGAAAATTAGTGAAACATCCTTCTCTAATTTTGTGTAGTTAGAGAGGTCCAAGATATATTTTTTTTATTAGGTAAGGTTCCTCAACATTTTACAGAGAAAATTCGACTTAGAGAAATTTTGCCGAACTCAGAGAAATTTTGGCCCCGACTCAGAAAAATTTCAATTTTCACATAGAAATTTCTCTGATTTCACAGAGAAATTTCAAAATTTCTTTGTAAGAATTGGAATTTCTCCGAGTCGGGGTGAAATATCTCTAAGTTGGGCAAAATTTCTCTAAGACGAATTTCTCTGTAAAAATGTTAAGGGACCTTGACTACTATAAAAATATTGTATGTCATTTATCTTATAAAATCTTAATATTAGGGACCATAAAAAAAATTCCCCTTATTTTTATATAATTATTATATATGTTGTCGTTGGTCTGCCATTTGTATGATGATGTAGCTTTCTTCTCCTATATATATATATACTAGGTAGAAAAAGGTTTGTGCAAGACACATGTCAAATAATAAAATGAAAAGATTATATAAATATTATAAATTAAGTGGGTGTTAGAAAAGTTAGTTTATTAATTAAAAAAGTCACCTTTTCTGAATTTTTATCTTTATTATTTTTTTTTCAAAATTATGTCATACTTTTTTGATATTTTAGGTTTTTTGTGTTTTAAATTTTTAGTTATTTTAGTCATTTGCCAAACATGCATGATCATTTTATACCATATTTAATATATTTTGCACACATTTACAATCATAGTGTGACAAATTATATGGTGTTCCAAACTAATTACATAACCAAATTTTTTGTGGGTGAGAATTGATAAATTCACTTTTATTAGGTAATTAAGAGATAAAGGTGACTTAATTAGTGTGTTTTACAATTCTCATTAATCAAGAATATCATAGAAATAATGTCATATAATATTTTTCAAGAATATTTAATATTTTTTTCTAGAAATTCATGAATATTTAATAGATTATTATATCGTAGGCGGTGGTTTACTTTTTTTATTACAAAAAAGTAAGATGATAGGCCCAATAAGTGGTTAAATTAAAAAAAAAAAAAATACTAAAAGCAAATGAAAATCTGAATAAAAATCTATGTGTATTTTGTTAGATTTTTTATTTATTTTCAATGAGCTTTTTCATATTTTAGTTATTTTTTTGTTAATAAATAAAGGGGTTTTTTTTTTAAGGTCCCTGATATTAAGGTTGTATAGCATAAAGGACATTCAATATTTTCATAATGTCTAAGGTCCCTCAACAATATTTTCATAATGTCTAAGGTCCCTCAACCATGATCCAGAGAAATTTCAGTCCAGAGAAAATTGGTCCAGAGAAATTTCAGTCCAGAGAAAATTGGTCCAGAGAAATTTCAGACCAAATTTCTCTGGAAAGTCTAATTATTCTCAGAATTTCTCTGGCCCAATTCTTCGTAGAATTTCTCAGCATTTCTCTAATGCATTGGCTGAGTCCAGAGAATTTTGAATTTCTCTAGTCCAATTCTTCTCAGATTTTTCTGGCCCAATCCTTCCTAGAATTTCTCTGATAAAAAATGCTTCACAAAGATGAAACAAAACGATCACAAATTCTTGAGCATTTACTTAATAAACTATTTACACCACCCTTTTGTCATATGGTTGCAAAGCCAAAACTTAAGATTTTTAAAAGCATCAACCAAAAAGACTACAAATTCTAGTTGGATACAGACCAATAGATAATAACAGAACATCATCTACCTAAATTATGCTATTTTACAATACAAGGCAGTGCGCAACAATGATTGCCGATGCCTACTACATACCAAATACATCTAAAAAAAACATGTTCACACCAACTATTGAACTAATTTCAGTTGTGGCTGTACCAATAATGAGAGCCCTCAGTTACAGAAAGCTGGTTTGTCTTGTGATTCATCCTGCCCCACTGTGTTTGTCGAGCTGCCAGATTGCCACTGGAAACTTTTACAAAGAAGATAGATGATGAACAATGAAAACTTTTACAAACACTCTTTTGGTCCATCTATACAAATTAAGCATTCCAGGTTCCAGCTTGAAACCAAAGAATTTCTCTGGACCAACCTAGAGAAAATTCAGTTAAAAAACCAGAGAATTTCTCTGGTTTCAACCCAGAGAAAATTCAGCTCACAATTTGAAATTTTTTCTATTCAACTAATTGTCCCTCACCTAGACGAAATTCGCGAAAATTTCGAACTGTCTCTGGGAATACCACCAAGCTCCTTCCGGTGGTTCACCACGATCACTGTCAACAACGCTGCCACATCTTGTGGGAGTATGACAACAGGTATGTGTATATTTAAATCAGTTTCGTCGGGTTCACAAACCATCTTGTAAAGCTCTGCAGGTAAAAGAAACAAATTTGATAAAATAGAGATAATAGGGGAGAACCTCAACTTTATCAATGTAATCAATCTCTATGTTTCCTTCTATTTCAGAGTTTTATATGCAAAACACTAGTTAGCAACTTATTTTAAATATTTCATATTGTAATTCAGGTCCTTTATTCATGCCAGTCAAAAATGGGATTCAAAAACAAGAAAAATAATTATATAGGTAAGAATAACATCAACTACTGAAGTTTCTCAGAGCTACTGTTATTAATTGACACAAGCAGCGAATAAAAGACTACACATATGGAATTACTAATTACCTTTCTGGTTATTAATAATGAGGACTGCTGAACTCCACAACCCAGAGAAAATTCCCAGACAAATATTTCCAGAGAAATTCTCTCAACCCAGAGAATTTCTCTGGACTCCACAACCCAGAGAAAATTCCAGACAAACCTTTCCATATTGCCAGCACTTGTATTTGAACCCACAGTTGGAAGGCCATGGAAAAAAGAATAAGAGATGGGTGTTCGTGTTCCCGCAGGGTGGATTTAAATTTTAATGATGATTTTGGATAATTATTTTCGTAGTCTGTAGAATTTGCAATTGCCAACACCAATGGGATCATCACCAAGATCGCTAGATCTGAGAGTGATGTATTGCAAAGATCTGAAAGCATTCAATTTCTTCCAGAAGCTCTCAGTTTATGCAGTCGTCTCTCTCGTCAGCGACAATCCCAGCATGATGAAGCAGCAGCAGCAGAAAACGCCCATAGATACCGAAGGAGATGGAAATCCCGAGTGGAATCACCAGATGCGATTCAATCTCGGACTTGGAGGTGATTATGACTTGTGTCAATAAATTTCACTGGGTTTGATTTATGCCAAAGAGGTAGTAACATAGCAAGAATTGACAAAAGGCAGACGGTGAAGGATGCAGGTGGAGCCGCCATGATTCTTATGAACGCAGAGCAAGACGGGTATAGTACACTAGCCGATGCTCACGTCCTACCTGCATCGCATGTGAGTTATTTCGCTAGAGTATGGATTTTAGATTACATAAATTCCACGGCAACACCTACGACCACAATCATGTTTAAAGGCACCATTATCGGAGACCTCTCTGCTCCGGCAGTTGCTTCCTGAGATTGCGAGCGCCGCTGCGACGGTAGGTGTAATGTAAGGGTACGGGGTGAGGGACCTTAGACTACAACAGAACAGATTGTGGACCTAATCCATTACTAAAAGTTGGATAGGGACCTTACACCGATTTTCCCATAAATAAATCATGAATCTATAACAAATGATTATTCATGTTATTAAATAAATTATTAAATCAATTAACAGTTTTAATGATATGAGAAATATTTTTCAATGAATAATTTTGATAATTTTATTATTGCATAGGCGAGTAGTTGAATCTTTTTTTTCGTGATTATCCTATTAAGTTTAAAATTCAAACAAGTGGTTGTTATAATTTTTAATATTATATGGATAATTTATATTTTAAACAAACTCCAGGGATATATTTTTAATTTCTCAAAAATAAAAGAATCGTGTTTCATAACTAACAAAAATCTTTGCATAAGTACAAAAAAATTCTTCATCTAAAGTATTACCACCAATATTGATAAATATTACAAAAAAGAAAGGCAACATGGGAACTATAAAATACATTAATCTATCATTAGTAAAATATGCAAAACAGAGGGGCAAAATAAGAAAAGTGAAATATAAGCCACCAAGAGTAAGCACCGTTTATATATGTACTAGTTTAAAAAGACCTGTGTACAGTATGTTTAAGTTTTGTATTTTGATAATTTTTTTTAAAAGTTAGGATATTGTTATATGAAATTGAATAGAACAAATCGTTAGATATATGATAGAATTATGTGGCATGATATGTATTATTTTTTGATTTGTTATACACCTAATGATGTAGACTCCAATTCTATTACCATATTATTTTGAGTGAATTTATGAGTCTTTAACATTTCTTCCGAATTTATAAAAAAAAAAATTATGCGATGTAACTTTTCTCAACAGATAAATATAAAACAAATATTAAGATAATTCTCTCATCTAAAAAAAACTATTAAGATAATTCACTAAACTGATAAAGAAGCAGAAGAAAATATATATACATACAAATGACTAATTTTATTAATACATAAATTATACTCGCATAACAAATGATCAATTTTATTAATAAGTAAATTATTAAGTAAATTATTAATTTTTAATGATATGAAAAATATTTTTCAGTTAACCATTTTGTTAATAAATAAATCATTAAATTAATTAACAATTTTTAATGAGATGAGAAATATTTTTCCATAAATAATTTTGATAATTTATTATTGCATAGGAGAATAACTTTTTTTTTTCCTTTCCCTGAGTATTGTATTAAATTAAAATTTATAACAAACGATGTTGTAATTTCTAATATTATAGGACCGATTCATATTTTATAAGGGTGAGCATGGTTCATATTGGTTTGGATTGGGATAAAATCAGGACCAATCCGTTATTTACGGTTCTTGAAAAATTGGAACCAATTCAATTCATTTAAATCGTGGAATCAATCCGAACCACGGATTCACATAATTAAATAACCAAAAAAAAAAAAATGTAGAATATTTTAATTTTATAAAAACATAAACATAGCATCATATTAGTTCCACAATAGCAACATTTCTTTCTATAATAGCGACATACTGTTATAGAATTTAAACAACCATAAGAAAACTGGTTCTATCATAAGTATTTAGACCATTACAAATTAAAACTAAAAGTTAACAAACAAAAGCAATAAAAGAATATACTATGAGGGTTTAGGTTTGGGTTTAGGTTTTATATGGAATAAGAGAAGATACTATGCGGCAGGGTGTATAATATAAATATAGGCTATTTGTATACGGTCCAGATTGGTTCCAATCCGAACCAATCCGTGGACTACGAATTTTTAATTTTTCAATCCAGTACTGAACCACGGATTCAAAAAACCAATCCAAATCTACCAGATTGGACTGAACCGGATCGGATTACGAATTTTACGGATTCCTTGCTCAGCCCTAATATTTTAAACAAACCTTATGGGTGATTTGTAATTTGTTAAAAAATAAAATATTTATGTTTCATAATTGACTAAGAATGTTTATGTAATTGTAGAAAAACATGTTTCATAATTGACCAAGAATGTTTGGGTAATTATGAAAAAACCTGTTGCATAATTGACCAAGAATGTTTGCATAATTACGAAAAAAACCTTCACTCAACATATAGGTCACAATTAGTAAATTTTTCAAAATGAAAGGGCAAAATCGAAAAGAAATATATATATATTGTGAATGTTTTGATTGGTCAGTTGATATATACACACAAAAAATGCCAACTCTGAAGCATTGACAATTTGCTTCCATATCCTTCTTGTCCACTCATAAGTTTTTTCACAATAACTCATATATATATATATATCATTACATTATTGTTTCGAGTAATCTGATTCTTGATTTAGTTCAAATCTCCTAGTGTTCATGAGCACTAGAAGAGGACTGATGTGAGTGCTTTAGGATTTTATCTTGAAACTGTTTGACTCCACTAACATCTTCACGAAGAAAGGTAAAATAGTTTTGAGATAGTGACAACGCGACCTCAAAACTCTTGCAGGCTATTTCTAAACTCTAAGTTTTTCCTATTCATATATTTCAATCTCGTTAGTTAGCATGTTTATTTATTTACTTTATAAAGTCTAAAATCACATGTTAATTAATTTGTTTTTCTGTCATTTTATTTAATTATCTGTGCTTAATTAATTGTGTTTTATTTTTGCTTGATCAACAATTTAAAACTATTTTTTCTAAATATTAGTAAGTTTAGCAAGTGACAATAGAACTTCTTGTTTTAATTTCACAAATTGTTTACCTCTCTAAAGCCCTTGAAATAAAATTATTTTATGATCATGCATATAATGGATAATTCTCATATGGTTAAACCTGAGAGGTTTTGGGGGAGAACATTTTAAAAGGTGGCAAACTCAAATGTGCTATTGATTTACTATGTTGGGCTTGTTTGGAGCCATTGATGATTATGAGCGTAGTTAGCAATGGGCAAATTGGATGATCAAAGAGCAAATTGGATGATCAAAGAACAAATTAAGTATCATTGTTTCAATATGATACTTAATTGTAGCGATCCCAGTTTTGTCACTTCGCTGAGTATGTCGGGGATCGAGCTGCCTGGTCAGCTTGTGAGGGTCCAGGAGGCAGCGCCCTGGCGGGGTTGAGGGGCAGAGCCCCCAAAGCAAAAATGCAAAATGCATTAGAAGTTGCTTGTCCGCTCAAGCGGCTGTTTATGCGCTCGAGTGGAGAATGTTTGATTCCAGAAGTTTGACCTGTCTGCAAAAGTATTGGGAAAGTGTATTTGACACTCGAGCGGGGCTTTGCACGCTCGAGCGGACCATGTTATATATGTTCGTGAATCTGATATTTCAAATCACTTTTGTATATATCTCTCTCTCTAAAAACCCTTTCCTCTCCCTTCTCTCTACATTTTCCTATGCCAAATTGGATCAAAACCTTGATTTCTCAAGATCCATTAGAGTTCTGCCATAAGTTCTTCATCAAAATTGGTTAACTTCTCGAGGGCTTCGTTGTGTGTGGTGAAGATCGAGTTTTGACATTGTTGATTTTGGGGGTTTCATCTCATTTCTTCTTAAGGTAGGGATTTTCTTAGAGTTATATATATATTTTTGCAAGATCTATATGATTTTCGAAATCATCTTTCGATAGCTTTGAAAATTGATTGTTGATTCAAGAAGTTGAGCGATTTTGAAAGTGGGTTTGTCTCTTATTCTTTTAAAATGATCTTATGGGTTTTGATCTTCGTTGATTAAAGAAAAGATGATTTTGGAAAGTTTTCTTTCAAAGGATTTGAGTTGTATAGTTTTGGTGAGAAAATCTAGAATTCGGAGATTTTTTTTAAAAGAGACTGAAAATCCATGAATGATATTGTTATATATATTTTGTGTGTCATAATAAATGGATGTTTGGAAAATTTCTTATTTATATTTATATAAATGATGAATTTCAGGGAATATGAGAATTGTTGTTCATTTTGAAAATTATTGTTCAAAACGTTGAAATAGTCTTGAAATGACTAATTGTTGAGGATACTTGAGAGTAGGGAATTGTGTTATTCCTTGGATGATGAATTGGAATAAAAGTATTTATATACATCTTGTGTTATTGGCATATCAATTCATTTGATTACATTGAACTTTGAAAGTTGATTTGAAAACTTGCATTGAGAAAAGAATGTTGAGAAACAAGTTTTCATGGAATGGTTTTGGGGTAAATATGTTGGTAAGTCTTGATAGGTGGTGTAGATGATATTGAATAAGTTGGCTTGAGAGTCCGAGGTGAAAGACCGAAAACCCGCACGGATAGGTGTCGAGCCTTCCGGTTAATACCGGTAAAAATGACAATTTGATAGTACTTGTATAGTCTACTTGCAGACACTGACCTAGGGATTACCAGAGTCATATTTACCACCCTTGAAATAAATTGTTAAGTTTTGAACAATTGAAATTGCATGATATCATTAAGCATGATGGTTTTCAAAAAATGAAAATGTGATTTATCTTCAAAAAGGGCATAGCATGGCATGTGCATTTCATCTCTTGAGACTTGTATAAAATGTATATACTTTGTTAAGAATTTCATACTGGGCTTTATGCTCACCCTACAGGATTTTTGTGCAAGAAAAGATGTGGTGATCTCACCCAGCTAGGGGCGTGGAAGTATGTGTGTTGGGAGTACAATGCTCACATTTTGCTGTGACTCTTCGTGTAAGCCAAGGGCTGTATTTGTGTGGGTTTAAATAACCATTTTGTGTAACCAGGCTCAAGCCTTGGAACCTTGTAAACCCTTGGGGGTATTTATTTGTTTATTTACTTATTGTTGGACTAATGTATTGTTGCATGAAGAACTATTGTATCATGTAACGTAAGTTTGGAGATTTATATTCGGTTTTTCCTTGAAAGAGCCATGATTGTTGTCTTATCATTTGGGCTAGAAATTTGAGGCGTTACATAATACTCTATCTAACCATCTCTATGATATCTACCATAACACTAAAAAAATTGCAAAAGAATTGTGGTCTACTTCGAGGCCGAGTATAGGTTAGATGATGCGGGTATTAATAGGTCACTGCAAAAAATTAAGGTTTTAGAGATCAAAATTTAGGGACAAAATTATTTTTAGGGACCAAATAATTTTGTTGTGAAAAGTGTCGTTATTATATTTTTAGCAACAAAAATTGGACATCAGTGATGAATTATTATCCTTTTCGGACCAAATTTTTTGTCTCAAAAAATAAACCATTTTGAGACCAAATTATTTTGTCCCTAAAAGTCCATTTATTAGTGACATTTTTAAAATTTTGTCGCTAAATGCCTTGTTTTGACTTTTCGGGACGACTTTTTAGCAACTATCCTCATGATGATAGAAATTGGTTCCTAAATATCTTTTGCCACAAAATTTTCACTTTTAGAGACCAAAATATTTGGACTCTAAAACTCTTATATATTGTAGTGGGTTCACGGTTTCTACATTTAACAATTATAAAATGGTTGATAAAAAAACTACTGTTGACCAATTTCATGAGTTGAGGGGTGTTGAAAATAGTGGAGCCATTTTTAGTGAAGATTATAAGTATCTTACTTGATAGATAAACTATCACCTGCTTAGAATTTTTTTGCCCAATCTCTTAGGCACACACAAAGTGAGCTTACTTTGGTGAGGGTTCAATTAGATTTTTCTCTGAATGGAACCACACGAGCGGTTGGGGGATACAGCATGTGCGCCAATGCGCGTCCTAGCCTCGAATTTTGGACCTATCAGCTTCATTTTTTACCCCTTTTCCCATTTTTCTTTATTTCTAACTCATATCTGTCTCTCTCTAAAACTCATTTTCTCCCATTTGCTCCTCCATCTCTCTACAACCTTCACAAAAAATCAACTTCTCTCTTCAACCTTGCAAAAACTATCAAGATTTTGGTATAGGTTCTTAAGGCCAAATTGAAGAGGGCAACGAGGGCTACATTCTCACAAATCAAATTGAGTTTTTGTTAATGCTAGATTTTGGGACTTTTCCTTTCTTTTTTCTTATAGAGCTTGAGGTAGGAATTTTCTAAATATTGTGTATGTATTTTAGCTCTATTGTTTGTTATTTTTCTAATTTGAGCTGTATTGGAGGTTAGGGTTTAATTAATATATATTTTAATGCATAAAAGAAAGGGGTTTCACAAATGTCTTAAAACTCTATTAGTTGTTGTTGTTGTTGATGAGTGATATTAGAAATTGGAAGAAATTATTTCAAAATGTGAAATCCCCAATTTTTATCAAAACACTAGGAGGTGAGAGGTTGAGAAATCAATTGTGTTATTGAAAAATTTATGGAAACCCTTGGCGAATTCCTGAACTTGAACAAAAGGAAAATTGGTGAAATTTTGGGAGATATTGGTTTATTAAAAAATGTTGAGGAAGAATAAATTATATTGATGTCGTTGGATATTGTTGATTGCTCTTGTTATATATTGTCCATTTTGAAATATATTGAATAGAGATAATTGTTTTGGCAACCGGTGGAAGGTGGTATTGACGTGTTGTAGAAATGCATGTGAACTAGGTGAATTGAAATGTTACAAAAGCATTCATATCATTGAGCATTGCATGAATGCAAGGCTTCAACTCTTATTTCATTTTGAGAATGCATCAATTTTTACTAATTTGCGAAGTTTTGGAAAATTGTTGAGAACAATTGAAATGTGTTGAGTTATGGGGTAAATATCTTGGTGAATCCAGTTAGGAGGTGTGGAGTTGGGAATTAAGTTGGCTTGAGATCTATGGTGAAAGTCAGAAAACATGAGCAAAGTAGGTAACAAGTTCCTTTTGGTTAGGAGCTAGTAAAGTGGTTTTGGTAGTGTTATAAGAGCCTACTTGTAGACACTAGCCTAGAGATTATCAGTGTCATATTTACCACTCCTTGTCTTATCAAATGGATAATTGATTAGGTTATGTTTTTGAACCAATGCATGGTATGAGAATTTTGAAATGAGAAAATTTATATTTTTGGCATGGCATTTCATGTGCAGTACACCTCATGATATTGTTGAATTTCATGCACTTTATTTAAATTATCTTTATTGGACTTTATGCTCATCCCTGTGTCAAAACAACTTTTCAGGTGTTGATGGTTGTAAAACAATCCATTTTGGGTCGCTCGAGCGGTCAATCGATCGCTCAAGTGGAGATGTGGGGCTCTCAATATCTTGCTTGTTTGCAGGCTGGACCGCTTGAGCGTAGAAATGAGGCTCCCAGTATTTTCATTGTAGCTTTGCAAAACTTCTGAGATCCTACGTTTATCGCTCGAGCAATGGAAAGGTGGCTTGAGCGGTCTCTTTGATTTGAGCACTTTGCTCAAGCGGTGGAATGTTCGCTTGAGCGGTCTGTTCGGGACAACACATTTAAAAGTCGATCTAAATACTTTTCCACTCACTTTTTCCATACCTTTTGTCTCTCTATCACCTATTTCCGAAACCCTAGCCTTAAAACACTTGATTCCTCTTGATTTTTACCAAGATCCATCCTAGATACTCCTAAGGGGTTGAAGAACAAGCTTTATTCAAAGGATCTACCAATTGTTTCGCACTATTTTGGAAGTTTAGAGTTGGGTCTTCAACTTATTGTCTTCAATCTTGAGGTATGGCTACTTTTAACTCCTTATATCTTTGATTTGGGATATATATATATGTGGTATTTTCATTATATCCATGTAGATATCTAGAAGCATGAGGATTGGTGTGTTATCTAATGAGTTTGGTTAAAAAGGAGGTCATCTCCTATGAATTTCTTGAAGGATTTATGTTTGTGTTAATAATTATGTTATGGGTGATGAGAATTGACTTTTCAATGCTTTAAAAGGGAAAAGCCCTAATTTTCTTAAAAACCCTAGCTTCCAAATTTTCTCAATAGAGGGGATTTGGTTCAATTGGCCTTCTAGTCATGAAATTGGATGTATTGACTTAATTTTTACGTTGGAACATGAAATGTTGGAACCTTTTATCACAAAATCTTGAGATGAGGATGGGAATGACTTGGAGGATTACCTTAATTGGAAATGTTTAAATTATTGGATTGTTGTGAATTGAAACTACCTTAGGGAAATTGAGATTTGTAAACTCACGCATCACATGCATTCGTTAATTATACTTGTGGCTTGGAATTGTCAATGATTGGACCATGTTAGAAGGGGTAAATAGCGTATAGGTCTGGGTTATGAGTCGAGTCTTGGTTTGAGTGGTGTTATGTATATTGGACTTGAGTAGGGAGTCAAGGTGCCCAATTGCCTTATCTTGTGCATATCGTTGAACGAATGTGGGAAAGGTTTTAGGGTGTTCACGAGCCTGCCATTTTTAAAGTCAATAAATATGAAAAACATGATTTTGGGTGTTCACGAGCTTGCCGTTTTAGAGTCGGCAAAAACATGATTTTGGGTGTTCACGAGCTTGCCATTTCTGGAGTCGGCAAATGTGGAGGAGTGAGGCTTGGGTGCCCAACGTCCCGCCGTTTCTAGAGCCGAAAAATGTGGGATTATATTTCTATATACTTATATACATATATATATTTATGCACTTGCAGTTACGACTCTTGTATCTAGACGTTATAGCACATTTATACCGCATAATTTATATGAAATAAATTTCTCATGAACATTGTTTAACTTGATTTTCATGGTTTTACAAAGAAATGGACATGGGTTTTCTCATCCATTGCATAGCATGATTATATGTATCTTGATTAATTATATAGTTTGTTTGTGATATTTCTTATTGGGCAATTGCTCACCCCAAAACTAACAACCTTTTAGGGGATGATGTTGACATGCTATCGAAGTGATTGGCATTGAGAAGTAATTTTGGATGGGAGTGTAGAGGCTCCTTGCATGCTATGTAATGAAGCCTTGGGCTACTTTTATGTGAAGTTAGATCTCTACCTTTTGTGTACTCAAGGAAAATCCTTGAAAAGATGTGAGCCCTTAGGGCATTCTGTTTTGTATTATCTCTTATGCTTTGAACTATTTATTTTTGTTTTGTATTAAAACAATGATGTAATCACATGAATAGTTCAAGGGAGAAAAGATAATTTTTGAGACATGTAACAGATTATTCAATGCTTTGATTTATTATTATCGGTTATAATGTTCTTGTACCAGCATTGTGAATTGTGATGAAATATAGAGGCGTTACAATGGTGTCCCCGTCGAGATGAAGGCATAGAGGATCTTTTTGGAGTACAAGGCTCTATCTTATTTATTTATTTATTTTGTTGTAAATTTTGCAAGCCAAGGGCTTTATATATGTATTGGTTTGAAAACCATCTTGTTGTAATCGGGTAAGGTCATGGAACTTGTAGCCTCTAAGGTATTAACTTGTATTTATTTTGTTGTGTTATTCTCAATTATACATGCTATCAATTCATATAATAGGGATGATGAATGTATAAGTGCATGTGATTATCGTCGTAAATCTCTTTTGAATATCATGAATGGAAGGATGGGGATTTAGTATTGAAATTGATTGTCGAATTATCTAGAATATCTAATTCATCCGTATGTTTATAATAGGATTTGTACTATGTATATGAGTTAATCTAGATGAATTGGATTCATTTTTTGGGGGGTGTTACATCACCAACTTTGAATATCTCGAAATAATCTCAATGAGCAATTATGAATCCACTATGATAGACAGGCTAAGGTAAGCTCAAAGTCGTACTACAATTCAGTACCCACAATGCTATTTAAGTGGTAGTAATCTATAACATCACATAACCCACTAATATCATAACGAGCTATCACCAATTCATAACATTTCTAAAGATATTACCCATATTTTCAAGCCATAAGCATATAGAGGCAATTGGGCACTTATCACATCACATGTACATATCTAAATGAAACATCACTATCACCTAAAAAAATCTGGCTTCGTCAAGCTACAACCACTACTTTACCAGGCGATAGCTAGAAGGAACTTGGGACCTATCATTAGAAGCGCAATCCACTTTACTAGGTGCTAGTTGGAAGGAAATTGGAACCTATCATTCAAAGCACAACCCACTTTACTAGGAGCTAGCTGGAAGGAAATTGGAACTTATCATTCGAAGCACAACCCACTTTACCAGGCACTAGCTAGAAGGAATTTGGAACCTATCATTCGAAGTGCAATCCACTTTTTTAGGTGCTAACCAGAAAGACATTGGAACCTCTTTATAGCACTTTCATCACTTATCTCAAGTATGAATCATATTAACTCCACTTAGGAAATTATTCGACAAGATTACAAAACATGTAAAGTTTCAATTCTAACTAATTTCATGTCAATTCTACAACAAGTAATGCAATTCTCTACCAATTACCAAAATAGATATTTCTAAACAATACATTCAAATATAACGATATATAGCGCATAATTCAATCTAGAACACATCATTTACAATACTTCCAGTATCACCTATGATTTTCATTACTTTCAACATGTCCGTGTTTCATACTTCAATCCTTATGTTCTCAATTTTATTTCTATTAATAAGGTCTGTCACGCCCCAAAAATAGTTCAACATGAAACCCCAAATGAACAAACATTCTCTATGCATTGACAATAACTCTTCCATCTTCATTTATATAATAAATGGGTTTAGTACAAAAGTTCCCCATGCAATATACATTCACTAAACAAAAGGATGCATGAATCTATAGCATGTGAAGCACCTATCATCAAAAATAATAAAGTGCCCTTACGGGCTTACATCTTCCAAGGCAATAGCCCGGTTACACAAAAGGGGTCTTTTGAACCCATACATGTTAGCCCTTGGCTTTACAAAAAGAATTCACAACAAAAGAAGAGCCATGTGCTCTTTACAATTATCCACGCCCTCAACTTGGCGGGATCACTATGTCTTTACCTGCACTAAAACCCATAGGGGTGAGCATAAAGCCCAGTAGAGAAATACCGAACAAAGTATATACGTTTATGTTAGATGGCCAAAATTGAATGCAAGTGCAAATGCGATGCAATACCTTTTTTTTTTTTGAAATATTATTCATGCCTTTCTTGAGAAACACCATGCATTTCATCTACAATTACAATCTCATAAATTTCCAAATTTAAACTTTTTAATCACAAGGGGCGGTAAATACGACACTGGTAATCCCTAGGCTGGTGTCTGCAAGTAGACTCTACGAGTACTACCAAACTGTCATTTTTACCGGTATTAACCAGAAGGCTCGACACATATCCACGCGGTTTTCTGGTCTTTCACCATGGACACTCAGGCCAACTTATCAAATTCATCTACACCCCCTAATCGGACTTGCCACCGTATTCACCCCACACACAGTTTCATATTTCTCATTACAACATAATCTTTTCCAAAGAAAACGTTTTTCAACTCATTTCAAGATGTGCATTGAAGATAATAAATTAAATGAGAACATGATGCAATGTATAATAGCTCATAACATTCCTCTATTTCAAATATCTCTACAACAACATCAATTTACTACATTATCCATTTCTTCTTCTCAATGATATTCCACAATTGACCATGCCATCAAATCATAGCAATAACAACATCTTTCATGCTCAATTCACAACAATTGGCCCTCTTCAAGATTACATGTGATGCCTTTCAATTATCAATTCCAATGTTTACAATTTTCTCTAACCAAGGTGTACAACCATTTGTTATTTTACAACAATACACTTCAAATATTCAACAATAATGTTAGGATAATAACTCTTTTCTCATATACTAAGTAAATTACCATTTATGCTAATCAATGTGGAGAAAGTTTCACTCTCTAATTTTAGAACAACAAGAGGCCCCTAAACATGTTTTCACCTATCAAAATCCCCAAAATTCTCTAAGGTTTTATGTCAAGAATCAAAATAAACATCTTTCCCCTCTTTTGAAAGGGTCTTTCTTTCAAAATGCCACACTTACTATTACATGAGTTAAAATCTTCAAGGGGATAGTTAAAAAGAGAGAGATATCAAAAACCCATTTTGAAACCCTAACATTTACGAGACAAGACTAAAACTTCAATATCATTAATGGAGCCTTTAAAACCAACCAAATCTAACATAAATATATATATAACTCATGGAGATTTCCCTACCTCAAGGTTTTGATGAAAAGATGATGAAACCCTAGTTTCAATGGAGGATTCTCCAACCTCTACCACCCAAGTGAAACTCTAGCTTGATCTTGAAGATTGGAGGAGGATGATGATGATCTAAGCCCAAATGGATAGCAAGATTTAAGAGTTTTAGTGCTTTGGTTAGGGTTTCTAGAGAGAAGGTGGAGAGAAAATGGTCTTTAGAGTGAGAGAGAAGTGTCAAAAGTGAGGCACACCTTCGGACTAAAAGAGAAAAAAAAAACAGGGATTTTCAGACTGCAGAGTGCCGCACGTGCAGCACCCATCCCCGCACGTGCAGAGCGCCCCTTCCCGCACGTGCGGCCTTCATCCCCGCACGTGTCGGGCTCCTCCCGCACCACCTTTCGCACGTGCCTTTTAGGTAGTGTGCAACTCCCCCAAACTCGCCCATTCCCGCACATGCTGTCACGCCCCACTTTTTATTACTCGAAGTCATTACTAGATTCATTAACTTAATTCAATTTCAGAGGCAACATGCGGAAATAAACTCATACATTCAATCCGTAGAAGTGATTAACAATACTCTCATTCGTATGCAAAGTAAATATTACATGGACATACTTAATAAATTGCCCTTGGGCTTACATCACTTAAGGTACAAGAAGAAGGGTGTAACCCTTTCACAACAATGGCATTCCGCCAACATAACTGAGGCCCCGTGGCCAGTAAATAAGTAGATCCAAATCTTGCAGCTCAACCTGCTAAACACCTGAAAAAGATTCAACAACGTGGGATGAACATATAGTCCAGTAGGGAACTCAACATGATCCTCAACAATAACAACTTACAGATAGCTATGATCATGAACCTCATTCTCATACTAGAATAGTAATGTGACAGTTTATGCAAAATATATATGTATGAACTTTTCTCGAAAACAACCGTTACATTCAACGCTACAAGTGATTTGTCTTCCTTCTTTCCTTTCATTAATTCCCGTTCCCAATCTTTCATAACATTACCAATTACTTAGGAAATAATCACACTAAGCCCGATACTCTCTTCCATCTTCAAACACATACACAGATGTACCCTTTAAAAACAAGTTTGTCTTTAAAACATTCGTTCTCCTTCACACTTTCCAAAAGACAAAAAATGACATTTTGGTTTGTTTCCACTACTATCATAACTATACATGCATATCTTTGTAAAAGAAATAAGTTTACAATCCACCAACATGTATACAATCAACCACTGGAGTAACTCGGTCCTCCGGACTGTAACCAATCAAATCCATGATATTTTCAGTTACAACGAAACAACAACAATTCCACTTTGCTCAACTAGCTATGTGCTTAGTAAGCCAAAGATATACTGAAATAACTACAACCAACTTCACTCTACTAGCTATGTGCGTAGTAAGCCAAAATGCCAGTTTACCAGGCGCTAGCTGGAAGGTGACGGTACTTTTGATTTTAAGCGCGGCATATAACGCCAACAGCAACCATGCAACAAGGCATAACCAACATGTATAATGCATATACATAAACTATCAAGATACCAGCAATGTGTTAAAAAATATATGAACACATGACGAACTCCTTCCGAGCAAATATACATATATATAATGTATCTAACACTTCATCACATACGATGTTCTATCAATCAATGATTCAATGCAAACCCGACAATTCTACACAACCGCGTCATCCTCCACCGATGACCAAGGACAAAACCTCTAGATGCATACAATTAGTACATCTATTGAAGACTCAATTATCATGAATCACAAACCCAACAACAACATTAACCTGGTAGTTAAAGATACAACTTCTACATGTGTGTTCAACACTCAAAATACAACAATCCAATTCTCAAACTTATTTTGAAAACACTTCCCTCATTTTCTCAAAAACAATTCCATTTCCTTTTTTTGTTATCTCAAAACCAACTCCACATTCCTTGTTTCCATAAAACCAATTCCAAAGTCATGGTTAATCCCTTAGGCATCAACGCCCTTACCAAACTCATTTTGACAAAAGAGATTTACACACAATGGTCAACAAACCCCCTTTTAATTTACCCAACCAAAATATAATTTAGGGCTTTTCTCCATTTAACTACAACATGTTAATTTTGTATTCTAATTAGCCAAAACAACAATCAATGAAGCCAAATCCATTCCCAACACAACCAACCCTAGGTTTATCTCATGATTTTCAAACAAATCCAACATGATACAATTTTCATGCAATACAAAAATTACTACATATCTATCTATAGACGGAGTATTGAAAAAGAACAAGGAGAATCCCTACCTCAAATGGAGAACTCAAATAGAGAAGATGACCCGAAATCAAAGTGCTCCAAATCCCAAATTTCTTGGATCAAAACGAAGCCCTCGACGATCAACACACTTCTTACAAAGGCCCAAGGTGGGGAAAACACTCTAGCTAGATCAATCCTAAGAGAGAAGTTAGGTTTTAGAGTGAGGTGCTCTCCAATGGCTTTTTCAGAAAAGTAAGAGAGAGAAAGGAAATCAAAAAGTGATTCAAAAAGCTGAATCTCGGTGTGTTATACAGGTCGCCCCGCTCGAGCGTGGAAACCCCCGCTCGAGCGTCACTCACAGACTCCCGCTCGAGCGCCCAAACCCCCGCTCGAGCGGTGGATGCAACAATCCAGAAGTTTCGCAGAACAGGTCCCCGCTCGAGCGTCCAACTCCCCGCTCGAGCGGACAAGAACAACAAAGGTCCGCTCGAGCGTCAAAAGCGCCGCTCGAGCGTAGAGGCTAAAATCTGGGCAAAATCCTAAGCTTCAAAACACAACCAACGTAAACCCAACTTGCCCAACACAACCCAAAACTCTAAAACAAAGAGTAAGGGATAGAAATGAGGATATGACAACAACGAATTTACGGAACCGAGTCCGGATTACAGTTAAACAACAAAGGGAAAACGGGGATTGCTATACATGCGGCCCAAGGCCCCGCACGTGCGGCCCTGGCCCAGTGGCCCAGAAATTTTCCCCTTCGCTTTCGGGCACTCCGGACCTGACCCCGCACTTCCCGGGACTAGTGAGATCTAACGACGAACACCACGAGAACAAGAATTCTAATTCAAGAAAATTTCCGAATGGTTCAATTCCAACGAGAACAAAAGAGAATGGAGTCAAGAAGAAAGAAAAGGAAGAGAGAAAGAGACCCGGCTGTCACAAGGTCAAACATTAATCTCATCAATTTGTCCGATTTACAAACTCTCTGTACTTATCATCCCTTTTATTCATCAAATTTAATTCCACCTTCCCAAGTAATTAAAATCTCAAATTTTCCAAATCATACAATCTTGGAAAATTAGGGTTTTTCCTTTTTACATGCTTCAAAACCTTTCATAAGTCAATATTCTCAAAATTTCCAAGTTAAGCCATAATTTCAACACATAGATAGGTGTTTCCAAACATTCATTAACTAGCATTATTTACTAATTTTTCCAATTTACATAATTTTTCACTAAAGTAGGGTTTCTGTCACGCCCCGTATTTTATTACTCGGATAACATTACCAATATTCATTAATTAGGTCCATTTACAATTAACATTTCATCCTTGGATGAAATGATGAATAATTAAATATACATATTCCTTTTCGTTATACAACAATGACATTTACATATATACAAATAAAAGAAATACCCTAAGGCTTACAATAAAAAAGTGGACACTACTCTTTACAAGAAAATAGCACTCAGCCAAACAACAAATGAAGTAGTACAAGCCATCACTACATTACACTTATGAAATGGTAAAACCCATTGTTTGATCTTCAAATCCGAAAAGCATTCCCTGTATACATGTACACGCAGGGGGTGAGCAACCACTAGCTCACCAAGCAATCTCATATTAAAACTTTAGAAGATATACGAGTACCAAAATACTCATACATATACATGAAACCATATCATGTCAAAACCATATGATTTTATTACATAATCTCTTAAATTCAATTTATTTAATTAACCACAACAAGTTAACTTAAATAAATAAACATGTTTCAATAGCAACAGGACATCCTTTTCAATTCATTCAATTATCTCATTATCAATTGAATCAAATAATTAAACAATTCATCAAATCCATTTTATATGGTCTTATGAGATGAATGCATATGCTATGTCATGCTCAAAATATTTTTCTCATCTTTTGAAAATCTTACGCACAATGCCATTTTGAAAACACATTAATCCAACAATTTCAATAAAATTCCAAGATGGTAAATACGACTCAGGTAATCCCTAGGCTGGCGTCTGCAAGTAGACTATACAAGTACTACCAATTTGTCATTTTTACCAATATTAATTGGAAGGCTCGACACCTGTAATATGTCATTTTTACCAGTATTAGCTGGAAGGCTCGACACCTATCATCTACACTACCTTTCAAGATTTACCACCGTATTTACCCCAAAATCATTTCATGAAAACTTATTTCCCAACATTCCTTTCTCAATACAAAGTTTTCAAATCAAATTTCAAAGCTCATCATTATCAAATGAATTGATATGCCAATGCAATGATTAATAATACAATGCAATATTTCTTCTACTTTCAATACTTTCACACAATATTCCCATTGTGATCAAAATTATCATTTCTCATTTCAATATAATTTCTCAAGATGAATATAAATACTTTTATTCCAATTCATCCATGGGGCAACAAAATTCCCACACTTAGAGTAATCTCAACCATTTAGTCACTTCAAGACTATATCAACATTTTGACTTACTCACCCAAAAAAACATTTTGAACAATAATTTCCAAAACTTCAACCATTCTTATATTCCATGAAAACCATCATTTATATGTAAACAAATAAACAATTTTTCAAACATCGTTTATTTTGGCACACAAAATAAACATAACAACATCTTCAAGGATTGTCAACATCTTTCTAAAAAAAATCCCCAAATTTCTAGATTTTCTCACAAAAATCACTCATCTTCATTTATTGAAAAAAAGTCACCAAAAACATCTCTCTTCAATCCTCATAGTTCAAAACCCTCAATTTCTATTTTAAAAGGAACAAGAAAGCAAACCCACTTTCAAAAAAATCTCTCATCTTCTTAAATCAACAATCAATTTTCAAAACAAATCAAAAGATGATTTCGAAAATCATCTAGATCTTGCAAAAACATATATATAACTCAAAGGAAATCCTTACTTATTAAATATTACCATTTCCATCTTACTATGTCAAAAGTTATGGTATAATCTTAATAACATATTTTTAACCATAACGGATATAACCTTTTAACCAAAACTAATTTAATCCACTAAATTAGTAAGTTTATTATATTAGAAAATTTTCACATTAATAATACCAAACCTAACTTTACATGCCTCATCCTTCAAACATAACTATATTTCAACATAACCATTTTTCATGCCAAGCTATTTAAAGAGGTAATATCTTTACCAACTTCTCTACCAATAACAATTTCAAACTTTTTTTAAAATTACTTAACCAACATGATATTTACATCAAAAATTATGAAATATGCCCAATAGTAAAATTTTCAAGGTTATGAGTTTGAAAGTCCACATTTCACATTTTTATTTTCATAAAAAATGAACACAACTTAATCATCAACATATTATCTTTTTAAATATCATGAATATACATTTTTAGAGTTTTTAATCCAAAGCAACTCTATAATTCCTATTTAAGCATTTATTCCATATTCCTCAACATTAATTCATTTTTCTCAAAAATAAATTCCAAATCAAAGATAAAAAAATTCAACTTTATATTTCTCAAAAATATCATCTAATCATAATACGATGTAGAGACAATCCATACAACTATTAAATTTTTTTATTTTCGGATTTCTTTGTAAAATTATCAACACAAAATGATTTTCTCAAATCAATCTCAAAATGCCAACATTTTTAACATTTCAACATAATTTTTTCTTCCAAAAATTACCAACAAAAATCTAAAAATATGTATATATATACATAACAATACCTTTACAATGATATATTTTCTCAAAATAACCCTAACATAGTTTTAATGTAAAAATATAAAGAAAGTCCCTACCTCAAATAATATAGAAGAGCAGATCTGGAAGGCAAACATCGCCCGATCATGAATTCGAGACTACCATTGCGAAGAGTACGATGAGCTCTCCAACTTTCATTTACAACACTTCTGCAAAATCTCACTCTAAAGACTCCCACTCTAAGCTCAAAGATTGAGTATTCATGGGGGAAAGAGATGAAGCAGAGAGTTGCCTGGGCTCTCTACCACACCAAATGAGAAGGAAGAAAAAATAAAGAATGAAAACAATTAAGGGGAGCCAACTAATTTGAAAAGAGGGAAAGCAAAAGGAGGCGTGGGGACAGCCCCTCATGGGTTGTCTCCCATCACACTTATTATAATATGTATAAAATTTGTAATAATATCCTAAAATTTTATAACATAAACCATAAAATAATATAATTTTTTCACCATATGGTACACACCATAAAATCAACTATCAAATATTTATTATAACCCCTATATAATAAATAATAACAACTCTCAAGGTGGTTACTACCAATCATATAATTAAAAAGGACCAAATAGTTAAACATGAGTCACTAAACAAACTCAAATTAAATTAAATCTAAATCATGGGTCTCACCCATAAGTTAAACATCACCCAATTATACACCAAAATAGACCCAACAATTTATCTCAAATCATGGTCCAAACATTCAAAATTAAATAACAAAATTCTGCTGTACACTAGCCGAACACCGATCAGTCCGCGAATTTTCATAAAATAAATACTCATCAATAAATTCTGAAATTTTTATCCAACGTGCTAGACTCATATGTGAACAACATATAAAACTTTCATAACTTCTTGAGATCGGGAACTATTTAAAAAAAATACAAAACCGAACTATTTTCGCACATAATTTACACAACAGTCAAATCCAAAAATTTGCTCAATTAAATTATGCACTGACTATTTAAAAAAAAAAAAATCCTGGTCATCACAGTTTCAAAAATCTTAAGGCTTTTCACCATTTTTCATACATTAACATGATTAAAATCTTAGCACTTGTATAAATGAAGGGTGAGAATAAGGATTTCATAATACATCTCAAATCCTAAGTCAATACTATATGGATTTTCACAAATCTTAATAGTACTCCTAAAATTTTTATACAATAAAATAGACCATATACCCATCTATAATATTACATGAAAAAGGATTAGAGAAACCCATACCTTTTAATGAAAAGAGAAGAAAGAGAAACCCCAAAACTCGAATTTGTCGGATCGTGGATTCAATCGGTCAACATGTATTCCTTGTCGAGCTCGTCGAATTAACCTTAAGAACTAATATGAAATACTCTATGGATCTTGATGGATTAGAGGATTTATGAGTTTTGGGTGAGGGTTTAGAGAGAAGGGAGAGAGTTGAGAGAGTTTGGAGAAAAAGAGAGATTAAAGAAAAGTGATAGAAAGAGAGAGATTAGAGAAAAGTGATAGAGAAAGGCATCAAATTTCGACAAAAAGGTGCTCAAAAATCGAGGCTGGACATGCATTATCGCACGTGCAGCTACCTTTTCTCACTGTGGTTTGCTGCAAACCTAAAAATGTTGCATGTGCAGTTTGCTGCAGACCTAGAGATGTTGTTCTCCCATTGCCGCATATGCAAGACCCTCACCTAGAAGTCCAATTCTCCACTACATCCAACCGCGTGTGCATGCCCTCCTAGCTGTACATATGGAAACCCATGGGCTACTTAAAGTGTTCCCAAGGCATTTTCTGTTGAAAAAATGGTTTAATATAGGTATATTTTTGGTCAATTTTGAGCCCAAAATTAAGTAGGCCCCAAACGTCTTTTGGGATGGGTCCGAAGAGGTGAAGTGTTCCTTGCCGCGTAGCAAGTCACACGGTGAAGACGGAATGTCAAAACCATTTATGAGTGAATGAGAAGTTGACGTCGTTTTCGGGTCTAACATTAATTTTTTAGACAAAATTCATTTGAATTTTTTCAATAAAAAATTATTATGGGAATTTAATTTAAATCTAAATTCAAATTTTGGGTTCCTAAGTGGTTTTCTAAAGATTGTACATCTTTCTTTGTTGATTAAACTATTTAAATAGTTTAATAAAAATATTCCAAACAGTTTAAAAACTGTTCCACCAACGGAAACTTTTTCAAAACAGTTTGAAAATTTGATCTAAGCAACGGACAGATCACTATTCAACAGTTATCTATTTGAATAGTGCTTGCACCTGTTCAATTTAAATGTGCACCTATTCACTTCAATTTGGTACCTGTTCGGGTCAGTTTTTTGCCTATAAATTCAGACCATTTCCAGCAGTCTTGGACACCATAAAATCAGTCTCAAAATATTCTTTTGCTGTCCAAACTTTTATCTTTAGTGCATTATTTTTCATATTAGTTTTAGAATAAAATTCAGAGAGTTAGAACACAGGTTTGATTCGTCGTACAAATTTGTTTGGAGTGCTACTACAAATTTGTGAAGATCATTGTATCTTGGAAGATAGACGCCATTAGTCCGTAAGCACCGAAGCGGGGCGAATCTGTCTTAAGGACAGAGTGTCACACACTCGACTTGGTCTTTGATTTTTTTTTTTAAATTCGGTTCGATAAATAAATTCGTTACGTTATTTATTTATTTGTTTGATTTAGTTTCATTTTATTTTATTTACACAAAAGATTGTTCCAACATTTTCACCCTCCCTAGTTTTGCCATTACTCTCAAAACTAAAAAATTCTCAGTATGGGCTGAAATGTTTTCACTTCCTGCCTAACAAAAATTCTAACAGAGCTACTCTGAGGCTGCTGAGGAGTGAAACCTCTCTGCCTCCTGCCATCGCCCTGACCATCCTGACTCCTCTTGGAGCCTTTCTGCCCTACTTCCTCCTCCCGCATCGCGATCTCAGTATGGGCTGCTGCATCAACCAAACGCCCAAAATCCCTAATCATAGTCGGCACCATTCTCAATTTGAGGCCGCGCCTCAACTTCTTCTCGAACTCTATACACCGACGTTCCTCGGACGCCACTAACTCAGGTGCGAACCTGGACAAACTAGTAAATAAGGCCTCAAACTCAGCCACTGATGAACTATTCTGCTTCAGCTGGCAGAACTGATCTCTCAACGTCTCCTGAACAGCTGGAGACAGGTACTTCTCCTGAAAAGCATTCACAAACGCCTCCCATGTACCTCCAACACGAGCCTTAATGAATTTCCACCACTGACCCGCATCCCCTTTCAGCTGGAAAGATGCCAAGGTCACCTTCAACCCCTCGTCTTCGATGCCAAGCATCTCAAACGTTTTCGTTGTCTGTTCGAGCCATTCGTCTGCCTTAAGCGGCTCGCTAGGATCACCTACAAACACGTCCGGTTGAGACCGGAAGAACTCCCTCTTTAGAAAAGAAGGCCCTGCATCTGCAGCAACTACCGGGGCTGGAACTACCTGGGCTGGATTCGCAGCCCTCAGAATGTCAACTGATGCCTGAAATGCCCCTGCTATCTCTTGGGCCAAAGCGCCCAAAAACGGCTGTCCTACTGGCTCGGCCACATTGGCCTGGCCAACACCCTCCTGAACTGCCGGAATCTCCTCCGGTATAGGCACTTCCTGCCTAGCCTGCCTACCGCGCCTACCGCGACCTCGTCCTCGTCCTGACATCCTATTAAGGAAACAAAGACGTTAGCACATTAATAAATGTGCCGAAGTTAAACACTCACGTCCTAATGCATTGGACAACAATAAATCACACCACGTAAGCACATAATCACATAAGCACCTACGAATTTCATTCCTGGATAATGATAGTCCCAAAGGGTTACTATAGTTCCGGTTGGAAGCAGCATTGATCAAGTGCCTTTCCAACAAGACTACTAGAAACTCAAGGATCCAATCAATATCTAGAAACTACATTCCATACCCACATAATCACATAAACATGTTATCATATAAGCATGCAATCATTACACTAAGTCTCTATCAAACGAGACGAACCCATTGTGATACTAATCACTTCCCACGTACCCAAAGTATTCAAACCCGGTACGCTCTGATACCAAGTTGTAACGCCCTCAAAATTAACCCAAAATAAATAATATAATCATGCATTATTATATTAAAACAATAATATAATTCCATCCATCAGAGTATTATGAAATAAAACATCAGAATAAATGCCCTACGGGCTTACATCTTGCCAAGCCAACACTTGGACACAATTACTGAGTTCTAACTCAAAACAGATAAAGCCCTAGGCTTGAAAGATTACAATGTTCAAATAAAACAAATAAAATAAACAAGTCTTCAAATTCAATTCCTCACAAGCTAAGTCCTTGGAGGGAGTGAACCACCTGAACCTGAAAAATAAAGTTCCCATATAGGGTGAGCCACAGCCCAGTAGAGAAATACTAAACCAAGCATAAGCAATAACTAAAGCATTAGCATCTGATACATGGTTAACACACTATAATCAAGTTACAATATTCATGACACGAATGTCTACACTGCCTATGACACATTGTCTATGGCACATTTTACTTTCCACTTATGGCTCAGAACCTGGCCAAATAACTCAACAGGGTTTCATCTTTTATTACCATTACTTCCAATTCAACAGGAATAACAATTCAAGTTAGACCTAATCATAACAAATACACATAGTGGTATTGTATCATTCACAATCAATTCACTTCCATACTTCCCAACTGATACACATTTTAGTGATGTATCATATTCACAATAAATAGAAATATTTCTATTAAACAATAAGCACACATAAGAGTGATGCTACTGGAGTCCATCCCCTATCTCCTCCCAATAAATCCGGTTTAGAGGTCCATCCCCTATCTTCCCCTAAACCGTGGAGTTCATCCCCTATCTCCTCCAAATAAAATGCATATGCAATGAAACACACAATTGCCATATACAACACATAATCAATACAAGTAATGTTCTGTATTAATTCAACAGTCAACATAGGTGACATATTTCAGTTATACCTAAGCCGCATGCAAGGTCTACAACAATCAATGGCTATCCTCCACCGATAGCCCAAAACAGTTATTTCTAAACAAGAAATAAATATAACAATGAATGTAAATTTAACATTCCCAATTCTATGAATTAAACCAAATTCCACATTATTCCTTAAATTAATTATACAAATTAATCTAAACCAAACCCTAAGGTTTCTTCCAAAATTACCAAACTACCCCCACATACCAAAATTACCAAACTACCCCCACATACCAAAATACTAACACTTATGATTAAAGCGTATAAATGGAGTAGGAAATCCCTACCTCGAATATATAACTCAGAAAGAAGAAGAAGGAGATGATGCCCAAACTTCAAAGTGCCTCCAAACCACGAATTTCTCAGAGTAAATGGAAGCCCTCACTCCCCTCTATCTTATTTGTAAAGCAACTAGGGCAAAAACCCACCCTAACTAGATCAAACCTAGGAGAGAAGGTGTTTAGAGAAGAAGAGAAGTCGGACTTTAGGGTTTTAGAATCAAAAAGAGGCTGAAAACTGTTTTTAAAATACGCTTCTGCGTATTTATACCTGACAGGCTCGCTCGAGCGAAGACCTGGTCGCTCGAGCGACCAGACACAGAAAATCATCGCTCGAGCGAAGAAATGCTCGCTCGAGCCAAAAACTCGATGCTTCAGGTCTGCAACCCAGAAGCTCGCTCGAGCGAAGAACTCAAAGACATACACCTCACTCGCTCGAGCGAAGGAAGCTCGCTCGAGCCAAGAAACACATCCATCAGGTCTAAGTACTGGACGCAAAGCTCGCTCGAGCGAAGGGACCCTGGCTCGAGCGAAGGACCAAAATCAAAGACCTCGCTCGAGCGAAGAAGAGCTCGCTCGAGCGACCAACCCAAAAACTGGACATGTACTTTTGGTTTCTAAACCCAACCAACCTGTAACATAACCTGCCCAATAAAACCTATAACTCAAAATAAAGAATTAAAGGACAACAACAACAATGATACAACAATGGAATCTACGGAACATAAGTCCGGATACATAATCAAATGGGAAAAGACCGGGGTCGCTATAGGAGGCAGTTGTTGGAATCCCCACCAGTTCAGGTTTTGCACCAGTCGATATTCGGGATCCACTTGCTTGCTGGGGGTGTAAACAGCAGGGTCATCTTAAACGTTTCTGTAAACAGCCGGGGGCTTCTTTAAAGGTTTTGCAACCTAGTCAGGCTCAGTTTCATTCGACTGGGCAGGAGCAGTATCGTTTTGGGGGACTAGCAGGCCAGACTTCGGGGCCTCAGTAGAGTCGAGTTCCAAAGCCCCAGTTGGGGAAGTTTGTAGTTGTTCCAGGTGTGGACAGAGGGGTCACGTCAGTAGTTCTTGTCCGGCTAGTAAGCTCGTAGGTTATCTTGTGTTTGGGGATGACCAACTTTGACGGTCCAGCGAGGGACAGTAGTGTGGTAAAATCGATGGGATGATTTTGTTTTGACTAATCCGTTTTGTAATCAGTGGATTATTGTTTTGTGATCATTAGGTTCGGTTGTGTAACCTATGTGTTTTGGGAATGTTGAAACATCTAAACTGTTTGGTTATCTATATACATATATATATATGCTTTGTTTGTTAATTTCCGTGGATTGGGTGGATTGTAATAGCTCTACAGTTTTATTAATGTAATAAGCTGCTGTAAGGCCATAAAATTTTTGGTATTAATGCATTTTATGTGGGTGACTTAATTTGGGAAAGATAAAGGCTAAAGAGCCATGTTTTCATAAGTTGAGAACCACTGAGGGTTGCGTGTCTTAACCCAAACATTATTGGGGCGAGAACTGTTTTACTTGCCGAGTGTGCGGGATTCTAGGGGTGTTACCCATTTAAATTTTGTGCGCGGTATAGACGTTGGTCTACTGTCGGGTGAACTCGAGAGGATGTGAAGGGTGCAATAATTACTAGTTGTAGTAAGTATTTAATACGGTGTCCTACGGGGAGCATAATGCATAATTTGGTTAGGATTGGACTTGTACCCTCGTGGTAGGTAATGTTGTCAAGATTGCATGAGTACAGTTTGGCCGTTTTGAGTAAGGGGATGTTAGTCCTATATAAGGTAGTGGTTGTCGTATTGGGAGTGGTATGTTGTGAGTAGCTGGTAATATATCTCGGGCAGTGGTAAAATTGATGTGTCTTAAGTTTTCAGATTCCTTTATTTGGATCGAATGTGATAAATTTGTATTTTAGCACTAGTCAGGTCAGGTGACGTTAAGGGTTGATTGGGTGTATAGTCATGGTTGAGGTGTGACCCGTGAGTCGAGTCACTGTGGTAAGTCTTTTGCGAAGAAAGGTTTGAAATGTTAATGAGAAGGTTGAGGACTTTTACTCCTCTGGGAAGTTTGAATGGTGTGTCTTTGAAAGCCTTATTGGCGATATGTAACGGTGTTGGGGTTGGAAGAACCACTGGGGTGAGTGAATTTTGGATCCGACAGGAATCCCTGGATC
Organism: Camellia japonica; assembly: GCA_030407325.1. Classification (NCBI taxonomy): domain Eukaryota; kingdom Viridiplantae; phylum Streptophyta; class Magnoliopsida; order Ericales; family Theaceae; genus Camellia; species Camellia japonica. The sequence continues at coordinate 129,279,082 of JAPPVO010000019.1, read as the reverse complement.
CATTAATGGGTATTTGAGCATACGTTATATCTTCTGGTGTATTGTTGAACTGGGTGAACATTGTACATGTTATGGTTTGTGGTAGTACTTTGGGGTTTTGCCTTGAAAATGGGAATCTATTTAGCATTATACATGTTAAATGTGTTGTAAAAATGTAAGGGTATCATTAATATTGAATGTGTTATAACATTGTGGACCATCCATGTTTATTGATTTGTAATCTTATATTTAGATTATGTATTATAGTTGAACTTAAGAGCTTTATATATGTCTTAAGTTGGAAAACATTTAACATTTTGAAACTTGCCTCATAATGGAAGTAGAATATAACATTTATATGTTGAATGTGTTGTTTATATCATGAAATTGAATATGATATGGAAATTGTTAACATTGAAAGGAATAATGCATAATATTGATGCAGGTTGATATATAGGTTGATTTATACATATGTGAGATGCCTCTTGAAAAGAGATGAAGTGACCGGTATTGGGTCAAGCTGTTGGTTATTGTTTTAATGTATCATTGGGAATTGAGAAAAACTTGTTTTTACAAACTCATGCTTAATTTCGGGGACGAAATTCTGTTAAGGGGGGGAGGTTATAGCGACCCCGGTCTTTTCCCTTTTGATTATTGTATCCGTATTTAGGTTCCGTAAAGTCTATCTTGGTGTAATGGTTGTTGTCGTCTTATATTTTCTTATTTGGAGTTATAGGATGTTTTGGGCGGGTTTGGAACAGGTTGGTTGAGCTTAGGAACCAAAACTAGTTGCCCAGATTTTGGCTTGTCCGCTCGAGCGGGGGTTTTGGCGCTCGAGCGGGGAAAACACCCATCCAGTATTTCTTGTGCAGGGTTGGACGCTCGAGCGAGAGTTGGGCCGCTCGAGCGGGAGTGTGTGAGTGCCGCTCGAGCGGGGACTTGGACGCTCGAGCAGGGACCTGGTTTGTCGAGATGCTGGGAGTGTGCATCGCCGCTCGAGCGTGGGATTGTCCGCTCGAGCGGGAGTCTGTGAGTGTACGCTCGAGCGGTGTTTTGTACGCTCGAGCGGAACTGCTGGGTATAAAATCGTGATTTCGGGTTTTAAAACAGTTTTTCAGCCCCTTTCAGTTTATAAAACCCTAGGTTACGAGTTTTCTCTCTCCCAACTCATCTTCTCTCCTTGATTTGATCTAGTTAGGGTGGGTTTTTGTCCTAGTTCTTTTACAAATAAGATAGAGGAGAGTGAGGGCTTCCATTTAATCTGAGCAGTTGTCAGTTTGGAGCACTTTGGAGTTTTGAGCATCTTCTTCATCATCATCTTTTCTGGTTCTTTCTTTGAGGTAGGGATTTCCTACTCCATTTATACGTTTTAATCCTAAGTATTGGTATTTTGGGTATGTGGGGGTAGTTTGGTAAATTTGGGAGAAACCCTAGGGTTTGACATAGATTAATTTGTATAATTAATTTGGGAAAAATGTGGAATTGGGTTTAATTCATGAAATTGGGGGATTTTGAGACTGAATGATGTAGTTGGATAATTTAACCACCCATTGAAATTACATGTGTTGTGTATTTATTTCTTGCTTAGAAATAACTGTTTTGGGCTATCGGTGGAGGATAGTCATGATTGTTGTAGACATTGCATGTGGATTAGGCAAAATTGAAATTAATCACTTGATTAAGTTGTTGAGTATAAAGGTTAGAATAATACGTTAAAAGTTATGTATTGATGGATTGTGTATATGACTTTATGTTTATATGCCTTACTTGTGTATGGGAGGAGATAGGTGATGTACTCCACGGTTTAGGGGAAGATGGGGGATGTACCTCTAAACCGGTTAATGATTATGGGAAGATAGGTGATGAACCCAGGGTTGCTGCTTATATGCGCGCCTATAGCAGAGATACAGCTCATATGCTTATCTATTTGATATGATACATCACCAAAATGTGTATCAGTTGGGAAGTATGGAAGTGAATTTGATTGTGATTGATGCAATACCAACTTGTGTATTTGTTATGCTATATGAGAGGTTTAACTTGATTTGTTATCCCTGTTGAATTGGAAAGATTGTTAATAAGAGATGAAATCCCCGTTGAGTTATTTGGGTCAGGTTCTGAGCCATAATTGGAAGGTGAATTATGCCATAGACAAAGTGTCATAGGCAATGTAGACATTTGTGTCATGAAATTGTAAATGGATTATTTTGTGTTAACCATGTATCGGGCACTACTGCTTTAGTTAATTCTTATGTTTGGTTTAGTATTTCTCTACTGGGCTGTGGCTCACCCTATATGGGAACTTTATTTTCAGGTTCAGGCGGTTCACTACCTCCACAGACTTAGCTTGTGAGGATTTGGACTTGAAGACTTGTTTTATTTGTTTTAGTCGTTTTATTTGAATAATGTAAACATTCAAGCCTAGGGCTTTATTTGTTTGAGTTAGAACTCATGAATTTGTGTCCAAGTGTTGGCTTGGCAAGATGTAAGCCCGTAGGGCATTTATTTTGATGTTTTATTCTATATTACTCTGATGATTTAAATAATATAATGTTTTTCTTTAATAATGCATGCCTTGTTTTATGTTTAATGGGTTTAATTTTGAGGGCGTTACAGCTTACAACTCAAACACCAAATCTAGAGTATGAACACCTTCTACAACTTGAACCCTATCTAGAATTGAAGGTTAAACTCTATGGTCCGTATCGAATCTACAATAGGGAAGACATTTTGGTTAGAAGAAATTTAAAATCGAGGGAAACGCCTACCAAAATTGAAATCAAACTAGAAATCGTTTCTATAGATGGTGGTGAGTGGACGCTCTTGGTTAGAGATGATGGAGAGCGATGATGGAGGTCAGAGAGTATCGGGATTTTGAGTTCTTGTGAATAGACGAAATACGTCTGTTTAAGAATATTAATAATATATTAATACATTTAGTCTCATTTCAACTTAAAATTGAGATTTAAAACAAAAAAAACATAATGTATTCATCGCAGCTTTTTAAAAATCATGATAAAAAATTGTGTTCATCTCAATTTTTTAAAATTGAGATTAAAAAAAATTACTATTCATCTCAATTTTTTAGAAACCAAGATAAAAAAAAAAAAGAAGGTAAAACTATCTTAGTTGATTTGAGAAACTAAGATTAAAGACTGTATCTAAAATTTTTAATTGCACTTTTGTAAGAACTGAGATGCTTTCAATTTTTTTAGTGCGATCTTTAAGCAATATTGTAGTAGTGATTGAACCATTTGGGAAACTTGCCACTTGATATTTATGCTAACTCAATCTTTGCTCATCCTTCGCTTGTTTCTTTGTAATTTATGAAAGTCTTGTTGGTTTTGTTTCAAACTAAGTCTTTGTTGTTATAGTTCCTCCTCTTTCTCCTTACTTATGGGTAGCATCTGGGAAGGGTGTTCTAGTGGTTCTCTAGTAATTATTAGCAAAGTGGCATTGAATGCTAGGAGCAAGTCATCAAGTGCTTGGAATTTGCTGTACTCTGATACCTTTTGTTTGTAGAATGGCTATCCAAAGGTTCAAGATTACAAAAAATCATTTCCGGCACAGGATTGCAAAGGAGGTAAAAGTTTACTTTTAGTGTAACAATTTTTTGAGCTGAGTCATAGAACATGGTCATTTTTCCTAATAGAATTTCGCTTTCATCCATGTTAGGCTAGAGGAAATGTAATTTTACTGCTTGGGGAGAAGGAAACAAGCTTAGCATGAGCATCATTTGGCACGTATAATCTTCATTCCTCAAATATGCAATATCCATATTAATTGCTTCTCCTTTTACTTTCTTTCATTTGAATTTTACTCATGTTTTTGTTCAAAATGCTTATGGGTTGATTCTTATATTTATTTCTAAATCACAATTCTTAGATTTGTTCCTTCCCATCTCTTATGTTTAAACTTGATTCTTACATTTTAGCAATTTCTGTGTCTTAGTTGTCATTGTTTCCTTGTTTTGGTTTTTGGCATATTTCTTCAATCTAATATAGTGTTTGGGATTTCTTGTAACTTTTTGAGCAGATATGTCATGTTTCCAAGGATTGTTCTATTGTCTCGAAGCAGCTTCTTTGCTTTTCCATAACTATTGCATTTACCATATCAGTCCTCCTGGGCATGAGGTATGTGAATTGATTGACTTGTTATAACGCCCCGTATTTTATTATTCGGATAATCTTACCAATATTCATTAATTAAGTCCATTTACAAATAATATTTCATCCTTAGATTAAATGATGAATAATTAAATATACATATTCCCTCTTGTTATACAACAATGACATTTACATACAAATAAAAGATATTATAGCGACCCCGGTCTTTTTCCCATTTGATTATTGTATCCGGACTTACGTTCCGTGGATTCCGCTGTTATATTTGTTGTTGTTGTCCTTTAATTCCTTATTCTTGGGTTATAGGATGTGTTTAGCAGGTTGGTTGCAGATTGGTTGGGTTTAGAAACCAAGTCTGCATGTTCAGTTTTTGGCTTGGTCGCTCGAGCGAGCTTCTCTTCGCTCGAGCGAGGTCTTCGTTTTTGGTTATTCGCTCGAGCGAGCTTTCCTTGGCTCGAGCGAGCGATTGCGTCTAGTACATAGACCTGAGAGATGTGTTTCTTGGCTCGAGCGAGCTTCCTTCGCTCGAGCGAGCGAGGTGTATGTTTTCGAGTTCTTCGCTCGAGCGAGCTTCCTTCGCTCGAGCGAGCTTCTGGGTTGCAGACCTGAAGCATCGAGTTTTTGGCTCGAGCGAGCTTTTCTTCGCTCGAGCGAGGATTTCTTGTGTCTGGTCGCTCGAGCGACCAGGTCTTCGCTCGAGCGAGCCTATCAGATTTAAATACGCAGCAGCGTGTTTTAAAACAGTTTTTCAGCCCTTTCAGTTTATAAAACCCTAGGTTACGAGTTCTCTCTCTCCCAACTCATCTTCTCTCCTAGGTTTCATCTATTTAGAGTGAGTATCTAACCTAGTTCCTTCATTAAAAAGGTAGAGTGGGTCGAGGGCTTCCATTTAATCTGAATGGTTGTTGATTTGGAGCACTTTGGAGTTTGGGCTATCATCTCCGTCTTCTTCTTTTTGGGTTCTTGCTTCGAGGTAGGGATTTCCTACTCCATTTATACGCTTTAATCCTAAGTGTTGGTATTTTGGTATGTGGGGGTAGTTTGGTAATTTTGGGAGAATCCTTAGGGTTTTGGCTTAGATTAATTTGTATAATTAATTTAAGGGAAAAATGTGGAATTGGGTTTAATTCATGAGGTTGGGGAAATTATGAGATTAATGATATAGTTGGGTGGTTTAAATACTTACCTATGAGAATGTTGATTTTACATTCATTGTTGTATTTATTTCTTGTTTAGAAATAACTGTTTTGGGCTATCGGTGGAGGATAGTCGTGATTGTTGTAGACCTTGCATGTGGCTTAGGTATAACTGGAATTAAGTCACTTATGTTGACTGTTGAATTAATACAGAACATTACTTGTATTGATTATGTGTTGTATATGGCAATTGTGTGTTTCATTGCATATGCATGTTGTTTGGAGAAGATAGGGGATGAACTCCACGGTTTAGGGGAAGATAGGGGATGTACCTCTAAACCGGATTTGTTGGGAGGAGATAGGGGATGGACTCCAGTAGCATCACTCATATGTGTGCTTATTGATAATAGCAATATTGCTATTTGTTGTTGATATGATACATCATTATAATGTGTATCAGTTGGAAGTATGGAAGTGTTGTGGTTTGAGCTTTAGTCTCATTTATTTTTGTGACATCTGGATCACTATTATAGTTGGCCAGGTTCTGAGCCATAATGATATAATTGGAAAGTTGATTAAATATTGGAAAGTGAAAGGTGTCATAGACAATATGTCATAGACAATGTAGACATTCGTGTCATGAAATTGGAAATTGATTATCTTGTGTTAACCATGTATCGAATGCTAATGCTTTAGTTAATTCTTATGCTTGGTTTAGTATTTTTCTACTGGGCTGTGGCTCACCCTATATGGGAACTTCATTTTCAGGTTCAGGTGGTTCACTACCTCCAAGGACTTAGCTTGTGAGGATTTGGACTCAAAGACTTGCTTTATTTTATTTGTTTATTTGAACAACTTGTAAACTTTCAAGCCTAGGGCTTTATTTGTTTTGAGTTAGAACTCATGGAATTGTGTCCAAGTGTTGGCTTGGCAAGATGTAAGCCCATAGGGCATTTATTATGATGTTTTTATTTCATGGTACTCTGATGAATGGAATAAGATACTTTATTTCCTTATAATTCCGCATGTTAATATTATGTATTATAGGTTTATTTTTTTGAGGGCGTTACAGATATGCCCTGAGGCTTACAATAAAAGAGAGAACACAATTCTTTACAAAAAAAATAGCACTCAGCCAAACAACAAATGAAGTAGTACAATCCACCACTACATTACACTTATGAAATGGTAGAACGCATTGTTTGATCTTCAAATCCGAAAAGTATTCCCTGTACATATGTACAGGCAGGGGGTGAGCAATCACTAGCTCACCAAGCAATCTCATATTAAAACATTAGAAGATATGCGGGTACCAAAATACTCATACATATACATGAAATCATATCATGTCAAAACCATATGATTTTATTACAAAATCTCTTAAATCTAATTTATTTAATTAGCCACAACAAGTTAATTTAAATAAATAAACATGTTTCAATAGCAACAGGGCATCCTTTTCAATTCATTCAATTATCTCATTATCAATTGAATCAAATAATTAAACAATTTATCAAATCCATTTTATACGGTCTTATGAGATGAATGCATATGCCATGTCATGCTCAAAATATTTTTCTCATCTTTTGAAAATCTTACGCACAATGCCATTTTAAAAACACATTAATCCAACAATTTCAATAAAATTCCAAGATGGTAAATACGACTCAAGTAATCCCTAGACTGGTGTCTGCAAGTAGACTATATAAGTACTACCAATTTGTCATTTTTACTAGTATTAACTGGAAGGCTCGACACCTATCATCTACACTACCTTTTAACACTTACCACCGTATTTATCCCAAAATCATTTCACGAAAACTTGTTTCCCAACATTCATTTCTCAATGCAAAGTTTTCAAATCAAATTTCAAAACTCATCATTATCAAATGAAGTGATATGCCAATGCAATGATTAATAATACAATGCAATATTTCTTCTACTTTCAATACTTCCACACAATATTCCCATTGTGATCAAAATTCTCATTTCTCATTTCAATATAATTTCTCAAGATGAATATAAATATTTTTATTCCAATTCATCCATGGGACAACATAATTCCCGTACTTAGAGTAATCTCAACCATTCAGTCACTTCAAGACTATATCAACATTTTGAACAATAATTTCTAAAACTTCAACAATTCTCATATTCCATGAAAACCATCATTATATGTAAACAAATAAACAATTTTTCAAATATCGTTTATTTTGGCACACAAAATAAATATAACAACATCTTCAAAGATTGTCAACATCTTTCTTAAAAACCCCCAATGTTTAGGTTTTCTCACCAAAACCACTCATCTTCATTTATTGAAAGAAAGCCATCAAAAATATCTCTTTTCAATCCTCATAGTTCAAAACCGTCAATTTCTATTTTAAAAGGAATAAGAAAGTAAACCCACTTTCAAAAAAATCTCTCATCTTCTTGAATCAACATTCAATTTTCAAAACAAATTAAAGTAAGATTTCGAAAATCATCTAGATCTTGCAAAAACATATATATAACTCAAAAGAAATCCCTACTTATTAAATGTTACCATTTCCATCATACTATGTCAAAAGTTATGGTATAATCTTAATAACACACTTTTAACCATAACGAATATAACATTTTAACCAAAACTAATTCAATCCACTAAATTAGTAAGTTTATTATATTCAAAAATTTTCAAATTAATAATACCAAGCCTAACTTCACATGTCTCATCCCTCAAACATAACTATATTTCAACATAACCATTTTTCATGGCAAGCTATTTAAAGAGGTAATATTTTTACCAAATTCTCTACCAATAACAATTTCACAATTTTTTTCTAAAATTACTTAACCAACATGATATTTACATCAAAAATTATGAAATATGCCCAATAGTAACATTTTCAAGGTCATGAGTTTGAAAGCCCACATTTCACATTTTTATTTTCATAAAAAATGAACACAACTTAATCATCAACATATCATCTTTTACAAAATATCATGAATATAACATTTTTAGAGTTTTTAATCCTAAAGCAACTCTATAATTCATACTTAAGCATTTACTCTATGTTCCTCAGCATTAATTTGTTTTTCTCAAAAATAAATTCCAAATCAAAGATAAAAAAAATTCAACTTTATATTTCTCAAAATAAATCATCTAATCATAATATGATGTAGAGGCAATCCATACAATTATTAAATTTTATTTTTGGATTTCTTTGCAAAATTATCAACACAAAATGATTTTTCCAAATCAATATCAAAATGCCAACATTGTTAACATTTCGACATAATTTTTCTTCAAAAAATTACCAAACAAAAATCTGAATATATATATATATATATGCAATACATCTTATAATGATATATTTTCTCAAAATAATCATAACATAGCTTTAATGTAAAAATATGAAGAAAGTCCCTACCTCAAATAATGAAGAAAAGCAGATCTAGAAGGCAAATCTTGCCCGATCATGAATCCGAGACTATCATTGCGAAGAACACGACGAGCTCTCCGACTTTCATTTGCAAAACTTTTACAAAATTTCACTCTAAAGACTCCCATTTTAAGCTCAAAGCTTGAATATTCATGGGAGGGAGAGAGACGAAGCAATGAGGCAGGCCCTCTGCTCACCAAAATGATGGAAAAACCAAAATGGAGAAGAAAGGGAGAAGTCTAATGGAAAAAGGAAAAAGGAGAGGGGAGTGGGGGACAACCCTACATAGGTTTGCTTCCCCATGGGTATAACATCACAAAACTTAACAGAAAATATATTGTAAAATATTTTAAACTTTGATAATATAAATTATAAAATGATATAATTTTTTTCATCACAAAAATATAACATTTTTGTACATCACAAAATATAATATTTGTTTACTACGAAATATACACATTTTCATTATTTATAAAATATATAATTTTTCGCCAGATGGTACACACCATAAAATCAACTATCAAATATTTACTATAACCCCTATATAATAAATAATAACAACTCCCAAGGTGGTTACTACCACTCACATAATAGTTAAACATGAGTCACTAAACAACTCAATTTCAAATTCTGCTATAAATTAAACTGAACACCAGTCAGTCCGTGAATTTTCATAAACTAAATACTCATCATTTAATTCTGAAATTTTTATCTAACGTGCTAGACTCATATGGGAACAACATATAAAAATTTCATAATTTTCTGAGATTGGGAACCGAACTGTTGTCGCATAGAATTGTTTTCGTAGAGAATTGTTTTCATAAATTTCATAAAAAATACAAAACCGAACTGTTTTTACACAAAATTTACATAGCAATTAAATTTGAAAATTTGCTCAATTAAATTATGCGCTGACTATTTAAAAAAAAACTCTGGGTCATTACACTTGTATTAATTTGTGTCATTATATAATTCTTGTTTTTTTATAAATTGTTTGTTTTGAACGATATTATTTGTCCTTTCTGCTGAATACTATTGTTGACATAAGATTTCTTTTGGAACTTCCATAAGAGTTCTTGTAATTGGGAGCTGTTGCAATTTCTCCCGTTGATCCTATGCCTTATGCTGACGACTTAGCAGACCAAATCATTGAGGTTCTCAACCATTTTAGGTAATGATAACTTTTGGTGTTTCAGTAAATGTCATTTTTAAAAAAAATTGTTGTCCTATTACATCAATGTATGACGATTTTCAAAGAAGACAAGTTCACCCAAAAAAAAATAAAATAATTATTTGGTTTTTTCATAGAACTCGAACTGACAAATGATATAAGAAATTGTTAATTATACAGCTGCATAAAAATATAGACAACCACTCTCTCTCTCTGTCTCTCTCTCTCCCCTCCCATTTGTACAAAAATCATGGGATTAAATTAAATTGTATTACTTTTGTTTATGTGACTCATATGATAACGTAGTTATAATGGAGTGGAAAAAATCATAGGATACATACCTTAAATAGCTATGACACAAAACTAAATGTTTTCACTTACTGGCACTTTGACTGTTTTAAAATCTTTTTCACTTGAATCAAAGGTTGATATTGATGGGCCCCTATTCCATGTAATTGTCACAGTTCCAAACACAATAGGTCTGTTGTGTACGTCGTTGACATGGTGCAATAATAGAAGGCATAAAGAAGAAAATTGAAAAAATAAATAAATAACCCCGATTTTTGAAATAACAGAAGGCACAAGGGGTTATGTATATATTTGTATACTGCAAGGGTAGTGTGTTTTTGGGCAAAAATATGGGGGTAAACTGTAATGAACCTCTATTTTTGAATTTTTTTTTCTAGTACAATTTGAATATTTGGACATGTGATTGTCTTCTATAAGTACAAAAAGGAAGGGACAAATGAAAACAATTTGTAGGTGAGCAGGGCAATATGATGAAATAAGTTTCTAGAACTCTAACCTCAAGAAATATCTAATATGCCATCTATATGATTTCGAAAATGATATTACATCACCTTGTAAACCAACCAAGAGTTATATGTTTGGCTAATTTGGTCTAAGGGAGAGAAACAATTGTTAAACCTGTTAACTTTATGCAAATACATTGCTTTATGACATGGATACAAGAGTTCAAACAATTTTCTAAAATCTAGAGCATGGTTATGGCCACACATACACACACATGTTTTCATAATGCATGATGATTAGTGTCTATATGAACTACTGTTTTTGGGTATATATGGTAGAATAATGTTGTCTTTTCTTCCACTTTAAACTCAGTAAAAGAATCATTTTGCTTATTTGAATTCACAACATTCTTTAGAAACAAATACCATGACTTCCTTTGGACAATTTTTATTAAACTCCTTTATGTTTGTATGAATTCTTATTGAGGGTGTGGTATAGATGGGAGTGAGCAGATGTTTTGTTATTGATTATTTGAAACAAGAAAGATGCAGGACCCTTGGTAGTTGGCTGAAGATGAGTTCAAAAAGATAGTCAAAATAAATTTTATAGTTGCATGGTATTTGTTGAAAGCTATAGGCCGAAGAATGCGAGATCACAAATTAGGAGGATCCATTGTATTTTTGACATCAACTTCAATTTACATACTTTACTAGGTATTGGATTTTCAATTTTTGACAAAACTTTATGCTCACCTACACATTGCACCAGGGATGCAAATTAAGTTATAGGCCTTAAACTAAAACCTATATCTTATTCTTTTCTGGCCTCAAGTTTTGCAGATCTTGTAATCAAGCAAGTATCTCCTACACATTGGCATATATATATATACAAACATGTACACAATCACACACATGGATAAGGTTAAGAGTAAGCCTACTGAAAACCCATAGTGGTGTTAGGAGGTTGAGGGTGAGCCTACTGAAAACTCGGATATGTTAAACTCTTGTCTACTCTTATTCTCATCAATTTCCCTATCATCATAGCATCCCCTTTGCCTCGCTTATTGTTTAAATAACTATTAAGGGGTAACATACCATTGGAATCATTTTAGTAGGCCCTCTTATTCCCCTTTATCTTGGGCCTCTTTCTTCCTCTCTAATCCATTGGACCTTTTTCAACTAAGCACCACAAATGAAAGGAGAAAACCTACCTTTGCACCAAAAGCTAACTGTTTGAGACTAAGAAAGAATACTAAACAAGAAACCTTCCTTGAAATCTACACTTTTTCTTAACCAAAATTATAATTTTAGTTTTAGATAACAAACATATATTATAATTAACTAATGAACCAAGTGTTGGAAGTGCTTCAAAATTTTCTTCTTGTTCCTTGTCCCACACTGATTTCTTATTAGTTTTCTTACACCTTTTATATGTAGACCTTTGTTATTCGGTAAAGGCCAAGGATGTGAGGGAGATTATGTAAGCTTTTGGTTATGTGTGAAGTCCACACACACACACACACACATATATATATATATTTTCTCTCATTGATTTTTTATAAGATTCATTTCCTTTTGTAATTGACAATGATTAAGGAATTAACTAGCCATTTCATAATTCAAGGGATTTTGACTGATTCATAATTCAAGGGATTTATTTGATCAAATCCTTGATTTATTCTTATCTTACTTTTAGACTTGGAATTATATATATATATATTGTGACATTTTGCTTCAGGTGACCGCTCGAGCAGTGAAAGTACTGCTCGAGCGAAGATTGTGAGCATCCAGTAGTTTTGCAGGTTAGGGTGGACCATTCGAGCAAACAAATGGTTGCTCAAGCGAAGATAAAGGGTTCCACGTATCTCGTTTTGCAGACAAAAATATCGTGAAGCCTCGTTCACTGCTCGAGCGATGAAAACACTGCTCGAGCGATCTGTACGAAATCAGTAGCTTAAAGAGGCACTCTCTAAATCATTCTTCACTTTTTTCTTTCTGTCTTCTTTCTCCTCTCTCTCTTTCCAAAAACCCTAAGTTTCTCACCCCAAATCTCTCTCATTTCTCTAAGATCTAGCCTAAATTACTTGCAATGAGTGAAGTACATGTGAAGATCATCCTCTCTACCGATTGGATATTGGTTTTGTGAAGGATTCTCCTAGAAGTCTAGCTTTCTTGCTCATTGCTTGGGGTAGGGTTACATTTAACTTAGTATCTCTTTGATTTGAAGATGATGATGTGGTATGATTGTGAATATAAGACTTGATTTTTATGAATGAGTGAGATTGAGCTTTTATTTGACAAATAAGGGAATTTTGTTTGATTAATGTTGGAGCTTCACCCAGTTTTCCTTATAAATTGAACATTGATATTAAAAATCTATACATATCGAGTGAAAGCCCCAAAATTATTGAAACCCTAATTTTAATTTTGATTGAGAATGATGTTGTGACCTAATCTATCTTTAATCCTTCAGATTTTATGGATGATTAAATGATAGGATTCATGAATAGCAAATGTTGATAAGAGATTGTGATTGGGATATAAATGAAATTATAAACCCTATTTCTGTATTTATTTCTTGTGGTATTGGAAATTGGTTCTTTTGAAAAATGGTTCAAGGGGAGGTAAATTGAGTATGAGTTCGGGGTAGGGAGTCGGTTTTTGAAAAGAGTTGTGTGTTGTTAGTACCCGCGCGGGGAGTCAAGGTGCCCAGTTGCCCTATCTACGCTTATTGTTGAACGAATGTGGAAAAATGTTTTTGGGTGTCCACTGCTCCTGCCGTATAATAGTCGGCAAAAGTGAAAAAAACGGATGATTTTGGGTGCCCAATTCCTACCGTATTGCAGTCGCTAAATGTGGGGGATATTTTCGGTAACAAATATATATATATATATATATGAATATGTGTTGGGACTCCTACAAGGGATTCATGACTTGTTTACTCCCCTATTTCGTATAAGGTTTTCTTGTAATGAGCATGTTTATTTTATTTATTTATTTTTAAATGTTCAAACTTAAATCATGGGTTATTATTTTTTTCTGCATTATAATTGTGCCATGTACGTGTTCGAATGATTAGATACCTTGTTAAATGTATCTCTACTGGGCATATAGCTCAACCCTATTTGCTTTTTCAGGAATTGATAGTGTGCCACCATAGCAATGATTTGAAGCTTACATTTTATGTCTTTGGGAAGTTATAGCTCAAGAACGTTTTTGTTGTGAAGACTTAGGTCTTTTGTGACAAGAGTTATGAACTTATTTTGTTGTATAAGGCAAGGCCTTAAATTTTTGTGTTAGCCTTTAAGGCATATTTCTTTTGTAAAGTTTTCTAGCTTATTGAACTAACTCAAGGACATGAATTGTGGTTCGTATGTGAACTAGGGAATTGAAAATTTTAAACCTTAGTTCAATGAGAAAGATGACTTTATCGTAGTATGTTATGCGTGGTTGTGGTATGTTATAGCAAGATATATAAGGGTGTAACAAATTGGCATCAGAGCTAATCAGGTTTGAATACTTGAGCTCATGGGAAGCGGCTTTACAACATAGGGTTGTCATGTTAGTAAGGGACATTAGTTTGCTTTGTGTGTGTTATTTGTTTGTGTGATTATGTGGGTATGGAGTTGATCTCTTACATATGACTTGTGTCTAGTGCAGTCATTGAAATCTTTTTGGAAAGGCACCTGATCAATGCCTTTTCCCCTAGGAGGTCCTTGAGTGCCATGAGACTAGTCGGAATCTTGAGAGAGTAACTTGTGTGTGCCTTATGTGTTTATATGACTATGTGGTGTGCTCTATGTGACATAGACAATTGTATAGACACATGCCTAACTCGTGTGTGACGTGTGAGTTGATAGATAGTATATTGTAGACGTCCCCGAACGTCCCGGGAGGGAATTCTGTTTTGTTCATTAGGGCTTACTACAGTTTGGACTCAATGTCACAGTCCTGTATCTAATCTCGCGGAGTGCAATGCAAGACCGATAAATCATCAAAGAGTCCAAATCCGGCAAATCGTTTTGAAAAACTGATTTTTAGAAAGAAGGGCTAAACATGGACTGCTTTGCCAGATACAGAGTCGCCACCTAAATATTTTATTTTGGGGGAATTTAGGAAACCCTGACTTGTGCCTAAGGCCACGTGTCCGTCATCACCAAAGTTGCCTCGGCTCGGGAACTTGGGTACGATTGGGGAAGGTCACTTCATGAGCACCCCCGCTCGCCTGATCAAAGATCGGCCTCTACTAACCATGATATCGAGTTTTGAAAACATTATGTGCTCTATTCCGGTTATTAGCCTAGAATTACTATGTGATGCACACAACATACAAGTATAGACTGGATCATTTGAGTTGGAACAAAACATTTCATGTTTGTTTATTTGAAAGATGGTTTGATGGTGCTACTTGCAAGTAGGCTAAGACGTGGATTTGCCACCCTCAAGTGGGCTTAAGAAAACATGATTTTGCCACTCTCAAGTGGGCTTAAAACTCTCAATTGGTAAATTGTTCCAATTCAAATAACCCAACCTTCATCCACAGGCATTCAGGCAGTTATATCACATAAGCAAATAGTCTCATGGTAAGCATGCTATCATGGCAGTCACTCACACGCATGCAAGGATGCTAAGGCATAAATACTTACCGAGTACTCCAAGCCAAAGAAAGAAGCTAATTAGAAATCATGCATGAATCCTAACTATGCTGAAATGCCTAATGCAACACATGCAAAAATGCAACTAAGATAGGCTCGGCTATTCTAAAATGGCATATGAAATGCAACAATTGAAATACGTATTCAACTCGGAATTGAAATACAATGCAGTTAGTATGATGCGCCGAGCCCGGTGCATGCAAGATAGATAAATGGATGCAAACATGCGGGCATAAGTATGCTAATTGAAACGTGCCCTAAACTAACCATCATAAACTGGTAAATAAAAGGGAGAAAGACGTGGGGTTGGAAGGCATGTATCACACATACAGGCACACTTATTACAACATTGCCCTCCTCGGAGGGTTCGAATGAATAGTACAGAATAAACTAGCTAATCTAAGCTAATTAAACTAATTATTACACAACATTAATTAATTAACGAATTAACTAAGTAAGTAAGGAAACTAGCATGCAAATTAAACAAAATGGACTGCCTCAGCTCTGTTCCGAATGATAGGGATGCATGCATGCTCAAGTCGCCTTGTCGGGAAATCCATCGCGATGCCCCGATTTGCCTCTGTTTGCAATTGGTCCCAGAACACTGTACAAAGCTCCAGAAGGCTGCTGACCAGTTTTTGTTGCTGGTTTCCGGTTTGCTGCAACAGAGAGCGAGAAAGGGGCATGGCAAAGTATTTTCAACATATGTGTGCATGACCACTCTCCTCATCATTGCACAATCTCCAGGGAGTGTAGTCCTCGATCCTCGTTCCACCAATCACGCATCTCGATGCATGATGGCCGAGGAGTCGGATTGCACGACTCGATGTAAAATGAATGCACATATAAACACAACACGGCCTAAACTCCATCATGGGTAATCCGGAGTGTTGGCGACCGAGAATTGAGGCACGTTTCGTCACTTGGAGTACGAAACGTCCCTCGTTTCCCATGTTTGGACTAAACCCTATTCCAAACACAATGCAATATACATGGCATACACAATACGACTAGCATGCAACCCTAAACGCAATGCAACCTAATCACGCAAGCATACGAGGGATGATATGCAAACATGCAACTAGCATACACAATGCTATGAACTAAGAATGGCATACTCAATGCACATGGACTATATGGCATACGCAATGCACATACGAAGATGGACACGCACGAAGACATGAACAAGGCATACACAATGCGATGATCAAGCATGCGACAACATGGATATGGCATACATAATACAAGATGGACTTAAACTAAAATGAATGAGCCTTAGCCACACTCAAATCAGTGGCCATACATGATGAAAATGAAGCAACAACACACATGCACACATGCACAAATGCAAGGGACGAAACCTAAGGCACAAAGTGCAACTCCACCAAAGCATGGTAAGCATGAAATATGGCATACAATCACATATTTTCCAGCTCTGAAATGACATGCTAGATGGTCCCGAATCTTGCAAACACCTCACACAATGCATGCTGGATGGCCCAAATACTGAAACTAGTGAAGTGGATTACACTATAGGCATGCAAAGCAATACTCAAATGGCCAAACCAGCCCCAAATAGTCCCTATGCAGGCGAAAACAGTAGCAAATATGGACTAAAATGATGGCTCGCAAAGCGTGGAAATGAAGCTCATGCAATGGTCCAAAAATGAGGTATTCATGTATAACTCTCAAACACATTTAAAGAGTGGAAAACATGGGAATATGGCATACATATAAGCTTTGAAATATGATTCACAATGATGCCAAAACATGGAAACACCTCAAAATACGCATGCAATAGGCTTCGAAACTCAAAGCTAGGCAAGGGTATTGAACTACAACCACGCATAGAAAACATCATTCGACCATGAGGCCCAAAAAAAGAGCTAAGGCAGTCCAAAACATGCACAAAATTAGTTTAAGGCATGGCCAAAAAGTGCTAGAATCAAAGGGCAAAATAGCATGCAATGTAAGCTAGTAAAGAGGATTTGCACTACAAGCATGTGAGGCAATCAAGAGGCCACTAAACCAGAAAAAGTCAAAGGCATGACATGCCAAATAAAGCCCAAAAACCCACTAAAACATGGTTAATGCATGCAAGAATGAGATGCTCCTTTGATATGCTATGAAGAGAGTTATTCTACACATGCAAGATGGACATCCAATATGGTAAAACAAGCTCTTGACAGAGCCTATGCAGGTCCTAAAACTCATCAAAAATGGCCAGAAACATGGCTTGGAAGCATGCAAATAAGGGCTTCTTTGCAAGGCCAAAAATGCTAGAAAACAAAACAAGGAGAGAGAGGGTCACCCCTCTCTGATTTTGGTACTCAAAACAGCATGCTAGCCACTGAAAATCCACTAGATTTCAGTGGCTAAGAGGCCAAACAAAGGCCAACACAAATGCTCTAAGGCATGGCTCAAAACAAGGTAAAATGAAGCATGCAAGGGGGTAGATGACCCCCAACAGAAAATGATCTTAAACAAACATGTTAAGGGCCTCAAAATAAGATTTTTTTCAGTTTACACCGAAGCTCAAATATGCTTTCAAGTATAGCTAAAAGATGAAGCAAAATAAAGCCTTAAAGAGGGAAAAAGTGTTACCCTTGTAGCTCAGCAAAACCAGCAACTTCTCCAGCCCAAAACCAACTCTTTGAGACCTCTCAAGACCCTCCAAGAACCTTAGAACAATGGTGGAGGTGTGTGGCTATGAGGTGTGGTGTAAAGGGTTAAGAACCAAACACTTTTGGAGCCAAAATAGAGAGATATAGAGGGATATGTATCTTTGCGCCTTAGACCAAATCTGAACCCCTCTAAAGGAGAGGGAGGCCCTCTCTTATAGAAAAAAAATTGGGTTCAAGCTTCTTGGAGAAGCTAAACAAGGCTCAAGATCCTGCATACACGTGTATGGAGGCTCCAGTCTGTGCCTTCTAGTTGGCACAGCTGGCAACAACTCACAGAGACAGAATTGGAGGGAGCAGGCCGACCACTTGCCCTGGTCGGCCGACCAGGGTCAAAAGGTTCAAGTGGTCGGCAGCCTCCCAGGGTGGTCTCCACATGAAATGCAAGCAAGTGGTATGGTGGGAGACCAGTAAATGTGGCCTAAAAACCAAGGAGACCAACTTCTTGTCAAGAAAACCGGCCGGCGAAGAGAAAGGTGGTCTCCAAGGAGAAAAGGTGGTCTCCCACCCTTGTACCACCTTTCAAACAATGAAAATAGGGTTCATGCCAAAAATGAACCAAGACGGATGCAAAACGAGGGTTCGGGGGCCAAAATGCGGAGCTGGGTGCCCCGAAAACTAATTGTTCAGCATCGAAAGTGGCGTGCGACCACGAAGGTGGTCTCCCGGGCCACAGTGTCCCTCTAGAGAGAGGAAACAAGGTGTGTGCCAAAAAAACGGAGCAAACGGAGAAAGTTAAGCGGTCCCGAACTGAGGCGCACGGCCGACGGCTCCGAAAACTGAAAATTGGTCTCCAAACGGGAACAGTGGTCTGCGACCACGAAAAGTAGCCTACGGCTACTGAGAGATGGTCTACGAGACCTCTCCCTCGCTTCGGGAAGAGAAAACAGAACCTGGTTCGCAAACCGAGGCAAAGCACAAAAGAGTCCCGAAGTCCAGAGGCAAGGCTCTCAGCCAAGACTCCGTAACCTCAGAACGAGCACAACATGTGCAATCACCGAGCGCTCAATCGATGACATCTGAGTCTTAAGGTCGGTCAAAAATGGGGTGTCTACAGTTGCCCCTCTTTGACAGAACTCGAAAGTCATAAGTGACGGGAGTGAATGTCAAAGCCCAGAGATGACCCATTTTTGACAAGGCCGAAGACTTAGACAAATAGGCGAGATAATCAAAGAAATGTGCCCGCAGGCAGGGGCAAAATGCAAAAGACATGCACAAAGCCGGACATAATTTATGATCATGCAAAGAAAGTTGTAACGAGGCATATCATGCAACAGTTTTAAGCAATCATACACAGATCTAACTACATCTCATGCAGAAAGTGTGTAAGAGAATTATACAATTCTCGCTACGTCTCACGCAGAGGATACAATACCTGTCTGGTTCATCTGGTCGTGCCAGTTTCAAATGAACCGTACACAGAATATCGTGCCTGAAAAAGAAAGAAAACTTAACAGGTACAATATTGTTAGAAACATGCATGGCAATGCAAGTGACAAGTGCGTGACAACGCAAGCAAAGTGCGGGTGTATGACAATGCCAGTGAAACGTGCACAATAATGCAAGTAGTGTGCATAACAACGCGAAAGGAATGCAAAACAATGCAATGCACTAACAAGTGCAGATGAGGTACACAAGATAGCGCGAATGATGCAGTGCACAAAACAGTGCGATGCGCAAGATAGTACGATGCGCAAAATAGCGTGAATGATATGCAATGCACAAGACAGTGCGATGCGCAAGACAGCGCGATATGCAAAATAGCGCGAATGATATGCAATATTAGAAAACAATGTATTAATATACAATGTAACGAAACAATGCAAATGATATACAGTGCATGTGAGATGATCAAACCACAAGCAGTACAAAACCACACAAATATCATAAAGGGATGGAGATGCAAAATTAAACTACTTTTAACATAGAAAAAGGCAGTGGGCACGAGCCGAACGACGCCTAACACAAGCTAAGTGCCTACATCCTAGTACTGGCCACAACTCAGCATGGATGCTTACACATAATAGAACCGTGTTTCAACGTGAAAGGGGTGCGAGGACATGCAAAACTATGTGTTTCGCAGAGATACCACAAAGTACAAGTAATTGGGTGGTATGATACAAGTGAGGGATGATCTGCTGAGGAAAGATCGTGATCCTACATGCTGAATGCGACAAACTAAAATATAATGCAATGGATGCAATAGATGAATAGAATAAAGCACGCAACCAAACCACATTTTTCCTAGGAAAGGCATGGACACAAACAAACCACGTCTAACACCGAAATGGTGCGGTCACCCTCAAACCACAATTCCCTCAGAGGAATAGGCACATATACATAATCACATAACCATGTTTTAACGCGAAAAGTATGGGCACATGCCAGGCCAAGCTTAACATGGAAATGCGCAGGCGATACAATGGATATGCAGTACAGGCATGCAACATATTCTATATACAATGCAATAGACATACTAAATGATGAAGTAGGTAGGAAGCGAAGGTACCTTACAGGGGCAATTGGCAATGACCTACCTCAGCAATGTCCTACCTCATGTTGATGTGGGAATCTTTCCCTTCTTCTTGGTTGAATCACAGGTACTACTTTTCTCCCTGACTATGGTTGCAACTTTCCCTATTCTCCAACAGGGTGACAGACTAGGTTGGTTCAGTATCTAGAATTGAGACGCATACACATGATATCTCAATCTATGGGGTTGCCATACAGATTTCAAGCCGAGGATATACCCCTGGGTATTTAAACCAAACTTTAGTCTCGGAAATCCCGAACCTTTGCGTTCTAGGCATGAGCCATTCGAACTCTAGTTTCCACCGTCTTAGTTGGTCTCCTAGGAACTCACCGCAAACATAGGTAGGTGGCTATACCAGACCACTGAAAGTCGTTTGGGCACGACAAACACCAAAGGAATTGCACCTTTAGAGGATTTAAGGTCTCCTAGACCAGAGAGTGCACAAGACAGTGCGAATGAAGATGCAGGATTTAAAGTCTCCGAGACTAGAGGATTTAAGGTCTCCTACACCAGGGAGTGCACAAGACAGTGCGAATGATACAAAAACACAATGTGCACAAGACAGTGCGATGCAGAGTGAATGCACAAGACAGTGCGATGTAGAGGGAATGCACAAAATAGTGCTATACGGGTGCACAAGACAGTGCGATGTAGGGTGGATGCACAAGACAGTGCGATGTAAGTGTGTGCACAAGACAGTGCTAAGACAAAGGATGCGCAAGACAGCGTGAGCAATGCGATGTACTAACAAGTGTAGGTAAGATGCGCACGAAAGCACGAACACGTTCAATGCAAAAGATACAAGCATTTTCTATGCAAGATGAGAGCCTGTAATGGAACGCACAGGATAGTGCGATGCGCAAGAAAGCGCGAGTGATAAACTGCACAAAACAGTGCGATGCGCAAGAAAGCGCGAATGTAAACTGCACAAAATAGTGCGATGCGCAAAATAGCGCGATAAAATGCATGCACCATGCAAGACTTGGCACACAGCTTACGACATAACATTCCATTCATTTGGCACACAGCTCACAACACAACACTTTGTTTGTTTGGCACGCGGCTTACAACACAATATTCTGTTCATTCGACACGCAGCTCGAAACACAGCACTCTGTTTATCAGGGCACACAGCTCTTTTGGGCACACAGCTCATTCGGGCACACAGCTCATTTCGGGCACGCAGCTTATTCGGGCACACGGCTCATTTCGGGCACGCATCTTATTTTTCTGGCACACGGCTCATTTCGGGCACACGACTCATTTTTCGAGCACACAGCTCATTTCGGGCACACGGCTCGTTTTTCGGGCACACAGCTCATTTGAGGCACACGGCTTATTCTGAACACACAGTTCATTTTTCGAGCACATAGCTCATTTCGGGCACACAGCTCATTTTTCGGGCACACGGCTCATTTCAGGACACATAGCACATTTCGGGCACACAGCTCATTTTTCGAGCACACAGCTCATTTCGGGCACATGGCACATTTTTCGAGCACACAACTCATTTGGGGCACACGGCACATTTGGGGCACACAGCTCATTTTGGCACACAACACATTTGGGCACACGGCTCATTTTTGATTTTGAACACCCAGCTCAACATTTTTTCATTCTGAACACACAGCTCATTTACTTCACTTTGAACACGCAGCTCACACATTTCAATTCTGAACACGCAGCTCATCCTTAATTCTGAACACGCAGCCCATAAATTTTCATTTGCACGCAGCTCATTCTTAATTCTGAACACGCAGCTCATAAATTTTCATTTCTGAACACACAGCTCATTCACTTCATTTTGAACACGCAGCTCACACATTTCAATTTGGAACACGCAGCTCATAAATTTCCATTTGCACGCTGCTCATTCTTAATTCTGAACACGCAGCTCATAAATTTTCATTTCTGAACACACACAATCACTTCATTTTGAACACGCAGCTCACACATTTCAATTCTGAACACGCAGCTCATAAATTTTCATTTGCATGCAGCTCATTCTTAATTCTGAACACGTAGCTCATAAATTTTCATTTCTGAACACACAGCTCATTCACTTCATTTTGAACACGCAGCTTACACATTTCAACTTCGAACACGCAGCTCACATCTTTGAAATTTGAACATGCAGCTCAAACTTTTGGGTGAACACGTAGCTCACATCTTTTGAAATTTTGAACACACAGCTCAAGAATTGGTGAACACGCAGCTCACATCTTTTGAAATTTTGAACACACAGCTCAAATTAGTGAACACACAGCTCACATCTTTTGAGATTTTGAAATTTTGAACACGCAGCTCAAAAATTTTCATTTGCACGCAGCCCATACATTTGATTCTGAACACGCAGCTCATAACACAACACTGCTCGATCTGAACACACGGCTCATAACACAGTATTCTTTTAATTTTGAACATATAGCTCATTCTGAACAAACAAGATGCGATGGCGGAACTTGCAGAAGTTGAAACAAACTCAGATGCCCGACATTTTCCCTTTTTTTTTTCTTTTGCTTCGAAGTCTGGAACCTACATAGCTTCAGATAGGTCCTCGTTTTACTATTCCCACATGACCCGGGTTGAACCCTACGGTTTTTGAAAGAACAAAATCTTGTTTTGCACAAATGTGGAGAACGGCACGGCACTCTGAGCACAAAACGATTTTTTTGAAAGTGAGATGAGAAAAGGGTTCTTAACCGGGTATTGAGCCTACAACTGACCACAGCCAAAACGACTCAACAACGGAAAACAAAAGGTAGAACAACCTAAACACAACTCGACAAAGGAAAAACAAGGTAAAACAACCTAAACACAACTCAACAAAGGAAAAACAAGGTAAAACAACCTGAACACAACTCAACAAAGGAAAAACAAGGTAAAACAACCTAAACACATCTATTGACACTTAAACGACTCAAAACAAGAATCGAAACAAACAAAAACACACAAACACAACACCCAACTGTGTTATAAAGGCAAGAGACCTCTTGGTGCACGAGGAGCCAGTTTCTCCAGGTGTTGTTTCCCACCCTTTCTCACTTGTGATTCTCACATCACTCGGCCCTCAAGCTCTGTTTTTCTGAAAAAGCCCTTTTCCTCACTTTTTCTCTCAGCGCACATCTCTCTATTCTTCAATCTCTCATTTTTTTATCCCTCCCCTGGGTGGTTGATGGATAAGCAGGAAGTTGTGGGCTCTTGCCTCTGGCATTCTACCATATTCTTGTTCTTGTTCACAACAGTGAATTTCTCCCACAGAGGGGTTGCGTTACAACTGGGTGTGTAGCAAATCTGCAGCTAACATCGGTTGACGATGCTCTGCTGGGAAGTTTGGACGTGATCAGATCTATCCAGATGAGGGAGTGGAATATCTTGATCCATTCCAGTTCGTGCTTCGCACTTGGCTCGATACCTCACTGCTTAGAGGATGTGAGAGCTTTCTGCCCTTTTATGGTTAGCTTCAGTGGTACCCTTTTTCGGCAGGTATGAGTGCCCTTCTTGGCGAGTATGTTGGCAATAGGGAAAAGACAGAAAATCATTTTGACCATTTTTTATTTTTGGCTTTCTACTAAAACAATTTTGACCAAAATGAGAGTTAGATTAACATGCTTGTTCGATTTTCTGATTTGAAATCATGCAAGTCAGGTTATGAGCACTGAAAAATTTCCTTTTTGGGGTCCAAGAAATGGTCCAGTTTTGGAAAAAATGGAGTAATTCTTGAGAAAATTAGTCAACTTCATTAAAAATTCTCAAAACTGTTTTTACAAATGGCCACTGCTCAACGAGTGCAGAATTTGCTCTAGAGATGTACAACCTCAGATCCAAAATAATGGAAAATTGCCCCTTGTCTGAACGGCACTGCATGGCAACTGAAAGTTGCCCCTAGTCTGAATAGCATCGCAGTATTGCACGGCAACAGAAAGTTGCCCCTAGTCTGAATAGTGCTGCAGCACATGGCAACCAGTCCTCACAGTGACAATTACAACCAAATTCTCGGATACAGAGAAGACAAAGACCAAAACCGTCACATGGACACAGTCAAATTTGAAGTGTTTTACGGCTGGACTTCAGAATGAAGTTGCCTACGTATCCCAAACATGGGAATCAAGCCTTGCGTAGTTCCCGGGTTAAGGTACACTCGGGTATTAACCTCTCCTTTTGCGCTCTAACTTTTGCCAAGGCCGCCCTTTCTGGGTTTTCAACCTTGCGAGCTTTGTTCTTCTTTTCTTTTCAATTCTTTTAATTTCTTTTCTTCTTTTTTCTTTTTCATCTTTTCTTTTCATTTTCTTCATTTTCCTTCTTTTCTTTTTTTTTATTCTTTGCATTTTTCTTTTTTTTTGTTCTTTTTGTTCTTTTTCTTGCTCTAACTTTTGCCTGGGTCGCCCTTCCGGGTTTTCGGCCCAGCGAGCCTCTCAAGGGTAAAAGTGTAGCTTTGTCCATGTCAAATGGTTTTGAGATCCTGAAGTCATCTGAATCTAGGAGAATGGCTGATGTTCACTGATGATGTAGGAGTCCATCCAATGGGGGCTGAATTTGCCCCTAGTGTTGTGGATAGGGACTCGGTTGTTCTTCAACAAAACTTTATTCTTTCCTCCCTTTTGGGATTTGGCATTCTTGCCGATCTTCATTGATTTGCAGAATGATCCATCTTCGGCTCTTCGAGCACATCGGACATTTTTGCCCCTAGTTCGATGGGTGCTCCTAATCCAGCTTTACAAGCTTTCTTTTGATCACATCTGATATTCTTGCCCCTAATTCATGGGCTGCTTCTGATCCAGCCACACAAGCCTTACATTGTAGTTGACGGTTGAACATTCTGAATCCAAGTTCAAGGTTTGAAAGCAAAAGGGGTCAAGTCTTGAGGCTGAGAACGATCGTAGGCTGCACAATCTCAAGAACGATTCCACACAGGTCTTTGCAGGACTGCGCGAAACATTTTTTTTTGAAATTTTTTAAGAAAGCGACAAATCGCTTGCGCTGAAGACAGTGTAGAACCAATCTGGATCAAGCCAGGGTCCTTCTCAGTACTCACATTAAAAAACATGATTTCATTCATTAAGGGCTTAGTATGCCTCTCTTTCTCTCAACTGATCAAATTTTTGCAAAACCTGAGGAATTCCTTCCTCTTTGTTTTCAACACAATGTTCAAAAAGTTTTGAAAAAACTCAGGTCAATGTAATGATTTCAAAGCACAGAAAAGACACAATTTTTAGTCAAATACTGCCATCTCATTCAGAACTTCTGGCACAACTAGCACAAGGCAGAAACAAACACAAGAGTGTGAAAATCACTGCCGTTCATTCAAATCTGTTGGCATTACTGGCTCCAAGGTAGAAACAGACTCAAAAGAAAATGAAAAGACAAACACAAAACAAGCAAGTGATGTCCGAAGTAACACCCCCGAAATCACCCGACTCCAACAAAATAGGATTGACTCGGTGCAACAAGACAGACCTAAATGACTCAGTAAGAAAAGACTGACTCTGTACAAAAAGACTGACTTAATACAACACAACAAGACTGACTCAATACCGAAGTCAGAAAGTACAAAAACCAGCATTCGCAAATGCTCAAAACAGTGCGTGCCATACGTCACATCTGGATTAAATCGAGCGCCATCCGCAAGTGGTTCATCCCCTGATCACATACTTGTATTATCCTTGAAGTCCAACAACTCAGTGGTGACAGACTTTGCCGAGCTAGGTGGGAGGACAACCTCATTGTCAAACAGATCCTGCACCTCATGGCGAAGGCGGAAGCAGTTGTCGGTGGTGTGACCGGTCTGTTGATGGTACGCGCAGTACTGGGTAGCGTCATGACCAGCTGGAAGATGACTAGGGAGAGGCCGAGGCTCGAGAGGCTTGAGATGACCTTTTTCAGTGAGGATTCGAAGAGCCTTGGAGAAAGGCATGTAGAGGGCATGAAAGACCCTATGCCCTCCGGGCAGATACTTCGAAGCCTGTGGACCTTTGCCGGACGCACTAGCAAAAGGATCAGCAGGTGCTGCCTTGGCTCTCTGATCTTTTCCAGGTGCAGGGTTAGGATTGGAAGAAACTGTTCTGGTACGACGGTCCCTATCCCGATTTTCTCTTTGGCTTGAACTGCTCTCGGTCTGAGCCGGGAAAATGTCATCCACAGTCTTAACCACGACTGCGAGTACTTGCTGCTTATTCAACCCCTCGGCTTTCAGAGCCTCAACAGCTTGCTGGAGTTGTTCATAGGGATCTGCGTCTGCCTTCATCTTGTTCTTTCCACTAGCCTCAGCTTGGTGGACGGTTTGGGTTGCTACTTCAGTGCGAAGCCCCGTTGTTGCCGACATATCATTGCCGGAGCTTGAGACAGCTTCAGGTTGGCTGAGCTCAATTACAATTCGCCCCAGTAGCGGGGGCTCTTGCGGCATGAAGTTCCCGGTATACGATGCAGTTGGTGGCGGGGCCGACATTTCGTAGACTAGATCAGCCACAGATCTTTGAAGGTCGCCAATCATTCCCATCAGCTCAAAGGTGGTGGGCTCACGAGCTTAAAACAACTGGGGTTCCTAGATCGGGTGCGCGACAGGCGACTTGGGCGGGTGTGGCACCTCAACGTCAGCCTCACCCTGCAAGATGATTCCTTGGTTTAGTGCGGCTGCAATAACCACAATTTCCTCTGAATTCTGTGCCATCACGGGTCTGCTGATGATGTGACTGGTGGCTGTCAGATCAGATGAACCAATGAGCCCTGTCTGGCCCTTCTCTGCCTTGCCTCAGCAAAGGAAAACACTGGCTATTCTGAACTAAGTCTCTGAACCTTGAAAAACAAAACATGCAGCATTTCAGCCCAATTTCATCAGAACTGTCATAAGCATAGCTGAACGACTGTGCTCTCTACTGAATTCTGCCCAAAACTCTGCCAGTAAACTGATACCCTCAGGTAAAACTGATTCTCTCTGGAAAAACTGATTCTCCCCAAAATACTGATGCCCTTAGGCCTGATACCTAGACTTGCGAACTGATACATGCATTCCTTTAGAGGCACACTCTAAAAGCACATAGCAAACAAGTGAGAGCTAAAACACCCCTATGTTGGGATAAGGTTTCCCTGTCCTATTTTGTCAGGAGCTAGGGTTTCACTATGCACACAGTGAGTTTCAAACAACCTATAATCGGGTAAGCAACCTGTCCTAGTTTGGAATGGTCACTATGGATTCCGAATATGCACTAGGTCGAATGGTCAAAAAGGGTGCCCCGGTAAAAATCGGGGTTTGTGTTCCCATCGTGGCAGAGCCCGTAACCGGTCAGCCTTATGGCACGCTTCTCAAAGCGAGCCTCCGGCAAACCGTTCAGGAATAGCAGATGGCAAACACAGTGTCCTAGGCGCACCAATACAAATGCAATGCAAAGAGACACATAAGTGTAATCAAAACAAGATATCATGAGTTCGAGTCAAGTTCTCTAACTCCCCAGCAGAGTCGCCAGAAACTGTAGACGTCCTCGAACGTCCCGGGAGGGAATCCCGTTTTGTTCATTAGGGCTTACTATAGTTTGGACTCAATGTCACGGTCCTGTATCTAATCTCGCGGAGTGCAATGCAAGACCGATGAATCATCAAAGAGTCCAAATTCGGCAAATCGTTTTGAAAAACTGATTTTTAGAAAGAAGTGCCAAACATGGACTGCTTTGCCAGATACAGAGTCGCCACCTAAATATTTTATTTTGGGGGAATTTAGGAAACCCTGACTCGTGCCTAAGGCCATGTGTCCGTCATCACCAAAGTTGCCTCGGCTCGGGAACTTGGGTACGATTGGGGAAGGTCACTTCGTGAGCACGCCGCTCGCCCGATCAAAGATCGGCCTCTACTAACCATGATATCGAGTTTTGAAAACATTATGTGCTCTTATTCCGGTTATTAGCCTAGAATTATTATGTGATGCACACAACATACAAGTATAGACTGGATCATTTGAGTTGGAACAAAACATTTCATGTTTGTTTATTTGAAAGATGGTTTGATGGTGCTACTCGCAAGTAGGCTAAGACGTGGATTTGCCACCCTCAAGTGGGCTTAAAACTCTCAATTGGTGAATTGTTCCAATTCAAATAACCCAACCTTCATCCACAGGCATTCAGGCAGTTATATCACATAAGCAAATAGTCTCATGGTAAGCATGCTATCATGGCAGTCACTCACACGCATGCAAGGATGCTAAGGCATAAATACTTACTGAGTACTCCAAGCCAAAGAAAGAAGCTAATTAGAAATCATGCATGAATCCTAACTATGCTGAAATGCCTAATGCAACATATGCAAAAATGCAACTAAGATAGGCTTGGCTATTCTAAAATGGCATATGAAATGCAACAACTGATATACGTATTCAACTCGAAATTGAAATACAATGTAGTTAGTATGATGCGCCGAGCCCAGTGCATGCAAGATAGATAAATGGATGCAAACATGCGGCCATAAGTATGCTAATTGAAACGTGCCCTAAACTAACAATCATAAGCTGGTAAATAAAAGGGAGAAAGACGTGGGGTTGGAAGGCATGCATCACACACACACGCACACTTATTACAACATTGCCCTCCTCGGAGGGTCCGAATGAATAGTACAGAATAAACTAGCTAATCTAAGCTAATTAAACTAATTATTACACAACATTAATTAATTAACGAATTAACTAAGTAAGTAAGGAAGCTAGCATGCAAATTAAACAAAATGGACTGCCTCAGCTCCGTTCCGAATGATAGGGATGCATGCATGCTCAAGTCGCCTTGTCGGGAAATCCATCGCGATGCCCTGATTTGTCTCTGTTTGCAATTGGTCCCAGAACACTGTACAAAGCTCCAGAAGGCTGCTGACCAGTTTTTGTTGCTGGTTTCCGGTTTGCTGCAACAGAAAGCGAGAAAGGGGCATGGCAAAGTATTTTCAACATATGTGTGCATGACCACTCTCCCCATCATTGCACAAGCTCTAGGGAGTGTAGTCCTCGATCCTCGTGCCACCAATCACGCATCTCGATGCATGATGGCCGAGGAGTCAGATTGTACGACTCGATGTAAAATGAATGCACATATAAACACAGCAAGGCCTAAACTCCATCATGGGTAATCCAGAGTGTCAGCGACTGAGAATCGAGGCACGTTTCATCACTTGGAGTAGGAAACGTCCCTCGTTTCCCGTATTTGGACTAAACCCTATTCCGAACACAATGCAATATACATGGCATACACAATATGACTAGCATGCAACCCTAAACGCAATGCAACCTAATCATGCTAGCATACGAGGGATGATATGCAAACATGCAACTAGCATACACAATGCCATGAACTAAGAATGGCATACTCAATGCACATGGACTATATGGCATACGCAATGCACATACGAAGATGGACACGCACGAAGACATGAACAAGGCATAAACAATGCGATGATCAAGCATGCGACAACATGGATATGGCATACATAATGCAAGATGGACTTAAACTAAAATGAATGAGCCTCAGCCACACTCAAATCAGTGGCCATACATGATGAAAATGAAGCAACAACACACATGCACACATGCACAAATGCAAGGGACCAAACCTAAGGCACAAAGTGCAACTCCACCAAAGCATGGTAAGCATGAAATATGGCATACAATCACATATTTTCCAGCTCTGAAATGACATGCAAGATGGTCCCGAATCATGCAAACACCTCACAGAATGCATGCTAGATGGCCCAAATACCGAAACTAGTGAAGTGGATTACACTATAGGCATGCAAAGCAATACTCAAATGGCCAAACCAGCCCCAAACAGTCCCTATGCAGGCCAAAATAGTAGCAAATATGGACTAAAATGATGGCTTGTAAAGCGTGGAAATGAAGCTCATGCAATGGTCCAAAAATGAGGTATTCATGCATAACTCTCAAACACATTTAAAGAGTGAAAAACGTGGGAATATGTCATACATATAAGCTTTGAAATATGATTCACAATGATGCCAAAACATGGAAACACCTCAAAATATGCATGCAATAGGCTTCAAAACTCAAAGCTAGGCAAGGGTATTGAACTACAACCATGCATAGCAAACATCATTCGACCATGAGGCCCAAAAATAGAGCTAAGGAAGTCCAAAACATGCACAAAATCAGTTTAAGGCATGGCCAAAAAGTGCTAGAATCAAAGGGCAAAATAGCATGCAATGTAAGCTAGTAAAGAGGATTTGCACTACAAGCATGTGAGGCAATCAAGAGGCCACTAAACCAGAAAAATTTAGAGGCATGACATGCCAAATAAGGCCCAAAAACCCACTGAAACATGGTTAATGCATGCAAGAATGAGATGCTCCTTTGATATGCTATGAAGAGGGTTATTCTACACATGCAAGATGGACGTCCAATATGGAAAAACAAGCTCTTGACAGAGCCTATGAAGGTCCTAAAACTCATCAAAAATGGCCTGAAACATGGCTTGGAAGCATGCAAATAAGGGCTCCTTTGTAAGGCCAAAAATGCTAGAAAACAAAACAAAGAGAGAGAGGGTCACCCCTCTCTGATTTTGGCACTCAAAACAGCATGCTAGCCACTGAAAATCCATTGGATTTCAGTGGCTAAGAGGCCAAACAAAGGACAACACAAATGCTCTAAGGCATGACTCAAAACAAGGTAAAATAAAGCATGCAAGGGGGTACATGACCCCCAACATAAAAATGATCTTAAACAAACATGTTAAGGGCCTCAAAATAAGACTTTTTTCAGTTTACACTGAAGCTCAAATATGCTTTCAAGTATAGCTAAAAGATGAAGCAAAATAAAGCCTTAAAGAGGGAAAAAGTGTTACCCTTGTAGCTTAGCAAAACCAGCAACTTCTCCAGCCCAAAACCAACTCTTTGAGACCTCTCAAGACCCTCCAAGAACCTTAGAACAATAGTGGAGGTGTGTGGCTATGAGGTGTGGTGTAAAGGGTTAAGAACCAAGCACTTTTGGAGCCAAAATAGAGAGATATAGAGGGATATGTATCTTTGTGCCTTAGACCAAATCTGAACCCCTCTAAAGGAGAGGGAGGCCCTCTCTTATAGAAAAACAAGAGGGATCAAGCTTCTTGGAGAAGCTAAACAAGGCTCAAGATCCTCCATACACGTGTATGGAGGATCCAGTCTGTGCCTTCCAGCTGGCACAGCTGGCAACAACTGACAGAGACAGAACTGGAGGGAGCAGGCCGACCAGTTCAAGTGGTCGGCTGACCATTTGCCCTGGTCGGCCGACCAGGGTCAAAAGGTTCAAGTGGTCGGCAGCCTCCCAGGGTGGTCTCCACATGAAATGCAAGCAAGTGGTATGGTGGGAGACCAGTAAATGTGGCCCAAAAACCAAGGAGACCAGCTTCTTGTCAAGAAAACCGGCCGGCAAAGAGAAAGGTGGTCTCCAAGGAGAAAAGGTGGTCTCCCACCCTTGCACCACCTTTCAAATAATGAAAATAGGGTTCATGCCAAAAATGAACCAAGACGGATGCAAAACGAGGGTTCGGGGGACAAAACGCGAAGCCGGGTGCCCCAAAAATTGACTGTTAAGCATCGAAAGTGGCGTGCGACCACGAAGGTGGTCTCCCGGGCCATAGTGTCCCTCTAGAGAGAGGAAACAAGGTGTGTGCCAAAAAAACAGAGCAAACGGAGAAAGTTAAGTTGTCCCGAACCGAGGCGCACGACTGACGGCTCCGAAAATTGAAAACTGGTTTCCAAACGGGAACAGTGGTCTGCGACCACGAAAAGTAGCCTACGGCCACTGAGAGATGGTCTATGAGACCTCTCCCTCCCTTCGGGAAGAGAAAACAGAACCTGGTTCGCAAACCAAGGCAAAGCACAAAAGAGTCCCGAAGTCTGGAGGCAAGGCTCGTAGCTGAGACTCCGTAACCTCAGAACGAGCACAACATATGCAATCACCGAGCGCTCAATCGATGACGTCTGAGTCTTCAGGTCGCTCAAAAATGGAGTGTCTACATATATGGATTGTGAGTTAAATCTTTTCTCCTTACCTCTATATAGGATATCTAGACGCGGTAGACGTCATGGTAGGCCATGTAGGGGTAGTCGAGATATGCTGGCTCAGCAAGATCTACCTCCCCAAGAAGAAAGGGTGGGATAGAATGATGCGGCCACCCCACCAGCCCAAGATGCAATAGGGGTCTTGGCCACGGAGATGGCAGGGGCTCTCTAAGAATCCATGGATATACTTCGAGGCGAGCAAGCGAATAGGACAGTCGAATGGGAGACTAGAGCCTTCTTTCTGAAAAAAGGAGTTCTTTCTCTCCAACCCTGCCGAGTTTAGTGGTGGGCCTGAGCCAATGAAGGTAGATGAGTGGTTAGAGTAAATTGTCAAATCATTTGAGATTTTGGATATCCGTGATGATGAGTTGTGGGTAGCATTGGTGGCTTATCAATTGAAAGGAGAGGCTGGACAATGGTAGATATGTCAAGAACAAAGTTGAGCACACTTGGGAGGCTTTCATCCAGGTATTTCAAGAAACGTTTCTCTCTCTTACTGCTAGAGAGCGATTAAGGAAATAGTTTGAGGAGTTAATGCAACTTGATACACCTGTGGCTGAGTTTGAAGTCACATTTACAAGTCTATCTCATTTTGTGCCCGAACTAGTAGCAGAGGAAGAACGTCGATGCCTAGAATTTGAGAAGCGGTTGAGGCCAAAATTTTTAATGAAAGTGGTAGGAAATATGATTCGTGATTACGACCGTCTAGTGGAAGCTGCAACACACGTGGAAATCATGATGGATGCAGAGGAGGGAAGGCAGAAACTGAAGAGGACTGGACATTCTGAGTCCTGAGGTGACTCCAGCTCTTCTAAAAAGTCTAAGGGTTCATCATCATCATTTCAGTTACTCCTACAATAGACCAAATCTTCTGACTCAGTGATAGGTGGAAATTCAGAGAGCATGGGTCGAATCCGTGGTGCATGTCATAGATGTGGACAGTTAGGTCACAAAGCTGCAGAGTGCCGACAAAAGGGTGGACTACAGTCTCAATCCGCTCGTTCCCAAAGCTAGTCTCAGAGTAGGGGTCAATCACCATCTTGTTATCAGTGTGGTCAACTGGGACATCTGAAGAAGTTTTGTCCACAGAGAGTAGGGTCCACAAGTGTGACTGGATCTCGCCAGTTTGGAGGTTTTCGGATGGGCCAAGGACAAAGACAGTCTTACCAACCAACCCAGTCAGGCCAGGCATCTAGGGCAGTACATGGAGCCACATCTGCACAATCAGCACAACAAACTTATGTTCAAAGAGGTGATGTAGGAGAGCAGAGATCACAGGGAAGGATGTATGCCGTTACTTCATTGGAGAAGTCTTCAAGACCGTTTGTGGTGACATGTATTTATCTCATTTTCAATACATGGGCTAGTGTGTTGATTGGTATTGGGGTGTCCCATTCATTTATAGAAACTGCATTTGCATCTTTGTTGGGGTTAAAAAGCGAACAACTAGAGTCTCTACTTATGGTGGAATCACCTATTGGGAGTAAAGTTGTCTTGAACCAAGGATGTTGTAAGTGTATCATTGAGGATGCTGGTCAACAACTTCCTTCCGATTTCGCATTGTTAGATATGTGTGGGTTTGATGTTATTCTCGGCATGGACTAGTTGTCTTCTTATCGGGCTATTATTGATTGTTATCGTAGGAGAGTTATGGTGTGCACGTCGGGCAATGATTATTTTACATTTTGGGGGGATAGAAGCAATAGATCTTTACTCTCATGGTACTACCCAAGCGGTTAGGGTGAATTTAGATCTCTCTTGGCAGCCTTTTTAGATGATGGAAGTGATAAGGTTCGGGATGGGTTTCCGAGGGTAGTTTGCGAGTATCCCGATGTCTTTCCCGAAGATCTCACTAAGTTACCTCCTTATCGAGAGGTTGAATTCTCTATAGACTTGATACCGGGTATGGCATCTATCTCTTTGTCGCCTTATAGATTTTCTCCAACTAAATTGGTTGTTTTGAAGGAACAGTTGTTGGAGTTGCTAGATAAGGGCTTCATACGCCCTAATACCTCACCTTGGGGAGCTTCAGCCTTATTCGCTAAGAAGAAAGATAGGTCATTGAGATTATGCATAGACTATCACAAATTAATCAAGCAACGGTTAAGAATAAGTATCCTTTACTTAGAATAGATGATCTTTTTGACCAACTCAAAGGTTCACGTTGCTTCTCGAAGATAGATTTAAGGTCGGGTTATCATCAGATATGCGTTAGGGAGGAAGATATTCCCAAGACGACTTTTCGTACCTGATATGGTCACTATGAGTTCTTGGTTATGCCATTTGGTTTAACTAACACACTAGCCACATTTATGGACCAAATGAATCGAATCTTCCAAGAGTTTCTTGATAAATTTGTGATCGTTTTCGTGGATGACATTCTTGTCTATTCGTTATCTGAAGAGGAGCATGAAGGGCATCTCTGTAGTGTTTTACAACTCCTTAGGCAACATCACTTATATGAAAAATATGAGAAGTGTGAGTTTTGGCTTTTAGAGGTGAAGTTCTTGGGTCATGTGGTCTTCGGAGATAGGGTTATGGTAGATTCTTCAAAGATAGAAGCAGTATAGAATTGGGAACAACCAAAAACGCTTTTGAAATTTGTAGTTTCTTAGGTTTAGCCAGTTACTACTGTCGATTTGTAAAGAATTTCCCTTCCATAGCATCACCTTGACGAGATTTACTCGTAAGGGAGTAAAGTTCATTTGGAGTGAAACCTATCTTTCAGGAACTAAAACTTAGATTGACTACTGCTCCTATTCTTATCATTCCAGAATGTGGCTTGGGATATATTGTATATTGTGACATTGCTAAGGAAGGGTTAGGATGTGTTTTGATGCAATAAGGCAAAGTGGTAGCATACGGTTCACGGCAACTAAAGCCTCATGAGAGAAACTACCCGATGCACGATTTAGAACTTACTGCCATTGTTTTCGCCTTAAAACTTTGGAGACATTATTCATATGGTGAGAAATTTGAAGTCTTCTTTGATCACAAAAGCCTTAAGTACCTATTCTCTCAAAAAGATTTGAACTTGCATCAGCGAAGATGGATGGAGTTTTTGGAGGACTATGATTTTGAAGTACATTATCACCCCAGTAAGGCTAATGTTGGCGGATGCTTTGAGTAGAAAATCTATGAGTACTATAGCCAGCTTAGTGGTGAGGGAATGGAAGATGATGAGGGATATCAGTGAATTTGATTTGCAACTCCATGAGTCTTCTGAACAAGCCATCCTGTTTGTTATTGTTGCACAACCCACCCTTGTTACGCGAGTGGAAGAAACACAATTGGGTGATCCAGAGGTGGATGCAATTCAAGAGAAAATTTCCAAAGGGAAAGAAGAGAGGGACCTAAATATTTATACAAACTCTAGTGTTCATTACTTCGACCGATTGTTTGTGCTAAAATCAATGAGGGATGACATTTGGCGGGACTTTCATCACCCACGTCTTGCAGTGCGTCCGAGGAGGCACTAAAATGTATCATGACCTTAGCCGACAATTTTGATGGAGGGGTATGAAAAAGGATGTAGCTTTATTCATGTCTAAATGTTTAACCTGTCAATGAGTTAAAGCTGAACACCGAAGATCGGCGAGATTACTACAACCTCTCCCGGTTGCTGAATGGAAATGGAAGCATGTTAATATGGATTTTGTTACAGGCCTTCATAGAATACAAAACGATGTGATATGGGTGATTGTAGACCGACTCACCAAGTCAGCTCACTTCCTCGCCATGAGTGTGGGGGACTCTATAAAGTATTTAGCTGAACTTTATATCAGTGAAATTATCTGCCTCCATGTAGTCCCAGTAAGCATAGTGTCCGAGACCCTCATTTTATAGCTAGACTATGGCAAAGTCTTCAAAGTGCCTTGGGCACTCAATTGAATTTCAGTACTGCTTATCACCCCCAGACTGATGGACAATCCGAGCATACCATAATGTTCTTAGAAGACATGTTGAGAGCATGTGTGTTAGATTTCAAAGGGTCTTAGGAAAGACACTTACCCTTGGCTGAGTTTGCTTATAATAATAGTTATCAATCTAGTATTGAGATGGCGCCTTTCGAAGCTCTTTACGGACGTCCTTGTAGATCATCGTTATGTTGGGCAGAAGTAGGGGACTCACTAATGCTTGCGCCCGAGTTAGTTCGTAAGACTATAAAGAAAGTAGCTCTTATTCGGAGAAGATTGATCTCGGCCTAAAGTCGTCAAAAAAGCTATGCTAATCGGAGGCGACGACCGTTATCTTTTGAAGTAGGAGATCATGTGTTCTGGAAGATCTATCCGAAGAAGGGATTAATGAGATTTGGCAAAAGTGGAAAATTATCTCCTCGATTTATTAGCCCCTTTGACATTATTGAACGAGTAGGAGAAGTTGCGTATCATCTTACCTTACTGCCACAACTCGCCGGAGTATATAATGTGTTTCATGTGTCTATGCTTCGCAAATATGAACCTGATCCCTCTCACATGTTGGACTGGATGAAGATTGAAATTAATGAAGATGTATCATATGAAGA
This sequence comes from Camellia japonica, assembly GCA_030407325.1. NCBI lineage: Eukaryota > Viridiplantae > Streptophyta > Magnoliopsida > Ericales > Theaceae > Camellia > Camellia japonica. The sequence goes on along the minus strand of JAPPVO010000019.1, from coordinate 129,242,083 downwards.
AAGACCACTCCAAATTCTTGATACACAGGAGCAAGCGTTAAGGGGTAAGACCATTCCACTAGTGAAAGTGTTATGGCGCCATCACGGGATGGAAGAAGCAAGTTGGGAGAGTGAAGCCAAAGTCCGTGAAAAATACCCGAACTTATTTCCAAATCTGTGATGTGCTTATTTCATTGTTCTCTCCATGTATGTGATGAATTGGATGTAACTCATATTTTTCTATTTCATCTTTTTCCCTATTTTAGATTTGATCAATTGTTTATTTGGGAGTTGTTAGAGATTAATGAGTACCCTATTATTGTTGTATTTATTGCCGTATTGAGAGTTGGCGTCATTTTGGGATGAAATTTCGTAAGGGGGAAAGATTGCAACATTTTGTTCCAGGTGACCGCTCGAGCAGTGAAAATACTGCTCGAGCAAAGATTGTAAGCATCCAGTAGTTTTGCAGGTCAGGGTGGACTGCTCGAGCGAACAAATGGTCGCTCGAGCGAAGATGAAGGGCTCCCAGTATCTCGTTTTACAGACAAAAATACTATGAAGCCTCATTCACCGCTCGAGCTATGCAAAGACCGCTCGAGCGGTTTGCGTGAAATTACCAGTTTAAAGAGGCACTGTCTAGATCATTCTTCACTTTTTTCTTTCTATTTTCTTTTACCTCTCCCTCTTTTTGAAAACCCTAGGTTTCTCACCCCAAATCTCTCTCATTTCTCTAAGATCTAGCCTAAATCACTTGCAAGGAGTGAAGTACACGTGAACATCATTATCTCAACCGATTGGATCTTGGTTTTGTGAAGGATTCTCCTAGAAGCCTAGCTTTCTTGCTCTTTGCTTGAGGTAGGGTTACATTTAACTTAGTATCTCTTTGATTTCAAGATACTGATGATTTCAAGATACTGATGTGGTATATTGTGAATATAAGACTTGATTTTCACGAATGAGTGAGATTAAGCTTTTACTTGACAATTAAGGGAATTTTGTTTGATTAATGTTGGAGCTTCACCGAATTTTCCTTATAAATTGAACATTGATGTTAAAAATCTATACATATATGAAGATCGAGTGAAAGCCTCAAAATTATTGAAACCCTAATTTTAATTTTGATTGAGAATGATGTTGTGACCTAATCTATCTTTAATCCTTTAGATTTTACAGATGATTAAAGGATGGGATTAATGAATAGCAAATGTTGATATGAGATTATGATTGGGATATAAATGAAATTATAAACCTTGTTTCTGTATTTATTTCTTGTGGTATTGGAAACTGGTTCTTTTGAAAAATGGTTCAAGGGAAGGTAAAAAGTATGAGTTCGAGGTAGGGAGTCAGTTTTTGAAAAGAATTGTGTTGTTAGTACCCACGCGGGGAGTTAAGGTGCCCAATTGCCCTGTCTGCGCTTATCACCAGACGAATGTGGGAAAATGTTTTGGGTGTCGACTGGTTCTGTTGTATAATAGTTAGTAAAAGTGAAAGGACGGATGATTTTGGGTGCCCACGTCCTGCCGTATTGTAGTTGGCAAATGTGGGGCATATTTTCCGTTACAAATGTGTATATATATATATATATATATATATATGAATATGTGTTGGGACTCATACAAGGGATTCATGACTTGTTTACTCCCCTGTTTTGTATAAGGTTTTCTTGCAATGAGCATGTTTATTTTATTGATTTATTTTTAATTGTTCAAACTTAAATCCTGGGTTATTTTATTTTATTTTATTTTATTTTTTTTGCATTATAATTGTACCATGTACGTGTTCGAATAATTAGATACCTTGTTAAATATATCTGTAGACACCCCATTTTTGACCGACCTTAAGACTCAGACGTCACCGATTGAGCGCTTGGTAATGTTGCATATCGTGCTCGTCCAGAGGTTTCAGAGTCTCGGCTGCGGGCCTTGCCTCCGGACTTCCGGACTCTTTCTGTGCTTTGCCTCGGTTTGCGAACCAGGCTCTGTTTTCTCTTCCTGAGGGGAGGGAGAGGTCTCGTAGATCATCTCTCAATGGCCGTAGGCTACGTTTCGTGGTTGCAGGCCACTTTTCCCATTTCGGAGCCCGGTTCCCGGTTTTCGGAGCCGTCAGGCCGTGTGCCTCGGTTCGGGACTGCTTAACCGCCTCTGTTTGCTCCGGTTTTTGGCACATATCTTATTTACTCCCTTTTGAGGGACACTGTGGTCTGAGAGACCCACTTCGTGGTCGAACACCACTCCCGGTGCCTAACAGTCAATTTTCGGGGCCTCGGACTGCGCGTTTCAGCCCCCGAACCTTCATTTTGCATCGGTTTGTGTTCATTTTTTGCAGGGACCTCTGTTTCATCACCAGGAAGGTCATAGAAGGGTGGGAGGCCAGTAATTGTTCCAGCAACCAGTTATATTCCTTCATTGCCCTCCGTCGCCCGTTTTCTCTCACTTCAAAGCCAATGTTGACCACCCTTGGGCCATTTTCTTTAACCCTAACCCCCATATTTGTGATGTACACATCTGGGAGGCCACCAATATTTGGTGGCCGGCCATTAATTCCATTTGAACCTTTTGAACCCCTCCTAAAAGTGGCCTATTCTCTCTCCTGGTTCACTGTTGCCAATTTTTGACCACATGGCTGTGTTGAGCACACATGGGAGGCCACCAATCTGTGGTGGCCGACCAGTAATTACACTTGGCCTTTTTGACCCCTGGAGCCGGCCATGGGGAGAGCCGGCCGGCCACCTGCAAATCCAATACCTGGCCGGCCAGAATCCTTACAGTTGGTACACTTCAAATATACACTTTTCCCCCCCTAGATTTTGTATCCGGGGGGCCATTTTTTTGGGGGGAAACTTGAATTCATTTCCCCCCCATTTTTCCCCCCTTTTCTCCCCCTCTCTTGTCTATAAAAGCAGCCTCCCAACTCTGGGATAGGGGTTAGAAAAATCCCCTTTGAGCTCCTATATTGCATCCCCCTCTCTCCCTCACTTCAAGCACTCAAACCGCCTAAGTCCTACACCCTTTTCTTCACCACCACCTAGCACCACACCACCAATCCATTCCAGCAGCTAGGAGGGTCTTCTCAGAGGCTAGGAGGCACCATTTCTCAGTCCAAAAGGCAGCCAAAGATTGGTCTACAAGGGTGAGCAACATTTCCCTCTTTTCTAGCTCATTTTTGCATCATTTCTTAGCCCCTCTTGCTTGTATATTTGAGCTCCGGCCATAACTAAAAGTAGCATTTTTTTGAGCTCTATTTCATATTTGTTTAAGGGCCTCTCCCTGTTTGAGGCCTCCCTTTGGCACTTACTTCATTACCCCTCTTGTATCCCCCTTTCTTGCATAGCATTTTTGGCCTATTTTTAAATTGTTTTGAGCTCTGTTGTAAACTGTAAAGTGGCCTATTTTGAGCCCTTATTCAACATTGTTGAAGGGCTCATCACTGTTTGAGGCCTCCATTTGCTACTTGCCTCTTTACCCCTCTCTTGGCCTTATTCTTGCATGCTTTGTTAGCCCTTTGTGCTTATATTTTTAGGCTCTGGTCCGAACTGTAAATGGCCTTATTTTGACTCCCTCTTCATATTTCATTAAGGGTCTTTGGCTGTTTGAGGCACCCTTTGTATACTTTGTGTTTAAGCCTCTTTTTGGCCTTATTTTGCATAGCATTTTAGGCCTACTTGTACACTGTTTTGGGTCTGGTCCTTAACTGTAAAATGCCATATTTTGGGCCCCTCTTCAACATTATTGAAGGGCCCTTTGCCATTTAGGGCCAGCATCTGCTACTTGCTTCATTACCTCTCTCCCGGGGCCATTTTTGTATGCTAGCTTAGCCCCATTTGTGTTCCCTGTTTGGCCTTGCTTAAAACTGTAAATATTCTTGTTTTTGGACTGCCTTGCTTCTGTATTCATTCTTCAAGTTCAAATAATGCATGCATTGCATAGCCATAGGTCATTCCATGCATCGGGTGCCATGTTTCTATGTTTCGGGGCTGTTTCACATCACATTTTGGTACTGAAATTTGCATGTTTGCATATCATATTCCATGCCTTGCCATGTCTTGTTAGAGTGGCATCTTGGTGCCTTAGGATCGGTCCTCGGTTTGCGTGCACGTGTGCACGCATTTCGAGTTGTCTCATTTCCATCTTATGGCCTCCTATGTGAGTGTGGCTGAGGTCCACTCATGTTGGTGTAAGTCCATTATGCATTGTGTATGCCATTCCATTTCATAGCATTGTGTATGCTAGGTTGTATATTAGTGCATTGTGTATGCCATGTTACCTCGTGCATCGTGTATGCCATTTCATAACATTGTGCATGTTAGGTTGTATCTTAGTTTGCATTCATGCATGTCATGCATATTGCATTGTGCTTGGGATAGGAGTTAGCCCGAGCACGGGAAACGAGGGGCGTTTCGTACTCCGAGTGACGGAACGTGTCTCAATTCCCCAGTCACCGACACTCCGGATTACCCATGATGGAGTTAGGTTTTGTTAAGTTTTCATGTGCGTTCATTCCATATCGAGTTGTGCAATTCGACTCCTCGGCCATCATGCATCGAGATACGTGATTGGTGGCACGAGGATCGAGGCATGCACCATTTGTGAAAATACATTGCTATGCCCCTTTCCTGCTCTCTGTTGCAGCAAATCAAGAATCAACAGTCTTCCGAGGCTTGGCACGCTTTCCAAAAAACCATTGCGAAACAGAGGCTAATTGGGGCATCGCAGTAGATTTCCGCGCGAAGGCAACCCGGACATGCATCATTCATCATCCGGAGCGGAATCAAGGCAGTCCCTGGCTTGCATGCCAGTTTATTGTTTTCTTAGTTAATTTGTTAATTAATTAGGAATTTGTACCTATTTGGACTGTACTATTCTTTTATTCGGGACTGTATATTTATTCGGACCCTCTGCGCGAGGGCATAATTGTAATAAGTGTGCGTGTGTGTGATGCATGTCTTCCAACCCCACGTCTTTCTTCCCTTTTATTTACCTGCTTATGATGGTTAGATTAGGGCATGTTTCAATTAGCATACAGTATGATAGCATGTTTGCATTCATTCATCTGTCTTGCATGCACCGGGCTCGGCGCATCATACTAACTGCATTTGTATTTCAATTCCAAGTTGAATACTTGTTAGTTGTAGCATTCCATATGCCATGTTTAGAATAGCCGAGCCTGCTATAGTTGCATTTTTGCATGTGTTGCATTAGGCATTTCTGTATACTTAGGATCATGCATGGATTTCTAATCAGTTTCTGTTTTGGCTTGGAGTACTCGGTGAGTTTTTATGCTTTAGCATCCTTGCATGCGTGTGAGTGCTGCCATGAATAGCATGCTTACCATGAGGCTATTTGCTTATGTGATATATCTGCCTGAATGCCTGTGGGTGAAGGTTGGGTTATTTGGATTGGAACAAATCATCAACTGTGAGTTTTAAGCCCACTAGATAGTGGCAAAACCATCATTTCTGAGCCCACCTGAGGGTGGCAAAATCTGCATTTTAAGCCTATCTGCGGGTAGCAAACCATCTTTCAAAAACGAACATGAAGTGTTTTGTTCCAATTCAGGCGACCCGGTCTATACTTGTATGATATGCGCATCACATAATAAATCTAGGCTAATAACCGGAATAAGAACACATAATGTTTTCAAAACTAGATATCATGGTTAGTAGAGGCCGATCTTTGATCGGGCGAGCGGGGGTGCTCACGAAGTGACCTTCCCCAATCGTACCCAAGTTCCCGAGCCGTGGCAACTTTGGTGATGACGGACACGTGGCCTTAGGCAACGAGTCAGGGTTTCCTAAATTTCCCAAAATAAAATATTTAGGTGGCGACTCTGTATCTGGCAAAGCAGTCCATGTTTGGCACTTCTTTCAAAAATCTGTTTTCTCAAAACGATTTGCCGCATTTGGACTCTTTCGTTCAGATTAAGAACCGTGACATAAATCAAGTCCGAGCTGTAGCGAGGTCCCCCCGCGGGCCTGTCTACAATATCTTTACTGGGCATATAGCTCAACCCTATTTGATTTTTCAGGAACTGACGGTGTGCCACCATAACAATGATTTGAAGCCTGCATTTTGTGTCTTTGGGAAGTTATAGTTCTAGAACGTTTTTGTTGTGAAGACTTAGGTCTTTTGTGACAAGAGCTATGAACATATTTTGTTGTATTAAGGCATGGCCTTGAATTTTTGTGTTAGCTTTTAAGGCAAATTTATTTTGTAAAGTTTTCTAGCTTATTGAACTAATTCAAGGACATGAATTGTGGTTCGTACGTGAACCGGCAAATTGTAAATTTTAAACCCTAGTTCAATGAGAAAGATGACTTTATTGTATTATGTTATGCATGGTTGTGGTATGTTATAGCAAGATATATCAGGGTGTTACATACGTCTTCCTAGTAGTTTAAGATACAAAGGAATGTTCTCATTTCTTCTCTATTTTTCCCTACACAGTGTCTTGGTTTCTTTGGTCTATTTCTTAGACAAGTTCAAGTCTTGCTTGGTGATTGCACACCATCAAGACTCGCCATTGTATCTTGGAGAAAGACTGCTAGTAGCCATTTGCACCAAGTGGGGCGAAATCGTTTCTTAAGGATAGCAGATTGACTTCCGTGCCTCGATTCCATTCTTTCTCTATTATTTATTCTGCTTTCAGCTTCTTGTATCTATTTCAGTTTGTTAATCAAGCAGAGCTTATAAATATATATATATATATATTCCAATAAACCTAAGAAACGATTTTTCTTGATTAATGAACATGAATTCTGTTTTTGTTGTTCCTGATATGAACAAACTGGAACCCTTTGATGGAAATCACTACAAACGCTGGTCTAAAAAAATTCTATTTTTTCTCGAGTCTTAATGTTGATTACGTTCTGTTTAATTATCAAATTCCTAATGATGTTTTTGAACCACCTCTCAGTGAATCTATTCGTTTGTATGACAAAGATAACAAAATCTTTCATGTTCATATTGTGAATTTTCTTTCCAACTCTATCTTTGGTATACATTGTGGTTACAAATCTGCTAAAGAGATTGGGGAATTTTTGAAAAGAAAATATTCAATGGAAGATGCAGGTACAAAGAAGTACGTAGTGAGTAGATTTTTAGACTTAAAGATGAATAAAAATTTGTCATGGAGAAAATTCATGAATACCATAATATAGTTCATGATATTTTGGTCGAAGGAATGAAGTTAGATGACACCTTTCAAGCTACGACACTTATCGAAAAATTGCCACCATCTTGGAAGGATTACAAAAATTCTCTCAAGCACAAGAAAAAGGACCTCAATTTGGAAGAAGTTTTTGTTTACATTCGCATTGAAGAATCCAACTAGATGAAAGATATAAATGAATATGCTCATTAATTCACATCAAAAGCAACTGTGGTGGAGGTGAAAAATGCAGCAAAACATAATCACCATCATTCACACTTTGGGAGGAACTTCAACAAAAAATATGTGCAGAAGAACAACAACAATAACAATCACAACCACAACAACCATTTCATAAAACCCAATAGAGTTTTCAAGAAAAATAGGGGATCTTGCTTCATGTGTGGTAAGATTAGTCATCATGCTTCAGAATGCAACAACCGCAAAGGCAAGGAACCTTACCAACAGAAACCACAAGCGAACTTGACTGAAACTGAAATAATAGCAACGGTTATGTCTGAAGCAATTTTGTTAGCAATATGGTTGAATGGGTGGTAGACACTGGGGCTACCTGCCATATTTGTAGCAATAGAAATAGATTTGCTACATATGGTCTATTGGTATGGTGAACATGTTTACATGGGAAATGCTGTTGATAAGGGAAAAATTCTACTTAAACTCACTTCCGGTAAAACTCTTGCCCTACATGACACTTTTTATGTGTCGGATATGCGGAGAAATTTAATTTATGGATCCTTTCTTAACATGGCTTGTATTAAATTAGTGTTTGATTATGGTATATTTGTGCTAACTCATAATGGGGGTTTATTTGCGCTGATGTTGTCTCTGAAAAAGCTAATAAAACTAGTACTTTCTTTGCTTATATTGTTGAGCCTATTGATTTGTGGCATGCTAGTTTAGGGCATGTAAATTATGCTTCTATTAAAAGAATGAGACAATTAAATTTAATTCTAGATTTTAAAAACTGTGACACATCCAAGCGTGAAATCTGCGTAGAAACTAAATTTACTAAGAAACCTTTTAAATCTGTAGAAAGGAATTCAGAAGTCCTAGAGCTTATACATAGTGACTTGGGGGACTTTAAAAATCATATGAGTAGAATGAGGTAAAAGATACTACATAACCTTTGTAGACGATTGTTCTAGATTCACTAAGGTATATTTGTTAAGAAATAAAGATAAAGCAACTAAGCATTTTTTGAAATTCAAGACCGAAGTCGAAAACCAACTAGATAGGAAAATTAAAAGAGTTAGATTTGATCGGGAAGGGGAATATGATAGCAGTCAACTTAAATTGATATGTGAACAAAATGGCATAATTCATGAAACCACTACATCTTAGACTCCTTGTCACGCACCAAATTTTAATTACTCGGAAATATTACCAAAAGCCTCTAATTTAGGTCCATTATATATGTTAGGTGCCTTTGTCTTGTCAATCCCACGAACAAACATGTTTATCAAGTTGTAATTTTCGTAAGAGTTTTGTCTTGCTCGCTCGAGCGAAGGAGTCCTCGCTCGAGCGAAGATGTTTTACTCCCAGAAGTTGGCATGGTCTGCAAAAGTTCCGAGAAGAATGTTTGTATGCTTGAGTATAGATAGCCTGGCTCAAGCGACAACACTTAAAGAAAACACGCGTATTTGATTCCTCGCTCGAGCGAGAGAGTCTTCGCTCAAGCGAGCTTCGCAGTCTCTGTTTTCTATAAATTCTTGTTCAAGTCTGATTTAGGGTTTACGTTTTGAGATTTTCTCTAAGGGAGTTTAGGGTTTTCTTGTGAGGTTGTTTGCTAGTTTTCCTTAAGGTTTTGATTGAGTATTAAACTCATGTTTTGATAAACACACATCAAGGAGTTTGGTTGTTTATATTCAAGAGTGTTCTTCTTCGGTGGAATCTAGAGATTCAAGCTTGGAGTAGTGAAGGAGTTTGATACTGTGCGCAGTCGTTGATTCGACAATAGAAGTTGTGGATTCAACTTCAATCTAATCAATTTCGAGACAAAGGTTGTTGTGAAAGATGTACAGAAGGTTTGAAGACAAATTGGAAGCGTTTGGGTAAGTTGTTTGGTATCTTTGTAATTTTTCTTTCTTTAGTAGTGGATTGATTGCGGCGCTTCACCCGTGATTTTTTTTTTTATCACAATTGGAGGTGCTCCAATTGTGGGTTTTCCACGTAAAAATCATTTATGTCGATTTATTATTTCGGAAACAACAATCTAAATCATATTCGTACGTGCTTGATGATTTAGATTGTTAGTTTTAGTTGTTTGGGAATTGGTACAATTAATTCTTGATCTAATCACGAATCACTAAGGTTTTTCAATATATATATCTATTACCTTTGAGTAATAGAAACATAATGACATAAGTTGTCTCTCGTAATGAAGACAACAACAATAATAATACATGCCAACTTCCACTGCGGAACTACAAATAAATAATTACAAACGTTAAAGTACAAAATTCATTTTTTGCACATCTACTATGAAATTACACATAAAAGATACATGAACTTCTCAACTCTCCAACCAATCATTCCAAATTCTCTTCATGTACGAAAAATGAAACAAGAGATGAGCACAATTGCCCAGTAGGAATCTCATAGTTCTAAAAAATAACCATCCTATAGATAGAAATGATCATGCATGCAGGGTGATAGCATATAGTAAGGTGATGTTTTGTAATTTCAAAATATCATGCGTAGAGTACCTTTTTCTCAAAATTTATTTGAACATTTAAGAAAAACCTTCAGTCATAAAAAATTTATCCATTATCATCATAAGACCATAAATCCTTTTTGAAAACAAATATGTTTAAGGAATAACATCATTTTAAATTTATTAACCAATTCAAAAATATTCCTCACTTAATTTCTATTTTAATATTCCTCTTTTTTATTTCCATTGTCCCTTTTTACTAATTACATTTATTATAACACCATAACCTCAATTTCAAGTTCCCTTAATACTCAAAAATAGCCCTGATACACTCCATTCCCACCAGTCCATTCATATTTGCTGTAACTCCTTAACGTAGAAATCCAAATCTCCTTTATATTCAATAACAGTTCTCCTACGCTCAACTCCTACTTGTTTAACAACTACATCACATCCACATTTGCATTATCAATTATAATTCAACATATCACAACAACATTACATCCACATTTGCATTATCAATTATAATTCAACATATCACAAGGATAATAAACCCTTTTAATTCAATTTCTCCATTAATTACAAAACAAAACTCTTAATCTTTCCTTATAGTTACAAACAACTCGAAGAATTCATTATCACCAACCCCTTATCCAGTAACTATTTCCTTATTCATTCTTTTCAAATAATTTCTATATGTATTCCCCTTCCATACCAAATTACACATCAAATTATAATTTCATAAGTTCATCACAAGTCACACATATTATCGCACAACACATTCCACCTTTTACCGACTTGATATGGCGGGATAGTGGCACCCCAATTCATAACACCCTCCACCTTTTGCCGGCTATTATACGTGTAGACACCCCATTTTTGACCAACCTTAAGACTCAGACGTCATCGATTGAGCACTCAGTGATTGCGCATGTTGTGCTCGTTTCGAGGTTTCGGTTGAGTGCCTTGCCTTCGGGCCTCTGAACTCTTTGTGTTTCGGCTCGATTTGCGAACCAAGCCTTGTTTTCCTTTCCTGAGGGAAGGAGAGGTCTTTTAAACCCCTTTCTTGTGGTTGTAGACCAATTTTCATGGTCGTAGGCCACTTTTCCCCGTTTGGAGACTAGTTTTCGATTTTCGGAGCCTTTGGCCGCGCACCTTGTCTCGAGACCGCTTAACGTTCTCCGTTTGGTGTGATTTTTGAACCACACCTTGTTTCCTTGGCCTAGAGGGCCACTGTGGTTTGGGAGACCACTTTTGTGGTCGTAAACCACTTTTGGTGCTCGACAGCTAGTTTTCAAGGCTCCCGGTTGCTTGCTTTGCCTCCCGATCTCTCGTCTTGCATCCGTTTTGGTTTTTTTTTGGTACAAACCTTGTTTTCCTTGTTTGGAAGGTGGTACAAGGGTGGGAGACCAGTTTCTCTCCCCGCAAACCACTTTTCTTCCTACCAGCCAGTTTTTTGGTCTGACAACTGGTCTCCCTGATCTTTGGACCATCAAAAGTGGTCGGCCACCACACCATTTGCTTGTTTTCATGCTTTAGACTCTCTCCCACCATGGCCGACCAGTTTTTGTTCTGGGAGACCACTTAAAGTGGTCGGCTGACCACTTTAAGTAGCTGGCCGACCACTTCAAGTGGTCGGCTGCTTTTTGTCACCTTTTTGGAGATATTTTTGGCCAACTGGCACAGTTGGAGAGCACAAGAACCATCCTCCATACACGTGTATGAAGGGATGGCCTTGAGCCTTAGCTTTTTGAAGAAGCTTGTGCTTTTGTTCTCTATAAGAGGGAGGCTCCTCTTCCCTCCTCTAGGTTGAGAAATTGGTGGTTTGAGATATACATACACACTTGTATCTATATCTCTCTTTTGCTCTTGTTTTATGCCTTAAAGTGTCATTTTGTCTCACTTTTGCACACAAACACACACTCAAACACCATCCTCTTGTTACTGAGGTGCTTAGGAGCTGGTTTTGGTGTTCTTGGGTTAGTTTGAGCTTGAAAAACCTGCTGGAGTTGCAGCTTTAAAGGTGGTCTTCAAGGGTGAGTTTCTAACCCTTAAATCCCCCATTTTTGCTTAAGCTTTTAGCCCTACTTGCATGCTGTTTTAAGCTTAACTCTTAACTACAAAAAGTTCTGAATTTTGGTGCTTAAGATCTTTGTTTAAGGTCACTTTTGTATTTGGGGTTGTTTACCCCTCTTAGGCCTTGTTAGGCCTTGTTTTGAGCCATCCCTCTAGGCTCTTGTTGTAGTCTTTGCATGACCTTTCTACCACTGAAATCCAGAGGATTTTCAGTGGTAGAAAGGTGGTTTTGGAGTCCTAAATAGGAGAGAGTCATCCCCTCTCCTTGTGTCTTCAATACTTGCTTTGAATGCCTTATGTTTGAGCATGTTTGTTAAGCTTGTGTTGGCTTGTTCTTAGCATGTATTTGGGGTTATTTCATCATGTCATACCACTGTTTTGGTTTGGTTTGGTCACCCCTTGCATGCCTTGTACACTTGTAGTGTAAATCACACAAACTAGTCTTGCATGCTTCATGAAGTAGCATGTCATTCTAGCTTCATTTGAGTCCATCTCAGCTTGTGTTTGGTGGTATTTTTCCATATCATACCTCTGTTTTGGTTTGGTTTGGTTGACCCTTGCATGCCTCATGCACTTGTAGTGCAATTCTATGAAATAGCCTAATATGCATCATGCTTTAACATGTCATTCTAGCATGCTTTAGGCTTAACTTCAAGAAGCTTTTGTCCATGTTCTAGCATGCTCTAGCTCTGATTTGTGTTGTTTTGGTCATGCTTGACTTGCTTTGTATAGCCATGGTGCATTCTAGCTTGTTAGCTTTGTGTGTCAAGTCCACTAGCATGCATTACTTGGACTATTTAAATAATTTGGCATCATTTGTTATGTGATTTCAGTCCATGTTTCATGGTCATGCACTTGCATTTATCACTCATTCAATGCAGTGGAGGGTTTGCCCCTTTATGCCTTAACATGAATCATTGCGTATGCCTTCATGCCTTAGCTTGCGAGCCATCATTTCAATGAGTTTTTGGGGTTATCTTTCCATGATATAACTTTGATTTTTGTTGGTTAAGTCATCCCATGCTTGGTCTTAATAGGTGTAGTGTAATCCACCTTATTTGCCTTATATGCATCATGCCTTATGCCCTTCATGCTAGCTTGTTTTGGCTTCCTTCCATGCATGTTTTAGTATCATTTTGATATAATCTAGGACTATTTTGGGTTGCCTTTGCCATATCCTTCATGCTTTGTATAGCTGTAGTGCAATTGGCCTTGCTAGCTCTGTGTTTTGTTGACTCATGCATGCTATCTTTGAGCTATTTAGATGATTTGGCATCATTTAATACTTCATTTCAAAGCTTATAGCATTGTCATGTTCCCACTTCTTTCATGCTTTGAATGCCTTTAAGTGTTGTGCATTGTTGCCTTACTTATGGCCTCGCATGTATGCCATCTTGCCTAAGCCTTTGAGCCTCCATCTTAGTATGCTTTGGTCCATGTTTTGACCTACTTGAGCGCTGTTTATGGTTGGTTCATGCATATGTGCCATGTATTACATGTCTCCTTTGTAGTCCTCTTTGCTAGCTTTCATGCTTTAGGACCTTTGCATGGTATACTTGTGTTTGTTTGAATGATTTGGCATCATTTCTTACTTAATTTCAGTGCATTTAGTATTGTTACACTTCCGCATTTATCACTCCTTGAGCCTTCTTGAGGGTTGTGCTCTTAGGCCTAGTTGATTGGCCAATGCATTGTGCATGCATGCCTTGTCTTTTGGTGCCTTTGTTTTGGTGTTATGGCCACTGATTTGGGCATGACTGAGGTCTATCCATTTTGGTTTAAGTCCATTGAGCATTGTGTATGCCATGTAGTTCATCGCATTGTGTATGCCATGCTGTTTCATTACATTTGTGTATACCATGTTCATTGCATTGCATATGCTAGTTGTCATTTAGCATTGTGTATGCTAGTTGTTGTTCTTAGCATTGTACATTGTGCATGCCATTAGCCTTGTTAGGTTGTTCATGTTGCATTGCATGTTTGCATGCTTGTCCCTTGCATCTTGCTCACATGCTTGTTTCATTGCATTGCATGTTTGCATGCTTGAGTCGCATTGTGTTGCATTGTGTTTGGAATAGGTGTTAGTCCAAACACGGGAAACGAGGGACATTTCATACTTGAAGTGATGAAACATGCCTTAATTCCCGGTCACCGACGCTCTTGATCATACATGATAGAGTTCTAGGCCTTATATGTTTATTTGTGCATTCATTTCATATTGAATTGTGCAACTTCGCCTCTCGGCCATCATGCATTGAAATGCGCGATTGGTGGCCCGAGGGTCGAGAACCACACTCCCTTGAGCTCATGAAATGATAGGGAGGATGGTTGTGCACACATATCTTGCAAATACATTGCCATGCCCTTTCTTGCTCTCTGTTGCAGCAACAACTGGTCGGCCAGCCAGAAAAACTAGCTGGCCAACCACTTTTTCTGGTTTGTAGTAGCAAAAAGTGGTCGGCAGGTGGCTACAGACACCAACAACTGGTCGGCCACCCTCCTACAGGTCCCCAAGATGATTTAGAAGCTATCTGGAGCTTGGTGCAAGGTTCTGAGAACAATTGAAAACAGAGGCAAGTTGGGGCATCACGTTGGATTTCCGAACGAGGCGACCGGGCATGCATACACTCTTCTCCCTCTGAAGCCATTGTTTTATTGCTTTACTTAGCTAATGTGCTTAGCTAGTTTATGCTTTGGATTCTGTATTTAAGTAGTTAATGCATTTAGCTGCTTAATTATTTTGTAATAGTTAGTTAACTAGGATTAGTTAATTAGCTTCGTTGTGCTATAATAATTAGTTTAATTAGCTTAGATTAGCTAGTTAGCTCTTTATTCGGTCCCTCCGTCGAGAGGGCCAACTGTTGTAATAAGCGTGTGTGTGTGTGATGCATGTCTTCCAACCCCTATTTCTTTCTCCCTTTTGCTTAACCACTTACGATGGTTAGTTTTAGGGCATATTTCATTTAGCATACCTTATGCTCGCATGTGTGCATCCATCCATCTGTTTTGCATGCACCGGGCTCGGCGCATCATACTAATTGCATTGTATTTCAATTCCAAGTTGAATACATGTATCAAGTTGCATTTCATAGGCCATTCTAGAATAACCGAGCCTATTTTAATTGCATTCTTACATGTGTTGCATTAGCCATCTTAACATGAACTAGGATCATGCATGATTTCTAACTAGTTCTTTGTTTTGGCTCGGAGTACACTGTGAGTGTTTACGCTTTAGCATACTGCATGTGTGTTATTGATTACCATGAAAGCATGCTTGTCATGAGGCTAACTGTTTATTTGATATAACTACCTGAATGCCTGTGGGTGAAGGTTGGATTACTTGAATTGGAACAATTCATTAACTCCCGAATTTAGCCTACTTGCGAGTAGCAAACTTCAAACCATTTTCAAACGAATATGCAATGTTTTGTTCCAAATTAGGCGATCTAATCTATACTTGTATGCTGTGCGCATCACGTAGTAAGATTAGCTAATTAACTGGAATAAGAGCACATATGTTTTCAAAAACAAAATATCATGCTTAGTACAGGCCGATCTTTGATCGGGCGAGCGGGGGTGCTCATTGCATGACCTTCCCCTCTTGTACCCAAGTTCCCGAGCCGAGGCAACTTTGGTGATGACGGACACGTGGCCTTAGGCATGAGTCAGGGTTTCCTAAATTCCCCAAATAAAATATTTAGGTGGCGACTCTGTATCTAACAAAGCAGTCCATGTTTGGCACTTCTTTATTAAAATCAGTTTCCCAAAAACGATTTGCCGGATTTGGACTCTTTGGTGATTTATCGGTCTTGCATTGCACTTTGCGAGATTAGATTCAGAACCGTGACATTGAGTCCAAACTGTAGTAGCTCAGAACAAAACGAGATTCGCACCCCTCGGGTGCTGTGGACGTCCCCGAACGTCTCGAGAGGGAATCCCGTTTTGTTCATTGGGCTCACTACAGTTTAGGACTCAATGTCACAGTCCTGTATCTAATCTCGCAGAGTGCAATGCAAGACTGATGAATCATCAAAGAGTCCAAATCTGGCAAATCGTTTTTGAAAACAGATTTTTTTGAAAGAAGTGCCAAACATGGACTGCTTTGCCAGATACAGAGTCGCCACCTAAATATTTATTTTGGGGGAATTTAGGAAACCCTGACTTGTTGCCTAAGGCCACATGTCCGTCATCACCAAAGTTACCTCGGCTCGGGAACTTGGGTACGATTGGGGAAGGTCACTTCGTGAGCACCCCCGCTCGCCTGATCAAAGATCGGCCTCTACTAAACATGATATCTTGTTTTGAAAACATATGCGTTCTTATTCCGGTTAATTAGCTAGAATTTACTATGTGATGCGCACAACACACAAGTATAGACTAGATCGCCTAATTTGGAACAAAGCATTGCATATCCGTTTGCTTGGAAAATAGTTTGAGGTTCGCTACTCGTAAGTAGGCTAAAATACAGATTTCAATGAATTGTCCCAATTCAAGCAATCCAACCTTCACCCACAGGCACTCAGGCAGTTATATCACATAAACAATTAGCCTCATGGCAAGCATGCTGTCATGGCAACACTCACACGCATGCAAGGATGCTAAAGCATAAACGCTTACCGAGTACTCCGAGCCAAAACAGGAACTAGTTAGTAATCATATGCATGATCCTAGTTCATGTTAAGATGGCTAATGCAACACATACAAGATGCAACTAAGCTAGAGTAGGCTCGGCTAATCTATAGATGGCATGTGAAATGCGACGGATAACATGTATTCAAGTTAGATTTGAAATACTATGCAATTAGTATGATGCACCGACCCCGGTGCATGCAATACAGATGAATGAATACACGCATGCATAACATAAGGTATGCTAATTTAAATATGCCCTAATACTAACCATTGAAAGCAGGTAAATAAAAGGGAGAAAGAAGTGGGGGTTAGAAGACATATACACACTCACGCACACTTATTACACAATTGCCCTTGCTTAGAGGGTCCGAATAAATTATACAGTCCGTATAAATAACTAACTACTCTAGCTAATTAAATATTACAAAACTTCTAATTAATTAACAAATTAATTACAAAAAGAAAATGGCCACAGCCCTGCCTCGGAATGCGTGGATGATGCATGCTTGACTCGCCTTGCTCAGAAACTCACTGCTATGTCAAAAGCTACCTTTGTTTACACTGCCTTGTCCCTCTGAAATTTATGAAAGTTTCCAGAATCCTTCTGAATCACTCCCTAATTGTTGTGGCGTGCCACCGGCCACAATTCAAATCCACCGGCCATGAGAATAGGCTTATCGGCCAAATATTGAACCATCGGCTGGACACTGATGGTCGGTCGGCATCAAAAGTGGTCGACCGGCCATTTCTTCCTGCAGAGCCCTGTTTTGATAGCAGCAGAGGACAGACAGTGCATGGCATGTAATTTTCAAAGCAATGTGTGCATGGCCACTCTCCCTATCATGCTATGGACTCAAGGGAGTATGGCCCTCGGTCCTCGGGCCACCAATCAGGCATTTTGATACATGATGGCCAAAGGCACTAAGTTTGCAAATCAATGTAAATGCATGCAACAAAAGTCATGAGTGCTACACGCCCTATCATGTTGAGATCAAGGGCATCGGTGACCGAGGGTTGAGGCGTGTTTCGTCACTTTGAGTACGAACACACCTCACCCCTCATGCTTGGCTTGACACCCCAAACCAAGCAAAATGCAATGCATGTATGCAAAGTGACTCAAGTATGAAAAATGGCCCAAGTATGTAAAATGGCTAAGTTAACAAAACATGCCAAATGTAATGCAAGCTAAACATGCAAATGTACAATGTGCTAAGCATGTAAGATGCAATGCAATGCAACCTAACATGTAATGCAAACATGGTAATACAATAGATATACGATGATGCAACCTAGATAAGCAACTATATAAAATGATAGACATGTACTAATACACAAATGCATGATCTATGGACTTACACTAAGGTGGAGGAGCCTCAGCCACACCCCAAAATAGTGGCCAAAGTAGCATAACAAGAGCACAAATCACATATGCACGCATGCATGCACCAAGGCCCGTCACTTAAGGCATAAAAGAGGCAACTCTAAGCATACTTAAAAGAGGCAAACATGGGCATTTCAACCAACATATTAAGCTCTGAAATACATGCAAAGGGGATGATGCCAAGTCAGACAAAACATGCAAACAAGGTGCGCAATAGGGCCCAAAACTTGAGACCAACAAGGGGGTATTCCACTACAACTATCATGACCACACATGTCATGGATTATGCAACCAAAAACAAAGTTTCAATGCATTAAACAAAAAGGCATACACCAAGGCCCATTTCAAGGCATAAAAGAACAAATCTTCAAGGCATGAAAGGGATGATGAATGCAAGCATACAAGCATGGATTATGGACTAAAATAGCATGAGAAGTGATCCCAAATCACTGAAACAACCCAACTAAAGCATGCTAATGACTCACACGCTCAAGGCTCACAAGCCAAAATGCAAAGAGGCTATACCAAACATGGCAAACATGATCAAATCAGTACCCAACAGACCTTAAGCATGGCAAAATATGACCAAAAGCTTCATGAAGTTAAGCTAGAACATGCAAGCATGGAGGGGCAAATGCATGGCACATGTTATGACAATAAAGGGGATTACTAAGCAAGTATGTGATGCATGTAATGGACAATAAATCCTACTAAAAACAGAGGTATAATATGATCAAATAACACCCGAAAACCTCTAAAATGAAGCTAAGAACAACTAGGCATGCATGCTACCCTTATGAGCCAAAAACATGAACAAATGAGACACAAAGGGAGAGGGGTGTCCCTCCCCTATGCAAGACCTCAAAACCTCTTCTTCACCACTGAAAATCCTCTGGATTTCAGTGGTGAGAAGGCCAATGCACAAAAGTATTCAAAGCTCAACCAAAGAAAGCACAAAAGGGGCCAAGCAAGGCCTAAGAGGGGGAGGTCGACCCCAAACACAAATGAGACCTTAATGAAACATCTTAAGCATGAAAAATCAGAGTTTTTATCAGTTATACACAAAGCTCAAAACATCATGCAAAGTGGGTTAAAATCTAGTGCAAGAATGAGGAATATAAAGTAACTAGCTCACCCTTGAAGAACACTTGAAGAACAGCAAGTCCAGCCCCTTTCTTCTGATCAAAACCAACTCAAAACTCTAAGAACAACCTCCCAACACCTCAATAACCCAAGTATGGTGTAATACTAGGTGCCTTAGTGCAAAACTAAGAACAAAACACCCTTTTGAACCCTCAAACACACACAAATGAAGAGAAAGAGGGAGATATATAGAGAGAGAGTAATATATGAGATATATCAGATATATATGTCTGATTTGTTCAACCCCTTTAAAGGAGAAGCAAGGCTTCCTTGTTAGAGGAAGATAAAGACCTAAGCTTCTAAGGGAAGCTAAACAAAAGGGGTCAAAGGGGGTCAAGCTTCTCAAGGAAGCTAAGGCAAAGGGTGCAAGGGGTCAAGCTTCCTCAAGAAGCTTGAGCAAAGGGTGCAAGCTTCTCTAAGAAGCTTAGAACAAAAAGGGTGCAAAGGGTGCAAGTCGTCCATACACGTGTATGGGGGACAGATTTGTATGCTCCAGCTGGCACAGCTGGCATGCACCATGCTTGAAAAAGGCAAAAAAGAAGCCCCAGCCAGAAAATATGGCCGATTGACCAAATCAAAGGCCGGCCGACCACCAAAGGTGCCGACCGGCCATCACCAATGGCCGGTGGAAAGAGAACATGGCCGGTGACATCATGCCAAGGCCGGTGGGTTTCAAGGGTAGCTAACAAGCTACTCTCTACCCTCAGGAGCAAAAACCAACAAGTGTTTGGTCCAACCAAGCACAAGGTAGTCAAGTCGAGAGATCCTGAGGCAAGGCGCGCAGCTGAGACCTCCGAGAACTCAAAACGAACACGAACATGGATGATCACCGAGCGTTCAAACGGTGACGTCCAAGTCTTGAGGATGGTCAAAAATGGAGTGTCTACAGGCGCGCGGATATCGGAGAGTTCCCGGGAGCGCGTCTACAATACGGCGAGAAGTGAACTCCCAAAAACCATTTTCTCAAAAACCATATTTTTCCAAAAAAACCAGGTTTTCCCACATTTACCAACTGTCATATGGCAGGACGTGGACCCCCCAAAACATTTTCAACTTTAAAACCATCCCCACATTTGCCGTCTATTAGACGACAGAGAGTGGGCACCCAAAAACATTTTCAAAACCATATGTTTTTTCACTTTTGCCGGCTACAATACGGCAAGACTTTGTGGACACCCAAAAATCATTTTTCCACTTTTGCTGGCTATTATACGGTGGGACTGTGTGGACACCCAAAAATATTTTTCCCACATTCGTCCAGCGATAAGCCTAGATAGGGCATTTGGGCACCTTTAATTCAAAACCACCCCCACATTTACCGGCTCTTATATGGACGAGCGTGGGCACCGAAAGAAATTTTCCTCTTTTTCTTTTTGACTTCCCGCGTAGGTACTAATTGCAACACAACCCAACACCACTCAACACAACTCAACTCAACTCAACACAACTCAACCCAAATCAACACATTTCAACATAACTCAATGCAATTCAACATAACACACAACAAAATTCAACACAACCCAATTCAACACTATACAATACAATTTGGCATAATTCAATACAAACTCTTCAACCTTAACATCATCATTTCATCACAAGCTCATATCATCCATACCATTAGTAATTTCTTTCCCCCAAGTTTGGGTTCATGTTGTGACATAATTTAAAATATCAACATTAAGGGTTCAATCTCAACTTTTACATAAATTTTCAAACTCTTTACAATGTCAATTAAACTTATACATGTGTAATTTAACGCCTCAATTTCATGATACTACTTTCAATTTAAGCAAAACCATCATCTATCTTCATGAACCAAACTAGGGTTTTTAAGAAAAATTAAAGCTTTTCGCAAAACAAATTTTATTCCAACCCTTCTATTGCTTATACACCCAAGCTCATGACAAAAAAATCATAACCCAACAAGTAAACCCCAACTCTTCAAACCATAACCTCCAATCTCATGATTTATCACAAAATGCATAAAAAAAAATATAAGCTTTGTATTTATATAAAGAAAATACCACAAATCTATCCATAAATGAGGGTATTGAAGGAGAACTAGAAACCCCTACCTCTTGAAGCAAAGAGATGACAACCGAAAAATCACTGGCGACGAAACCACAAAACTCTTGGATCAAAAGGAAGCCATTGACGAGATCTACAATCTTTCTCAAAGGACCAAGGTGAAAAGATCACTCTAGGTGAGTAGATCTAAAGATCTAAGTGAAAAAGTTTGAGTTTAGAGAGAGAGAAGAGAGAAACTCACGATGTAGAGAGAGAAAAGAAGAGGAAAAGTGAAATGAATAAGTGTTTGGAGCGTATGTATAGTAGCAAGGTAATAATAGAACAATAGCCCCAAAGTCAAATGAAAAGAACAAGTCAAAACCCCCCAAAAAGTAGGGCCCAAACCGACTCAAAAATCTAAAAATTACACACAGGGGTTGACCCTTCAGACAGAGGTGTCGACCCTTAGAAAGAAAAGCTGAGACACTAATGTGTGCAGAGGACAAGGTGTCGACACCTTCCAGACTGGTGTCGACACTAAATTTCAGCAAGAAAACCCCAAATTCTACAATAGACAAGGGTCGACACCTCCTAGACTGGTGTTGACCCCAAAGGCCAACAGGAAAAGGCAAGTGTCGACACCACCAAGGGTTGGTGTTGACACTAAATTTCAGATTGTAACTAGAACAACATAGTAAGGGAAAGGTCGACCCTAGGAACTCAGGTGTCGACCCAGAACAAATTTTTCCAAGTTTCTAAAGAATTTTTCAACGTAAACAAGCGTGAATGAACAATCCCAACAAGTTTAAATCGATTTGCACTCCTCCAAAACCAAGATACAACAACTCCAAAGAGTCCCAAAACGAAAATAATGGAATTAAATACACCCTCCAATAGATTAAAGGATACAAGTGTTACAACCTCCCCACCTTAGGAAATTTCATCCCTGAAATTGAAGAAGGCCAAATAAAAGGTAGCATGAACACAATTGGAAACACAACCTCTAACCTAAAACTAGATCCACACTTGGGATAGATTCCCATTTTTGATTCAATATCGCAGTGCCCCGAGAAAAGCTGAACAATAAGAATTATAAGGAAGAGATCATGATCACTCTTTTGACCCACAAACTCATCGGAGTCTAAGAGACAAGGAACAACATCAATTACTAGTACGTCCAAGGAAAATCAACAACTCCTCAACCGGCAACAATGCGCACCACTACCACTAGATAACCAATACCCAATTTGGGAGAGAAGGTAAACCACCTGAAAAATCTAGAAATCCGCTAGATGATGATTTGTGATTATGTATCAATTTTAAGCAATAAAACAATCCCAATCAAACAATCAAGACAAATCGACACAACGATTTTAACGTGGAAAAACCACAATTGGAGCACCTCCAATTGTGATAAAAAAACCACGGGCAACAGCCACAAAACAATCCACTAAGAAGATATAAAGGAATTACACATGTATACTCTCAATTACCTAGCGAATCCACGCCCGAATTGAACCAACCCCTATGTGCCTCTTCCAGCCCCGTCTTCACCTTGGAATTGTCTTGATGATGAGCTACTCCCGAATCCACCAAAGCTTCAGGCTCGAATTCTTCAGAATCCACCGAAGAACAACTCTCTCTTTTGTATAGAATGAACAAACAATCCTTTGATGTATCCTCCTTAAACCATGAGTCGAATACTCAATGAAACATCAAAGAAAACTAGCAAAATATCCCCAGATATAAACCCTAGAACCCAAGAAGAAGATCTAGAGAAGTAATCCTAGATTTGGACTGAAACACGTATTTATAGAAAACTGTCCCGCGATCTCCGCTCGAGCGTCAAATTGGCCGCTCGAGTGGACCTACGCTCGAGCGCGGAAAGTTCTGCTCGAATGAAAAAAAACAACATCTAGTATTTTTGCAGGCGAACACACTTTTGAAACCCAGCATTCTCCGCTCGAGCGGGGGAATGTTCGCTTGAGTGGACAGGTAACTTTGAATGCATTTTTGCATTTTGCTTCAGGGGCGCTGCCCCTCGACCCCGCCTGGGCGCTGCCCTGGACCCGCCAAGGGGCGCTGCCCCCTCGACCCCCGTGAGCTGACCGGGTAACTCGATCCCCGTCATAATCAGTGAAGTGGTAATCTTGAAAGCATTAACATCACAAACTTCTCTGCAAGGCACAATTCGGGTTGGATTCGCATCTAACAACTCATAGTCTCACTGAAATAAAAAAGTGCGAAAACAAGTACAACTGAAAGAAGTTTTGTCAAATGGGATTGCCAAAAATAAAAACCTAACACCACCCTTAAACCAAAAACTCGGCCAACATTGGCAGAAGCCAATGGCACACTACAATGCATGGTCCAGCATAACAATTTCAAATCGCACCAAGCTTAGCAACATTTCCAATTATTTATACAACTGGGCATTCAAAGATTAAGACAATAAAAATCGTTCTTGTATATGTATATATATATATAAATAATTTTCTTTCTCAAATGGTGTTCCAACTTATATCATTTACCATCAAAGTACATTTGCAAATCTAAAATTTTTCATAACAATTACATTTACCATCAAAAGTGTTACTGAGAACATTAAACCAATTACATCCTCATGACTTGTCAATATTTAGTTTCCACTCAATCAACAAGCTATTCATTAACACAATTTTGATTATATCCTTAGCATTTAGTTTGACCGTGCCATCCCAGGTCACAACACAAAGAAATGAAACGTTCATTTTTCAAATTATTCTCAACATTTACTGGGTGAATTTCAATAATCACCCAATAGTTTCCGTCACTCATCCGGTGACATCACAACACCTTTACCACACACATTTGTAATAACAACGAACATAAACAATTCAGTACGTCTGAGGAGTAATAAAACGTATACGACTTTCCAAAAATTGGGAGTTCTTACTCATTACAAATATCAGCACGAATAATCATTAATACACATTAACACAAGTGCACTCACAATGTTTTACATTCAAACACTTTAATTCCATTGAGGTAATTTCACAAATTCACATCAACAACATACATGCATAAACAAACTCCATGTCTTCTAGTACCACTTAAAGTACTATTCGACCGTACCACTATTTATCCGAACCATAGCAATTCCCAAATTGACTAAGTGTCAATTCACTTCAAATAGCATTCATTTAAAACTGGTCGCAAATCAAACTAAAACAGACCAAACTAACCCAAATCAATCCTTAAGTCCCATCAAAGGGAGCAACTACAAGGGTTCATCTCCTCTACGTGACTTAATCCAATTCACCAATTTTCTACTCTCACAATTCAAACATTGCCATACTAACCAATTGTCCCCATCTGGGGTTCAGCACACACCCCTTCACATCTCACAATTCATACTCATCGTTACCACTTTTCATTTACAAGCGGACTAGACCAAGAAATTTATGATGTTTCACCCTCAACCTGAGGAATCTCCATCAACTTGAGACAAGCTTCATCCAAGCCTTGCCATTACATAGAGGATACTCCACACTCACAAAACCCTTCCAAGACACTTCTTAAACTTGCTACTCTACGCATACCTAAGTATTCCAAAGTGACTATTTGTCACCCAAACTCCAATATCAACTAATTCGGTTAACCATTAAATAAAAATTAAATTTTGACACTCAAACATCCACCCTAAATCAAGTACTCCGAGATGGAACTCCACACAATTCCCCATACTTCTAAAATTTCACCATACTCCTCAAATACATGTTGCACTAGTACTATTCCCAAAAATCCCATCACTTTTGTGCCAATATGGCAACACCAATTCCAAATCACACTAACAATCATTACCCGCACAACACCCATTGCAAAGATTACAACCCACATTCCATCTCACAAACCACTTCTAGCATTTAGCTATCAAGTCTTCTTCATATTCATGAACTCTATACAAGCCTTAATCATATCACTCGATACTTGAATACCACAAACCCCTTTTCTCATCCTCATCATTATGAAACATAATTCTCACACTCCCCATCCAAACCTTTCACAATATTCTACATAACTGAAACTAACCTCACACCATCCTAAACTTTCACCCCATCTCAACTATCCTCCCTTACCGCTCTTATTATCTCAATAACATCTAACATCAATCGACCGAATTCTAACCCTTTTCTAAGACACTTACTCTTCCTGCCAAAACAAGAAACCAACCTAACATATAGTCACACAGCACATAAACAAATTTCTAGCAACAAACCACATAATGGAGTCAAGTCTCCAAGGATAACCACTTATCCCGGAACTTCCAAGGAACTCCCACTAGAAACCACGTTGATCAGACGCGTTTCCAATGAGATCTCAAAGCAAGTTAGCCGGCTACAAGCACTATCTAGGAAGTCCAATCCATGCTTACACAATGCAACATATTGTGTCCTACACCTCCTATTTCCTACATGCAAACGTACTCACCAAGCAAAGCTAACCCACTGTGGTAAAAACCACTTCCCACGAGCTCCAGGGTTTCAAACCCGGTTAGCTCTGATACTAAGTTGTCACACCCCAAATTTTAATTACTCGGAAATATTACCAAAAGCCTCTAAATTAGGTCCATATATATATATATATATATATATATATTACCTTTGAGTAATAGAAACATAATGACACAAGTTGTCTCTAGCAATGAAAACAACAATAATACTAATAATACATGCCAACTTCCACTGCAGAACTACAAATAAATAATTACAAACGTTAATGTATAGAATTCATTTCTTGCACATCTACTATGAAGTTACACATAAAAGATACATGAACTTCTCAACTCTCCAATCAATCATTCCGAATTCTCTTCCTATAAGAAAAATGAAACAACATGGGATGAGCACAATTGCCCAGTAGGAATCTCATAGTTCTAAAACAATAACCATCCTATAGGTAGAAAGGATCATGCATGCAGGGTGATAGCACATAGTAAGGTGACGTTTTGTAATTTCAAAATATCATATGTAGAAGTACATTTTTCTCAAAGTTTATTTAAACATTTAAGGAAAACCTTCAGCCATAAAAAAAAAAAAAAAAAAAAAATTATCCCTTATCATCAGAAGACCATAAATTCTTTTTGAAAACAAATTATGTTTAAGGAACAACATCATTTTAAATTTATTAGCCAATTCCAAAATATTCCTCATTTAATTTTCATCTTAATATTCCTCTTTTTATTTCCATTATCCCTTTTTACTAATTACATTTATTATAACACCATAACCTCAAGTTCAAGTTTCCTTAATACTCAAAAACATCCCTCATACGCTCCATTCCCACTAGTCCATTCATAGTTGTTGTAACTCCTTAACGTAGAAATCCAAATATCCTTTATATTCAATAACAGTTCTCCTACGCTCGACTCCTACTTCTCTAACAACTATATCACATCCACATTTGCATTATCAATTATAATTCAACATATCATAATGATAAACAAAACTCTTGATCTTTCCTTATAGTTACAAACAACCCGGTGAATTCATTATCACCAACCCCTTATCCAGTAACTATTTCCTTATCCATTCTTTTCAAATAATTTCTATATGCATTCCCTTTCCATACCAAATTATACATCAAATTGTAATTTCATAAGTTCATCACAAGTCACACATATCATCACCGATTCAATGCATTTCACAACACATTCCACTTTTTGTTGACTTGATATGGCGGGATAGTGGCACTCCAATTCATAACACCCTCCACCTTTTGTCGGCTATTATATGGCGGGAAGTAAACTCCCAAAAACCATTTTCTCAAAAACGATTTTCTCAAAAACGATATTTTTTCCAAAATCATGTTTTTTCACATTTACCAACTGTCATACGACAAGATGTGGACCCCCAAAAACATTTTCAACTTTAAAACTATCCCCACATTTGCCGACTATTATACGGCAGGGAATGGGCACCCAAAAACATTTTCAAAACCATCCGTTTTTCTACTTTTGCCGGCTACAATACGGCATGACTTTGTGGACACCCAAAAATCATTTTTTGTGTGCAGAGGATAAGGTGTCGACACCTCCCAGACTTGTGTTGACACTAAATTTTAGCAAGTAAACCCCAATTCTACAATAGATAAGGGTCGACACCTCCAAGACTGGTGTCGACCCCAAAGGCCAAAAAGAAAAAGCAAGTGTCGACACCTGTAGTGACTCCAAATTTTTTTTAAATAGCCAGTGCATAATTTAATTGAGCAAATTTTTGAATTTGAGTGCTGTGTAAATTCTGTGTGAAAACAGTTTGGTTTTGTATTTTTTTTAAATGGTTCCGGATCTTAGAAAATTATGAAATTTTTATATGTTGTTCCTATATGAGTCTAGCACATTGGATAAAAATTTTAGAATTAAATGATGATGTTTTGGGTAAAATAAAGAAAAGATGGTCAAAAAAGAGTGGGCTTGTGGGGCTATAATCTATGATTACAAAAAAAAAAGATAGATAGCACTACATCTTTCTCTCCTCTCTTGTGGGTGATTTGTACAATCTGACTTGGCTTAGTGGTGAATAAAAAATTGTTGTTTACAAATTCAAGTGTGGCTGATCTTTCTCTAGAGCTAGCTCGGTTTTTTTTGGAGGTAATGAAGAGAGTTTTGGGTGGAACTTTCAGCCAAAAGTAGTTTCAAAAAAGAGTGAGTGGAGTGAATAAAATAAGGGGGGAGAGCATGAGGGAATGAGGGAATAAAAATAAGAGTGGGGAGAGAACATGGACGGGGCCATAAAAAAAAAAAGAAAAAAAGAAGATATTCACACACACACAAAAAAAAGAACATAGTTGGTCACTCTCTCGGCAGTTTTGGAGTTGAGCTAAAAAAAAACACACACACAGGGGACAACCCATCTCTGGCCTCTCTCTCATTCTCTGTCCGTCTCTCTCTCTCCCTTTCTTTTTCCTCTATTTTTGCTTAAGCTTTGAGCTTCAAATGGGAGTCCTTAGAGCGAGATTTTGCAAAAACTTTGTACATGAAAGTTGGAGAGCTCGTCGTGATCTTCGCAATGGTAGTCTCAGATTCATGATCGGGCAAGATTTGCCTTCCAGATCTGCTCTTCTTCATTATTTGAGGTAGGGACTTTCTTCATATTTTTACATTAAAGCTATGTTAGGGTTATTTTGAGAAAATATATCATTATAAGAGGTATTGCATATATATATATATTCAGATTTTTATTTGGTAATTTTTGGAATAAAAATTATGTTGAAATGTTAAGAATGTTGGCATTTTGAGATTGATTTGGAAAAATCATTTTGTGTTGATAATTTTGCAAAGAAATCCGAAAATAAAATTTAATAGTTTTATGGATTGTCTCTACATCATATTATAATTAGATGATTTATTTTGAGAAAAATAAAGTTGAACTTTTTTTTATCTTTGATTTGGAATTTATTTTTCAGAAAAATAAATTAATGTTGAGGAATATGGAGTAAATGCTTAAGTAGGAATTATAGAGTTGCTTTGGGATTAAAAACTCTAAAAATGTTATATTCATGATTTTTTATAAAAGATGATATGTTGATGATTAAGTTTTGTTCATTTTTATGAAAATAAAAATATGAAATGTGGACTTTCAAACTCATAACCTTAAAAATGTTACTATTGGGCATATTTCATAATTTTTTATATAAATATCATGTTAGTTAAGTAATTTTAGAAAAAGTTGTGAAATTGTTATTGGTAGAGAATTTGGTAAAAATATTACCTCTTTAAATAGCTTGGCATGAAAAATGGTTATGTTGAGATATACTTATGTTTGAGGGATGAGACATGTGAAGTTATGTTTGGTATAATTAATTTGAAATTTTTTGAATATAATAAACTTACTAATTTAGTGGATTAAATTAATTTTGGTTAAAAGGTTATACCCGTTATGGTTAAAAGTGTCTTATTAAGATTATACCATAACTTTTGACATAGTAGGATGGAAATGGTAATATTTAATAAGTAGGGATTTCCTTTGAGTTATACATATGTTTTTGCAAGATCCAGATGATTTTCGAAATCATCCTTTGATTTGTTTTGAAAATTGATTGTTGATTCAAGAAGATGAGAGATTTTTTTTGAAAGTGGGTTTACTTTCTTGTTCCTTTTAAAATAGAAATTGAGGGTTTTGAACTATGAGGATTGAAGAGAGATGTTATAGCGACCCCGGTCTTTTCCCATTCGGTTGTTATATCCGGACTTATGTTCCGTAGATTCCGTTGTTATATTATTGCTGTTGCTGTCCTTTAAATTCCTTATTCTTGAGTTATAGGATGTATTGGGCAGGTTTGTTACAGGTGGGTTGGGTTTAGAAACCAAGTGTTGCTGTCCAGATTTTTGGAACTTCGCTCGAGCGAGGAGTCTGTCGCTCGAGCGAGCTCTTGAATTTGGTCCTTCGCTCGAGCTAGGGTTTCTTCGCTAGAGCGACCGATTGCGTCTAGTATAGACCTGAGAGCTGTATTTGTTGGCTCGAGCGAGCTTTCCTTCGCTCGAGCGAGTTTCGAGTTCTTCGCTCGAGCGTGCTTCTGGGTTGCAGACCTGAAGCATTGCATTCTTGGCTCGAGCGAGACTTTCTTGGCTCGAGCGAGTCATTTTTGTGTCTGGTCGCTCGAGCGACCAATCCTTCGCTCGAGCGAGCCTGTCGAGTATAAATATGCAGCAGCGGTTTTTAAAACGTTTTTTTCACATTCTTTTTGATCCTAAAACCCTAGTTTCGAGTTTTCTCTCCCTCCACTCACCTTCTCTCCTAGGTTTCATCTATTTTTAGGGTGTTTCTACCCTAGGCTCTTTATTAAAAAGATAGAGTGAGTCGAGGGCTTCCTTTTAATCTGAACAATCTTGGGTTTGGAGCACTTTGGATTTTCGTCATCTTCTCCATTCGAGTTCTTCGCTTCGAGGTAGGGATTTCCTACTCCATATTATAAGTTTTGTTCTAAGCTTTGGTAGTTTGATATGTTGGGGGTTATTTGGTAATTTTGGGAAAAACCCTAGTTGTTTAATAAATTAATTTGTATAATTAATTTAGGGAAAAATGTGGAATTGAGTTTAATTCATGAAATTGGGAAATTTAGTGATTTAATGGTGTAGTTGGTTAGTTTAATTACTCAACTATGAAAATGTTAAATTTACATTTGTTGATACATTTATTTCCTATTTAGAAATAACTGTTTTGGGCTATCGGTGGAGGATAGTCGTGATTGTTGTAGACCTTGCATGTGGATTAGGGAAAACTGAAACTAATCACATTGGTTAAGTCATTGATTTTGACTGTTGGATTAATACAGAAATTACGTGTATTGATTGTGTGTTGCATATGCATTTTGTTTGGGAGGAGATAGGGGATGTACTCCACGGTTTAGGGGAAGATAGGGGATGGACCTCTAAACCGGATTTTGTTTGGGAGGAGATAGGGGATGGACTCCATTAGCATCACTATATGTGTGCTTATTGATTTGAAGTGTTTTTACATGTTGTTGATACAGCACTAAAATGTGTATCGATTTGGAAGTATGGAAGTGTTTTGGCATGAGCCTTAGTCTCATTTGTTTTGTTGATAGTGGAAGTAACATTAATGTGATATTTAATTCACTGTTATAGTTTGGCCAGGTTCTGAGCCACATTTGATGTAAATGGAAAGTGAAACATGTCATGAAACTGTATGTTGATGAAATGGATATTTGTGTTAACCATCTATTAAATGCTATTGCTTTATTCGATGCTTATATTTGGTTTAGTATATTTCTACTGGGTTGTGGCTCACCCTATACGGGAACATCATTTTCAGGTTCAGGTGATATACTACCTCCAAGGACTTAGCTTGGAAGGAGTAGGAGTTGAAGATTCTGTTTAGTTTAGTTGTTATTTATGTTATTTGATACTACATGTAAACACTCAAGCCAAGGGCTTAATTTGTAGTTGAGTTAGTACTCACATTTTGTGTCCAAGTGTTGGCTTGGAAAGATGTAAGCCCATAGGGCATTTACATTTGATGTTACATGTAATGTCTTTCTTTTAAGAATACTCTGATGAATGGAATAATATTTTATTTTCTTTTAACAATGCATGTTAATATTGTATATATTATGGGTTTATTTTGAGGGCATTACAACTTGGTATTAGAGCGTACCAGGTTCGAATACCTTGGGTACGTGGGAAGTGATTAGTATCACAATGAGTTCGTCTCGTTTGATAGAGACTTAGTGTACTGTTATATGCTTATATGATAACATGTTTATGTGACTATGTGGGTATGGAATGTAGTTTCTAGGATGTTGATTGGACCCTTGAGTCTCTGGAAGTCTTGTTGGAAAGGCACTTGATCAATGTTGTTTCCGACTGGAACTTTAGTGACGCCTTGGGACTATCATTATCCAGGAATGAAATTCGTAGGTGCTTATGTGATTATGTGCTTACGTGGAGTGAATTATTGTTGTCCAATGTATTAGGACGCAAGTATTATAGTTTTGGTACACTTATTACTATGCTAACGTCTTTGTTACCTTTATTAGGATGTTAGGACGAGGACGAGGACGAGGACGTGGTAGGCGTGGTAGGCGTGGTGGGCAGGAGATGCCTATACCGGATGAGATTCCGGCAGTACAGGAGGGAGTTGGCCAGGCCAATGTGGCCGAGCCGGTAGGCCAGCAGGTTATGGGCGCTTTGGCCCGAGAGATAGCAGGGGCATTCAGGGAGTCAGTAGGCATTCTTAGAGCTGAGAATCAGGCTCAGGTTCATGTTGGGGATGCAGGGCCTTCTTTTCTGAAGAGGGAGTTCTTCCGGTCTAACCCGGACGAATTTTTGGGTGATCCTAAAGAGTCACTTAAGGCAGATGAATGGCTCGAACAGACAATGAAGACGTTTGAGATGCTTGGCATCGAAGACGAGGGGTTGAAAGTGACCTTGGCATCTTTCCAGCTGAAGGGAGATGCGGGTCAGTGGTGGAAGTTCACAAAGGGTCGTATAGGAGGTACGTGGGAGGCTTTTGTGAATGCTTTCCAGGAGAGGTTCTTATCTCCAGCAGTCAGGGAGAAGCTGAGAGACCAGTTCTGTCAGCTGAAGCAGTCGAGTTCTTCGGTGGTCGAGTTTGAGGCTGCATTTACCAGCTTGTCTAGGTTTGCACCTGAGTTGGTGGCGTCTGAGGAGCGTCGTTGTATCGAGTTCGAGAAGAAGTTGAGGCGTGGCCTCAAGCTGAGAGTTGGGGGAACTATGATTCGGGACTATGGTCGTATGGTTGATGCTGCAGCCCATATGGAGATCATGATGCAGGAGGAGGAGGAAGTGCAGAAAGGCTGCAAGAGGAGTCAGGATGGCCAGAGTGATGGCAGGAGATAGAGAGGTTTCAATCCTCAGCAGTCTCAGAATAGCTTTTCCAGATCGACTTTTCTAGTGCCGAGTGCAGGTTCTGGGAAAGGCAGCCAGGGAGACATTACCTGTTTCAAGTGTGGCCAGCTGGGCCACAAGTCTCCAGTTTCAGGCCTCGAGGGCCAATCAGGGGGCTTCATCGTCCCAGTCTGTGCAGCAGTCTTATGCTCCTAGGGGTGAGCAGGTTGATCAGAGACCATCTGGGCGCGTGTATGCTGTTACTGCGCAGGATCTTGTATCGGCTCCATCGGTTGTGAGAGGTACCTTCTTGTTTTGCAATTCGGTTGCTAGTGTTTTGATTGATACGGGTGCATCTCATTCCTTTGTGTCTGCTGCATTTGCATCAGTTTTGGAGTTGGAGTTAGCACAGTTAGCATCTCCTATTTGTATAGTGTCACCTCTTGGGGGTGAATTGATCTTGAAACAAGGTGTTAGGGGTTGTGATATAGAGGTCGCTGATCATAGGCTTCCGTTTCCTTTTGTAGTTATGCCCATGAAGGGCTTTGATGTTATTTTGGGTATGGACTAGTTATCGTCATACCGGGCAGTTATCGATTGCTACCGCCAGAGGGTCACTTGTTATACCGTGAGCGGGGAGTGTTTTCATTTTCTGGGGGATCGGGTTGGTAGTGTTTTACCACCGGGGTATGATCCGCGAGGGCGGAGTGAGCTTAGTGGTCTACTTGCTAGCTTTGAGAGTGGTGAGTGTGATGAGACCCAGATTGTGTTGCCAAGGGTGGTTTGTGAGTACTCGGACGTCTTTCCCAAGGATCTTGTTAGTTTGCCACCGCATCGAGAGATTGAGTTCTCTATTGATCTAGTGCCCGGCACGGCGCCGATTTCTATGGCACCTTATCGTTTTGCCCCAGCCGAGTTAGTTGAGTTGAAGATTCAGCTCCAAGAGTTGCTAGATAAAGGATATATTCGTCCTAGTGTTTCACCGTGGGGAGCACCGGCCCTCTTTGCTAAAAAGAAAGGTGGTGCTTTGAGACTCTGTATAGATTACCGGAAGTTGAATCGGGCTACGGTCAAGAATAAGTACCCTATGCCTCGTATAGATGATCTGTTCGATCAGTTGAAGGGTTCCCGTTGTTTCTCTAAGATAGATTTGAGATCGGGTTACCATCAGTTGAGAGTCAGGGAGGAGGATATTCCGAAGACGGCATTCCGTATGCGGTATGGCCACTATGAGTTTCTGGTGATGCCATTTGGGCTCACCAATGCACCTGCAATGTTTATGGACTTGATGAACCGGATATTCCGGGAATTCTTGGATCGTTTTGTAGTAGTCTTTGTAGACGACATTCTTATCTATTCACCTTCAGAGGAGGAGCACGAGGAGCACTTGAGAGTGGTGCTTGAGTTACTTAGAGCCCATAAGCTTTACGCTAAGTTTGGGAAATGTGAGTTCTGGCTAGAGGAGGTGAAGTTCTTAGGCCATGTGGTTTCCGGGGAAGGGGTGTCTGTTGATACATCCAAGACGGAGGCAGTGCAAGATTGGGCACAGCCTAAGAGTGTGTTTGAGATCCGCAGTTTTCTGGGATTAGCTGGGTACTACCGACGGTTTGTGAAGGATTTCTCCAGGTTAGCTTTACCTTTGACTAGATTGACTCGGAAAGGAGTCAAATTTGTATGGAGTGAGACTTGTGAAAAGTCGTTCCAGGAGTTGAAAGTTAGACTGACCACCGCTCCGGTCTTGATTATTCCGGAGAGAGGGTTAGGTTATGCAGTCTATTGTGATGCCTCACGAGAGGGTTTGGGTTGTGTGTTGATGCAAGAGGGGAAAGTGGTAGCCTATGGTTCACGTCAGTTGAAAAGACACGAGAAGAATTACCCTACCCATGACCTAGAGTTAGCAGCTGTGATATTTGCCTTGAAGATTTGGAGGCATTATCTTTACGGTGAGAGGTTCGAGGTATTCTCGGATCATAAGAGTCTGAAATAGCTGTTTACACAGAAAGACTTGAACTTGAGGCAAGAGGAGGTGGATGGAGTTCATTGAGGATTATGACTTCGAGTTGCATTATCATCCGGGGAAGGCCAATGTGGTGGCCGATGCCCTTAGCAGGAAATCTGTTGGTGACGTAGCTAGTATAGCCATCCGAGAGTGGGAGATGTTGGGTGCACTTGGGGAGTTTGATTTGCTTCTGGGCGAATCCGTTGAGGCTGCAGCCTTGTTTTCTGTTGTTGCGCAGCCTACACTTGTGACTCAAGTATTGGAGGCTCAGAGGGGTGACCTTGAGGTGGAATCTCTCCGAGAGAAGATCTCCAATGGGAAGGTTGAGAAGGGTTTGACGGTGTATCCCGACCTGAGTGTGAGATACCGAGACCGTCTGTTTGTGCTGGAGTCTTGCCGAGAGGAGGTACTCCGAGAGTTTCATCATTCACGCCTTGCGGTGCATCCGGGAGGCACTAAGATGTATCGGGATTTGGGTCGCCAGTTTTGGTGGCGAGGTATGAAGAGAGATGTGGCAGCTTTCGTGTCTAAGTGCCTTACTTGTCAGCAAGTGAAGGCCGAGCATCAGAGGCCAGCGGGTTTGTTGCAACCCTTGCCTATTGCCGAGTGGAAGTGGGAGCATGTCACTATGGACTTCGTTGTAGGTCTTCCGAGGACTCAGCGGGGTAGTGATGCTATTTGGGTGGTTGTAGACCGGTTGACTAAGTCGGCGCATTTCATTCCTATGCGCGTGAGAGATTCGGTAGATCATTTTGCCGACTTGTACATTCGGGACATAGTGAGGTTGCACGGGGTCCCAGTGACGATCGTCTCAGATAGAGATCCTCATTTTACTGCTAGGTTGTGGCAGAGTTTGCAGAGTGCCTTAGGCACTAAGTTGACCTTTAGCACGGCTTATCATCCTCAGACTGACGGGCAGTCCGAGCGTACTATTCAGATCCTTGAGGATATGCTTCGGGGTTGTGTTCTTGATTTCAGTGGGTCGTGGGAGAGGCACTTGCCTTTGGTGGAGTTTGCCTACAACAACAGTTTCCAGTCTAGTATCGGTATGACACCGTTTGAGGCCTTGTATGGCCGACCGTGTAGGTCTCCAGTTTGTTGGGCCGAGGTGGGTGATGCACCTTTGTTGGGTTCGGAGTTGGTGAGTGAAATGACGAAAAAAGTTGAGCTTATCCGTAGGAGGCTTGTTACAACCCAGAGTCGCCAGAAATCTTATGCTGACCGTAGGAGGAGACCTTTGGTGTTTGAGGTGGGTGACCATGTCTTTCTGAAGATATCACCTAGACGGGGATTGATGAGGTTTGGGAAGAGCAGAAAGTTGTCCCCTCGGTTTATTGGTCCTTTTGAGATCCTTGAGAGGATTGGCGAGGCTGCCTATCGTTTAGCTTTGCCACCGCAGTTATCCGGAGTTCAGGACGTGTTTCATGTGAGTATGCTTCGAAAGTATGAGCCGGATCCATAACATGTGTTGGATTGGACCGATTTAGTGGTTGACGAGGATGTCTCGTATGAGGAGAGACCGGTTCGGGTCTTGGATAGGCGGGATCAAGTTTTGTGAGGCAAGACCATCCCTTTGGTAAAGGTTTTGTGGAAACATCACGGGTGGAGGAAGTCACTTGGGAACGTGAGTTGGAAGTTCGCGAGAAATATCCGGACTTGTTTGTTGATGTGTAATCATGTATTGAATTTTGTAATTTTAATGAACTTTAAGAACATTATATATATGTCTTAAGTTGTAAAACATTGTGAATGTTTTGGTTTAATGGAAGTAATTTGAAACTTGCCTCATAATGGAAGTTTATGGTAACATTGCATATGTTGAATGTGTAGTACAATTGGAGTTATGTCATGAAATTGAATATGTTATGGAAATGGGAATCATGTATATTGAAAACTGTTGAAATTGAAAGAAATGCATGTTGATAATGCAAGTTAAAATATATATTGTTTTTACTTATTGTGAGATGCCTCTTGATGAAGATGAAATGACCGTATTTGGTCAATTGTTTATTATTGTAATATAATATTGTTGGAATTGAGAAAAACTATTTTTGAAAACTTATGCTTAATTTCGGGGACGAAATTCCTTAAGGGGGGAGGTTATAGCGACCCCGGTCTTTTCCCATTCGGTTGTTGTATCCGGACTTATGTTCCGTAGATTCCGTTGTTATATTATTGTGTTGTTGTCCTTTAAATTCCTTATTCTTGAGTTATAGGATGTATTGGGCAGGTTTGTTACAGGTGGTTGGTTTAGAAAACCAAGTGTTGCTGTCCAGATTTTGGACCTTCGCTCGAGTGAGGAGTCTGTCGCTCGAGCGAGCTCTTGAATTTGGTCCTTCGCTCGAGCCAGGGTTTCTTCGCTAGAGCGACCGATTGCGTCTAGTATAGACCTGAGAGCTGTATTTGTTGGCTCGAGCGAGCTTTCCTTCGCTCGAGCGAGTTTCGAGTTCTTCGCTCGAGCGAGCATTCTGTCGCTCGAACGTGCTTCTGGGTTGCAGACCTGAAGCATTACATTCTTGGCTCGAGCGAGTCATTTTGTGTCTGGTCGCTCGAGCGACCCAATCCTTCGCTCGAGCGAGCCTGTCGAGTATAAATACGCAGCAGCGGTTTTTAAAACGTTTTTTCACATTCTTTTTGATCCTAAAACCCTAGTTTTGAGTTTTCTCTCCCTCCACTCACCTTCTCTCCTAGGTTTCATCTATTTTTAGGGTGTTTCTACCCTAGGCTCTTTATTAAAAAGATAGAGTGAGTCGAGGGCTTCCTTTTAATCTGAACAATCTTGGGTTGGAGCACTTTGGATTTTCGTCATCTTCTCCATTTGAGTTCTTCGCTTCGAGGTAGGGATTTCCTACTCCATATTATAAGTTTTATTCTAAGCTTTGGTAGTTTGATATGTTGGGGTTATTTGGTAATTTTTGGAAAAACCCTAGTTGTTTAATAAATTAATTTGTATATTAATTTAGGGAAAATGTGGAATTGAGTTTAATTCATGAAATTGGGAAATTTAGTGATTTAATGGTGTAGTTGGTTAGTTTAATTACTCAACTATGAAATGTTAAATTTACATTTGTTGATACATTTATTTCCTATTTAGAAATAACTGTTTTGGGCTATCGGTGGAGGATAGTCGTGATTGTTGTAGACCTTGCATGTGGATTAGGGAAAACTGAAACTAATCACATTGGTTAAGTCATTGATTTTGACTGTTGATTAATACAGAAATTACGTGTATTGATTGTGTGTTGCATATGCATTTTGTTTGGGAGGAGATAGGGATGTACTCCACGGTTTAGGGGAAGATAGGGGATGGACCTCTAAACCGGATTTTGTTTGGGAGGAGATAGGGGATGGACTCCATTAGCATCACTATATGTGTGCTTATTGATTTGAAGTGTTTTTACATGTTGATACAGCACTAAAATGTGTATCGATTTGGAAGTATGGAAGTGTTTTGGCATGAGCCTTAGTCTCATTTGTTTTGTTTGATATTGGAAGTAACATTAATGTGATATTTAATTCACTGTTATAGTTTGGCCAGGTTCTGACCACATTTGATGTAAATGGAAAGTGAAACATGTCATGAAACTGTATGTTGATGAAATGGATATTTGTGTTAACCATCTATTAATGCTATTGCTTTATTCGATGCTTATATTTGGTTTAGTATATTTCTACTGGGCTGTGGCTCACCCTATACGGAAACATCAATTCAGGTTCAGGTGATATACTACCTCCAAGATCTGTTTGCTTGGAAGGAGTAGTGGGTTGAAGATTCTGTTTAGTTTAGTTGTTATTTATGTTATTTGATACTACATGTAAACACTCAGCCAATGGCTTAATTTGTAGTTGAGTTAGTACTCATATTTTGTGTCCAAGTGTTGGCTTGGAAAGATGTAAGCCCATAGGGCATTTACGTTTGATGTTACATGTAATGTCTTTCTTTTAAGAATACTTCTGATGAATGGAATAATATTTTATTTTCTTTTAACAATGCATGAATATTGTATATATATGGGTTTTATTTTGTGTGAGGGCGTTAGCATGTTCTTGGTGAGTTGCTTTCAATAAATGAAGATGAGTGGTTTGGTGAGAAAATCTAGAAATTGGGATTTTTAAGAAAGATGTTGACAATCTTAAGATGTTGTTATGTTTATTTTGTGTGCCAAAAAATGATGTTTGAAAAAAAATTGTTTATTTGTTTACATATAAATGATGGTTTTCATGGAATATGAGAATTGTTGAAGTTTTGGAAATTTTTGTTCAAAATGTTGATATAGTCTTGAAGTGGCTAAATGGTTGAGATTACTCTAAGTGTGGAAATTTTGTTGTCCCATGGATGAATTGGAATAAAAGTATTTATATTTATCTTGAGAAATTATATTGAAATGAGAAATGAGAATTTTGATCACAATGGGAATATTGTATGGAAATATTGAAAGTGGAAGAAATATTGCATTGTATTATTAATTATTGCATTGGCATATCAATTCATTTGATAATGATGAGCTTGAAATTTGATTTGAAAACTTTGCGTTGAAAAAGGAATGTTGGGAAACAAGTTTTCATGAAATAATTTTGGGATAAATACGGTGGTAAGTCTTGAAAGGTGGTCTATATGATAGGTGTCGAGCCTTCCGGTTAATCTGGTAAAAATGACAAATTAGTAGTACTTGTATAGTCTACTTGCAGACATCAGCCTAGGAATTACCTGAATCGTATTTACCATCTTGGAATTTTATTGAAATTGTTGGATTAATGTGTTTTTAAAATGGCATTGTGCGTAAGATTTTCAAAAGATGAGAAAAATATTTTGAGCATGACATGGCATATGCATTAATCTCATAAGGCCGTATAAAATTGATTTGATGAATTGTTTAATTATTTGATTCAATTGGTAATGAGATAATTGAATGAATTGAAAATGATGTCATGTTGCTATTAAAACATGTTTATTTATTTAAGTTAATTTGTTGTGGTTAATTAAATAAATTGGATTTAAGAGATTATGTAATAAAATCATATGGTTTTGACATGATATGATTTCATGTATATGTATGAGTATTTTGGTACCCGCATATCTTTTAATGTTTTAATATGAGATTGCTTGGTGAGCTAGTGATTGCTCACCCCCTGCCTGTACATGTGTACAGGGAATGCTTTTCGGATTTGAAGATCAAACAATGAGTTTTACCATTTCATAAGTGTAATGTAGTGATGGATTGTACTATTTCATTTGTTGTTTGGCTGAGTGCTATTTTTTTTTTGTAAAAAGTAGTGTCCTCTCTTTTATTGTAAGCCTCAGTGCATTTCTTTTATTTGTATGTAAATGTCATTGTTGTATAACGAAAGGGAATATGTATATTTAATTATTCATCATTTCATCCAAGGATTAAATGTTATTTGTAAATTGACTTAATTAATGAATATTGGCAAGGTTATCCGAGTAATAAAATACGGGGTGCTACAACACCACCAAGGGCTGGTGTCGACACTAAATTTCAGATTGTAACCCAAAACAACATAGTAAGGGAAGGGTCGACCCTAAGAACTCAGGTGTTGACCCCAGAACAAATTTTCCCAAGTTTCCAATGAACTTTTCAACGTAAACAAGCGTGAACGAACAATCCCAACAAGTTTAAATTGATTTGTACTCCTCCAAAACCAAGATACAACAACTCCAAAGACACTCAAAATGAAAATAAAGGAATTAAATAGACCCTCAAATAGATTAAAGGATACAAGTGTTACACTCCTGAACAAAATTACATCATCACCAATCTTGTATCAATGTGCTGCACCTTTACTAGGCATTTTCAGTTTTTGATACCTCATGCAGTTTCATTCACCTTTTCTCTGGGAGGGTGGGTGGTTGTAGAGGCAGGGAAACTTTGGTTCAATGATGTTTGGGTATTCTTTAGGCCATTTGGAAAGAGCAAAGAAAGAGTATTCAACTGAATAATTATAACTATAATTTTCTTTTGAAAAAGACACATTGATTGTGCTTGTATGGCTTCATTGTAAATGACACAGTCCTATTTCTCCCTGGATGTTGTTCAGGATCAGAAAGAGTTGGATTTTATTTCTTACTAAATTCAGAACTTCTTAGTTTTGGGATCTCCCTGCACGTAATGTTGGCTTGCTCAAACTAAATGTTGATAGTCGCTCTCTTGCAAATTATGGGAGATTTGGAAGTAGAACCCTATGTAAACATCTCGAAGGCGTATTGTGTATGCTGTTTCAACGCACCAATGGGAGAAGTTGAATTGTCCATGGCAGAATTTCTTACCATTCGTTGGGCTTGGAGATTATAAAGCTTATGGTCTTTAACATGTTGTGTCAGTGCTGTTGACCAAGTGGTTAAGAGAAATGTTGGTGCTTGGAAGCAAAGCTTTTGGTGTTGGGAGGCCTGTAGCCTGGCCCTTGATAGGGTGGAGTTATTCTAATGAGTTCTTAGTTCAGGAAACACAACACAGCAACATTTAGCCAAAAGGCATGCTAGGACTGTTGTTCCGTATCTGCTATTGTTCTTGTGATTCTCTTTTATTTATGGATTTATTACACTTTCTACTCCTAACTATTACCAAATTGTCAACTGAACTATTAATTGAGTCTACTTAGTCCCTAAAGTATATAAATTAAAATCTATTTAGTCTCTAAACTATCGATTGAATCTATTAAGTCCTAAAGTATTTAATTAAAATCTATTTAGTCTCTAAATTATCGATCCTATTTAGTCCCTGAAAAGATTACAAAAAAAAAACTATAAGCTCATAAGTATTATAAATTAGTAAAAGATTCTATCAAGTTTAATATTTTATTTCAGAAAAATCTTAAATTTCTATTTTGTCTTTAAAAAGTATTTTTTTTCGTTGTGCGTTTAAATTAGTATTAGAGTCTAGTTCTCAGTCTTGCCAAAAATTATATGAACTAGATAATTTGAATAATAACACTTCGTTACAAATTATAATAGAACAAAATAATAAATTAATTAAGTTATAAAAAGAATTTAGCAAAAAATTTAAAAACAATTAGTAAGAAATTATAATGAAATCCCGTATATAATACTAGATAAAAGGCTTATATTTTAACTAGATTAGGTTTTTCACTAATTTATAATATTTATGGGTTTATATTTTATTTTTGTAATCTTTTCAGAGACTAAATAGATTTGATTTAAATACTTTAGGGACTTGATAGATTCAATCGATAGTTTAGGAATTAAATAAATTTTAATTTATATACTTTAGGGACTAAGTAGACTCAACTGATATCAGATACTAAGTAGACAATTTGGTGATAGTGTTGTAAGATTTTTGGAATAATCTTTATATTCAACTTATTCGAATTCAAGAGTTACATCAGTTTAAATAATGAAGAGACTAAACCCTAAAACTAACTATGGAAATACAACTATCTAACTATGGAAATACAACTCATTAGCTAACTATGGAAATACAACTAATTAGCATAAAATATATACAATCATATATGCACAATATTCACACCTCCACCCAAACTCAAGATATTTTAGCAGAAAATACAGAGAGTTTTGTCAAGTAGAAACTGAAAGCGAGCAGAAGTGTGAGTCTTGGTAAAGAAATCAGCAAGTTGCAGGGCAGAAGGAACAAACGGAAGTGAGATAGGACCAGATTGCAGATGATGACGGACAAAATGACAATCAATCTCAATGTGCTTTGTCCGCTCATGGAAGACAGTGTTATGGGCAATCTGAATAGCACTACGGTTGTCACAGTAGAGAGAGGTGGGAGAGGATTGAGGGACACCCAAATCAGACAAGAGACAACGAAGCCAGATAATCTCAGCAGTGGCATGGGCCATAGCACGATACTCAGCTTCGGCAGTAGAACGAGCAACAACAGTCTGTTTCTTGCTCTTCCAAGAAATCAATGAATCACCAAGAAACATACAGAAACCAAAAGTGGACTTGCGATTATTGACATCACTAGCCCAATCAGAATCAGTATAGGCCACCAGGTCCAAGGAAGAAGTGGATGAAAGCAGTAAGCCCTGAAAGATAGTACCGCAGAGATAACGGAGAATCCGAACCAAAGCGGCCCAATGCGTGGAGCGAGGAGTAGAAACAAACTGACTGACCACATGAACAACATAAGCAAAATCAGGCCGAGTGACAGTCAGCTAAACTAAACAACCCACAAGCTCACGATATAAAGTGGAATCAGCCAGAGGGACACCATCAGTAGAGTTGAGCTTCACATTAAGCTCAATAGGTGTATCAGAAACCTTAGTATCAGTAAGACCGGCACGGTGAATAACCTCATTAGCATACTTA
Source organism: Camellia japonica (assembly GCA_030407325.1). Lineage (NCBI taxonomy): Eukaryota > Viridiplantae > Streptophyta > Magnoliopsida > Ericales > Theaceae > Camellia > Camellia japonica. The sequence goes on along the minus strand of JAPPVO010000019.1, from coordinate 129,199,388 downwards.
GCCTGAGACAGAAAATAGCCTTTTGGAGAAGAGGCAACCTTAATACCAAGAAAATACTGCAATGGACCCAGATCTTTCATTTCAAAGGTGCGGAAGAGATGTTGCTTGACCTCAGAGATAGCAGAACAGTCAGAACCAGTGATGATCATATCATCCACATAAAGTAGGAGACCAACAAAACCAGCCGAGGTATATCTGAGAAACAAAGCAGAGTCGGAAGCAGAATGATGAAACCCAAGCTCGGTAATGGCAGTCTGAAAGCGATCATACAAGCACGAGGAGACTGCTTCAAACCATACAGAGCACGCCGAAGACGACAAACCTTCCCAGAAAAGTGGAGAAGACCAGGGGGAGGATGCATGTAGACTTCCTCAGTGAGATACCCGTTAAGAAAAGCATTCTTAACGTCCATCTGATAGAGAAGCCAATGTTGAACAGCGGCAACAAAAATCAAGGTACGGACAATAGTTATCTTGGCAACAGGGCAAAGGTCTCCTCATAATCAATACCATACTCCTGTGAGAAACCCTTGGCAACCAAGCGAGCTTTATAGCGCTTGAGAGAACCATCAGAATGAGTCTTGACTTTATAGACCCATTTGCAACCAACCAATTCTTGCTAGCAGGCAAAGGAACCAACTCCCAAGTGTTAGTCTTCTGCAAGGCAAACAACTCATCCTCCATAGCTTGAACCCAATTAGGATCCTGACAGGCCTCAGCATAAGACTGTGGTTCTGAAAAAGAATGAATAATAGACAAAAAAATACGATAGGAAGCAGAAAAACATGTATTAGACCAACCCAACCTGTTTGGAGGACGACGCTCACGAGTAGGATATCGGTGTGCAACGGGATCAAAGTCGTCAGAAGCAGAAGGAACAACAACAGGAGTAGAGACAACTGGTGGTGGGGGAGCCTGACGACGAGAATAGACTAACAATGGAGGGGAAGAAGAAGCTGAAGGAGGAGAAGGAGCCATAGGTGACGCAGACGGAGAATGAGAAATAGACTCAAGAGGAACAGTGGAGATGTACTCATCAGACGAGACCTCAGAAGGAAAGGGGTCAATGTGAACCAAATCCTGTTTGGAAACTGGAGCAGTGAGAGGGGGAAGCTGGAAGTAAGACAGACGTTCGAGAAAGGCAACATGACGGAGACATAAAGGCGACGAGAGATAGATCATAACAGCGATAGCCTTTCTGAGTAAGATTGTAACCCAAAAAGACATAGAGGACAGACCGAGCACTAAGTTTGGTCTTATCTTTGCGGGGAAGAAGGACAAAACAAGCAGACCCAAACACACGAAGAAGGGAGTAGTTAGGAATTTGGGAGAACAAAGCCTCATAAGGAGACTGACCAGAAAGAAGGGAGTAGGTATGCGGTTGAGAAGAAAAGCAGCAGTAAGAACTGCCTCCCCCCAGAATGGAGCCGGAACTGAGGCAGAGAGCAGAAGAGACCTAGCTGTCTCAAGGAGATGACAGTATTTTCGCTCGGCTCGATCATTTTGGGCAGGTGTATCTGTACAGGAAGTTTGATGAATGGTACCCAAGTTGGCCAAATACTCGCAAAATTCATTTTTAAAATATTCCCCACCTAAGTCAGACCGTAACACTTTAATAGTAGACCCAAACTGAGTAGTAATCATAGACTGAAAGGTACGATAGATCTGATAGAAATCGGACTTATGAGTCATAAGATAAACCCACGTGTAACGGGTGCAATCATCAACAAATGACACATAGAATGCAGAACCCCCCTTAGTGAGAACAGGAGAAGGGCCCCAGACATCAGTATGAACTAAAGAAAACGGTGTAGCAGATATAGAAGTACTGTTACGGAAAGGTAAGGCTGTCATTTTGGCAAGTTTACATCCCCGACATTCGGTAAGTTGACTAGGAAAAACTTTACCCAATATACCTGACTGAGCTAAAGACCGTAAGCGGTCAGCAGACAAATGCCCTAATCTGGAATGCCACAAATAGAAAGGACTGAACAGAGAATCTAACTAGAAAGAAAAAAGGCAGTCGGAGAGGTAGTCATAGGCAAATACAGGCTCTCTACCACATAGAGGTCTCCAACTCTACGGCCAGTCCCAATCTGCTGTTTGGACATCCGATCCTGCATAGAACAAATAGAAGAAGAAAAGATAATATCAAAACCAGAGGCATCAAGTTGACTAATAGATAATAAATTGACAGATAACTGAAAACATAGAAGACAGATAGAATAGAGACTGCAGACATAGCAGACGGTAGAACAGACCTAACAGATATAACTGACATACCAAACCCATTAGCAGCATTAACAGTAATAGGAAAGGGAGGGGAGTACAATTCTGAAGTAAAGAGAGATGATGAGTCATATAATGAGAGGCACCAGAGTCAAAAAGCCAGACCGACGAAGAGATACCTGAAGAAGACCCAAGCAAACTTGAATGAAGGAAGGAAACAACGGAAGCAGATGGAGATGGCTGGGAGGTAGACAATATATGCTGAAGCTAACTAATCTGAGCAGTCAAGGAAGCCAAGTCAGGATCAGGAGCCGGAGTAGATCTATTATACTCAGCAGAAGGAGCCCGGAATTGGTTCTGAGATCACTGAAAAGAGAAGGCAGGCAGACGTCCTTTCTCGGGACAGTGGTACTTCCAATGGCCCCGCTGATGGCAGTAGGCACACTTATCAAAAGCTAGAGACATCGTAATAACCAGAAAACTGAGAGGTTTTAGTGCAATCAAACAAAGTAGCCAAACTAAGGGTTCAAGTGTAATAATCAAAAGATGAGGGTCAGACTATTATAATAACTAACAAGTGGGCCAAACAGAAAATCAGTTTTTTATTTATTTATTTATTTTTTTAAGAACAAACAAATAAGAGAACTGAACCAAATAAGATCACTGAACCAAACACAGAGAGAGAAAGAACTAGAGTCAACGATGAACCACACGAAGTCGACAAGAGTTGCGATGAACTGAGATGAACAGAGAGAGTCGCGATTCGCAATGACCAGAGGTAGCCGACAAGTCGCGATGACATCAACGAGAACGAGAGAGACGCAGCAGATAGGGTGCGACAGGGAGTCACGATTGAACCGAAACTGAGAGGCAGAGGGCTCTGGGTTGGGGATGAACCAGATGAAGCAAACCCACTACGGCTAGGGTTTTGAATCTAAAGGCTAGGGTTTGAAACCAAGCTCTGATACCATGTAAGATTTTCGGAATAATCTATATATTCAACTTATTCGAATTCAAGAGTTACATCAGTTTAAATAAGAAGAGACTAAACCCTAAAATCTAACTATGGAAATACAACTCATTAGCTAACTATGGAAATACAACTAATTAGCCTAAAATATATACAATCATATATGCACAATATTCACAAGTGTAGGGGTAGAAAGTGTAATAAACCCTTATTTATTTATTTTTAATTTTTGCAACTTAATGCTGCTATGGAAATTATTCATGTGTAGCCAATATTTTTAGCCTGTGTCTCTTTCTCTTTAGTAGAATTCGCTTTATCATTGTTACATAGCTAAAGCGTGAGTGTCTGTATGTGCAGAGCCATGTGCATGCTTTTGTAAATGTGCACGCATGTGTGTGCATGGGCACATCGTGCACAGTTCTAATGCTTTCTATTGTTCAAGTGGTCTTAGAATTTTAGGTTAAAAAATAAATCAACAAAAATTTTACATAATTCAGCCAATTATAGAAGGATAAGATTGCCACAGAAAGAGCTGAGGGGATGGAAATGCCACCAATGTTGGGTATAATACTTTTCTTGAGGTGGTCTGTTGTGATCTGATAAAATACCCTTTTGGGCAAGAACATTCTTTCATCAAATTCTTGCAAATTATTTTGCTTTGGCGTAATATTGTTCTAGTCAATTAATCATTGTTTCTTGTTCATGATGACCATTGAGTTGCCCAAACAATTGCCAGCTGTGATCAAGTGTGTATAAAGTTGTAAAATTGATATCTGTCAGGATTATGGAAGTGCATAGTATTTGCAAGCTAATAGCTATAGCATGATGTAAGTAATCCAGGCCTCAGGTATAAATGAGATCAGTGAGGTATAAATGAGATTTTAGAGCTGCTGAATGTTCCTGGAAAACAAAAAAAAAATTAAACTAGATTTTAGTTTAATTGTCGTCTGCTTTTTGTGTAGTTTAAGTCTCTGTGTTTAAATTTAAATAAGCACACTATTGTTTTCATATATGCAATTTGCTTGAATAAAATGTCATACAATGAGGATGAAAGCCTCACATGGTGCACACACTTATCCATCAAACTACAAAGTCATAGGAAAAGTTGAAAAGAAAAAAGAAATGAATTTGTCTGATCTATGAGGAGTTGATGTGTTTGGTCTGTTATTCTTCACATTTTGATTTTTTAATATGCTTTTCTGTTGGTACTGGATTTTCACTTCTTTGTCCCTTGGTTTATGCAATTGCAGGTATGTATAGTTACTGTAGGGTTATTGATTGTACTTCACCTCCATAAATCGTGGAATGAAGTGTACATCTGCTGTGGACGACACTACCCAATAATCTGATGTTGTATGTGATTTTTTGTGCAATATCTCTCTGCCTCCCTTTTCACCCCCTCTTGAGCATCCAATATGAATGAGGTTGTTGGCTTGTAATGATTCTGTATACTAATTTGCCTTTTATTTTTGGTTAATAAGGATAAAATCAAGCTGTTTCTTTGTTTTCGCTTTATTTTTAAGCCACCTGTAATAATGCCATGGCAATGCTTTTATCAGCTCTCATTCTTATGGCAAAAGTAAACCTTTTTAGCAGTTGGTTGTGAATTCATGGAAAAAGGAGATTGCTATTAACATCAAAGAAGTTTTTTGGATGGTCATAAATATTTATTAATCTAATTGGAAACAAGGGGGAGAAAAGGATCTTTTTTGGACGTGACATAACTATATTGATGAAATTATCTTCAAGATTTGCATATTTTGATTCACTGATATTTGAGGTTAGGTTGTTATCTTTTTACACTACATTCGATTATTTGATTGATTATTTTTTGTCAATGCCCGTATTTTTGTTTTTTAATATTTAACAATCTTATTTATGAATCAAGCTTGTTGCTAAATTGATCTAATACTAGTATGAATATGCAGAATGAGGGATGGCAACGGGCAGAACCGGGGATTACACTCATTGTACCCGATCCCTGAAAGTATAAAATTTATAGTCCTCACTCTTGTTCTCCGGTGGGGAAACCATCACCCCTCCGTCTCCGCCCCGCCTCCGCCCCCTAATAGGGATTGGGTTTGCCCGATCTTGAAAAATTCTTGACCTTTTTTTTTTTTTTTTTTTTGAGGTAAATAAAAGTAATATATATAAAAGTATAATCCAGCAATGTCCAAGCATAATATTAGCTAACTTCACTTCAAATCAGTAGGCATCTCTCGAAGATATTTCATGGGTCCATCCTCTCAAAATAATTCATACAACATAATGGCCCTGTTTGGTAAGGTTTATTTCCAGTTTATTTCAGTTTTTAGCTTAATTTAAATTATTTTGATGTGTTTGGTTTAGCTTAACAATACAGATTATAGCTTTTTGTAAGTCAAAAATTTACTTATTCTTTGAGTGGGGGAGGAGAAGTTTAATTTATAAGTCAAAAATCAGCTTATGTTCACAGTTATAAGCTATAAGCTGTTACACTATAAGCTATAATCACTTTCCCATACCTCTACCAAACGGGGCCAATATCTCAAATGTTCAACCAAAAAAAAAAACAAATAGTACCATTAGTTTATTACAACATGGAACAATAGTTGTTCAAATAAAATATATAACATCAATATCACAATAATAAAACAATATTGTTTTCCCAAAGATCTAATATAATCACAACTTTCATTGTCTCTTTCAACTTGAATTCTTGTTAAATAACAAAAGGAAAAAAAAAAAAATTTAATCAATACTAATAATAATATGTAAAAAATATTAACAATTAAAACAAAAAAGACGGCAATTAATACAAAAGTGCCACACAACTCATCCAAGTTGATCTCATCATCATCATGTACATAGCCCACCGATTCCAATGTTAAATTTTCTAAAAAGTAAAGAATATAAATTAAGTACTGAAATTATTCAATGGTAATATAAAATTGAAATAATAATATGCAAATTTACTTGAGTACCTTTTATTTCTGCAACTCACAACTAACTTTGTGCACACATTAATACTTCTAATGTGTTTGAATGAAGTCTACTACGATATGGACTCACCAACCTTCCACTAGTGCTAAATGATGACTCAGAAGCAACGGTTGATACATGAATAGCTAAAATATCCCTAGCAATTGCCTGTAAGGTCGGATACTTTGGTCCATTGGCTTTCCACCAATTCAAAACATCAAAACCTGAAATTCTTGGCAAAACATCATCTTCTAGATAATGATCTAACTCTGATCTTACATTCTTTATTTTTTTACTTTTCTTTCTACTAATAAACAAATCATACTCTGAAAAGGTCTTTGTAACAATTTCTAGATGGATAGAAGATTCACCAACAACATCGGTCTCCATACCAACTCGGTTCTGATACTCTTGTAACAAATCATAACAAATTTGGCGAACCCTATCAATTTCCTCTTCAGCTTTGTCTCCATAAAGTTTTCAAAATAAAACTTCAATACACTCATCTTGTACCTGGAATCAAGTACAATAGCAAATCCAGTAACACCATGTATCACTAACCAACATTTATCAAAAATTTTCACCATTTTTGATGCCATTGTTCTAACCACTTCAATTTCACAAGAGAGCTATTGAGACAATGTTATCCTAATCTCATATAAAGCTGGAAAACAAACATTGGCTGTGGGATACTTTAGTACCAGAAAATAACTCTATGATATATAAAAAAAAATATATCTTAAACCTCCTATTCATCTCTCTAGCAAACTCTCATTCTTCCTTACTTGGCATGGTCTTATATTAGGGCTTTTTATTTTTCAATCGAGAAAAGACATTCTTATACAATAAGGCAGTTTGAAGCATCAAGTATGTTGAATTTCACCTAGTTGCACAATCAAGTCCTAATTTCTTAGTATGTGGATTACATAATTAATTGATTGGTTCTTCAAATTTTTCTTGTCTTTTAGGTATTGCTGTCCAATAAGCTACACTCTCTCGAATTTTCTCTATACCGCTCGTATGACATCCAGCCCATCTTTAACAATCAAATTCAAAAAATGCGTACAACAACGCATATGAAACAAAGTACCACCCAACAAAAGCGATGTATTACTCAACTTATCCATCAACATAGTAATCATGGCATCATTTGTGGAGCAATTATCAACAGTAACAGTAGAGATTTTTTTGTCAATATTCCAGTTCATCATACACTTAAGCAAAGTATCACAAAGAACTTTTGTGCATGGACATGGAACATAAATAAACCTAAAATACAATATTCATGAACAATTATTAATAACATGCAAATTGAACTGAATAAGCTAGAACTTTTAAATGATTTGCAAATTTACAAATATATACCTCAAAATGCGACTTTGCAATGTCCATGAATCATTAATAAAGTGTGCTATGACATCCATGAATCATTTATTTTGATTACTAGTAGTCCACATATTAGTTGTGACTGCCACCATACTTTTATTATTCTCCACCAAACTCAATGTCTTTACCCTCCCAACATTATAAATCTTTAAAATATCACTCTTTATTGTATTTTGAGAAGATGCTTTAAATAATGGTTGGAGTATCGTTGAATATCGTTTAAAACCAACATGATCTACGATAGAGAGGGAATATTCATGCAATATTATGGCATGTGACAACTCTTTCCTAGCAAAATCTTAATAAAAATATAAGAATTCATTTTTGGACTCTCTTTATTAAAGTTGTTAGTTAAAACTTTTTGCCTCATGTCCATCACTTTTTTCCTAGTACAACTCTTATAGTGGTCATGCAAATACTTAGTTCCATTTTTTGAATCACCTCCAAGATGCTTATTACAATAAGGTGATGCTTATTACAATAATTACATATTACCTTTCACATCCCATTGACTTGTTGTTTTTTAAAGTGTTCCCACATAACACTAGGTTTTCTTCTAGTTCCTCCACAAGTATTAGACTCTTCTTCTAAATCAATAACATTTTGATTAGAGAGGGGAGACGATGAGTTGGTAGGTGAGTTGGTAGCTGGAAATGATTGCTGTGAGGCCTCGCTCTCAACTGGTACTTGAGAGTCAACATCTGACATTTTTTACTTTTATAAAAATAACATGAAATGAATAAACAAAGGCAGCTAACAACTTAAATAATGATGCAGCAACAGAAGAACTGGTAATATTGCAAACAACTTAAATAATGGTGCTCCAAGATTTTTGTTAAATTTTAGTAAATTTATCATCTTCTCAAAACCCAAAACAACCAAAACAATAAATTCAAATACTACAAGAATCAACCTTTAAAAAAGCAATTGATGCTCCATGGACATAAAGAGGAAAATCTATATTTTGATAATCACTACCATATCCACTCAATACAACATTTTTTTTTTTATTTAAAAATTTTAGTAAATTTATCATCTTCTCAAAACCCAAAACAACCAGAATACATAGATCAGTACATTTTTTTTGCTCCATGGACTGCTCAAAATACATAGATCAGTACTTTTTTTGCATAGGCATCAATACATAGATCATGGACTACTCAAATGTACATAGATCAATACATAGATCATAAAGAGCTTAAAATACATAGATCAATACATAGATCATGGACTGCTCAAACAACTAGTACATTTTTTTAAAATTTTTTAGTAAATTTATTATCTTCTCTCAAAATACATAGATCCGAGAGAGAGAGAAAAGCACATACCGCTGGGAGAAAGGAGAGCCAGTGAGAGAGAAGGGAGAAGCCGATGAGAGAGAGGCGAGCTGTCGTAACCGTAAGAAAGAGGGAGAGTCGGTGCAGGAGAAGGAAGATGCCGATGAGGGAGAAGGAAGACGCCGATGACGGAAAAGGGAGACGCCGATGAGGGAGGAGCGAGCGACGGAGGCGACCAAATATAAAGGAGAGAAGAGAGACAATGCGATGTGAACCTGCGAACCTAAATCCCTCAAATGAGTCAATAAGCCCTAGAGAAACACACACACACACACACACATATATATAAAGGGATATAATAATAATTTCAATTCGAGGCAAAACAGGGACGGGAACGAGCCAGGGCCAGGGATAGAGCGGAGGTACCTATCATCGTTCTTGACCCGAAAATTGTCGGGGATTCATTTTCAAATACCATCCCTGGCCCGTTGGGGGTACTTTTCAGGAATAACTCATTCTAATCGAGGTCGGGGAGTCGAGTCCCCGTCGAGTCGAGTTCAAATTGCCATCCCTAAGAATGACGTGGCATTACGGGGTAAGCCATAGAAAGAAGCAACATAGATATAGAAGAATCTGTGGTTTTGTTGCATTTATGAATTTAGGGGTGTAAAAATGGCCCAAGACCCATCCGCAGCTTGAGGTGGGCCTAGCCCATTTCTGCTCGGGCCTGAGCCCAGCTCAAGACCTTGGGTCTGGGCCTAGGCCTTCCATTTGAAGTCCGATCCAGCTCGTTGGCCCGGTCTGGCCCAAATTTTTTTTGGCCCTGTCTGGCCCGGCTCAGCTCAGCCCTTTTGGCCCTGTTTGGCCCGGCTCAGCTCAGCCCACCAGGCCTTTCTTCTATCAACGGTCAAATTTTAAAAAATAAAAAAAATAAAAAAATAAAAGGCAAGTTGCAACGGTTAAATAATTAAAAAATAAATAAAATAAATAAAATAAAGGCTTGATCTTGCAACAACGGTAAAAAAAAAAAGAAAAAAAAAGGCCAATCATTTCCTTGCAGGGAGACAGAGCTAATGCCTGCCCCCTGCCAGTGTCGCCCTACCCGTTGCCCCCCTTGCCTCGTCATGCAGCATCACTCGCATCATTGCAATTTGCAATGAATGAAAAAAAAAAAAAATTAAATGTATGCACCTCTGCAGACTAAAAAAAGAAAAATTAATAATAAAAATAATTTAACGATCATATTACTGTTTAACACAACGATCATTTTTTTTAAATAATAAATTTACTTCAATCTTCCAAACTTATATAAATATCTCCTTCTCCCTTTTCAAAAATAAATCTCACAAAAAATTCTCTCTTTTAAACTCTCAATCTCTCTCAACACTCAATTAATTTTGAAGTGTCATCCCTAAGTGGTACTTTTATCAGAAGAAGTTAATTTTTGTATTGCATTTGCCAATCAGTAATATTAATTAGTTTAATTAAACTTATTAGCTACTCATTTTTTCATTCATTATTTCTGAATATATTAATTACTATTTTTTACTTATTATTTAAATTAATTGTTAGTTCTTATATATTATTTTATTTACATTACTATGGATCCTAATATTCCTAATGTTTATGTCGATGTTGATACATATACTATATAACATAAATCTGTTGATTCTCCCTCTAATATCTATCTTCTAATAGTTGGATCATCATCTAAGGGCACAACTAGTAGTGTTTAGAAATATTTTGAAAAAATATCTATAAATAATCCTGATGGTACAATTACATTTAAAGCAAAATGTAAATATTGTGCACATTTACTATGAGAACCCGAATATACAAATCAAATAAATAATTAAATAATAATTATTTTACAATCTCAAATATTTTGCTTGTCAATCTTTAAGTGCAAATTAAATATTATTGGAGGGTCTTTTAATTAATTTTAAAATCTAAAATAAATTTATGGTGAAAGTCTTTAATTTAGAGGCAAGATTTATTATTTAAAAAAAAAAATAGGGGGCAAATTAGTAAGCATATTTTGACCTAATAATATTGGTATTTATTTTAAATTAATGTAGAGAGAAAATAAAATAATATAAAGAGATAATAATTTAAAACCTTTTGTTTAGATATATAAAAAACAACCCTAGTTTTCCTAACAAAAGCCCTAACCCTTATTATAATTGTTTTCCATAACACCTTCAACATACAGCAGCAGAGAGAGAGAGAGAGAGAGAGAGAGAGAGAGAGAGAGAGAGAGAGAGAGAGGGGGGAAGTTGCAATCAAAGAAGAACTTTTGGTGTGTTACCGGTTTCTAGCTTTCTTCTTTATTTTATTTTGTTCTTTATCCTTATTCTATTTTATGATTTAATTCATTGATGGAGAGATTGTCAGTGTATGTATTTTGTGTATATATATATATTGTTAAGAAATCTGAGGAGTTAAATTCATTTATAAAAAATGGGTGTAATTCTTAGTTTAAAAATTCTGCACAGAATCACAAATTTTAAAAATCGAGGAATCATATCAAACAGATGAATTTTGAACTGAAATTTTTACAGTAGATTAATTACATATTGAATTGCATATCAGAATTTTCTCATAATTTTTGGGAGTCGAAATCTATATTAACTGGTGTGTTCAAATCTGTCCAGAAAATTGGTTTAAAACAGTAAATTCGGAAGTGTCGTTCTCTGTGGGTATAAATCCGAAAATTATGAAATAAGCGTCAGTAGAACCGGTTATGAGTCTAGTTTCTTACATTTTTGTCCTTGCATTGATTGCTCGTGTGTACTAAGAGAACCATTAATTTCTTTAAAGTGCTGCAGAAAATAACCTGTTCGGATATAATTAGTTGTAAATAATTATTTTGACAAGCAAATCAAGTAAAACCAATTGGGTTTGAAACTTAGGATATATTAGTTGATATCTGGAGGCTTTTGGAATTTTTCGAACAGCGTGGAGTGGGTTTTGTAATTTTCAAAGTTAGCGATTAGATTGGGAAAGTTTGTTTAAAATTCTGTTTTATCTTAAAGTTACTTTTAATTAAGTTTTGATTTGAACCCTGTAACAAGCCCGCGGGGGACCTCGCTACAGCTCGGACTCGATTTGTGTCACGGTTCTTAATCTTGAACCAAAGAGTCCAAATCCGGCAAATCGTTTTGGAAAACAGATTTTTGAAAGAAGTGCCAAACATGGACTGCTTTGCCAGATACAGAGTCGCCACCTAAATATTTTATTTTTGGGAAATTTAGGAAACCCTGACTCGGTGCCAAAGGCCACGTGTCCGTCATCACCAAAGTTGCCTCGGCTCGGGAACTTGGTATGATTGGGGAAGGTCACTTCGTGAGCACCCCCGCTCGCCCGGTCAAAGACCGGCCTCTACTAACCATGATATCTTATTTTGAAAACATTATGAGTTCTTGTTCCGGTTATTAGCCTAGATTACTATGTGATGCGCACAGCAAATAAGTATAGACTGGGCCGCCTGGATTGGAACAAAACATTTCATGTTGTTGTTTGAAAATGGTTTGATGGTGCTACCGTAGGTAGGCTAAGACGTGGATTGTCACCCTCAGGTGGGCTTAGAAAACATGATTTTGCCACTATCTAGTGGGCTTAAGACAAACATTTGATGAATTGTCCAATCCAAGTAACACAACCTCCACCCACAGGCATTCAAGGCAGTTATATCACATAAGCACATAGCCTCATGGTAAGCATGCTATCCATGGCAACACTCACACGCATGCAAGGATGCTAAAGCATAAAACTCACCGAGTACTCCAAGTCAAAACAGAAGCTCATTAGAAATCATGCATGATCCTAAATATACAGGAATGCCTAATGCAACACATGCAATAATGCAACTATAGCAGGCTCGGCTATTCTAAACATGGCATGTGGAATGCTACAACTAACACGTATTCAATTTGGAATTGAAATACAAATGCAGTTTGTATGATGCGCTGAGCCGGTGCGTGCAAAACAGATGAATGATGCAAACATGCTGTCATACTGTATGCTAATTTGAAATATGCCCTATATCTAACCATCGTAAGCGGGTAAATAAAAGGGAGAAAGACGTGGGGTTGGAAGACTACATCACACTCACCACACTTATTACAATTATGCCCTCGCGCAGAGGGTCCGAATAAATAATACAGTCCGAAATGAAAGAATAATACAATCCGAATAATATACAAATTCCTAATTAATTAACAAATTAAACTAAGAAAGCTGTAAACTGGCATGCAAGCCAGGGGGTGCCTTGATTCTGATGAATGCTGCAAGTTTGGGCTACCTTGCGCGGAAATCCACTGGGATGCCCCAATTAGCCTCTGTTTGCACCTTTCCTCGAAATGCGTGCCAGACTCCGAAAAGTTGCTGATTCTCTATTTCGCTGCAACAGAGAGCAGGAAAGGGGCATAGCAATGTATTTCACAAATATATGCATGCCTCAATCCTCGTGCCACCAATCACGCATATCGATGCATGATGGCCGAGGAATCGGATTGCACAACTCAATATAGGATGAATGCAGATGAATACACAACAAAACTAACTCCATCATGGATGATCCGGAGCTTCGGTGACTTGGGAATTGAGACCCGTTCCGTCACTCAGAGTACGAAACGTGCCTCGTTTCCCGTGCCCGGGCTAACTCTTATCCCGAACACGATGCAATATGCATGATATGCATGAATGCAACTAAAATACAATCCTAGCATGCACAATGCTATGAAAATGAGATGCCTCAAAATGCGTGCACACGGGCGCGCAAACCGAGGCGATGATCCTAAGGCATGAAATGGCATACGCAATGCAAATTGGGCTTACACTAACACGAGTGGACCTCAGCCACACTCACATAAGAGGCCGATGGATGAAAATGAAGCGCCTCGAAATGTGTGCACACGGGCGCGCAAACCGAGGCGATGACATAAAGGCATGAAATGACATGAAATATGATATCCAGTGGGACTAAAATGAGATATGCGATGCAAACCGAGAAAATGGCATACGGAATGCAACAGGACTAAAAAGAGATATGCGATGCAATATGGGCTTACACCAACATGAGAGAGCCTCAGCCACACTCACACGGGAGGCCGATAGATGAAAATGAGATGCCTCGAAATGCGTGCACACGGGCACGCAAACCGAGAAAATGGCATACGGAATGCGATGAGACTAAAATGACATACAGAATGCAAAATGGACTTACACTAACATGAGAGAGCCTCAGCTACACTCACATAAGAGGCCGACAGATGAAAATGAAGCGCCTCGAAATGCGTGCACACGGGCGCGCAAACTGAGGCGATGGCCGTAAGGCATGAAATGACATAGAAAATGATATACAAACATGCCAATGGAATTTCAGCACTGAAATATGGGGGAAAACAGTCCCGAAAGATGGCCAAAGTGCACCCGAAGCATGGAATGATCCCGAAATGCAATATTAGGCGCCCGAAATGGCCTATAGCCATGCAATGCATGCACAATATGGACATGGAATGAAAATACAGTAGCAAGGCAGCCCCAAGACAAGAATTTTTCAGTCATAAAAACGGCTAAACAGCAAGCATACATAGGATTAAGCAAGAATGCAAAAATGGCCCCGCAAGAAGGGTATTGAAGCAAGTGATACATGCGATGCTCAAATGGAAAAGTACCCTTCTAAAACACTGATGAGGGACTAAAAATATGGACATTTACAGTAGATGACATCCCCCAACTCAGTATGAAAACATGCTAAAAAAGCCATGCAAGAACTAGGATACACAAGGCTATAACATGAGGTACCCTAAAAATTCATCAAACCAGAAAAGACCCTTAATGAAATATGTCAAGAAGATCAAAATATGACTCTTTCTAGTTCTGATGATGGCCTAAAACAGAAGCTAGATAGGCTTAAAAAAGCATGCAAAAATAGGGGTCAAAGAGGGGTATAAAGACAAGCACATCATGGAGACCCCCAACAAGGTTGATCCCTTCTACAATGTTGTAGAGGGATACAAAATAATCTTACTCACAGTTCATGACATGCTCCAAAACAGACTACATGTAGGTCAAACAAATCATGCAAATTTACGGTAAATATGAGACATTATGAAGCAAGTGCATGATAGAGAGGCCAAACAGGGTTGAGCCCTTCTTCAATGTTTAATAGGGGCTCAAAATAGGCCCACTCACAGTTTACATTATGCTCGATAACAGATCACTCATAGGCTAGAAAAAGCATGCAAAATATTGACATACAAGATGATATTGAAACAAGTGCACCATAGAGGGCTCAAACAGAGTTGAGACCTTGAACAAACATGAAGAATAGCTCAAAATAGATCTAGTTTCAGTTAAGTTCGGAGCCTAAAACAGTGAGCAAATAGGCTTAAGAAATGAGGCAAGAAAAGGCTACAAAAGAGGGAAATGGAAGCTTACCCTTGTAGACAAGTCTTGGCTGCCTCTTGCTTGAAGAATGGGTGCCTTCTAGCTGCTGGAAAGCTCTCCTAGCTGCTGGAAATGGAGTGGTGTGGTGGTGCTTGATGATGAAGAAATGGAAGCAAACTTGAGAGAAATGAGAGAGATATAGATGGATATGTGTTGTTGAGCTTGAGAGCAATTTTCTAACCCTTTCTCTTGAGTTGGGAGGCCAACTATATGGGCAAGAATGGGGGAAAAAAGAGGAGGAAAAGAAGGGAGGAAACTTCCTCCAAGCTTCCCTCCAAAATATCCCCCCGGGTCCAGATCTTTTGGGAGAAAAAGGTGCATAGCTGTAAAGTGCACAGTATGGGGATTATGGCCGGCCAATTACTTTTGCTGCAGGTGGCCGGCCGGCCACCCCCTATGGCCGGCCGGCCAAGGGGCAAAATGGTCCAGAGGAAATGCTGGCCGGCCACCACAAAAAGGTGTCCTCCCATGTGCCCTCAACAAGGTCCTGTGGTTGGAAATTGGCAACTCTAAAACAGGAGAGAGAATAGGCCAAATTTAAGAGAGGTTCAAAGTGAAAGTTGGAATTACTGGCCGGCCATAGCATATTAGGGTCCTCCCATGTGTGTACAACACAAATATGTGGTTTTGGCTCGAAGAAAATGGCCCTAGGGTGTTCAACATTAGCCCGGAAGTGAGAAAAACGGGCGCCGGGGGGCGCCGGAGGAGCACAACTGCTTGCTGAGACAATTGCTGGCCTCCCACCCTCCAGTGATCTTCCTGGTGATAAAACAGAGGTACCTGCCAAAAATGAACGAAAATCGATGCAAAACGAATGCTTGGGGACCAAAACACACAGTTCGGGGTCTCGAAAATCGGCTGTTGTAACAAGCCCGTGGGGGACCTCGCTACAGCTCGGACTCGATTTGTGTCACGGTTCTTAATCTTGAACCAAAGAGTCCAGATCCGGCCAATCATTTTGGAAAACAGATTTTTTGAAAGAAGTGCCAAACATGGACTGCTTTGCCAGATACAGAGTCGCCACCTAAATATTTTTATTTTGGGAAATTTAGGAAACCCTGACTCGTTGCCAAAGGCCACGTGTCCGTCATCACCAAAGTTGCCTCGGCTCGGGAACTTGGGTACGATTGGGGAAGGTCACTTCGTGAGCACCCCCGCTCGCCCGGTCAAAGACCGGCCTCTACTAACCATGATATCTTATTTTGGAAACAATGTGAGTTCTTATTGCGGTTATTAGCCTAGGTTACTATGTGATGCTCACAGCATACAAGTATAGACTGAGTCGCCTGAATTGGAACAAAACATTTCATGTTTGTTGTTTGAAAATGGTTTGATGGTGCTACCCGCAGGTAGGCTAAGACGTGAATTTGCCACCCTCAGGTGGGCTTAGAAAACATGATTTTGCCACTATCTAGTGGGCTTAAAGCAAACATTTGATGAATTGTCCAATCCAAGTAACACAACCTCCACCCACAGGCATTCAAGGCAGTTATATCACATAAGCACATAGCCTCATGGCAAGCATGCTATTCATGACAACACTCACACGCATGCAAGGATGCTAAAGCATAAAACTCACCAAGTACTCCAAGCCAAAACAGAAACTGATTAGAAATCATGCATGATCCTAATTTATACAGAATTGCCTAATGCAACGCATGCAATAATGCAACTGTAGCAGGCTCGGCTATCCTAAACATGGCATATGAAATGCTACAACTAACACGTATTCAATTTGGAATTGAAATACAAATACAGTTTGTATGATGCGCCGAGCTCGGTGCGTGCAAAACAGATGAATGATGCAAACGTGCTATCATACTGTATGCTAATTGAAATATGCCCTATATCTAACCATCGTAAGCAGGTAAATAAAAGGGAAGAAAGACGTGGGGTTGGAAGACATACATCACACTCACCCACACTTATTACAATTATGCCCTCGCGCAGAGGGTCCGAATAAATAATACAGTCCGAATAATACAGTCCGAAATAATATACAAATTCCTAATTAATTTAACAAATTAACTAAGAAAAAAAAACTGTAAACTGGCATGCAAGCCAGGGGCTGCCTCACTTCCGCTGAATGATGTATGCTGGGCTGCCTTGCGCGGAAATCCACTGGGGTGCCCCAATTAGCCTCTGTTTGCAATATTTCTCGAAATGCATGCCAGACTCCGAAAATTTGCTGATTCTCTATCTTGCTGCAACAGAGAGCAGGAAAGGGGCATAGCAATGTATTTCACAAATATATGCATGCCTCGATCCTCGTGCCACCAATCACGCATCTCGATGCATGATGGCCGAGGAGTCGGATTGCACAACTCAATATAGGATGAATGCAGATGAATGCTACAACAAAACCTAACTCCATCATGGATAATCCGGAGTGTCGGTGACTTGGGAATTGAGACCCGTTCCGTCGCTCGGAGTACGAAACGTGCCTCGTTTCCCGTGCCCGGGCTAACTCCTATCCCGAACACGATGCAATATGCATGACATGCATGAAATGCAGCTAATATGCAATCCTAACATACACAATGTCATGGAATGGCATACACGCCTATACGAGGTAATACATAACCGGGCATACACAATGCTACAGATGAAATGGCATACGCAATAATGGGTTTACACCAACGTGAGTGAGCCTCAGCCACACTCACACAGGAGACCATGAGATGAAAATGAAGCGCCTCGAAATGCGTGCACACGGGCGCGCAAACCGAGGCGATGGCCCTAAGGCATGAGATGGCATGAAATATGATATACAATGAGACTAAAATGAGATGTCTCAAAATGCGTGCCCACGGGCACGCAAATCGAGAAAATGGCATACGGAATGCAACAGGACTAAAATGAAATATGCGATGCAATATGGGCTTACACCAACATGAGAGAGCCTCAGCCACACTCACACGGGAGGCCGAAGGATGAAAATGAAGTGCCTCGAAATGCGTGCTCACGGGCACGCAAACCGAGGCAATGGCATACGCAATGCGATTAGACTAAAATGACATACAGAATGCAATATGGACTTATACTAACATGAGAGAGCCTCAGCCACACCCACATAAGAGGCCATGGATGAAAATGAAGTGCCTCGAAATGCGTGCACACGGGCGCGCAAACCAAGGCAATGGCATACGCAATGCGATTAGACTAAAATGACATACAGAATGCAAAATGGACTTACACTAACATGAGTGAGCCTCAGCCACACTCACATAAGAGGCCGTGGATGAAAATGAAGTGCCTCGAAATGCGTGCACACGGGCACGCAAACCGAGGCAATGGCATAAAGGCATGAAATGGCATGGAAATGATATGCAAACATGCAAATGAATTTTGGCACTGAAATGTGGGGGAAAACAGCCCCGAAACATGGCCAAAGTGCACCCGAAGCATGGAATGATCCCGAAATGCAATATTAGGCGCCCGAAATGGCCTATAGCCATGCAATGCATGCACAATATGGACATGGAATGAAAATACAGTAGCAAGGAAGCCCCAATAAAAGCATTTTTCAGTCATAAAAATGGCTAAACAGCAAGCACACATAGGATTAAGCAAGAATGCAAAAATGGCCCCGCAAGAGGGGTATTGAAGCAAGTGATACATGCGATGCCCAAATGGGAAAATACCCTTCTACAACACTGATGAGGGACTAAAAATATGAACATTTACAGTATATGACATCCCCCAACTCAGCATGCACACATGCTAAAAATGTCATGCAAGAACTAGGATACATAAGGCTATAACATGAGGTACCCCAAACATTCATCAAACCAGAAAAGACCCTTAATGAAATATGTCAAGAAGATCAAAATATGACTCTTTCCAGTTCTGATGATGGCCTAAAACAGAATCTAGATAAGCTTAAAAAAGCATGCAAAAATGGGGGTCAAAGAGGGGTATAATGACAAGTATAACATGGAGAGCCCCAAAAAGGTTGATCCCTTCTACAATGTTGTAGAGGGACACAAAATAAGCTTACTCACAGTTCATGACATACTCCAAAACAGACTACATGTAGGTCAAACAAATCATGCAAATTTACGGTAAATATGAGAGATTATGAAGCAAGTGCATGATGGAGAGGCCAAACAGGGTTGAGCCCTTCTTCAATGTTGAAGAGGGGCTCAAAATAGGCCCACTCACAGTTTACATTATGCTCGAAAACAGATCACTCTTAGGCTAGAAATAGCATGCAAAATATTGACATACAAGAGGATATTGAAACAAGTGTGCCATAGAGGGCTCAAACAGGGTTGAGCCCTTGAACAAACATGAAGAATAGCTCAAAATAGACCTAGTTTCAGTTAAGGTCGGAGCCCAAAACAATAAGAAAATAGGCTAAGAAGTTGGTGCAAAAATGGGCTAAAAAAGGGGGAAAGTCTACTTACTCTTGAAGACCAATACTTTTGTTGCTTCTTGGACCAAATTTGATGACTCTAAGCTGCTGGAATCCCTTCCTTTGCTGCTAGAATGGAGTGGTGAGGGTAGAGCTTGAAGATGATGAAGAAATGGAGCCTAAACTTGAAGGAAATGGAGTTGTGTGTATGTATATGCTCAAGCCAACTCTTGGAACCTCTTCTCTTGAGTTGGGAGGACACCAATCTAGACAAGAGAGGGAGAGAGGAGTCCTTGCAAAAGTGGAGGGAAATGAGCCTTTATTTCCCTCCAAGAGGGTCCCTCGGGTACAGATATTTTTGAGGAAAAGCAGATATACAGCTGTAATACACCCCTACTGAGGAAGCAGGCCGGCTAGGTACTTTAGTTGCAGGTGGCCGGCCGGCCACCCCCATGGCCGGCCGGCTACTCCCTATGGCCGGCCGGCTAGGGTCAAAAGGTTCAAGCCATAAAACTGGCCGGCCATGTAGCCCTTGAAGTTAGCTTTCCAATGCCGCAAACCTTGCATCAAAATTCCTCCTGTAGAAAAAGTTATGCCAGTTTCCGTAAAGCCGCGCAGATTCGGTCTAACCATACTTCAACCAACCATATCTCCTCCCCCCGGATTTGGACTTAGGAGATTCTTGAGTGCAAAATGAAGCCCCGGAAGTAAGCTTTCCAATGGTGGTGGCGTCATATCTTAATTCCTCTTGTGCAAAGAGTTACGCCCATTTCGGTGAAGCCGCGCAGACTTTTCTCCTTCCCGAATTCATGCTGAACCACTTTTGACCAAACAAAAAGTTGGTTGTCAAAACAATTGCTGGCCTCCCACCCTCCTACAAGCTTCCTAACCATGAAAATAAGGCCTTCACCAAAAATGAGCCCAAACCGATGTGAAATGAAGGTTCGGGGGCCGAAACGCGCAGTTCGGGACCCCGAAAACTGACTATTGGGCACCGGGAGTGGTGTTCGACCACGAAGTCGGTCCCTCGGACCCCAGTGTCCCTCAAAAGGGAGCAAATAAGATGCATGCCAAAAATCAGAGCAATCGGAGATGGTTAGGCGGTCCCGAACCGAGGCACACGGCCTGACGGCTCCGAAAACTGGGAACCGGGCTCCGAAATGGGCAAAATGGCCTACGGCCACGAAAAGTAGCCCACGGCCACTGAGATGGTCTACGGGACCTCTCCCTCCCCTCAGGAACAAAAACAGAGAAAATCGAGCCTGGTTCGCAAACCGAGACAAAGTACAAAAAGAGCCCGGAAGTCCGGAGGCAAGGCTCGCGGCCGAGACTCTGAGACTCCTGAACGAGCACGACATGCAACATCACCGAGCGCTCCATCGGTGACGTCTGAGTCTTAAGGTCGGTCAAAAATGGGGTGTCTACAGTTGCCCCTCTTTGACAGAACTCGGAAGTCACAAGTGACGGAGTGAATGTCAAAGCCCAGAGACGACCCATTTTTGACAAGGCCGAAGACTTAGACAATCATACAAGATGAACAGAGATATGCCCGCAGGCGTGCCCGCAGGCAAGGGCAAAATGCAAATGATATGCGGGAAGATTTTGATAATTGGACTTACACGCTACGCGAAGCCGGTTTGAAAATTGGACTTATACGCTACGCGAAGCCGGTTTGAAAATTGGACTTATACGCTACGCGAAGCCGGTTTGAAAATTGGACTTACACGCTACGCGAAGCCGGTTTGAAAATTGAGGATTCATGCAATACACTGTAATGTGGTGGCTAAAATGCAATGTAATAGCTAAGAGGTAAAGGTACCTTACAGGGGTAATTGGCAATGACTTACCTCATGCTGCTGGGGATCTCTCGCTTCTTCTTGATTGAACCGCAGGTACTACTTTTCTCCTTGACTATGGTCGCAGCTTTCCCTATTCTCCAACAGGGTGACAGACTAGGTTGGATCAGTATCCAGAATTGAGGTGCATACAGATGCTATCTCAATCTATGGGGCTGCCATACAGATTTCAAGCCGAGGATATACCCCTGGGTATTTAAACCAGACTTTAGTCCCGGAAATCCCGAACCTTTGCGTTCTAGGCACGAGCCATTCGAACTCTAGTTTCCACCGTCTCAGTTGGTCTCCTAGGAACTCACCGCAAACACAGGCAGGTGGCTATACCAGACCACCGAAAGTCGTTCGGGCACGACAAACACCAAAGGAATTGCACCTTTAGAGGATTTAAGGTCTCCTAGACCGGAGAGTACACAAGACAGTGTGAGTAGGGTAAATGCATAAGGCAGTGTGATACAGGTAAAGTGGGCAAGATAGCACGATAAAATGCATGCACAATGCAAATAATGTGCCCAAAATAGTGCGATGCGCAAAATAGCGCGAGTGAAATGTAATGCACTAATAGGTGCAGGTGGGACGCGCAAGATAGCGCAAATGATACAATGCACAAAATAATGCGATTGAGGTGCGCAAAATAGCGCGAATGATAAACTGCACAAAACAGTGCGATGCGCAAAATAACGCGAATGTAAACTACACAAAACAGTGCGATTGAGGTGCGCAAAATAGCGCGAATGATAAATTGCACAAAACAGTGCGATGCGCAAAATAGCGCGAGTGTAAACTGCACAAAACAGTGCGATTGAGGTGCGCAAAATAGCGCGAATGATACGATGCACAAAATAGTGCGATACGCTAAACATCGCGATTGATTTGAAATGCACAAGATAGTGCGATACGCTAAACAGCGCGATTGATTTGAAATGCACAAGATAGTGCGATACGCTAAACAGCGTGAGTGATTTGAAATGCACAAGATAGTGCGATACGCTAAACAGCGCGATTGATTTGAAATGCACAAGATAGTGCGATTGAGATACAAAGTGTAAATGCACAAGACAGTGCGATTGAATGCATCTCCTATGCAAGTATGGGGGCATTTTCTATGCAAAAGATACGGGCATTTTCTATGTAAGTATGGAAGCACATTCTATGCAATATTGAAAGCAAGCATATTCTATGCAAGAATCATAACGATGCGCGGCACGCATGCAACAACAGTGTATATGAAAGTTCACATTCTATGCAATAGAGGATCATCAAATATGCACTCTGGTGCCTCTGATTTGCCTCTTAGAGGACTTTGCAACACACTCAGCTCAAAAAGGGCACACCCTGTTCATATTGGCGAGAG
Organism: Camellia japonica; assembly: GCA_030407325.1. Taxonomy (NCBI): domain Eukaryota; kingdom Viridiplantae; phylum Streptophyta; class Magnoliopsida; order Ericales; family Theaceae; genus Camellia; species Camellia japonica. The sequence goes on along the minus strand of JAPPVO010000019.1, from coordinate 129,176,549 downwards.
ATAACATCTGTATGTGAAACCCTCGGGTGTTGCTTGGACTGCCATTCGGACTTGAAACAGGCTTACACTTGGGGTCGAGACACACTCATACTCCAGCTCCAGAGAAATGGCAAGGCCTGAGAAGGTGCACCTGGAATGCAGTCTCGGATTTTGCTAAAGTTGAGACATGCTAAGATGCTCCAAATTTCCCTCTTTTCTTTTGCTTTACAGTCCGGAACCTAAATAGCTTCAGATAGATCCTTGTTTTACTGTTCTGACATGACCTGGGTTGAAACCTGCGGCTTTATGAAAGAACCAATTCTGTTTTGCACAAATGTGGAGAACGACACGGCACTCTGAGCACAAAACGATTTTTGAAATGAAATGAGAAAAGGGTTCTCAACCGGGTATTGAGCCTACAACTGACCACAGCCAAAACGACTCAACACAGAAAAACAAAAGGTAAACGACCTAGACACATCGAGTAACACTCGAGACGACTCAAAACAAGAATCGAGATAAAACAAAAAGACACGACACTCAGACGTGCGCAGGGAGCCTGTTTCACCGGGTAGTGTTTCCGCCCTTTTCATTTGTGATTCTCACATCACTCGGCCCTCAAGCTCTATTTTTCTGAAAAAGCCCTTTTCTCACTTTTTCTCTCAACGCACATCTCTCTATTCTTCAATCTCTCATTTTTTATCCCTCCCCTGGGTGGTTGATGGATAAACAGGAAGTTGCGGGCTCTTATCCCTAGCACTCAGCTAGATTCTTCTTCTTCTGCACACAGCCAGTGAGTTCTCCCACAGAGGGGTTGTGCTACAAATGAGTGTGTAGCGAATTTGTAGCTGGCATAGGTTGATGGTGCTCTGCCGGGGAGCTTGGACGTGGTTAGATCTGTCCAAATGAGGGAGTGGAATATCTTGCCCCATTCCAGTTCGTGTTTTGCACTTGGCTTGATACCTCGTTGCTCGGAGGGTGAAAGAGCTTTCAGTCTTCCGTTATTAACCTCAGTTGTGCCCTTCTGGCAGGTGTGATGCCCTTCTTGGCAAGCGCGTGATAAAGGGAAAAGACAGAAAACCTGACTCAACTGTGTCCCCTAGTCATCATTTTGACCATTTTTTGTTTTTGCTTTCTATTAAAACAGTTTTGACCAATATGAGAGTTAGATTAACATGCTTGTTCGATTTTTGATTTGAAATCATGCAAGTCAGGCTAGAGCACTGAAAATTTTCCTTTTTTGGGTCCAAGAAATGGTCCAATTTTTGGAAAAGATGAAACAATTTTTGAGAAAATTAGTCAACCTCAGTAAAAATTCTCAAAAACTATTTTTGCAAACGGCCACTGCTCAACGAGTATGAAACCCACTCTCGAGATACACAACCTCGGATCCAAGGGAAAACTGCCCCGTGCTTGAAGAGTGCTGCATGGCAACGGAAAGTTGCCCCTTGTTTGAACGGCACCGCGGCGCATTGAATGGCAACGGAAAGTTGCCCCTTGTTTGACTGGCGCCGCAGCACACTGAATGGCAACGGAAAGTTGCCCCTTGTTTGGATAGCACCGCAGCACATTGTAGTCTGTCCTCAGAGTGACGAACACACCAAATCCTCAGATACAGAGAGGACAAAGATGACCAGAACCATCGCATGGACACAATCAAATTGAAGTGTTTTACGGCTGGACTTTAGAATGAAGTTGCCTACGTATCCCAAACATGGGAATCAAGCCTTACGTAGTTCGGGTTAAGGTACACTCGGGTATTTAACCTCTCCTTTTTATGCTCTAACTTTTGCCAAGGCGCCTGTTGCAGGTTTTCAACCTTGCGAGCTTTGTACTTCTTTCTTTTTTCATTCTTTTCTTCTCTCTTTTTTTTTTTTTTCTTCTTTTTTTTTCTTTTTTGTTCTTTTTTTCTTTTTGTCTTTTTTTGTTCTTTTTGTTCTTTTTTCTTTTCTGTTCTTTTCTTTTTTCGCTCTAACTTTTGCCTGGGTCGCCCTTCCGGGTTTTCGGCCAGCGAGCCTCTCAAAGGGTAAAAGTGTAGCTTGTCCATGCCAAATGGTTGTAAGGTTTTGAAGCCATCCGTATCCAGGAGAGTGGCTGTTGATTTGCAAGAGGACTCATCTTCGACTCTTCGAGCACATCGGACATTTTTTGCCCCTAGTTCGAGGGGTGCTTCTGATCTAGCTTTGCAAGCTTCTTCTGACGAGGTCTGACCTTCTTGATCTGACTTTGGTGCCTCTTGTTCGAGGGCTGCTTCAAATTTGGCCACACAGGCCTCACATTGTAGTTGACCGTTGAACATTCTGAATTCAAGTTCAAGGTTTGGAAGCAAAGGGGTTGAGTCTCGAGGCCGAGAGCGATCCTAAGCTGCACAATCTCAAGAATGATTCCACACATGTCTTCGCAGGACCGCGCAAAACATTTTTTGAAAGTTTTTAAGAAAGCGACAAATCGCTCGCGCTGAAGACAGTGTAGGACCAATCTGGATCAAAGCTAGGGTCCTTCTCAGTACTCACACTAACAAGCATGATTTCATTCATTAAGGGCTTAGCACGCCTCTCTTTCTCTCAATTGATCAAAGTTTTGCAAATCCCGAGGAATTCCTCCCTCTTCGTTTTCACCGCAGTGTTCAAAAAGTTTTGAAAAACTAGGTCATACAATGACTTCAAGGCACAAGAGAGCAGGTGGAATGCACTGCCATTTCATTCAAATCCGGCACAACTAGCACACGGCAGAAGCAAATGCGAGAGTATGGAAATCACTGCTTGTTTCATTCAAATCTGTTGGCACAACTGGCTCCCTGGCAACAGACTCAAAACAAAACGAAAGACAAACACAAAACAAAATGGTGACGCCCGAGGTAACACCCCCCGGAATCACCCGACCTTTATACAACAGGACTGACTCGATACAACAAGACAGACCCTTAATCCAAAAGACCGACTCCAAAACAAAAGAGACAGACTCAAAACAAAACTACAGAACTGACTCAATACCCAAGTCAGGAACTTCAAAACTAGCATTCCAAATGCTCAGAACAGTGCGTGCCATTCCACGTCTAGAGTAAACGAGTGCCGCCCGCAGGTGGTTCATCCCTCGATCACAGTCACCTTATCCCCCACAAGTTCACTGATCAAGTGCCGATAGACTTTGTAGGACCTGGTGCAGCAATGACCCCTTTGTCAAACAAATCTTGTACATCATGGCGCAGACGAAAGCAACTGTCGGTGTCATGACCGGTTTGCTGATGGTAGGCACAGTATTTAGTCTGGTCATGCTTTGCAGGGATAGGATCGGGTAGGGGCGTTGTTCCAACGGTTTCAAATGTCCTTCCCGGAGTAAGACCTCTAGAGCCTTTGACAGAGGCATATGAAGTGGAGTGAAAACCCTCTTGACTCGGGTGGATATTTGGCCGTCTGTGAGTTACTCCCGGACGCACCGGTGGATGGGGTAGCCTTTCTTGATGTGGTGGTAGTGACCATGCCACTTCAGAAGATCTTGCAGTTGCATCACCACTGGTGGTCACATTCGAACTGCGGGAAAACGCCCGCCTAGGCTGCTCTTTCTCCTGGTCAATAAGGCCCTGCTTCATGGCATCCTCGATCTGTACTCCCATCTCATGCAAATCTGAAAAGGTAGGGAAGGGGAGCACGATTTTTCTGCATTAGTTTGGGCTGGAGGTTGCGCACAACCATCCGTATTTGATCCTTATCCGTTGGCCTAATGGTCATCATTGAGGCCTTGGCCCTCCAGCGGGCTACAAAGTCAGAGAAACCCTCTTTCGGCTCTTGCCTGGTCGTCTCGAGATCACGGGTTGTGATCTCAATCTGGGTATTGTATGAATATTGTGCGACGAAGGCCTCGGCCATCTCCTCCCAGCTTCGTTTCACTGAATCCTCCAATTTGGCGTACCAGATGGCCGCAATACCCGACAGGGTCCTGCCAAAAAGGGAGAGCTTCTGTAATCTTGTCAAGCCCATCGGGCGCAGAACATCTGAAAACAAACTCAGGTGGACCATGGGATCTCCTGACCCGTCAAAACGGTCGATGAGAGGCATCTTGAACCTGTCCGGCAATGTCACAACTGCGTCGGTGTACCCATCTCAATGTCCGGGATGGAGTTTTACCCCCTGAGATTTCTTAAACAACTTCTCAAGCTTGCTCAATTTCAACGCTGTAGGGTCGACCTCAGTCTCGAAGGGTGAGTCAGTAGGTTGGTAGGTGTTTTGGATAGCTGGGGTAAAATCGGGGGCGGAGCTGCCCCTGTAGGAATGTCTTACCCTCCTGGGTATTCTGAACATTCGTCGTTTCCCCGGGTGCTGGAGCTCCTGCTGGAGGAGGAACTTGTTGGGAAGCAGACGCGCCGCTTTGCTGTTGCAGCCTGGTGATGAGCTCAGCCTGCTGAGCCATGATTGCAGCCTGCTGCTTGGAAAATTCCGCTTGGCGGACAGCGTCCTCCTGCATGAGCTTCATACTTTCTTGCATCTGACGCATCATTGCCTCCATCCCTGACGTGTTCTGCTGATCCATCTGACTGAATGGTATATCTATCCCTGCAGTAGAAACTGAGACCTCAGCCTGACTGTTCACTGGTGGAGTGGATAAGGGCCACTGATCTGGTAACTACTGAACTGGTGATCTGTGCCTGACTGGCCCTCTTCACCCTGCCTCTGGTAAAGGAACACTGATTGCCCTTGAACTGAATCTCTGACCCGACAAAGTCTATCAACACAAGTTCGGTGTACCCGGGGGATATTGGAGCCCTCTGAAGCTATGGTTCCCAGACTACTAGCAAAGAGAAACCATGTAGCATCTCAGCCTGATTTCACCAGAACAGATACGAACAAAGCTGAATGAGTGCTCTCTACTGAATTCTGCCCAGAATTCTGCCTCAAATCTGATACCCTCAGGTAAAACTGATTCCCCAAATACTAATGCCCTCAGGCTTGATACCCAAATACTGAACTGGTGCCCGCAGGCCTGGTGCCAAACTTGTAAACTGATACATGCATTCCTGTAGAGACGCACTCCAAAAGCACATAGCAGATAAGTGAGAGCCAAAACACCCCTATGTTGGGGTAGGGTTTCCCTGTCCTATTTTGCCAGGAGCTAGGGTTTCACTACGCACACAGCGGTTTCAGACAACCTATAAACGGGTAAGCAACCTGTCCTAGTTTGGAATGGTCACTATGGATCCGAATATGCACTAGGTCGAATGGTCAAAAAGGGTGCCTCGGTAAAACCGGGGTTTGTGTTCCCATGCTGTCAGAGCCCACAGCCGATCAGCCTTATGGTCATGCCTTGACAAGACAAGCCTCCGGCAAATCGTTCGGGAATGGCATATGGCAAACACGGTGTCCTAGGCGCACCAATGCAAATGCAATGCGAAGAAACATACAAGTGTAATCAAAACCAGATATCATGAGTTCGAGTCAAGTTCTCTAAATCCCCAGCGGAGTCGCCAGAAACTGTAGACGTCCCCGAACGCATCTCGGGGGAAAGGAGTGTGAGTCCCTCCCGTTCTGGTTCGATATTGGGTCACTACAGTTCGAAGGACTCAAATGTCACGGTTCTTAATCTTGAACCAAAGAGTCCAAATCCGACAAATCGTTTTGAAAACAGATTTTTTGAAAGAAGTGCCAAACATGGACTGCTTCGCCAGATACAGAGTCGCCACCTAAATGTTTTTTAAATGGGAAATTTAGGAAACCCTGACTCGGTGCCAAAGGCCACGTGTCCGTCATCACCAAAGTTGCCTCGGCTCGGGAACTTGGGTACGATTGGGGAAGGTCACTTCGTGAGCACCCCCGCTCGCCCGGTCAAAGACCGGCCTCTACTAACCATGATATCTTATTTTGAAAACATTGTATGTTCTTATTCCGGTTATTAGCCTAGGTTACTATGTGATGCTCGCAGCAAACAAGTATAGACTGAGTCGCCTGAATTGGAACAAAACATTTCATGTTTGTTTGTTTGAAAATGGTTTGATGGTGCTACCCGCAGGTAGGCTAAGACGTGGATTTGCCACCCTCGGGTGGGCTTAGAAAAACATGATTTTGCCACTATCTAGTGGGCTTAAAACAAACATTTGATGAATTGTCCCAATTCAAGTAACTCAACCTCCACCCACAGGCATTCAAGGCAGTTATATCACATAAGCACATAGCCTCATGGCAAGCATGCTATTCATGGCAGCACTCACACACGTGCAAGGATGCTAAAGCATAAAACTCACCGAGTACTCCGAGCCAAAAACAGAAACTGATTAGAAATCATGCATGATCCTAAATACACAGAATTTGCCTAACGCAACACATGCAGAATGCAACTATAGCAGGCTCGGTTATTCTAAACATGGCATATGGAATGCTACAACTAACACGTATTCAATTTGGAATTGAAATACAAATGCAGTTTGTATGATGCGCCGAGCTCGGTGCGTGCAAAACAGATGAATGATGCAAACATGCTGTCATACTGTATGCTAATTGAAATATGCCTTATATCTAACCATCATAAGCGGATAAATAAAAGGGAAGAAAGACGTGGGGTTGGAAGACATACATCACACTCACCCACACTTATTACAATCATGCCCTCGCGCAGAGGGTCCGAATAAATAATAATACAGTCCGAAATAAAAGAATAATACAGTCCGAATAAATATACAGATTCCTAATTAATTAACAGATTAACTAAGAAAAACTGTAAACTGGCATGCAAGCCAGAGGCTGCCTTGACTCCGCTCCGGATAATGAAGTGATGTATGTTTTGGGCTGTTTTGCGCAGAAATCCATTGGGATGCCCAATTTAGCCTCTGTTTGCAATGTTTCTCGAAATGCGTGCCAGACTCTGAAAAGTTGCTGATTCTTCATTTTGCTGCAACAGAGAGCAGGAAAGGGGCATAGCAATGTATTTCACAGATATATGCATGCCTCGATCCTCGTGCCACCAATCACGCATCTCGATGCATGATGGCCGAGGAATCGGATTGCACAACTCAATATAGGATGAATGCGTATGAATGCTATAACAAAACCTAACTCCATCATGGATAATCCGGAGCGTCGGTGACTTGGGAATTGAGACCCGTTCCGTTGCTCGGAGTGCGAAACGTGCCTCGTTTCCCGTGCCCGGGCTAACTCCTATCCCGAACACGATGCAATGTGCATGATATGCATGAAATGCAGCTAATATGCAATCCTAACGTGCACAATGTCATGGAATGGCATACACGCTATACGAGGTAATGTACAACCGGGCATACACAATGCTACGGATGAAATGGCATGGAATGCAATAATGGGTTTACACCAACATGAGTGAGCCTCAGCCACACTCACACAGGAGACCATTAGATGAAAATGAGATGCCTCGAAATGCGTGCACACGGGCACGCAAATCGAGAAAATGGCATACGGAATGCAATGAGACTAAAATGGCATACAGAATGCAAAATGGGCTTACACTAAAATGAGCGAGCCTCAGCCACACTCACATAAGAGGCCATCGGATAAAAATAAAGCGCCTCGAAATGCGTGCACACGGGTGCGCAAACCGAGGCGATGGCCCTAAGGCATGAAATGGCATGGAAATGATATGCAAACATGCAAATGAATTTTGGCACTGAAATGTGGGGGAAAACAGCCCCGAAATGAGGCGAAAGTACACCCGATGCATGAAATGGCCCCGAAACATGAATTTAGGCACCCGAAATGGCCTATAGCTATACCAAACATGCACAATATAGACATGGAATGAAAATACAGTAGCAAGGCAGCCCCAAGACAAGCATTTTTCAGTCATAAAAAGGGCTAAACAGCAAGCACACATAGGATTAAGCAAGAATGCAAAAATGGCTCCCCAAGAGGGGTATTGAAGTAAGTGATATATGCAATTCCCAAATGGAAAAGTACCCTTCTACAACACTGATGAGGGACTAAAAATATGAACATTTACAGTAGATTACATCCCCCAACTCAGTATGAAAACATGCTAAAAATGTCATGCAAGAACTAGAATACATAATGCTATAACATGAGGTACCCCAAACATTCATCAAACCAGCAAAGACCCTTAATGAAATATGTCAAGAAGATTAAAATATGACTCTTTCCAGTTCTGATGATGGCCGAAAACAGAAGCTAGATAAGCTTAAAAAAGCATGCAAAAATGGGGGTCAAAGAGGGGTATAATGACAAGTATATCATGGAGACCCCCAACAAGGTTGATCCCTTCTAAAATGTTGTAGAGGGACACAAAATAAGCTTACTCGCAGTTCAAGACATGCTCGAAAACAATTTACATATAGGCCAAACAAATCATGCAAATTTACGGTAAATTGGAGGAATTGTGAAGCAAGTGTAAGATGGGGGGCCCAAAAATGGTTGAGCCCTTCTTCAATGTTGAAGAGGGGCTCAAAATAGGCCCACTTACAGTTTACATTATACTCGAAAAAAGATCACTCATAGGCTAGAAATTTTATGCAAAATATTGTCATACAAGAGGATATTGAAACAAGTGTGCCATAGAGGGCTCAAACAGAGTTGAGCCCTTGAACAAATATGAAGAATATCTCAAAATAGACCTAGTTTCAGTTAAGGTCGGAGCCTAAAACAATAAGCAAATAGGCTAAGAAGTTGGTGCAAAAATGGGCTACAAAAGAGAGAGATTGAGACTTACCCTTGTAGACAAGTCTTGGCTGCCTTTTGCTTGAAGAATGGATGCCTGCTAGCTGCTGGAAAGCTCTCCTAGCTGCTGGAAATAGAGTAGTGGTGGTGATGCTTGGTAGTAATGAAGAAATGGAGTTGGAACTTGGAGTTTGGAGCTTGAAATGAGAGAGATTGGGAGAGGCAATGCAAGAGGCTTCAAGGGTTTTTTTGTCAACCCCAAAATCAGGTTTTGGAGCTTAGTTATATAGACCAAAAGGGGGGAGAAAGGGAGGGAAAAAGCGAACCAAGCTTCCCTCCACCAGCTGTCCCCCCCCGGATACAGATCTTTTGGGAGAAAAAGCTATACAGCTACAAGGCACACACCCCAAGGAACATGGCCGGCCAGCTATCTTTGCTGCAGGTGGCCGGCCGGCTACCCCCTATGGCCGGCCGGCTAGGGGTCAAAAGGGTCAATGAGAATTTCTGGCCGGCCACCAAAGATTGGTGCCCTCCCATGTGTGCACAACAAGACCCTATGGATGGAAATTGGCAACTCTGAAACAAGAGAGACAACAAGCCACTTTTAGAAGGGGTTCAAAAGGGTCAATTAGAGTTACTGGCCGGCCATGTATTTTTAGGATCCTCCCATGTGTGTACAACACAAATATGTGGTTTTGGCTCGAAGAAAATGGCCCTAGGGTGTTCAACATTAGCCCGGAAGTGAGAAAAACGGGCGCCGGGGGGCGCCGGAGGAGCATAACTGGTTGCTGAGACAATTGCTGGCCTCCCACCCTCCAGTGATCTTCCTGGTGATAAAACAGAGGTACCTGCCAAAAATGAACGAAAACCGATGCAAAACGAATGCTCGGGGGCCAAAACGCGCAGACTTGGGATCCCGAAAATAGGCTGTTAAGCACCGAAAATGGCATTCGGCCACGAAGTGGGTATCTAAAACCCCAGTGTCCCTCGAAAGGGAGTAAATGAGATGCATGCCAAAAACCGGAGGAATCGGAGATGGTCAGACGGTCCCGAACCGAGGCATACGGCCTGACGGCTTCGAAAACCGGGAACCGGGCTCCGAAATGGGCAAAATGGCCTACGGCCACGAAATGTAGCCCACGGCCACTGAGAGACGGTCTACAGGACCTCTCCCTCCCCTCAGGAAAGAAAACAGAGAAAACCGAGTCTGGTTTGCAAACCGAGGCAAGGCACAGAAGAGAGTTCGGAAGTCCGGAGGCAGGGCGCACGACCGCGACTCTGAGACTTCTGAACGAGCATAATATGCAACATCACCGAGCGCTCAATCGGTGACGTCTGAGTCTTAAGGTCGGTCAAAATGGGGTGTCTACAGCTGTGTGTTCACCGTGAATTTGAGCTGTGTGTTCAGAAAATCAGAGTTTGGGCTGCGTGTTCTACTCTATCAGTGGGCTGTGTGTTCACCATCAATTCGGGCTGTGTGTTCAGAAAATCAAAGTTAGGGCTGCATGTTCTACTCTCAATCAGTGTGCTGTGTGTTCACCGTCAATTTGAGCTGTGTGTTCAGAAAATTAGAGTTTGGGCTGCGTGTTCTATTATATCAGTGGGCTGTGTGTTCACCATCAATTCGGGCTGTGTGTTCAGAAAATCAGAGTTAGGGCTGCGTGTTCTACTCTCAATCAGTGTGCTGTGTGTTCACCGTCAATTTGAGCTGTGTGTTCAGAAAATCAGAGTTTGGGCTGCGTGTTCTACTCTATCAGTGGGCTGTGTGTTCACAATCAATTCGGGCTGTGTGTTCAGAAAATCAGAGTTAGGGCTGCGTGTTCTACTCTCAATCAGTGTGCTGTGTGTTCACCGTCAATTTGAGTTGTGTGTTCAGAAAATCAGAGTTTGGGCTGCGTGTTCTACTCTCAACCAGTGTGGGCTGTGTGTTCACCATCAATTCGGGCTGTGTGTTCAGAAAATCAGAGTTAGGGCTGCGTGTTCTACTCTCAATCAGTGTGCTGTGTGTTCACCGTCAATTTGAGCTGTGTGTTCAGAAAATCAGAGTTTGCGCTGCGTGTTCTACTTTCAATCAGTGTGGGCTGTGTGTTCACCGTCAATTTGGGTTGCGTGTTCAGAAATCAGAGTTTAGGGCTGCGTGTTCTACTCTATCAGTGGGCTGTGTGTTCACCATCAATTTCGGGCTATGTGTTCAGAAAATCTGAGTTAGGGCTGCGTGTTCTACTCTCAATCAGTGTGGGCTGTGTGTTCACCATCAATTTCGGGCTGTGTGTTCAGAAAATCTGAGTTAGGGCTGCGTGCTCCACTCTCAATCAGTGTGGGCTGTATGTTCACCATCAATTTTGGGCTGTGTGTTCAGAAAATCTGAGTTTGGGCTCCGTGTTCTACTCTATTAGTGTGTTGTGTGTTCACCGTCAATTTGAGCTGTGTTCAGAAAATCAGAGTTTGGGCTGCGTGTTCTACTCTCAACCAGTGTGGGCTGTGTGTTCGCCATCAATTCGAGCTGTATGTTCAGAAAATCAGAGTTTGGGCTGTGTGTTCTACTCTCAATCAGTATGTGCTATGTGTTCACCGTCAATTTGAGCTGTGTGTTCAGAAAATCAGAGTTTGGGCTGCGTGTTCTACTCTCAACCAGTGTGGGCTGTGTGTTCACCATCAATTCGAGCTGTATGTTCAGAAAATCAGAGTTTGGGCTGCGTGTTCTACTCTTAGTCAGTGTGTGCTGTGTGTTCACTTTCAAAATCGGGCTGTGTGTTCGACAAATCAGTGCTTGAGGCGTGTGTTCAATTCTTAACTAATGTGTGTCGTGCGTTCACAATCAATCAATGAGCAGAGTGTTCAGAAATTCAAGTGTTTAAGCCACATGTTCTGAATACGAACAAAGTACTATGTCATAGGCTAAACTGTGTGTTCAAGCATGGCAAAAGCACGAAATGCACGAAAAATGTAGAAAATGAAATAAAATACCTCTCGTGCCTCATAAGAGAGGTGATGCTCTGGCTCTCGCAAAAGTAAATCTCCGGGTGCTCGATCATCAAAGGCAGTGTAGTGACGAAAAATGGCCCGCGGAAGAACGTGTACCGGCAGGGCGTATCTCTCGGGAATAAAGGGTCGGACCCTCGGGGGTAGCGTCATGACATCGAAGTCATCCCCGACACCTGGAGGACCTCCACCGTGAGAAAAATTACCCGCCATTTCGGAAAATCTGCAAAAGGAGCAAAAAATGAGCAAAAATGAGCCAAAATTGGAAAAAGTCAACAAAAGTCAACTCTCGGGAAATGAAAAAGTCAACAAAAGTCAACCCCCGAGAAAATCTTCCAAAGATTGAGACAAACTTACTTCAAGTGGTGAAAATGAGAAAAGAAGCACCGAAATCAAAATTTAATCGGTTCAAAGTGCTTGAAACTGAATGTTTTCGCAAAAATAACTTGCGTGGGGCGTTGGAAAACGCGTATAGAGCTCAGATCTGAGGAGAAAATGGTTTGGGAAGCAAGAGAAGAAGATTTCGTGGCTGAGGTTATGAGCTCAAAGTGTTTGGGTGAGAGAATATAAAGAAAACAAGGTGAAAAGACTAATTTGCCCACGGTTTTGAGCAGGTGGCCGGCCGGCCACCTTTTCTGGCTGGCCGGCCATTCTCTTTTTGAAAAGTGGCCGGTGGCCTCCCCTGGGGAAGATAACTGTCCGGTGGTGATCCCCACATGCCCACCTAGCTCTCTGCAAATTTTGAGGAAGATTGGAGTTCCCGGGACCTGAAAAAGTTCAAGAAAAGTGCACTTCCGGTCGCGAAATCGCCCCGCCGGGACGTCAGCTCCAATTTCTGACATGTGTCTCATCATCATTCACCGGAATCAAAGTCTATCCGTTTTGAATGTGTTGTAATCTCTTCGGGAAGTGAACCGAAGGCCGCGATCGAGTCGCCTTCGCCGAAATGTGCGTTTCCTTGCTCGTTGTTTCGCAACAAACGGACGCCCTGATTTATGCTCGTTTTGCATTTTTATGCACATAGCCTGCGTTCTCATGAATATACTTGCATTGTCACGCATGTTTTCTTGATATTATCGTACCTCTGTACTTGAGCATGCGTTGTCACGCGCGTTCCTTTCTCGCATTGCGATGCATTCACCCACCGGCGCCGCGTGTGCCAGACTTTCGGAATCACATTGAATATATGTTGTTAGCATATTGTGCTTGTTGAATTTCTCTCTTTTGCAGGCACGATATTGTATGTACGGTTCATTTGAGGCTGGTGCGACCAGACAAGTCGCGCAGGTATCGTATCTTCTCCGTGTGAGACGCGACGAGAATTGAATAATTCTCCGCACTCTTAACTGCATGAAATGTAGTTGTTGCTTTGCATTCTCGCTTAAAACTGTTGCATCTATTTGCGAATACTTGCTTCATTACAGCTTGCTGCATTTGCATGATCATTAAGTTACATCTGGCTCCGTGCATATCGCTTTGCATTTTGCCCCCTTTGCCTGCGGGCACGCCTGCGGGCATATCTCTGTTCATCTTGTATGATTGTCTAAGTCTTCAGCCTTGTCAAAAATGGGTCGTCTCTGGGCTTTGACATTCACTCCCATCACTTGTGACTTCCGAGCCCTGCCTCTGGACTTCCGAACCCTCTTCTGTACCTTGCCTCGGTTTGCGAACCAGACTCGGTTTTCTCTGTTTCTTTTCCTGAGGGGAGGGAGAGGTCCTACAGACCATCTCCCAGTGGCCGTGGGCTACATTTCGTGGCCGTAGGCCATTTTGCCCATTTCGGAGCTCGGTTCCCGATTTTCGGAGCCGTCAGGCCGTGTGCCTCGGTTCGGGACCGCCTAACCATCTCCGACTGCTCCGGTTTTGGGCATGCATCTCATTTACTCCCTTTTGAGGGACACTGAGGCCTGAGAAACCCACTTCGTGGTCGAATGCTACTTTCAGTGCTTAACAGCCTATTTTCGGGACCCCGAACTGCGTGTTTTGGTCCCCGAGCGTTCGTTTTGCATCGGTTTTCATTCAATTTTGGCAGGTACCTCTGTTTTATCACCAGGAAGGTCACTGAAGGATGGGAGGCCAGCAATTGTCTCAGCAGCCAGTTATATTCCTCCGGCACCCTCCGACGCCCGTTTTTCTCACTTCCGAGCCAATGTTGACCACCCTAGGGCCATTTTCTTCAACCCCAAACCACATATTTGTGTTGTACACACATGGGAGGACCCTAAAAGTTTATGGCCGGCCAGTAATTGTTGTTGAACCTTTTGAACCCCTCCTAAAAGTGGCTTGTTGTCTCTCCTGCCTCACAGTTGCCAATTTCCAACCACAAGGTCTTGTTGAGGACACATGGGAGGACACCTTTTTGTGGTGGCCGGCCAAAAATTCCTCTGGACCATTTTGCCCCTTGGCCGGCCGGCCATAGGGGGTGGCTGGCGGCCACCTGCAGCTTTGATACCTAGCCGGCCAGCTTCCTTACACTGAGTACATTACAGTTGTGTGCTCTTTTCCCTCCAAAAACTGCATCCGGAGGGAACTTTTTTTGGAGGGAAAACTTGCTCCATTTTCCCTCCACATTTTCCCTCCATTTCCCCTCCATTCTTGTCTACATAACAGAGCCTCCAGCTCTCTCTCAAGGGTTGGAAAATGGCTCTCAAGCTCATACATACATATCCCTCTCCATTTCTCTCAAAATCCCCAAGTTTTGCACCATTTCTTCATCACTACCAAGCACCACCACCACTACACCATTTCCAGCAGCTAGGGGAGCTTTCCAGCAACTAGGAGGCCTCACTTCTCAAGCCAAGAAGCAGCCAAGGCTTTGTCTTCAAGGGTAAGACCATTTTCCCTCTTTTGTAGCTCATTTTTGCTTCATTTTTTAGCCTATTTGCTTATTGTTTTGGGCTCCGACCCTAACTGAAAGGGTCATTTTTTTGAGCCATTCTTCATGTTTGTTTAAGGGTTCAACACTGTTTGAGACCCCCATTTGGTACTTGCTTCAATGCCCTCTTGTATGCCATTATTTTGCATGGTATTTCTAGCCTATGTGTAGTCTGTTTTGAGGCATGATATAAACTGTAAGTTGGCTTATGTTGAGCCCCTCTACAACATTGTAGAAGGGCTCAACACTGTTGGAGGCCTCCATGTGGCACTTACCATTCTACCCCTCTTTGGCCCCCATTTTTGCATGCTTTGTTAGCCTACCTTTCTTCTGTTTTTAAGCCATTATCAGAACTGAAAATGGCCATATTTTCACCCCCTGGACATATCTCATTTATGGTCTTTGGCTGTTTGGTGAATTCTTTGCATACCTCATGTTATAGCCTCTTGTTGGCCTACTTCTTGCATGGCATTTTTAGCATGTTTGTATATTGTTTTGGGGGTTGTCATCTACTGAAAAACAGCATGTTTTTAGGCCCTCTTCAATGTTGTAGAAGGGTATTTTTCCATTTGGGCTTTGCATCTATCACTTGCTTCATTGCCTCCCTTGCGGAGCCATTTTTGTATGCCATTTTAGCCCTACTTGTGCTTGCTTTTTGGCCATGTTTTGTACTGTAAAGATGCTTATTTTTGGGCTGCCTTGCTTCTTCTTTTTCACTCCATGTCCAGATTATGCATGTTTAGTATAGCTGCAAGTCATTTCGGGTGCCTAATTTCGCCTTTCGGGATCATTTCATGCATTGGGTTTCGCTTTATCGGGTTTCGGGGCTGCTTTGCTCCTCATTTTGCCACTGATTTTTGCATGATAGAATACCATATTCCATGTCTTTGCCATGTCTCATTAGAGTGGCATTTCAGTCCCTGAGGGCCCGTTCTCGGTTTGCGTGCACGCATGCACGCATTTCGAGGTGTCTTGTTTTCATCTGATGGCCTCCTATGTGAGTGTGGCTGAGGCTCACTCATGTTGGTGTAAGTCCATTATGCATTGTGTATTCCATTTCATCTCATAGCATTGCGTATGCTAGGGTGTATGTTAGTGCATTGTGTATGCCATGTTACCTCGTGCATTGTGTATGTCATCCCATAACATCGTGCATGTTAGGATTGTATCTTAGTTGCATTTCATGCATGTCATGCATATTGCATCATGTTCGGGATAAGAGTTAGCCCGGGCACGGGAAACGAGGTACGTTCCGTACTCCGAGTGACGGAACGTGTCTCAATTCCCTAGTCACCGACACTCCGGATCATCCATGATGGAGTTAGGTTTTGTTGTGTTTTCACGTGCATTCATTCCATATTAAATTGTGCAAATCGACTCCTCGGCCATCACGCATCAATATGCGTGATTGGTGGCACGAGGATCGAGACATGCCTACATTTGTGAAAATACATTGTCATGCCCCTTTCCTGCTCTCTGTTGTAGCAAAATGAAGAATCAGTAACTTTTCGGAGCTTGGCACGCATTTCAAGAACAGGTGCAAACAGAGGCTAATTGGGGCATCATCATGGATTTCCGCACAAAGACAACCCGAACATGCATCATTCATCACCCGGAGCAGAATCAAGGCAGTCCCTGGCTTGCATGTCAGTTTCATTATTTTCTTAGTTAATTTGTTAATTAATTAGGAATTTGTACATTATTTGGACTGTATTATTTGGACTATACTATTCTTTCATTCGGGACTGTATATTTATTCGGACCCTCTGCGCGAGGGCGTAATTGTAATAAGTGTGGGTGAGTGTGATGTATGTCTTCCAACCCCACGTCTTTCTTCCCTTTTATTTACCCGCTTATGATGGTTAGATATAAGGCATATTTCAATTAGCATACAATATGACAGCATATTTGCATCATTTATCTGTTCTGCACGCACCGGGCTCAGCGCATCATACAAACTGAATTTGTATTTCAATTCCAAATTGAATACGTGTTAGTTGAAGCATTCCATATGCCATGTTTAGAATAGCCGAGCCTGCTATAGTTGCATCTTTGCATGTGTTGCATTAGGCATTTCTGTATATTTAGGATCATGCATGATTTCTAATGAGCTTCTGTTTTGGCTTGGAGTACTCGGTGAGTTTTATGCTTTAGCATCCTTGCATGTGTGTGAGTGACTGCCATGAATAGTATGCTTGCCATGAGGCTATTTGCTTATGTGATATAACTGCCTGAATGCCTGTGGGTGGAGGTTGGGTTATTTGGATTGGAACAATTCATCAAATGTTTGTTTTAAGCCCACTAGATATTGGCAAAATCTTGTTTTCTAAGCCCACGCGAGGGTGGCAAATCCATGTCTTAGCCTACCTGCGGGTAGCACCACCAAACCATTTTCAAACAAACAAACATGAAATGTTTTGTTCCAATTCAAGCGATCCAGTCTATACTTGTATGCTGTGCGCATCACATAGTAACCTAGGCTAATAACCGGAATAAGAACACACAATGTTTTCAAAAAAAGATATCATGGTTAGTAGAGGCCAGTCTTTGACCGGGCGAGCGGGGGTGCTCACGAAGTGACCTTCCCCAATCGTACCCCAGTTCCCGAGCCGAGGCAACTTTGGTGATGACGGACACGTGGCCTTCGGCACCGAGTCAGGGTTTCCTAAATTTCCCATTTAAAAAATATTTAGGTGGCGACTCTGTATCTGGCAAAGCAGTCCATGTTTGGCACTTCTTTTCAAAAAATCTGTTTTCAAAATCGATTTGCCGGATTTGGACTCTTTGGTTCAAGATTAAGAACTGTGACATTTGAGTCCTTGAACTGTAGTGACCCCAATATGAACGGAACGGGACTTAACCCTCCCGGGGCGTTCGGGGACATCTACAATGGCATATGAATGCAACAATTTGATAAC
Organism: Camellia japonica; assembly: GCA_030407325.1. Classification (NCBI taxonomy): domain Eukaryota; kingdom Viridiplantae; phylum Streptophyta; class Magnoliopsida; order Ericales; family Theaceae; genus Camellia; species Camellia japonica. The sequence goes on along the minus strand of JAPPVO010000019.1, from coordinate 129,159,168 downwards.
ATGCTGTGAAACACGTATTCAAATAAGTATTGAATACAATGCAGTTTGAATGATGTACCGAGCCCGGTGCATGCAAGACAAATGAATGATGCACGTATGTGAGCATAAAGTATGCTAATTGAAAATGACCCTAAACTAACCATCAAAAGTGGTTAAGTAAAAGGGAGAAAGACGTGAGGTTAGAAGACATGCACACACACACGCACCCTTATTATAACAATACGCCCTTGAGAAGGAGGGTCCAAATGAATAAGCTAAGCTAAGCTAATTATTACAACACAATTGAAATTGAATAATTAGTTACACAGACTAATTAAAATATTACAACACTTGAATTAAATAATTAGCTACAACTAACTATTAAAATGATAGAGTGGCCTCGCGGGCGAGGGAAATATGCATGCTCGGTTGGCGTCCGCTCGGAAATCCATTACTTTGCCGTCAATTGCCTCTGTTTGCACTCACCTGGTTTCTGAACATTGAACCAACCTCTACACTGTTTCTGCTCCAAAACAGGATCATTTCTGCACAAAAATGGACTGGTGGCCGGTCGGCCACAAAAAGTGGCTACCGGCCACCTTAACTGGCCAGTCGGCTAGTATAAGTGGCCGGTCGACTACTGCAAGTGGCCGGTCGGCCACTTGTTTCCCCAGACTTCTGGTTTTGCTGCATCAGAGAACAACAGAGGCACAACAATGTATTTCTCAAGGAATGTGTGTACTGCCACTCTCCTTATCATTTCTCAAGCTCAAAAGAGTGTGGCACTTGGCTCTCAAGTCACCAATCAAGCATTTTCATGCATGATGGCCAAAGACCAAGTTTATATAAGCTTAGTGAATGCACAAATAGACTCAAAGGGTCATCACCCTATCATGCATAATGAAGGATGACGACGACCAAGAAACGCGACATGTTTCATCACTTTGAGTATGAAACGTCTCACATTTCTTGTGTTTGGATTAACGTCCGATCCAAACACATGTAATGCAACACAAATGCTTATCTTTTTCATATTTTACTTTGCTCCTTTTGTTTACACATTTTAAATTACCGATTAATTCTTTAACCGATTAAGTCCAAAGTGGAAGTCCTCTAATGCGAGAGGGGTTAACCAAAGGAGGATTTAAAACATGAGTGAAATCATGCCTTTGACTAGTAGAAACCCTCAAAAGAGAGTTAAAGCCATTGAGCACAAGCTCTATCTCAAGCTTAAACACAACCTTAAGGCCAACCAACCCTCAAAGCAAATAGAAAAATGAAGAGAATGAGGGAGGTTGTAGACCTTTAGTGCTGAAATGGCATGCTCAAGACACTAAATCATGCAAGCAACACATGCAAGACATGTTCAAAGCCAAAAGCATTAAAGCTAGTGAAGAGCACTACACTAGAGGCATGCAATATCAAGCACAAATGACCAAACCAACTCTAGACAGAGCTTAAGCATGCCAAAACAGTGGCTAAATCATGCTGGAATGTAGGCACAAAAGGCAATAAAATCATGCGCACATGTTGGTTCGCAAGCAAGACACAAAGCACAACTCTTAGAAGCAATGAAAGAGTGATATATGTGAGAGTGTGACAGTGATAGATGCACTGAAATTACATGCTAAATGATGCAATGGCATGCAAACAACCTAAGCAAAGCATGTTAGAAGCCTTAAATCACAAAGCTAGTGAAGCTAACTACACTATAGCCATGCAAGGCAAAGCTCATATGACCAAGACCACTCAAAATAGAGTCAAAGCATGCTAAATCAGTAGCAAAAATGTGATGGAGTTAAGCTAACACAAGCTAGCATGATAGGCTAAATCATCAAACATGCTAGGCTAGTAAACATGATTGCACTACAAGTACAAAAAGCAAGCAAGAAGTGTTCCAAACAATCAAAAACAGAGTTGAAGCATGTCAAAACAAAGCCAAAAACATGCTTGAACTAAGCTACAAAAAGGTACAGAAGCATGCTCACATCTTAGGCCATCTACACATGCAAACAAGATACAAGGAAGGGAGGCCACCCCCTCCTATTTTGGACCTCAAAACCAACTTTTTACCACTGATATTCCCCTAGAATTCAGTGGTTAAAAGGCCAAGAAAAGGGGATTTTAAAAGCTTTGAAAGATGGCTCAAAAGGCTTTATAAGCCAAAGAGCCAAGGAGGAAACCACCCCTTAACCAAACAAGACTCAAACCAACATTTTAACCCTTTAAAAATAGAGTTTTTTAGAGGTTAAAACCAGCCTTAAAATAGCATGCAAAGGTGCCCAAATAGGCAACTAAAACAAAGCTTTAAAGAGGTAAGCTTAATACCCTTGAAGCACAGCAACAAACAGCACAATTTCTGAGCTCAAACCACTTTGAGAAGCTCAAACAAAGCCTCCAAGAACCTTTTCTCCAAGGTGAAGGTGTTTGGCTAAGAGGTTGTATGCAAATATGTGGAGAAAGCTCACTTTCAAACACAAAATAAGGAGAGAGAGAGAGAGAGAGAGAGAGGGAAAAATTTGCTGACAAATTTTGTAACCCTCAAAATGGGGGAGAGACCTCCCCTTATATAGAAAAACAAACAGAAAGCTTGTTTCCATACGTGTATGGAGGATGCCTTCAGTGGTCAACAGCTGGCACATAAAATATCTGAAAAATGAGAAAAATGGCCGCCGGCCATCATTGGTGGCCGACCGGCCATCAATGTGGCCGACCAGCCATCAGTGTAGCCGACCGGCCACCACTGATGGCCGATGGGTTGTAGGGCTGGCCGATAGGTCACCCCTTCCCCAAAATCAAAGCTACAAGCTCTTAGTCCACAACCAAGCACAAAACAGACAAGTTTCAGAAGCTCAAAGGCAAGGCACTCCACCAAGAACTTCGGGCGTTCAAAACAAAAACAAACATGGATGATCATCGAGTGTTCAAATGATGACGTCCAAGTCTTAAGGACGGTCAAAAATAGGGTGTCTACAGTGGGCAGTAATGTATGGATGTGGTTAATTTTTCTAGGCGAGAGGACTTAATTGTGTGCTGGAAGTGGGTTGATTGTTACGTTGGGTTTGGAAGGTGAGGCAATGACTTTGTTATCAATGAGATCCTGGATCTCATGATGTAGACGATAGCACATGTCCATGGGATGGCCATCTTGTTGGTGGAATATATAATACTGGGTAGGGTTATGTTTGGGTGGCAATGGGTCTGGAAGTGGACGAGGATTAAGAGGCGTGAGATGTCCCTTTTGCATTAATAGCTTGAAGGCATGGGTTGGGCTCATATGGAGGAGAGTAAAAACTCTTCGATTCCGAGGTGGGCTAGTGTTTTGTGAAGGTTGTGAGGTTGTGGCAGTAGCAAAAAGATCAACCATCTTGGCCATTGAAACAATGATACTGACATCCGCAAGCCGTGGAATAGTGCTACTGCTAGCATTGGTATTCCGAGAGAACGGCCTTCTTGCGAGTTCACTTGTTCTGTGGATGATACCCTTTTTGAATGCACTCTCAATCTGGACCCCCATCTCATGTAAGGAAGCAAATGTGGACAATGGTGCCACTATCATTCTCTGCAACATGTATGGCTCAAGATTCTGGACCACTAGTCGGACTTGTTCTCTTTCGGCAAGTCTATTTGTCATTCGGGCTACCTTAGCTCTCCACCAGGCAACAAAATCAATGAATGATTCATTGGGATTCTGGGTAATAGCCTCCAGCTCACTAATGGTTACCTCTATCTTGGTGTTATATGAGTACTGATTGACAAACGCCTCAGATAGCTCCTCTCAATTCTGCTTTGTTGAGTCCTCCAACTTAGCATACCAGATGGCCGCCACATCAGACAAGGTTCTCCCAAACAACAAGAGCTTCTGCACTCGAGAGAAACCCATGGGCCTCAATACATCTAAAAACAATCGGACATGCACAATCGGATCCCCACTCCCATCGAATCTGTCGATGTGGGGCATCTTAAATTTCTCTAGTAATCTGACCGAAGCCTCAGTGTACCCGTCTTCGATATCTGGAATGGAGTTGAAGCCCTGGGATTTCTTCAATGCTTTCTCCAATCTGGCGATCTTGACTAAGGCTGGATCAATTTCATTGATATCAAAAGGAAAAATCCCTGCAGGAGGTTGAACTGGAGGTCGATAAGTTAGAGCTAGGGGAAACATCTCCTAAGGATCTGGGATTGGTAAATTTTCTACTGGTGGGGGTAGATCCGGGTTTGGCTGAGCAGCTGATGTACGTCGTAGATCGATGATAATTTCATCTTATGCAGCCATCCTCTAGTTTATAGTGTCCATGGTTCTTTGGAAAGCTGTCATCATAGCGGCAAATTCCTCCGCGTTCTGTGCTGTATTATGTGCCATTGCTAGTCTGGGTGAACTAGATGCTAGTGAACTGATTGAGTGGGAACGGATAGGTGTTTGCGGAGTGCTTTGTACTGATGCTACTGACTGTCTATTCCTTTTTCATCGAGTGACTAGCGGAAGCAAAACTAACACGGGTTGACCACCAACAAGGTCTTGAGCTTTGCAAAGCCTGCCAAAACGAGTCCACACAACTTGGGAAATATCGGGTCTTTCTGAAGCTATATGGTAAACTACCTAGCAAAAAGAAAGAAAAAAAAACATGATCAAAACTCAGACAACACTTCGGCCCCAATTCACAATAGTTATAACACATAGCTAAACTGTAATCCCCACTGAACTCTGTTCTCAAACTCATACTGATATGAACCATCCTGTACAGTTTCACTGAAAAGGCACATACCAAGTAAAAGAACCAAAACACCCCTATGAAAGGGGCAGGGTTACCCTGTCCTAGATTTTTGGCATGATCTGGGCTGCACTATTTCAAACAATGAGTTTCACAACATCCTACAAATGGGTGAGCATCTCATCCTAGTTTAAAACAGCCACTATGGTTTCACTATATGTAACTAGGTCACATAGTCAAAAAGGGTACCTCAGCAAGACTACCTAATATATCTCTCACACCTAACACCGAGAACTGTGAAGAGGATCAAATGGTACAGCGGTAGTCCAGATCCAAGGGTTGTGTTCCCCACATGGCAAAGCCCACGACTGGCTAGCCTTTTGGCAAGCTTTTAGGCAAGCCTCCAGCAAACCGTCCAGGAATAATAGTCAGCAAACACGGTGACTTAAGTGCACCAATGCAAATGTAAATGTAAAGAACATATAAGCGTAGATAAAAGTTCACATCATAAAATTCAAGTCAAGTTCTTTATGTCCCTAGCAGAGTCACCAGAAAACTGTAGCTCGACTTTTCGCGCTCCTTTCGAAAGACACGAAGCCTTACAGTTCGGACTCTACCTGTGGTTCTAAATCTGATTTCACAAGTGCAATGTGAAATAAATAAACACCAAAGAGTCCAAATCTGGCAAATCTTTTTGGAAAATCAATGTTTTGAATAAAATGCCAAATATTGACTGCTTTGCCAGATTTCAGAGTCGCTACCTAAATATTTTTGAGAAATTAGGAAACCCAAGACTCATCCCAAAGGCTAGTAGTCCGTCATCACCAAAGTTGTCTCAGCTCAGGAACTTAGGTACGAGAGGGAAAGGTCATGAATTGAGCACCCCCTTGCCCAATCAAAGATCACATTTACTAATCATAATGTGATTCTTATTTACATTATATACTCTTATTCCGATTATTAGCTATATTACTATGTGATGTGCACACAAGTATAACCTAATTTGCAAGAATTGGAACACTTGATTCATGTTTGTTTGTTTGTTTGTTTGTTTTTTTTTTTTTAAATTGTTTTGTGAATTTGCCACTCGAAAGAGTGGGCTAAAATGGACATTAATCAAACTATCCCAAGTCAAGCAACCAGCCTTCATCCACAGGCATTAAAACAGTTATATTATTTAAGTACTTAGTCTCATGGTAAACATGTTAAACATGGCAACACTAACATACAATGCAATATGCTGAAACAAATAAAAACTCACCTAGCACTCCAAGCCAAAATAAACAAAAGAGTTAGAAAAAAAAAATGCATAATCCTAACTAATGTAATATAACTAATGCAACGCATGCGATATGCAATTACTAGGCTCGGTTACTAACATGGCATATGAATCAATTTGATAGCATGCGGTCTAAGCACGTATTCAAAAAGGCTTTTAACTAACGATGCGAGCTAGAATGATGCGCCAAGCCTCAATGCATGCAAAACAAGTGGATGCAAACATGAGAGATGCTAAATGAAACATGATGCTTCTAAATTAACCATCATAAGTAGGTAAATAAAAGGGAGAAAAATGTGGGGTTGGAAGACATACACATTATTTCAACATTTGGGCCCTCACGCAGGAGGATCCGAATAAACTATCTAGCTAAGCTAATTAACTAGCTATTACAAAATGAATTAACTAATTATTATAACAAATTAACTAACTAATGAATTACAAATTAACTAATTAAACATGAATACAAAGTTTAAAGAAGTATTAAGCTAACTACTCTAACTACTCCGCCTCGGTAAACGAGGAATGCTCATGCATACGCAGATTTCCACCCGAAAAAGGCTATTGTTCTACTACCAGATGCCCCTGTTGCATAGTAGAACACTTGCACTATTTTTCACCTCAAAACCAACTCTATTTTGCTAGAAAAGTACATTGTTGGGTTTTGCAAAGGTGGCCGGCAGGTTAGAAGTTGTGGCCTGCCGGCCACTGATGCCTGGTTTTTCCTGCTGCAACAGAGAGCAAACAGAGCAAGAACAGGGTATTCTCAAGGGTTGTTTGCACAGCTTACCCCTCTTTATCATCAAACAGCTCAAAGAAGTAGTAAACTTGATTCACAAACCATCAATCGATGCAATTTCATTGCATGATGGCCCATGAACCAAATGGTGCAAGTTCAATAAATGCAACAAATAAGACTTTCAAACCCTCTCCCTATCATGGATAATCGAGGGAAATGGTTGACAATGACTCTTGAACCGTTTTCATCACTAACAAGTATAAAATGATCCAAGACTCAAGGGTTCAATTAACGTCCGATTGAATCCGAACCAAGTTATTATCTTGTATCATTTTAGTCCAAGTTTTATTATTCCATTTTAATTACCTTTCCATTCTTTAATTCATCAAGTCCAAAGGTGAGCTTTAAGTCCTCTAATGGAAAGAAGCATCAAACCAAGAGTTGTTTTAGGTATGAAAGAAGTGTTATGCCATTGGTAATGAACCCCCAAAGGGATTAAACCATTAAGCATAAGACCTCAATCTCATGCTTTAAACAAGCAACTAGTTTGAACCAACTTTCAAAGCAAAGCAAAGGCCAAGAAATGAGGGAGGTTGCAGAAGTGATTAGGGGTGAAAACAAGTATGGAAAAAAAGAAATAAATGCTATCAACTCAAATAGGTTGGTGGCTAAAGCCTGAACCACCAAACCTATGAGGACAACTAAACTACAAGCATGCAAAACAAAGCATAAATGCAATGAACACCTAAAACAGTCCCAAAACAGTGTTAAAACATGCAAAAGAAGTGTTGGAATTAAGACAAAAATGGCTAAAATAGTAAGTTACAACATGAAGCTATGTAAGCTAGTGAGCAAGACACAAGGAGGGGAGGCTAACCCCTCCAATTTTGGACTTCAAAACATGTTTTAGCCACAAAAATAACTTTGAAAATCAGTATTTAAAAGATATTGTAAAGGTGGGAAACACAAGGGTAAAGGTTAGAGAAGCAAGGTGGAACAAAAGGTGAACCACCCCTCCATCCTTTAAGGCCTTACACCACAAGTTTCAGCCGAAAAATATAGAGTTTATAGAGCCCAAAAATAGTGGGAAAACAGTAGGAAAAGAAACAACTAAAGCAATGAAACAAGCAAAGCCTTATACCTCTTGAAGAGAAGAGCTCTTTTAAGCAAAAATTCAATACATACACACCCTCAAGAGCTCAAAATAGGCTCAAAAGTACCTCAGCTCAAAAATGGCAAGGTTTGGTTAAGAGTGTATAGGCAAAAGCTCAAGAAATTTCAAGAGAGAGAGAGAATTGTAGAGAGAGAAAATTAATTTTGCTCTAATTTTTCTAACCCTCAAAAATGGAAGAGTAGGTCCTCTATTTATAGAAAAACATCACACTCCCTCAGAAACATCCATCCTTACACGTGTAGGTAGATGTAAACATCTGTGCAAACAGCTGGCACAACTAGAAGAAAATATCTACAAAACACAGTTGTGGCCAACAGGCCACCAATTCTGGCCGGCAGGCCACACACTTGGCAAGCAAGGCACAAGGGTGGCTGGTAGCCAAAAGGGATGGCTAGCAACCCACAAAAATAGGCATGCAGGTCCCAAGTTTTTTAGGTTTAAAAGGCTGGGGTTTTGATGCAAAAACAAGGCACAAGGTTTGCAGGGTTTTGAGGCTCAGACCATGTGAAGGCAGTCCTTCTCTTGCAAGAAGTATTTCATCAGTTGTTGTGGTTGTCATGTTCTCATCTCCCTTTGACTTACTGCTTTGGCCTTTTTCTTTTTAGCTTAGGCAGTTCCTCTTTATGTGACCCTCCTGGCCATAGTGAAAGCAAGTAAAGCTAGAGTTTCCTCGAACTTTGTTGTCTCTGGATTTACTCCTGTTATTCCATCTACCTCTGCTCTTGTTTCTTCTGCTGCTCTTTCTACTACCTTTCTCTCTGTCCATGTCTATGCTTTCTGTGACAAGAGCATGGATCTGATTACCTCCCATGTCTTTTCTCCTTGTCTCTTCATTGTACATGTCGTCTGTGACCATGCTTATGGTTAGCTTCCTTTTTGGTACAGAGTTGCTAAGAGAGATTACCAACATCTCCTAGCTGTTTGGTAAAGAATTGAGCAATAGTATAGCTTGCATTTCATCATCCAAGTGCATCTTGACTGTTACAAGCTGATTTACCAGACTTTTGAATTCACTAGTGTGTTCAGCGACAGACACACCATTCTTCAACTTCAGATTTACAAGCCTTCTCATCACCAAGGCTTTGTTCCAAGCAGTCTTTGACTAGTACATGTCTTCTACATTGTCTAGAGAACAGAGGCATCTGTCTCCTAGGCGACATAGTGGAACACACTGTGGTCTATCTATTGTCTGATACAACCGACAGTCTTTTGGTTCATCTTTATCCAGTTTTTATCCTTTTCTGTTTCTAGTTTAACCCCTTTTAGAGCAATAAGGTCAAACAGGTCTTTATAATATAGGATGTCTTTCATCAGCGGCTTCCAAATTGCATAATTGGAAGGATTCAACTTGATCATAGATCCAGAAGTTGATGTGAATTCCTCCATCATCTTCTTTCTTTTTTTCAGAAATTCTGATTCAAAATATATGACCGTATAGAGGTATCTGAATCACTCCAAATAGTTGGAAACCACTATTGGATCACATAAATCGGACTTCAAATGGCTCAAATCTACCCAAAATATGTTTGACGGTTCAGATCTACAAATGTACCGTAGCCACGTAGCACCAAATAACCCCATACCTCTGGGTCGGGTCGAGTCAACCTAACGGTTTGACTGGCCAGCTAGTGTGTTGACGTAGCAGCCACGTGGTGATGACACGTAGTGCTAACTTAGTGCCGGCGTGGCGATGACGTGGTTGACAAGTGTCATCTAATATGGCACTAACACGTGGCAGTGACATTACTATAACACGCTAATCACTCACCTTCTTTCTTTTGTTACACATCAGGCGCATTCGTGAGACTACGCGTGAAGGGCATGTATGCGACTAGGCTTCAATCGCTTTCTTCAAGTGGCGCATGAGAGCGCGTGGAGCCTCTTCTGGGGTTCTAGTTTGCAATTCTGGACTCCTCTCATCGAGAGCTTTCTCCTGATATGCTCAAAAGTGAATTTTAAGCAACTTGAGTTCTGGTAGTTTCAAAAAAACAGAGTATCTGAGCCTCTATTTTACCTCCTTACTCAACCTGAGCTCTGATACGACTTGTTGGGATTAGACACACCCAGAAATCAATTACACACACACAGAAAGGAGACACGAGATATTTACGTGGTTCGACAATAGCCTATGTCCACGGGGAGAGATATCTACTATAAAATTATCCCGGATAGAGTTTACAACACTCACACCTCACTGTCTCTCTCTCTCTCTCTCTCTCTCTCTCTCTCTATAGCACTCTCACTCACTCATATTATACAAACACACACTCTGTGTTTCCTATATCTTCTCTTCCTCTCAGCATCTATATATACACGGGGAGAGGGAAACAAAGTCAAAAAAAGAAGTTATTGAGCTGATCTGCCACCTGCTCTCTTCCCTCCTACTTCTTAACTTGGAGCCAACCTTCAATAACTCCTCCATATGGGCTGGATCTGACACAGCCTACTCAGACATGTGAAGTAAATAAGCATAGCCAATACACACATAAAAAAAGAAGAATAAAAACCATAAATTACCTATAAGGTGGAATATTAACCTACATGGTAAAAGATATTCAATCTAACCAAATAATCAATATTGTGTCACTAAGGAGACACCCCAGTGGACTAGGTCACATTCCCCAAAAAAAAAAAAAAAAAACTAACATGACTCCATGGTTTCTTAAAATAAAGTTCATATGAGTATCACAAAATAAAATAAAATTCAAGATGTCAATTTATGGTTAAACAAGATTATTCCACTATGGAATTTAATCAAACACTTAATGACACATAAACACTAATGGCTAATAATACCACCAAACTTTGCACATCAAGGATTTCAATGCAATCCATTGAGTACTCCTAATTTAATCAATGTTTCAGGATAGGCAGTGACTAGGCACAAGGACATGTATCAGGCGCATGCCCACGCCCACGCCCACACGCACCGCACACACACGTATATATACATACATACATACATACATACATAGAGAGAGAGAGAGAGAGAGAGAGTTGATCTTTACTACATAGGTTACATGTAAACATATATATATATATATATATAAGAATGTGATTCATAACGTTTTTGATCAGCAGAAACTTGTCAAATCATGAAAAGTGCAAGATTTCACCTTTTAACCTTTATAAAAAGTACTTTTGGCATAACAAACCAAACCAAACTAAATCAAACAAACCTTAAGTCCCATCAAATGGGGTCGGTTATATGAATCCTTCTTCTCCACTCGACTCTATCCAAGGCCATTTCGTTAGTCAAATTAAGGAGATTCATATCTCTATTTACTACACTAGCCTACGTCAATCTAGGTCTGTCTCTTTCTGAAACACTTCCATCTACCGTCACTATATCACATCTCTTCACTACTGTCTCTGTTGGTCTCCATTGTATATGACCAAACCATCTCAATCTATTCTCTCTCAACTTATCTTCTATCGGTACTACTCCTATCCATTATCGAATATACTCATTCCTAACTCTATCTTTTCTAGTCTTGCAATACATCCACCTTAGAATCCTCATCTTAGCAGCACTCATCTTATCTTGTTGTTTCTTAGTTGCCCAATACTCCAACCCATACAACATCGCTGGTCTAATAACCATTTTCTAGAACTTTCCTTTTAATCTAATGAGTACTCGTTTATCGCACAGTACTGTAGATGCGCCCGAACGTCCCGGGAAAATCCCGTTTTGTTCATTGGGCTTACTACAGTTCGGACTCGGATGTCACGGTTCTGAATCTAATCTCACAAAGTGCAATGCAAGATTGATAAATCACCAAAGAGTCCGAATCTGGCAAATCGTTTTGAAAAACTGATTTTTTAGAAAGAAGTGCCAAACATGGACTGCTTTGCCAAATACAGAGTCGCCACCTAAATGTTTTTTATTTTGGAAAATTTAGGAAACCCTGACTCGTGCCTAAGGCCACGTGTCCGTCATCACCAAAGTTGCCTCGGCTCGGGAACTTGGGTACGAGAGGGGAAGGTCATGCAATGAGCACCCCCACTCGCCCGATCAAAGATCGGCCACTACTAAATATGATATCTTGTTTTTAAAAACACATGTGCTCTTATTCCGGTTATTAACCTAGAATTACTATGTGATGCGCACAGCATACAAGTATAGACTGGATTACCTAAGTTGGAACAAAGCATTGCATATTCGTTTTGAAAACGGTTTGCTACTCACAAGTAGGCTAAAATACGGATTTTGCCACCCTCAAGTGGGCTTAGAAAAACTTGGTGATTTGCCACTCTCAAGTGGGCTTAAAACTCGCAATCAATGAATTGTCCCAATTCAAGTAACCCAACCTTCACCTATAAGCATTCAGGCAGTTATATCACATAAGCAAATAGCCTCATGGCAAGCATGCTATCATGGCAACACTCACACTCATGCAAGATGCTAAAGCATAAACACTTACAGTGTACTCCGAGCCAAAAAAGAAGCTAGTTAGTAATCAATGCATGATCCTAGCTATGTCAAGAATGCCTAATGCAACACATGCAAAATGCAACTAAGATAGGCTCGGCTATTCTAAAATGTCATGTGAGATACAAGTTGATACATGTATTCAACGTGGAACTGAAGTACAATGCAGTTAGTATGATGCGCCGAGCCCGGTGCATGCAAGACAGATGAATAGATGTAAACATGCGAGCACAAGGATGCTAATTGAAACATGCCCTAAAACTAACCATCGTAAGCTGGTAAATAAAAGGGAGAAAGAAATGGGGGTTGGAAGACATGCATCACACACACGCACACTTATTACAAAATTTGCCCTCTTGACGGAGGGTCCGAATAAATAATACAGAACCAGCTAGCTAATCTAAGCTAATCTAATTAAACTAGTTATTACACGACGAAATGAATAACAAGTTACAACTACTTATTACACAACATTAACTAAGTAAGCAATCTAAATGAGCATGCAAACTAAATGAATGTGGACTGCCTCAGCTCTGCCTTGAATGATAAAGGATGCATGCATGCTCGGGTCACCTTGTCGGGAAATCCATCACGATGCCCCGGCTTGCCTTTGTTTGCAATTGACTTCAGAAACTTGCACCAAGCTCCAGAGAGATGAAACTCCACCCTGGGAATCTGTGGGAAGGCTGCCGACCAGCTATTGGCCTTGGAGACCACCTGCCGACCACTTTTGTGGTGAAAAACCAGAAAAAGTAGTCGGCCAGCCACTGAACCTGGTCGGCCGACCAGTTTCCTCTCCTGGTTTCTGGTTTTCTGCAACAAGGAGCAAGAGAGAGGCATGGCAAGGTATTTTCAACGCATGTGTGCATGACCACTCTCCCCGTCATTGCATAAGCTCTAGGGAGTGTAGTCCTCGACCCTCGGGCCACCGGTCGCGCATCTCGATGCATGATGGCCGAGGAGTTGAATTGCACGACTCAATGTGAAATGAATACACATACAAGCACCTAAAGCCAACAACTCCGTCATGGGTAGTCAAGAGTGTCGGCGACCGGGAATCGAGGCACGTTTCATCACTTTGAGTACGAAAAGTCCCTCATTTCCCGTGTTCAGACTAACTCCTATTCCGAACACAATGCAACAAACAATGGCATGCACAATGCAACTTTAAGTATGCAACCTAAATGCTATGCAACTAAGTGATGCAAACATGCAAAGGATGACATGCAAACATGCAACTAGCATACACAATGCTATGAACTAACAATGGCATACTCAATGCATGTGGTACTTAGCATACACAATGCACCTAAGAACTAACTTACACAATGAGATAAACAAGGCATGCACAATGCAATGATCAATCATGCGACAATGTGGCATACTCAATGCTATGGAATACAATGGCATACTCAATGCAAAAATTGACTTAAACCAAAATGAATGGGCCTCAGCCACACCCAAATCAATGGCCAAACATGATGAAAACAAGACTCCAAAACTCATGCTAGCATACACAATGCAAGGACCTAAGCCCAAGAGCACAAAATGCAACTCTACAAAAGCATTGAAATGATGAAATATGGCATACAATGACACATGTTCTAGCTCTGAAATGACATACAAAATGGCTCCGAATCATGCAAACAACTCACACAATGCATATTGAAAGGCTCAAGTACCGAAGCTAGTGAAGCACATTACACTAGAGGCATGCAAGGTGATGCTCAAATGACAAAACAAACTCCAAACAGACCTTAAGCAGGCCCAAAGCAGTGGCAAAATGAGCCAAGATGGTGGCTTGAAAGGCATAAGAATGAAGCTCAATGCAAAGGCTCATAAATGGGGTATAATGATGCAACTCTCAAACGCATTGAAAGAGTGACAAACATGAGAATATGGCCAAAAAATAAACTCTAAAATATCATGCTCAATGATACTAGAACATGCAAACATCTCAAGTTAAGCATGCAAGGGGATTCAAAACTCAAGGCTAAGCAAGGCTATTACACTACAACCATACATGGCAAGCATCATTCGACCAATGGACCTCAAAATAGAGCTAAGGTAGCACAAAATATGAACAAAATCAGTTTGAAGTATGTCCAAAATATGCTAGAATAGAGGGCCAAAACAACATGCATTGTGAGCTAGTGAACATGAGTTACACTACAAGCATATGAAGCATGTAAAGGACTACCAAACCAAGCAAAAACAGAGTCATGGCATGCCAAATGATGACCAAAAACCCACTGAAACAAGACCAATACATGCAAGAATGACATGCTCCTTGATAAGCCATGAAAAGGATTACTCTACACATGCAAGAAGCAAGCAAAAGGGGACCAAACCAGTCATGGTCAGAGCCTAGGAAGGTCCTAGAAGTCACCAAAAAGTACCTAAACTAGGCCTCCAAATGGTATAAACATATGTTCCTTTGGTAGGCCAAAAATGCTAGTAAACAAGACAACAAGAGAGAGGGTCACCCCTCTCTAATTTTGGCCCTCGAAACCACATTCTCACCACTGAAAATCCACTGGATTTCAGTGGTAGGAAGGCCAAGAAAAGACTAGCTTGAATGCCTTATGGCATGGCACAAAACAAGGCTAAATAGAGCATGCAAGAGGGTAGATGACCCTCAACACCAAAAGAGCCTTAAACAAACATGAAAAACACTTAAATATGAAGCTTTTTTCAGTTGACAACAAAGCTCAAATAAGCATGCAAATGAGGCTAAGAGAAGGATCAAAACAATGCTTAAAAAGAGGGAAAAGGAGTTACCCTTGAAGCTCAGCAAAACCAGCAACTTTTCTGAACCAAAACCCAACTTTTGAGAGCCCTCAAAACCCTCCAGCAACTCAGTAACAATGGTGGAGGTGTGTGGTTATGAGGTTGTGTGCAATAGGCCAAGAACAAAGCACTTTCTAAGCCTAAAATATAGAGACAAAGAGAGAGATACAAGCTTTTGCCTTAGAGCCATTTTTCAACCTGGTATAAGGAGAGGAAGGGCCTCTCTTATAGAGTTTCAAAGCCAAAGCTTCTCCAAGAAGCTAAAAACTTGGCTCAAGATCCTCCATACACGTGTATGGAGGATCCAGTCTATGCCTTCCAGCTGGCACAGCTGGCATGCACTCAGACAGACAAAACAGGAGGAACCCAACCAACCAGAAAAGGTGGTCGGCCGACCACTTCCCCTGGTCGGCCGACCAGGGCAAGTGGTCTCCCAAAAAAAAGGTGGTCGGCAGGCACAAATGGTGGTCTCCACATTGAAAGCAAGCCAATGGTGGGGTGGGAAACCAGAAAATGTGGCCCAAAGACCAAGAAAACCAGCTTCCCGGCAAGAAAATTGGCTGGCGGTGAGAAAGTAGTCTCCAAGGAGAAAAGGTGGTCTCCTACCCTTGTACCACCTCCCAAACAAGGAAAACAAGGTTCATGCCAAAAATGAACCAACACGGATGCAAAACGAGAGTTTGGGGGGCAAAGCGCGCAGCCGGGTGCCCCGAGAACTGGCTGTTGAGCACAAAAAGTAGTGTACGGCCACAAAAGTGGTCTCCCAGACCACAGTGTCCCTCTAGACAGAGGAAACAAGGTGTGTTCCAAAAACCGTGCCAAACGGAGAATGTTAAGCGGTCCCGAGCCAAGGCGCGCGGCCGATGGCTCCGAAAACCAGAAACTAGTCTCCAAATGGGAACAGTGGCCTACGACCACAAAGAGTAGCCTACGACCACTGAGAGATGGTCCACAAGACCTCTCCCTCCCTCCGGGAAGAGAAAACAAAACTTGGTCCGCGGACCGAGTCAAAGTACAAAGAGTCCCGAGGTCCGGAGGTGAGGCTCCCAGCCAAGAACTCCGAAACCTCGAAACGAGCACAACATGCGCAATCACCGAGTGCTCAATCGATGACGTCTGAGTCTTAAGGTCGGTCAAAAATGTGGTGTCTACAAGTACCCTAAACGCACTCTACTACTTAAGCCACCCCGCCTTAATTCTATAGACCACATCTGCTCCAATCTCCCCAGTCGTTGTAATAATCGATCCTAAATAACGAAAATGTTCACTTTTAAGTACTTCTTGGTTCTCAATCTTCACTTCTCCTTTGCTTCAATTATTACTGTTACTAAAATTACACTTCATGTACTCTATCTTAGTTCTACTTTTCCGAAATCCTTTAGATTCAAGTGCTTCTCTCCAAATCTCCAACTTAGTGTCAACTCCTCTAGTCTCATCCTCTAACACGATATCATCTGCAAAAAAGCATACACCATGGCACATCATCCTGAATATTTCTCGTTAACTCATCCATAACTAAAGAAAATTAATCCTTGGTGTAACCCTACAGTAATTGAAAATTCACTTGTCTCTCCAGCAGGCGATCTAATAGTGGTCACCACACCTTGATACATATCCTTAATCACATCAATGTAACCTTTCGTCACCCCTTGGCGTAAAACAAAAACCGAATTTTTTTTAGTTTGCTTTTCTTTCCTTTTTTATTAAATAAAATAAAAAATCCATAACACATTACCAAATAGAACTAAAGCAATTAGCTAACTGGACTAAGCAAAAATTAAACTTTTACAAGGCAGAATCCAACATTTCATCAGGAAAACCCACAGTGAAGCCTATCAGCCATTTCATCACCAACGTTTCTCCCAAAACAAATTGGAGTTCCACTTATTTACAGAGCACAGAAGGAAGATCTTGGCATGCATCAACTTCTAGGTTGAAAAAGCCAAAACGCTATTCCTGATATCATATATCAACAATAATTAAATAGTCCATGACAATAGTTCTACTTTTTTTTATCTTTTTTTATTTTCTATGTAATTTTTCATCCACAAACAATTAAAATTAACTAAAATTAACACAAATAAATCTAAGCAAAAATTATTCAACATTCAAGATCCACCAAAAGCATTAAAGAATAAGGAAAAAAAAAAAAACTTGTTGGATTGTCTCCTGAAAACAAATTAATTAACATGTCCCCACGTCCAACACTGCTAACGGCTCCTGTTTTAGAGTGTCAGTGCTTCATAGATATTGACGGAAGAGACATTTGAGAAAACTTGTAGACTTCAAAAGTATTAACACTTTTCTTCAAATAATAATAAAAATAACGAGAAGAACCAAGCGACTTAAGTCCACATCAGCATGCTTAACAAATTCACACAAAAAACCAATGCAAAAAAATAAGGGCCCAATTTAACCCCGTAGGTAGAATGGTTGGCAAGGACCAAACTTACGAAAGTGGAGGTCATGGGTTCAAAAATCCACCTATGGCCGATATCCACTAACAATAAAAATCCGATTCACTACAACAAAAACATATTTTAGTGGCACTACACTAGTGGCATATTTTTAGAAAATGCCACAAAAAATGACATTTAGTGGCACGTTTTTGAAAAATGCCACAAAATGACAAACATAAAAGGCTCTAGTGACATTTCAATGAACAAGTGTCACAAAACTACAACAAAAACATACTTTAGTGGCACTACACTAGTGGCATATTTTTAGAAAATGCCACAAAAATGATATTTAGTGGCACGTTTTTGAAAAATGCCACAAAACGACAAACATAAAAGGCTCTAGTGACATTTCAATGAACAAGTGTCACAACACTACAACAAAAACATATTTTACTGACACCATACTAGTGGCATGTGCTTAAAAAATGTCACAAAAAGAATATTTGGTGGCATTTTTTAGAAAAATGCCATAGAGCCACAAACATACAAGGCTCTAGTGGCATTTCAATTAAAAAGTGTCACTTCACTACAACAAAAATGTCACTACAACAAATTTACACTTTAGTGACACTACACTAGTAGCATGTTTTTAGAAAATGCCACAAAAATAAAAATTGACATTAAATGTTTTAGAAAAATGCCACAGAACCACAAAACATATAAGGCTCTAGTGGCATTTCAATAAACAAATGTCACATCAATTTTATGACATTTTATAAAATAATGACACAAAAAATTATGTTCGTGACGTTTACCAATAGATGCCACTAAACTTTAGTTGCAATGGCATTTTTTAAAAAATGTCAAGACACTAGATAGGTGCAAATTACTTTTTATGGCACTTAGGTGAAAAGTGTCATAAACAATATTTTATAGCATTTTGAGAAATGCCACTAAGCCAAAAACTTTCCAAGCTTATAATGACATTTTTGAAAAAACAAAAAATTCCAATATATTTTCTAAATTTTTAAAATGCAGTAAATGATTAAAAATAAATGAATTAAACTCAATATACACTACAGGAAAAAGCATATCCGGCGACTAAATTTCCTGACCAAAAAAATTTGGTCGCTGAAAGTATAGCTTTTAGCGACCAAAACAGTATTAGTTGTCAAAAGTAAAGCTTTTTGGCGACTAAATAATTTTAGTAGCCAAAAGTCTACAATTGGCGACTAAAACTAAGTTTGGTCGCTGATTATATGGGTTTTAGTGACTAAAAAATTTTTAGTAGCCCAAAGTAAAGCTTTTTGGCGACTAAAAAAATTTAATAGCCAAAAGTCTACAATTGGCAACTAAAAATAAGTTTGGTCGCTGATTATATGAGTTTTACCGACTAAAAAAATTTTAGTAGCCAAAAGTAAAGCTTTTTGGTGCCAAAAAATATTTTAGTAGCCAAAAGTCTACAATTAGCGACTAAAAAATAAGTTTAGTGGCCAAAAGTGGTCATTTTTAGCGCGGGAGAACTAAAATCCTAAGGCGGGAATAAAATTTTTTGGTGACCAAAATTTTGGTAGCTGAAAGTGCATCTTCGGCGACCAAATCCGATTTTGGTCGACAAAAGTTAAGTTTTTTAGCAACTAAAAAACAATTAGTAGCCAAAAGTATAGAATTGGCAACTAAAAAATATTTTTAGTCGCCAAAAGTGGTCCTTTTTTTATTTTGGTAGTAAATAGTTTATTTTACATAAATTATGTTCAATAAAATAATTATATTTATACATATACTTTTATATTAATATGGATGTATGTACTATATAAATAATATATGTTGCATATATAATCATGTGGTGTTATAGAGGTGTAGTGGGAAGAGTGTGGTGTATAAGGTTTATGGTGCGGAAGGTTAGCGGTTCGAGTCTCCGCAAGAGCGGATCAAATTGTTCTACAACAAATTATCGTCATGAATGGCACTTAATAGCGTCACGAATAGTGCCTACCATGACATTAAAGTGTCACTGAAAGGTTTTAGTCTTGATGGTGTAATGACACTTACAAGTGTCACTAACTCTTTTTTTAATGGCGTTTGATAGTGCCACAAATAATATCTACCATGACATTAAAATGTCATTGAAAGTTTTCAGCCATGATGGTGCAGTGGCACTTGCAAGTATCTACCGTGGCACTCGTATCTACCGTGGCACCGATAGAAGTGGCACTTGTTCAAAATACCACAAGATCAAAAAATGTCATTAGAAGAATAGTTTTGTGACACTTTCAAATGTCACTAAACTAAGAAAATATTGTAGTGATTATTTGTATAATGCATGTTGTACAAGTGCGAAGCATGTGTCTTCAGTTTAAGAAACAAATAAAAATAACAAATGTTCAATTCATTTAATAAGAAACTCCCACGTCTACAATGCCTTGCCTAAAATGCTACAGCACTATTGAAAATTAGAAAAATAAAATAAATAATAATAATCATACCAAGTATGGTAGAATGACACAAAAATGCATGTGCCAACAGTTTCAAATATCCAAACAACTATACAGGACAATGTCACTGTCAAAACTCTGCTGCTTCCATGGCAATTCAAAAGCATGTATTGGGGAACATGAAATATGAAAGAAATTCCCTTGGATATTTGTTTCTAGGATTTGGATTCTTATACCTACACCTAGGTGTACAACTTTGTGTAATTCGTGACTACATAAGTTATGGCATCTTTTAATGAGATTTTTGTCATCCAAACAGGACAAATAAAAAAATAAACAAAGAAATTTGGTAAAAGAATCAGCACTGGCTGTAACCCAACCAAACTAGATACTGACAAACAAAGTAATCTCCACACCATCACAGTACCACACACAAAAGCAGCGTCAGACATTGCAAACTTAATAAGCGAAACCCCTAGTATAAGTTTAGATTGGATTCAATAGTGAAGGTAACTACCATTTAAATTTTGAATGACTGAATCAAATTTAAGCCTCGTTTGATAAGTATCCCTTTTAATTAAAAAATTAAAAAGTTATTAAAAAAATCAGCAACTTATACAAAAAAGTCAAAAATTCTTTTTTTTTTCTACTTTTTGCACATCTTTTCGTAAAAAGTCAAAAAGTCATCCCAAACATACTAATTTCTTTTACATCACATTTTAGTCAAAAAAATTAAAAAGTTACTAAAAAAACTTATTCCCAAACGAGGCCTTAGTATTCAAACTGAAACTGAAGCTTTAGGAACTGTGATTACCTTCTAGCCCGTACCATTCTTTGTCACCGAATTCTTGATCCTCTCAAATTTGTAATCCGAATCATGATCTAAGCAATAGGGAAAGTCGGACCAAAATCCCTTCTGCATCCAATGATGCTTAGGGAATGAAAATGCAACATTTGGAGATGCTTTAGGAAAATCAAATGCCTTATTGGAATTGATTCACTTCATTCTCCATATTCTTGGTCCAAGTGATAGTAACTTCCTTCAACTTTCCATTGACGAGAAAATTTTACGAATTCAAGTTCACTATCTGGACCATACGAGTGAATGACCTCAACTCTTCTGAGACGTTGACTCAAACATGAAACAACCTCAAACTATGGTTTCGTTTTCTTTAACAGAGTACAGTGCCAACAAACTAGAAAGTTAAACAGTAAACAATAAAAATACACCGGGCTTGTTCTTTGTCAAATATGGTATACACCCTTACCTTGGTTATAGGCTGTGTAACCAATCCGCAAATTGATCCGACTTAGAGGTGATTTAGAATGTTGGTTAAAAGTTTGTTTTTTTTTTGCTTTGTTTAGGTTTTTTTTGTCCTTTTATGTGTGAAAAATGTGAGAGTGATCTGACTCAAAATGAATTAAAAACTAAAGGTTAGTGTTTTCTTTTTGACTTCCCAAATGGCTCCTTAGTTTAATTTAGGCTTTATTTGGAAGTGAGTTTGTTTTTTGACTTTTTGATTATTTTAGTTTGAGGCTAAAAAGTCTTGTTTAATTGAACTTTTTGATTTTTTTAACTTTTGTAAGGCAAAAAATTAAATGATTATGGTTTAGATATGACATTTTATTTTATTAATTTTTTAACTTATTTTGCCTTTTTATGCATATTTTAACCAAAAAGTCAACCCAACCAATATGCCAAACGAGCATTTAGCAAGTTTGGATTGATTTTTGAATTCGTAATTCAGCCCTCGTTTGGCAAGTGTCCCTTTTAGTCAAAAAGTCAAAAAGTTATTAAAAAAATCAAAAAGTCAACAACCCATACCAAAAAGTCAAAAATTCCATTTTCTCTTTACTTTTTGCACATCTTTTCGTAAAAAACCAAAAAGTCATCCCAAACATACTAGTTTTTTTTACATCACATTTTAGTCAAAAAATCAAAAAATTACTAAAAAAGCCTATTCCCAAACGAGGCCAATTTTAGATTAAATAATTGAGGAATCATGTTTTGCAGATCCATTTTTTAGAACCGATCCAAACAATATGCAACTTAGACTATATTCATATCATACACCCGTGATACATGCTATCATACCTCTTGTACTATCATATCTCTTATATTCCTATCATACACCTGTAGGTTGCTGCTGTGAAATTTTATTACTACTTTTGTTTTTTTTTTTTTTTTTTTAGTTTTAGTTTTGTAGTGGTCTAATGGTGGAACCAGTTTTAAATTTTTTTTTTTTTTTTTTTTTTTTTTTGAATTTGGTAATTGTTGTTTCTATTGTGTAACTAGATATTATATTTATTTAAATTAATGGTGGAACAATATGCATATTTATGTTTTGAAAAATTATGAAATGAAAATGTTATATGATTTTTCTGTATTAATAGATTATGTGAATCCGTGGTTCCAAACGAACCAAACCGTATCTAAATGGCTTAGTTGAATTGGTTTCATGATTTCAATGGATTGGAGTGGTTTCAATTTTTATGACACAATGGACAACGGATTGATTTTGGTTTGACCTTAAACCGAATCAATCTGGACCATACACACCCCTACTTATAACTAAACTAAGAAGAAATTGTATAACTTTATATTTTTGAGTCATAATTTTAAAGAAAAAATCATAATCAAACAATACATGAGATATAACTAAAGATCTTATGAGTTATAATTAAAATAAAATTCTAATTAAAGAAGAAAATTAATCATAATTAAATAAAAAAAATAGCATAACTTAAGGGTGCATATGGTAGATGGTGTGTATAGTAGAATTTTCCATCAAATCAATAGTAGGGAAAATTAATATACACACCATTCAAAGGGGTATACCATATGCACCCTAGTTATGACATTTTTTTCTTTAGTTATGACTTTATTTTAATTATGACTCATGAGATTTTTAGTTATGACTCATGTTGTGCTTAGTTATGATTTTTTTTTTAGTAATAACTCAAAAAGTATGAAATTATATCATTTTCTTCTTTAGTTATAAGATGCATATTGTACACACCCCTTTGAGGAGTGTGTACCATAGCGTTGTTGGACAAAAATGGTTTTATGATAACTTTAATGTGAAATTAAAGTAGGTCTCAACCACCAGTTGAGGTAGGATCAAATAAGTTTAGATTCTTTGTAACAAGATCTTTACACCACAAAAAGAATGACCCAAAACTATTAAAAATTGAATGAGAAATTGTCTCATAAAGTTAGCTTCATGAATAAGGTATTGGGAATTGTGTATAACTACCCATCCCATATTGATTGCAGAGGAAAACATTAATGGGTATTTCAATATCAAGATTTTGATAAGGGCGTCCAAATTTTCCGAACGAAGGGAGTTATGGATACTTCAAGAATGGACTTAGATTAAAACTATAGTCCAAGTTATGACAAAATTACCTCAATCGCGTGTGCACGTCGCCCGCCCAGACCGGACCGGACTGTGCCCGTGTCGACTCACCTTTTTCCGCACCCCGCCTTTCAGGAAGGTTTGAAAAGAAGGCCTCACAGTTCGGACTCCAGCAGTTCTGAATCTAGTCTCACAAGTGCAATGTGAAACTGATAATCACCAACGAGTCCAATCCGATAAATCTTTTTGGAAAATTGATTTTAAATCAAATAATGACAAAATTGAACTGCTTTTCCAAATACAAAATCGCCACCTAAATATTTTATTTTGGAGAAATTTGGGAAACACTGACTCGTACCAAAGGCCTCGTGTCTGTCATCACCAAAGTTGCCTCGGCTCGAGAACTTGGGTACGAGAGGGAAAGGTCTTGAAATGAGCACCCTCGCTCGCCTGATCAAAGATTGGCCTCTACTAATCATGATATGATGTTTTATAAACATTATGCGTTCTTATTCCGGTTATTAATCTAACCTTACTATGTGATGCGCACAAGCAAGTATAGACTAAATCGCAAGACTTGAAACAATTCAACTCATGTTTGTTTTCGAAAAATAGTTTGAATTTGCCACCCTCAAGTGGGCTTAAAGATGCGGATTTGCCACCAAACATAGTGGGCTTAACATGATTTTGCCACGACAAAGTGGGCTTAAAAACTCACATTCGTTGAATTGTTCCAATCCAAACAACAAAGCTTTCATCCACAGGCATTCATGCAGTTTAGCATATAAACACATAGCCTCATGGCAAGCATGCGAAACATGGCAATATGGCAATTACACTCATGCAAGTATGCTAAAGCATAAAACTCACCGAGTACTCTCAGCCAAAACAGAAACTAGTTAGAAAAATGCATGATCCTAACTATACAAGATGTCTAATGCAACACATGCGATAATGCAATTAATAGGCTCAGCTACTAATATGGCATATGAGTCAATTTGAACAACATACGATTTAACACGTATTCAAAGAAGTATTTGAAATTGCGATGCAGTTTGAATGATGCGCCGAGCCTCAGTGCATGCAAGACAAATGAATGGATGCAAACATGCAAGCATAAGGTATGCTAATTGAAAATGTCCCTAATCTAACCATCAAAAGCGATTAAATAAAAGGGAGAAAGACGTGGGGTTGGAAGACATACACACACGCACGCACGCACATTTATTACAACATTATGTCCTCGCGAAGGAGGGTCCGAATGAATAAGCGCTAACCAACTAGCTACGCTAATTAAGCTAACTAATTACTACAACACAATATTTAACTAACTTAGCCTAAGCTAATTAAATATTACAAACCGAAGTAAGCTAATTAATTACAAAACGAATTAATTAACTAAATAGTTACAACACTTGTATGAATTAGCTACAACTAATTAACTAAGTAAAGCAACTAAATGGCCTCGGGAACGAGGGATGCATGTTCGGTTCCTCTACCCAGAAAAGCCACCGTTTTGCCGCTACGAGCCTCTGTTTGCATATATCTGAAAACTGAAAAGGGCTACCCACTTCCAGAACACCTCTGCTCCACCTCAGGAACACACTGTGCAATTTTCATTGGTGGCCGACAGGGGGCCTGTCGGCTACCAATGGTGGCCGGTCGGCTACTGGTGGTGGCCGGTCAGCCACTGATGACATGAACTCCTCTTTTTGCTGCAAAAAAGCAAGCAGAGCAAAGCAGTGTATTCTCACAGGTTTGTGTGTACTGTTTACAGTCCTTATCATCACACAAGCTCAAAGGAGTGAAATTCTTGGCTCTCAAACCACCAACCAAGCAATTTCCATGCATGATGGTCAAAGAACCAAGTTTGTACAAGTTAATGAGTGCAAAACAAGACTCAAACAGACCACCACCCTATCATGCATGATCAAGGGTGATGGTGACCAAGGAAAGTGGCACATTTCATCACTTTTGAGTATGAAATGTTCCATTTTCCTCGTGTTCGAATTAACGTCCGATTCGAACACATGCAATGCAACGCAACGCAAAAGATGTTTATCTTGCCTCTTTTACTTGTTCATTTTTGTTTACTCATTTTTAGATTACCAATCCATTCTTTAATTGATTACTCCAAAAGTGAGTGTCCTCTAATGGAAAGTGGGCTTAAACCACAAGTGCCTTGGGCATGAAAGAGACCTCATGCCATTGATAATGAACCCTTGAAGGGATTAAACCATTAAGCATGAATGTCTCAATTTCACACTTAAGCAAACAAGTGGTTTAAAACCACTTTCAAAGCAAATGAAAAAGTGAAGAATAGAGGGAGATCATAGAGATTTCAGTACTGAAATGGAGTGTAAAATAACACTAAAACATGTTTTCAACTCAAAAGAAAGATGATCAAAGCATTAAAACACTAGGCTAGCGAAGGAATTAACCCTATAACTATGCAACACAAGGCTCAAAGGGCTTAACCAGCCCAAAATATAGCTAAAGTAGGTCAAAATAGTAGCAAAAACATACTGGACCAAAGCTAAGTTAGGCTATAAAAACATGCTAACATGTAAGGCAACTAGGCATGCAAGCAAGACAACAAGAAGGGGAGGCTAACCCCTCTAATTTTGGACTTCAAAAGAAGGCTTTTGTCACTGAAAAAACTCTGACTTTTAGTGGTTAAAAGGCCCAAAAAGTTGTTTTGAAAGTGATGAAAAGATGGCACAAAAGCTTAACAAGCAAAGAGACAAGAAGAGTGGACCACCCCCCCTAACTCAAAAGGGATCAAACCACCACTTTTAGGCCTTAAAAACAGAGAATTTTACAGTTGAAAACTAGGCCAAAAGCAGTTTGAAAAGATGGCAAAACAAGTGTACAAAACAAGCTAGCAAAGCAAGTAATATACCTCTTGGAGCCAAACCACAAAATAGGCACAAATGAGGCACCAAATCAAGCCAAGACCACCTTCTAGAGCTCAAAGAGGGTCCCAAATAACCTCAGCCCAAAGATAAGCAACTTTGGTTAAGGGTTGATAGGCAAACTAAAAGTGTATCTCTACTTGTATGCACAAAAAGGCAAGAGAGAGAGAAATCTAGAGAGAGAGGCTCCCAAACTTTCCAACCTTGAAAACAATAGAGAATGGCCTCTATATATAGAAATACAAGAGCTCAGGTTGAAAATATCTCAAAATGGGACAGCTGGAGCAGTGTAGAACAATTGGATGGAAATATTTGCAAAATATCTGATTTTTGCACCAATGGCCGGTCGGCCATCACTGGTGGCTGACCAGCCACCACTGGTGGCCGACATACTTCACTTTTGGCCGACACATGGCTGTCAAACTCCATTCATGTCCGACACACTCCACCAGTGACTGGCCAGAAAAATCTGCTCTCCAGGTCCAACTTCATATGGGCATATCTCTTTCATCTGGACTCCTTTGTAGGTCATTCTTGCATCTAAATTGTAGCCCCAGAATTCTTCTTTCCAATGGTGGCAGCTTCACATCAAAATTCCAAGTGTGCAAAAAGATATGCCTTTTTTAGTGAAGACTGCTCAGTTTTGGTCCTAACTGGATTGATGCTTAACTTCAACCAGCCATATCTCCCTCATTCGGTCTCGGCTTTAAGAGATTCTTGAGTGTAAAATGAAGCCTCAGAAGTCCACTTTCCAATAGTGGTAGCCTCATAGCTGAAATTCAAGTGTACAAAAGAATAGGCCGGATTTAGCGAGAGCTGCTCGACTCTCTCTTAACAGTTCATGCCCAACTTCTTCCCCAACTAGGTTTCTTCCCTTTCCTCCACTTTTCTTCAACTCCAAACCTCTAAACAAGATGTTTTGAAAATTTTTGAAAGATTTCACCTCTCTTCCATTTATTCCCACTTTATCCTTGCTCAGTTTACTGAAAAGCGCAACATTTAACGAAATGCGAGCCTCAGAACATCGTAGGAACGTTTTTCCAAAATATTTTGAAAGAGAGGGTTTTAAGGTCTAAAAATCATTTTGGTCAAAAGGCTTTGGTCCAAAAAGGGGGTGTGAGGCTGGGATTCGGAGCTCCTCTTGCCGAAGAAATCGAACCTTTGCACTGCACAACTTTCATCACCAAGTAAGCAATCAGTGGCACCCAAGTCTTAAGGGCGGTCAAAAATGGGGTGTCTACAGTTGCCCCTCTTTGACAGAGCTCAGAGTTATGAAATGACGTGAGTGAATGTCAAAGTCTGAAGGCGACCCTTTTTGACAAGGTCGTAAGATTTAGGCAAACAAACAAAGTGCAGATGCAATTGGTTGAACCCGAGGATTCCCGTTGCAAGGAATCAAACCAACATAGTTCTAGGATAGAATGCAAATGATACACGATGCAACGAAACAATGCAAATGATATATAATGTAACGATGCAAATCAAACTACGTTTTATATAGAAAAGGTGCCGGAGCACTCTAACCATAATTCTTGCGGAGTAGATGCATGCAAATACAAAACTATGTTTTTCGTAGAAAGAGAAAGAGTACAAGTAATTGGGTGGTATGATATAGATGAGGAATGATCTGCTGTGGAAAGATCGTGATCCTAAATGCTGAATGCAACAAAACAAAGTACAATGCAATGAATGCAATGGATGAAGTGAATAAGGTGTAAGCCGAACCACATTTTACCTAGAAAAGGTATGGACACAAAACAGACCACGTCTAACACAAAAAAGGTGCCGAAACCCTCAGACCACAATTCTCTTAGTGGAATAGGAGCGTACACATTATCACAGAACCATGCTTCAACGAAGGAAATGTATGAGCACATGCCAAACTAAGCTTAACATGGAAAGGATGCAGGCGATAAAATGATATGATGTAATGGACGTAACAGATAGTGAAATAGATGCACAAGAGTGACATACTCCAACCACGCTGGAATCGTGAGAAGAAGAAGAATAATACACCCCAAACACGCTGAAATCGTGTGAGGAAAGGAACACTCAAACCACACTGGAATCGTGAGAAGAGGTCCTAAGACAACTACTCAGGGGCGCGTTCCACACAACCTGAGATAAATTCCAAACACGCTAAAATCGTGTGAGGAAAAGAACACTCTAACCACTCTAAAATCGTGAGAAGAGGTTCGAAAACAACTACTCAGGGGCGCATTCTACACAACTTGAGATAAATTCCAAACACGCTGAAATCGTGTGAGGAAAAGAACACTCTAACCATGCTGAAATCGTGAGAAGAGGTTTGAAAGCAACCACTCAAGGGCACGTTCCACGCAACCTGAGATAAATTCCAAACACGCTGAAATCGTGTGAGGAAAAGAACACTCTAACCACGCTGAAATCGTGAGAAGAGGTTCGAAAACAACTACTCAAGGGTGCGTTCCACGCAACCTGAGATAAATTCCAAACACACTGAAATCGTGTGAGGAAAAGAACACTCTAACCACGCTGAAATCGTAAAAAGAGGTTCGAAAACAACTACTCAGGGGCGCATTCCACACAACCTGAGATAAATTCCAAACACGCTGAAATCGTGTGAGGAAAAGAACACTTTAACCACACTGAAATCGTGAGAAGAGGTTCGAAAATAACTACTTAGGGACGCGTTCCACGTAACCTGAGATAAATTCCAAACACGCTGAAATCGTAAGAAGAGGTTCGAAAACAACAACTCAGGGGCGCGTTCCACGCAACCTGAGATAAATTCCAAACACGCTGAAATCATGTGAGAAAAGGAGCACTCTAACCACGCTAATATCGTGAGAAGAGGTCCAAAGAAAAGACATCAGGAGCACATTCCACGCATCCTAAAAAAGCCATAGGGGACAACAATCCTAAACGTTGCTCAGCGTAAAAGGATAAATGATACAAGATAACACAAGATGCAAATAAATGCAATACGTGCGATGATATGATACATGTTACAAGCAATGTAGTGCATGATGCTTAGGGAATGTAATAAACAAACAAAGTGGCGCTTTAAAAAGCACCTCATGGTGTGAGTGGCGATGAACCGCTCTACTCTGATAGGGATCTCCCCCTTGTGTTCTTCGAACTCTTACCTTCAACTCACAGTTCAAAGGCCCTCAAATACTGACACGGGGTAACCTCTGCATGTAAAAGCCACGGATGTGGCTTGTCTTCCTGATCACAACTTTTCCTATTCTCCAACAGGGTGACAGACTAGGTTGGTTTAATATCCAGAATTGAGGCGCACACATGCTATCTCAATCTATGGGGCTGCCATACAGATTTCAAGCTAAGGATACACCCTTGGGTATTTAAACCAGACTTTAGTCTCGAAAATTCCAAACCTTTATGTTCCAGACATCGTCATTCGAACTCTAGTTTCCACCATCGTAGTTGGTCTCCTAGGAACTCATTGCAAACACAACCAAGATGCCTCTGGCAGGGAATGGTACTTAGGAAGAGCACTTCAGATCGCCATTCTGGCTTGAAGTAGGCTTGAGCTTGAACTTGAGGTAGAGGTACACTCATACTTCAGAGTATTGACAAGGCCTAAAGAGGTACATCTGGAATGCAATCTCGGAATTTTCTAAAGTTGAAACACACTCAGATGCTCCGATTTTCCTTTTTTTTCTTTTGTTTTGCAGTCTGGAAACTATGTAGCTTCAGATAGGTCCTTGTTCTATTGTTCTCACAATGACCTGGGTTGAACCCTGCAATTTATGAAAGAAAGAATCTTGTTTTGTACAAATGTGGAGAATGGCACAGCACTCTGAGCACAAAATGATTTATTTTTGAATTTGAAATTGAGAAATGAGTTTTTGATCGGGTATTGAGCCTACGATTGAATACAGTACACCATGACTCAACAAAGAGAAAACGAAGGTAAAACAACCTAAACACATCTATTGACACTCGAAACGACTCAAAACAAGAATCGAGACAAACAAAAACAACAAACACAACACTCAAAAGTGTTCCAATGGTGAGAGAGCTCTCAGTTCACGAGGAGCCTGTTTCTCTGGGTATTGTTTCCCACCCTTTCTTATTTGTGATTCTCACATCACTATGGCACTCAATCTCTAGTTTTCTGAAAAAGCCCTTTCCTCACTTTTTCTCTCAGCGCACATCTCTGTATTCTTCAATCTCTCTTATTTTTTATCCCTCCCCTGGGTGATTGGTGGATAAGCAGAAAGTCGTGGGCTCTTGCCCCTAGCATTCTGCTAAATTCTTCTTCTTTCACTCACAACTAGTGAGCCTTTCCCACAAAGGGGTTGTGATGTGACTGGGTGTGCAGCAGATCCGCAACTGATATCGGTTGACGATGCCCTTGGCCAGTTTGGATGTGATCAGACCTGTCCAGATGAGGGAGTGGAATATCTTGCTCCATTCCAGCTTGTGCTTCGCACTTGGCTTGATACCTCGCTGCTTGGAGGATGAGAAAGTCTTTTGGCCTCTATTGTTAGCTTCAGTTGTGCCCTTTCTGGCGAATATATTAACAACGGGGAAAAGATAAAAAAAACCTGACTCAACTATGCCCCTAGTTCATCATTTTGACCATTTTTTGTTTTGGCTTTCTACTAAAACAATTTTAGTCAATGCGAGAGTTAGATTAACATACTTGTTCAATTTTCTGATTCGAAATCATGCAAGTCAGGTTGTGAGCACTGAAAATTTTCCTTTTTTGGGTCCAAGAAATGGTCCAATTTTGGAAAAATGGAATAATTTTCGAAAGAATTAGTAAACCTCATTAAAAATCCTCAAAAATTGTTTTTGCAAATGGCCATTGCTCAACCAACGCAGAATCTACTCTCGAGATGCATAATCTCAGATCTGAACTTGAATTGTCTTGCAGCTAAATCTTTCTAATGGAATAGGATAGTCCAATTTTGAATGAAGCTGAGCCAATTTGCACATGGATAGGATAGCCGAGTTGAACAAGGGTAAACCAATCAACATAGATGAGCCAAGCAGGCTAAAAATTATTGGGGCCGAACTTCAGGATGAAGTTGCCTACGTATCCCAGAGATGGGAATTATACCGTATGTAGTTCCGGGTTGAGGTTCACTCGGATGTTGACACTCTCCTTTTGTGCTCTAACTTTTGCCAAGGCCGCCCTTTCGAGTTTTCAACCTTGCGAGCTTTGTTTTTCTTTTCTTTTCATTTCTTATCTTTTTCTTTTTTCCTATTTCTTTTTCTCTTTTTTCATTTTTATTCTTTTCTTTTCTTTTTTCTTTTTTTCATTTATGTTCTTTTCTCTCTTTTTTTTTGGGTCTAACTTTTGCCTGGTCGCCCTTCCGGGTTTTCGGCCCGGCGAGCCTCTCAAGGATAGAAAAGTTTAACTTGTCCATGTTGATCGGTTTTGAAATCTCGAAGCCATCTGAATCTAGGAGAATGGCTGTTGTTCGCTGATGATGTAGGAATCCATCCAATCGGGTCTGAATTTGCCCCTAGTGTTGTGGATAGGAACTCGATTATCCTTCAGTAAAACTTTCATCTCTTTGTTTCTTGGATTTGGCTTTCTTGCCAGTCTTCATTGGTTTGCGAAATAACTCATCTTTTGAATCTTTGAGCATATCTGACATTTTTGCCCCTAGTTAAAGGGCTACTTCTGATCTAGCTTTACAAGCTTCCTTTGATGACACCTGACCTTCTTGATCTGACCTTCTTGCCCCTAGTTCAAGGGCTGCTTCTGATCCGGCCATACAAGCCTTATATTGTGATTGATCGTTTGAACATTCTAAGTCAAGGTTCAAAGTTTGAAAGCAAAGGGGTCGAGTCTTCAGGCATGAGAGCGATCCTATGCTACACAATCTCAAGATCAATTCCACACATGTCTTCGTAGGACCACACAAAACATTTTTTAAAATCTTTTAAGAAAGCGACTAGTCGCTCGTGCTCCTCTAAAGACAATATAGAACCAATCTGGATCAAGCCAGGATCTTTCTTAGTACTCACATTAACAAACATGATCTCATTCATTAAGGGCTTAGCATGCCTCTCTTCCTTTCAGTTGATCAAATTTTGCAAATCCCGAAGAATTCCTTCCTCTTTGTTTTCATCATAGTGTTAGAAAAATTTTGAAAAACTTAGGTCAATGCAATAATTTCAAGGCACAAAAAAGTAGGTGAAAATCTCTGTTGTTTCATTCAGATCTTCTGGCTCAATAGCAAAAACAGACGCAAAAGAAAGAGTGTAAAAGACAAACACAAAACAAGACAATGATGTCCGAAGTAACACCCGCGAAATCACCTGACTCTAACACAACTAGACTGACTCGATATAACAAGACAGACTCAAAACAATACAACAAAACTGACTCAATACCCAAGTCAGAAAGTACAATAAATAGCATTTGCACATTGCTCAAAATAGTACGTGCCATCCACCACATCTGGAGTAAAAATGAGCGCCATCAGCAGGTGGTTCATCCGCCGATCACATAGTCACATTATCCCCCAAGTTCATCGATCTAGTGCCGATAGACTTTACAGGACCTGGTGCGACGATGACCTCGTTGTCAATCAAATCTTGTATTTTATGGCGAAAACGAAAACAACTGTCAGTGTCATGACCGATTTATTGATGGAAGGCGCAGTACTTGGCAGCATTATGCTTAGCCAGAAAGGGATCAGGGAGAGGCCGAGGCTCAAGGGGTTTGAGATGGCCCTTTTTGATCAACATGCTGTAGACGTCCCCGAACGTCCCGGGAAAAATCCCGTTTTATTCATTGGGCTCACTACAGTTCAGGACTCAATGTCACGGTCCTATATCTAATCTCGCAGAGTGCAATGCAAGACCGATGAATCATCAAAAAGTCCAAATCCAGCAAATCGTTTTTGAAAACAGATTTTTTTTTAAAGAAGTGCCAAACATGGACTGCTTTGCCAGATACAGAGTCGCCACCTAAATATTTTATTTTGGGTGGGGAATTTAGGAAACCCTGACTCATTGCCTAAGGCCACGTGTCCGTCATCACCAAAGTTGCCTTGGCTCGGGAACTTGGGTACGATTGGAGAAGGTCACTTCGTAAGCACCCCCGCTCGCCCGATCAAAGATCGGCCTCTACTAACCATGATATCGAGTTTTAAAAACAATATGAGCTCTTATTCCGGTTATTAGCCTAGAATTACTATGTGATGCGTACAGCGTACAAGTATAGACTGGATTGCCTAATTTGGAACAAATCATCGCATATTCGTTTGTTTTGAAAATGGATTGAAGTTTGCTACTCGCAAGTAGGCTAAAACACGGGTTTCGACGAATTATTCCAACTCAAGCAACCCAACCTTCACCCACAGGCATTCAGGCAGTTATATCACATAAGCACATAACCTCATGGTAAGC
Source organism: Camellia japonica (assembly GCA_030407325.1). Taxonomy (NCBI): domain Eukaryota; kingdom Viridiplantae; phylum Streptophyta; class Magnoliopsida; order Ericales; family Theaceae; genus Camellia; species Camellia japonica. The sequence goes on along the minus strand of JAPPVO010000019.1, from coordinate 129,125,575 downwards.
ATGCTATCATGGCAGTCACTCACACACATGCAAGGATGCTAAAGCATAAATACTTACCGAGTACTCCAATCATGCATGAACCCTAACTATACTGCAATGCCTAATGTAACACATGCAAAAATGCAACTGAGATAGGCTCGGCTATTCTAAAATGACATATGAAATGCAACAACTGATACACGTATTCAACTCGGAATTGAAATACAATGCAATTAATATGGTGCGCCGAGCCCGGTGCATGCAAGGCAGATGAATGGATGCAAACATACGAGCATAAGTATGCTAATTGAAACGTGCCCTAAAACTAACCATCATAAGCTGGTAAATAAAAGGGAGAAAGACGTGGGGTTGGAAGACATGCATCACACACACGCACACTTATTACAACATTGCCCTCTCGCATAGGGTCCGAATAAATATTACACAACCAAAATGAATAACTAATTATTACACAACACTAGCTAATTAATAAATTAACTAAGAAAGCGAGTAAACTAGCATGCAATGCTACATGAAGTAGACTGCCTCAGCTCCGTTCGGAATGATGAAAGATGCATGCATGCTTGAGTCGCCTTGTCGGGAAATCCATCGCGATGCCCTGATTTGCCTCTGTTTACAATTGACCCCGGAACACTATACACAACTCCATAGGAACTTGTAGGGATACTGCTGACCAGTTTTTGCTGCTGGCTTCCGGTTTGCTGCAACAGAGAGCAAGAAAGGGGCATGGCAAAGTATTTTCAACATATGTATGCACAACCACTCTCCCCGTCATTGCATGAGCTCTAGGGAGTGTAGTCCTCGATCCTCGTGCCACCAATCACGCATCTCGATGCATGATGGCCGAGGAGTCGAATTGCACGACTCAATGTGAAATGAATGCACAAATGGACACCTAAAGCCAACAACTCTATCATGGATAGTCAAGAGTGTCGGTGACCGGGAATTGAAACACGTTTCATCACTTTGAGTACGAAATGTCCCTCGTTTCCCGTGTTTGGACTAAACCCTACTCCAAACACTATGCAACAACTAGAATGGCATGGCATGCAAACACAATGCAACAACTAGCATGCAATCCTAAACGAAATGCAACTAAGACACGCAAACATGCAAGGAGTGATATGCAAAGGTGCAACTAGCATGCGCAATGCTATGAACTATCAATGGCATACTCAATGCACATGACATAATATGGCATACACAATGCAAGATGGACTTAAACCAATATGAGTGGACCTCAGCCACACTCAAATCAGTGGCCAAACATGATGAAATGAAGCAACAACACTCATGCAAACATGCCCAAATGCAAGGGACCAAAACTAAGGCACCAAGTACAACTCTACCAAGGCATGGCAAGCATGTAATATAGCATACAAAAACACATTTTCCAGCTCTAAAATGACATACTAAAGGGTCCCGAATCATGCAAACACCTCACACAATGCATGCTAGGTGGCCCAAATACCGAAACTAGTGAAGTGGATTACACTAGAGGTATGCAAAGCGATGCTCAAATGACCGAACCACCCCCAAACAGTCCCTATGAAGACCAAAACAGTAGCAAATATGGACTACAATGGTGGCTCAAAAGGCATGGAAATGAAGCTCATGCAATGGTCCGAAAATGAGGCAAACAAGCACAACTCTCAAATGCACTTAAGGAGTGGAAAACATGGGAACATGGCACAAGTATGAGGTCTGAAATAACACGCACAATGATGCCAAGACATGCAAACACCTCTATTCAAGCATGCAAGAGGCTACAAAACTCAAGGCTAGGCATGGATATTGAACTACAACCATGCATAGCATGCATCATTCGACCATGACACACAAAAATAGAGCTAAGGTAGTACAAAACATACACAAAATCAGGTTAAGGCATGGCCAAAAAGTGCTAGAATCAAGAGCCAAAACAACATGCAATACGAGCTAGTGAAGAGGGTTTACACTACAAGTATATTAAACATTCAAGAGGCCACTAAACCAGCAAAATTCAAAGGTATGACATGCCAAATAAAGCCCAAAAACTCACTGAAACATGGTCTATGCATGCAAGAATGATAGGCTCCTTTGATAGGCCATGAAGGGGGTTGTTCTACGCATGCAAGAGGGACACCTAATATGAAAAAACCACCTCTGGAAAGAGGTTATTCAAGCCCTAAAACTCACTAAAAAGGGCCTGAAATGAGGCTAGGAAGCATGAAAGTATAGGCTCCTTTGATATGCTATGAAGAGGGTTATTCTACACATGCAAGAGGGACACCTAATATGGAAAAAAACAGCTCTGGAAAGAGCTCATACAGGTCCTAAAACTCACCAAAAATGGCCTGAAACATGGCTTGGAAGCATGCACACATGGGCTCCCTTGTTAGGCCAAAAATGCTAGTAAACAAGACAAGGGGTGAGAGGGTCACCCCTCTCTGATTTTGGTGCTCAAAACAGCATGCTAGCCACTGAAAATCCACTAGATTTCAGTGTCTAAGAGGCCAAATAGAGACCAATGCAAAGGCTCTAAGACATGGCTCAAGATAAGATGAAATGAAACATGCAAGGGGGTAGATGACCCCCAACAGAAAAATGATCTTAAACAAACATGTTAAGAAGCTCAAAATAAGAATTTTTTCAGTTTATGACAAAGCCCAAATATGCTTCCAAACTAGACTAAGAGATGGAACAAAATAATGCCAAAAAGAGAGAAATAGAGTGTTACCCTTGTAGCCAAAAGGACCAGCAGCTTCTGGACCAAAACAGCAAGCCTTCAACCTCTGAAAATGGGCTCCAAGATGCTTAGGTTAATAGTGGAGGTGTTGTGCTAGGAGGTGGTATGCAAAAGGGGCAAGAACTATGGGGCTTTGAAGCTAAAATATAGAGACAAAGGGAGAGATATAGTGTATGCCCCAAAACAAACTTCTGAACCTTTGCTAATGAGGGAGAGGGCCTCCTTTAAAGCCAAAGAGGTTCAAAGCTTCTCCTAAAAGCTTAAAACCAAGCTTGAAGATCCTCTATACACGTGTATGGAGGATCAATTCTGCGCCTTCCAGCTGGCACAGCTGGCAACAACTCACAAAGACAAAACAGGGGAGAGTAGGTCGACCAGTTCAGGTGGTCAGCAGCCTTAAATGGTGGTCTCCCAATTGAATGCAAGCAAGTGGTATGGTGGGAGACCCACAAATGTGGCTCAAAAAACAAGGAGACCAGCTTCCTGACAAGAAAACCAGTCAGCGAGAGAAAAGGTGGTCTCCCACCCTTGTACCACCTTCCAAACAAAGAAAATAGGGTCCATGCCAAAAATGAACCAAGACGGATGCAAAACGAGGGTTCGGGGGCCAAAACGCGCAGCTGGGTGCCCCGAAAACTGACTGTTAAGCATCGAAGGTGGCGTACGACCATGAAGGTGGTCTCCCGAGCCACAGTGTCCCTCTAGAGAGAGGAAACAAGGTGTGTGCCAAAAATCGGAGCAAACGGAGAAAGTTAAGCGGTCCCGAATCGAGGCGCACGGCCGACGGCTCCGAAAATCGGAAACTGGTCTCCAAACGGGAACAGTGGTCTACGACCACGAAAAGTAGCCTACAGCCACTGAGAGATGGTCTATGAGACCTCTCCCTCTCTTCGAGAAGAGAAAATAGAACCTGGTTTGCAAACCGAGGCAAAGCACAAAAGAGTCCCGAAGTCCGGAGGCAAGGCTCTCAGCCGAGACTCCGTAACCTCAGAATGAGCACAATATGCGCAATCACCGGGCACTCAGTCGATGGCGTCTGAGTCTTAAGGTCGGTCAAAAATAGGGTGTCTACACATGCCCATGGCTTTGGATAAGGACATGTAAAGCAAAGTGAAGACCCTTTGGCCTTGGGGTTGTGCTTCGAGGTTTGTGAAGTTATATTGGATGTACCGGCAAAGGGGTTGGCAGGTGCTGACTAGGTTTGATGATCTCTTCCGAGTGCAGGATTGGAGCTGAAAGGGGTGTGTAGACACTCCATTTTTGACCGTCCTCAAGACTTGGATGTGCTTGCAGGTACATCCAGCAACAAGGTTGTTTGCTCGTCGAGTGTTCGACTTTCGCGACGGAATGCTCCAGGTGATCCTTTCAAACCTTATTTCCATTCTGTCTCATTTTTGGACCATGTGTTGGTCTTTTCTTTTTGGTATTCTAGGTGGCCTGCCGGCCATCAGGGAGGACTGCCAGCCATCAGGTGGCCAGCAGGACACCTTGTTTCAGCGGATATTTTGTTAGATATTTTGAGCCAGCTGTGGCTCACTAAGCTATCCTCCATATGGAGGAATGAAGGGCAAGTTTAAGCTTGTCAAGCAAGCTTGCGCTTGCATTGCTCTATATAAGGGGAGGTGCCTCCCCCTTCCAAAGGGTTCACAAAATTTCCAGAGCTGAAATATCTCTCTCTCTCTCTAAAATTCTCTCTCTCTCTCTCACCCTCCATATTTGTGCTATATTGAGCCTTAAAGTGTGTTTTCTCTTCACTGTTGCACTATAACACCTAGTAAAGCACCATTACTTTGTTACTGAGGTACTTGAGGGTCTTGTTTGGACTCAAAAGGCTAGTTTTGGCTCGGAGGAAGGTCTGCCTTGCTGTTGTTCTTCAAGGGTGAGTGTATTTCCCTTTTAAGCTCATTTTTCTATACCATCTTGGCCACCTTTGCAAGCTGTTTTAGGCTTGGTTGTCAATTACAAAAAGCTTTATTTTTAAGTGTTAAAAATGGTTGTTTGAGGCCTTGTGGGAGTTGGGGGTGTTTCACCCCCTTGTATGCCTTATTTGTTAAGCTTGTTAGCCATCCTTTGAAGCTTTTGTAGTAGCCTTTGTATGGCCTTTCTACCACTGAAACCCAGGGGAATTTCAGTGGTGGAAAGGTTGTTTTGAGGTCCAAAATGAGAGGGGGTGATCCCCTCTCCTCTTGCCTTGCTTGCTTGCCTTGTTGGCCTCATACTTGAGCGTGCTTTTCTCCTTCTTTTAAGCTTATCTTAAGCATGTTTTTGTGACCTTTCAGACCTGCCATGACTCTGTTTTAGATTGGTTTGGTCACCTCTTGTTTGGTTCTAGCACTTGTAGTGCGATCATGCTTGTTGGCCTAAAATGCTTCATGCTTTAGTTCATCATTCTAACATGTGTTAGCTTTGCTCCAGCACATTTTTGCCACTGATTTAACATGCTTGAGGTCTGTTTTGAGTGGTCTTGGTCATATATGCTTAGCTTTGTATAGCTATAGTGTAGTTGGGCTTCACTAGTTTTGTGTTTGAGGCCCCTAGCATGCTTTGAATGTGATGATTGCATGCCTTAGCCTCATTTCTCACATGATTTCAGTGTATATAGCATAGTCACACTCTCACATATTCCACTCTTTCAATGCTTTTGAGAGATGTGCCTTATGCCTTATTTGTGAGCCAATGCGTATGCATGCTTGTATAAGCTTTTGGGCTCCCTTTCCAGCATGTTTTGGTCTTTGTTTTGGCCTAATTGAACTCTATCCAGAGCTGGTTTAGTCATTTGTGCCATGTATTGCATGCCTCTTGTGTAGTGCCCTTTACTAGCCTCATGCTTAGGGCCTCTTGCATGCTATACTTGTGTTGTTTGAATGATATGGCATCATTTAATACGTAATTTTAGAGCATATAGCCTTGTTATACTCTCATGTTTATCACTCTTTCAATGTGTTTGAGAGTTGAGCTTTGTGCCTTGCTTGCGAGCCATGAGTTGAGCATGCTTTTCTTGCTTCTTGTGTTTAAGTTCCAGCACATTTTGGCCACTGTTTGGGCATGCATGAGGTCTGTTTGGGTCTGGTTTAGTCCATTGAGCATTGTATTGCATGCCTCATGTGTAATGTTCTTCACTTGCTTTAGTGTTCTTGGCCCCTTAACATATATTGCATGCATTGCTTACATGATAAAGTCTTATGTATGCCACCTTAACATGTCAAGATTAGCATGATTGTTTGCATAACATGTTGTTTATGTGCATTGCATCGTGCAACAGGACGTTATGTTGAACACAAGGCGGATTGGCCCACTTCATACTCAAAGTGATGAAAGTGAGCCAATCCCCTTTGTCTCCATTGCCTTTGATCACTCATGATAAGGCCGTGGTCTTAGTGTTTTGCTTGTTTTGTTTGTTGTGCATTCATCGAATTTGTACAAGTTGGATCTTTGGCCATTAAGCATTGAGATGCTCGATTGATGGTCTTGGATCCAATGATGTCTCTCCATTGATGTTTTGAGGTGATATGGAGTGGCATAGTACATACAAACCCTTGGGAGACCATCCATTTTCCTTTAGTTTATGCTCTGTTGCAGAACGGTGTTGCAGCACACCAGTGGCCGGCAGTGCCTTGTAGATGGCCGGCACTGCTTCACCCTTGGCCGGCACTGCATACCCTTGGCCGGCAGGTGGCCGGCAGCAAGCCTTCATGGCCGGCAGGCCACTGGTGGATTCCTCAGAGTTGGTTTGGTAAGGTGGAGCAGCAAGTTCTTAAGGACACCCTGCAAACAGAGCCTCTCTCAAGAGCAAACCGGAAGGCGTTTCGAGGAGGCGACCGAGAGCATGCATCCTTCATTGTTCAAGGCGGGGCTGAGGCAGCCTAGTTTACATATTTCACATGCTTAGTTAGATGCCATGATTAGTTAATTTGTTAATTAATTAAGGTATTGTAATAATTAGCGTTTGGTTTGCTAGTTATTCGTTTAATTTGTAATAATTAGTCTAATTAGATAATTAGATTAGTTAGTTTAGCTTAGCTTAGATAGGCTCAGCATATTTATTCGGACCCTCCGTCGAGAGGGCAAATGTTGTAGTGAGGGTGCGTGTATGTGTGCATGTCTTGCAACCCCACGTCATTCTCCCTTTTATTTACCAGCTTTCGATAGTTAGTTTTAAGGCATGTTTCAATTAGCATACTTATGTTTTGCATGCGTGCATCATTCATTTGTCTTGCATACACCGAGCTTGGTGCATCATTCAAACTGCATTAAATTTCAATACTTACTTGAATACGTGTTTCAAAGCATGTTATCAAGTGTTGCACTCATATGCCATCTTAGAATAGCTGAGCCTATTTAGCTGCATTTTGCATGTGTTGCATTAGGCATTGTTGACATAGTTAGGATCATACATTGATTACTAACTAGCTTCTGTTTTGGCTCGGAGTACTCGGTGAGTGTTTATGCTTTAGCATCCTTGCATGTGTGTAAGTGATTGCCATGATAGCATGCTTACCATGAGGCTATGTGCTTATGTGTTTAACTGCATGAATGCCTGTAGGTGAAGGCTTGACTGCCTAAATTGGAATAACTTGATGATTGTGAGTTTTAAGCCCACTTGAAGTGGCAAAATCATGTTTTTCTAAGCCCACTTGAGGGTGGCAAATCCGCGCTTTAGCCTACTTGCGAGTAGCACTTTCAAACCATTTTCGAAAACAAACATGAATTGTTTTGTTCCAATTCTCGTGATTGAGTCTATACTTGTATGTTGCGCGCATCACATAGTAAGTTAAGCTAATAACCGGAATAAGAACACATGTGTTTTCAAAACAACATATCATGATTAGTAGAGGCCGATTCTTTGATCGGGCGAGTGGGGGGTGCTCATTTCATGACCTTCCCCCCCTCGTACCCAAGTTCCCGAGCCGAGGCAACTTTGGTGATGACGGACACGTGGCCTTAGGCACGAGTCAAGGTTTCCTAAATTTCCCAAAACAAAATATTTAGGCGGCGACTCTGAAATCTGGCAAAGCAGTCCATGTTTAACGCTTTTTGATTAAAATCGATTTTCCAAAAATGATTTGCCAGATTTGGACTCTTTGGTGATTTATCAGTCTCACATTGCACTTTGTGAGATTAGATTCAGAACCATGACAGGAGTCCGAACTGTAGTAAGTTAGAACCCAATTCGCGCCCTCGCGCGTGGAGAGAGTTCGGGCAGTCTACAGGGTGTTTCTGGTACGACATGGCTTGCCCCTTGATTCAAAATGCTCTCATCCTGAGTGACAAAAGTGTCATCAACAGTCTTTGCAACAACTGCGAGCACTTGCTGTTTGGTCAGCCCTTCGGCTTTCAAAGCCTCAACAACCCATTGAAGATGTTCACAGGGACCAATGCATGTCCCTACCTTATTCTTGCCATTTGCCTCCACTTTGCCAAGGGATTGGCCTTCTTCAAATGCAGCCCATCCCAAGATTGGGGAGCCTTTTGGGGCGAAATTTCTGGCCTATGATGTGGTTGATGATGGAGCCAAAATTCCAAAGGCTAAATCTGCCACAGTTCTTTGCAAATCTTCAATCATGCTTACTAGCTCAGAAGTAGTGGGTTCATGGGTTTGAAATGATTGGGGTTCAAATGCATCCATCATACATAAGTTTGTATTTTCTGGAATGAACACCTCAGGCTTGGGTAAATGGGCTGGGGTGATATATATGCTGGGGTTGTAGGTAGATGGCAATGTATGGATTAAATTGAGGTGTGGAGGTGATAGGTTAGGGGTGGCCTGAGGTCCTTTTAGTGAAGCCATGATCTCTTCGTCAATAAGATCCTGAATCTTATGTCGGAGGCGGATACAACGGTTTGTGTCATGACTATGTTGTTAATGATAGGCACAGTATTTAGCTGGGTCATATCTTGGTGGAAGAGGATTTGGAGGAGGTCGGGGTTCTAGGAGTTCTAGGTACCCTTTTTCTAGTAGCATTTTCAAGGCTTGAGAGAGACTCATGTAAAGAGGATGGAGATTTCAGGCTTGGGGCCGAGTTGAAGTGGTTGGTTTTTGGCCATTGATGGGAGTGGTGACAGTGTTTACTTCTGAGCATTTTGCAGCTGTGCTACCATTAGTAGCAGCGTTGGAACTGCAAACAACATTCTTCTTCAAAGGCTCATCATCTTCTACAAAGATCCTTTGTCTGATGGCATCCTCGATTTGAACCCCCGTTTCATGAAACTCTAGAAAGGTAAACAGAGGTAGAACGATCATCTTCTGTAGCAACTGGCCATGCAGATTCCGAACAATCATCCTGATCTGATCTTTTTCAAAAGGCCTTGTAGTCATCATCGAGGCCTTCGCTCTCTATCTTGTCACGAACATTGAAAAACCCTCATTTAGCTCTTGGCAAGTGGCTTAGAGATCATGAGTTGTGACCTCGATCTGTGTGTTGTAGGAGTATTGAGCAATAAAGGCCTCAGCCATCTCTTCCCAGTTCTGTTTCACGAAGTCCTCTAATTTACCATACCAGATTACGGCTATCCCAGACATGGTTCGGCCAAAGAGAGACAACTTCTAGGCTAGGGTCAAACCCGTTGGCCTCAGGATATCAGAAAATAGGTGAAGGTGCACCATTGGGTCTCCAGAGCTGTCGAAGTGGTCAATATGCGGCATCTTGAACTGCTCTGGTAAGGTAACAACAGATTAAATATACCTGTCCTCTAAATCCGAGATGGAGTTCACTCCTTGTGCTCGTTTGAATAACTTCTCCAGTTTATTGACCTTGAGGGCAGTTGGGTCAACCTCAAAATCAAACGGAGCTTTAGTTTGATAGACAGGAGCTTTAGAGACCTATGCTGGGACTGGCCACGCCGGATTGCCCTAAGTCTCTTGGACATTAGCAGTATGGGCAATGGCTCCAGGTGTCAGGTTACCCGTAGGAGGTGTATGAGATGCATAAGCTGCGGCTGGCTGTGGCTGTTGTTGTTGTAACCGGGTTATCACTTTAGCCTGACGAGCCGTGACTTCAGCTTGACGGACTGCGTCCTGCTGTAATGCCTCGACTGTCTGTTGCAGGTGCTATATTAGTTCTTCCACACTGGCTGGGGGATACTAAGCCATGGGAATGGGTGATTGATCTCTTGCTGAGCTGAATGCAGACAACTGTTCCTAGACCAGACTAAACCTAGGTGAACTGAGGTGTGACTGCTGTAGAAACTGTATTGGTGAATTCTGCCTGAACCTCCTTCGTCTTGTAACCAGTGGGGGTGAGGTAAACACAGGTTGCTTCTGAACAATTTCCGACCTGACAAAGTCCATCGACACAAGTCTAGAGTACCTGGGGGATATTGGAGCCTTCTGAAGCTATGGTTCCAGGACTACCTTGCAAAAGAGAAAACAAATAGCATCTCAACCCAATTTCACTAGAACAGATACGAACAACACTGAATGACTGTATTCCACACTAAATTCTATCCCAAAACGAACACCAACTTGGCAACTGATATGCACATCCCTGTACAATTTCACTGTAAAGCACATACCAGTTAAGTGAGAGCCAAAACACCCCTATGATGGGGTAGGGTTACCCTGTCCTAGTTTCGTCAGGAGCTAGGGGTTCACTACGCAAACAAGCGGTTTCAAACAATCCTACATTAGGGTAAGCAACCTGTCCTAGTTTGGAACAGTCTCTATGGCTTCCGATATGCAACTAGGTCGATTGGTCAAAAAGGGTACCTCAGCAAGACTACCTAATATACCTCTCACACCTAACACCGAGAAGTGAAAGGAGGATCAAACGATACAGCGATAGTCCAGATCCAAGGGTTGTGTTCCCATTGAGGCAAAGCCCGCAACTGGTTAGCCTTTTGGCAAGCTTTTGCAAGCAAGCCTCCGGCAAACCGTTCAGGAATAATAGATGGCAAACACTGTGACTTAAGCGCACCGATGCAAATGCAAATGCAAAGAAACACATAAGTGAAGATAAAACAACATATCATGAGTTCAAGTCAAGTTCTCTAAATCCCCAGCAGAGTCGACAGAAACTATGGACTCACCTTTTTCCGCGCCCCGCCTTTCAGGAAGGTTTGAAAAGAATGCCTCACAGTTCAGACTCCCGCGATTATGAATCTAGTCTCACAAGTGCAATGTGAAACTGAAAATCCCCAAAGAGCCCAATCCAGCAAATCTTTTTGCAAAATCGATTTTAAATCAAATAATGACAAAATTAGACTGTTTTGCCAGATACAGAGTCGCCACCTAAATATTTTATTTTGGAAAAATTTAGGAAACCCTGACTCGTGCCAAAGGCCTCATGTCAGTCATCACCAAAGTTGCCTCAGCTCGGGAACTTGGGTATGAGAGGGGAAGGTCCTGAAATGAGCACCCTCGCTCGCCCGATCAAAGATTGGCCTCTACTAATCATGATATAATGTTTTATAAACAATATGCATTCTTATTCCAATTATTAATCTAACCTTACTATGTGATGCGCACAAGCAAGTATAGACTAAATCGCAAGACTTGGAACAATTCAACTCATGTTTGTTTTTGAAAAATGGTTTGAATTTGCCACCCACAAGTGGGCTTAAAAATGTGGATTTGCCACCAAGCATAGTGGGCTTAAAACATGATTTTGCCACGACAAAGTGGGCTTAACAACTCACATTCGTTGAATTGTTCCAATTCAAACAACAAAGCCTTCATCCATAGGCATTCATGCAGTTTAGCATATAAGCACATAGCCTCATGGCAAGCATGCGAAACATGGCAATATGGCAATTACACTCATGCAAGTATGCTAAATCATAAAACTCACCGAGTACTCTGAGCCAAAACAGAAACTAGTTAGAAAAATGCATGATCTTAAATATACAAAATGTCTAATGCAACACATGCGATAATGCAATTAATAGGCTCGGCTACTAATATGGCATATGAGTCAATTTGAATAACATGCAATTAAACACGTATTCAAAGAAGTATTTGAAATTGCGATGCAATTTGAATGATGCGCCGAGCCTCGGTGCATGCAAGACAAATGAATGGATGCAAACATGCAAGCATAAGGTATGCTAATTGAAAATGTCCCTAATCTAACCATCAAAAGCGATTAAATAAAAGGAAGAAAGACGTGGGGTTAGAAGACATACACACACGCACGCACACTTATTACAACATTATGCCCTCGCGAAGAAGGGTCCGAATAAATAAGCACTAACCAACTAGCTACGCTAATTAAGCTAACTAATTACTACAACACAATATTGAACTAACTTAGCCTAAGCTAATTAAATATTAAATACCGAAGTAAGCTAATTAATTACAAAACGAATTAATTAACTAAATAATTACAACACTTGTATGAATTAGCTACAACTAATTAACTAAGTAAAGCAACTAAATGGCCTCGGGAACGAGGGATGCATGTTCGGTTCCTCCACCCAGAAAAGCCACCGTTTTGCCGCTACGAGCCTCTGTTTGCATATATCTGAAAACTGAAAAGGGCTACCCACTTCCAGAACACCTCTGCTCCACCTCAGGAACACACTGTGCAGTTTTCATTGGTGGCCGACAGGGAGCCTGTCGGCTACCAATGGTGGCCGGTCGGCTACTGGTGGTGGCCGGTCGGCCACTGATGACATGAACTCCTTTTTTTGCTGCAACAGAGAGCAGGCAGAGCAAAGCAGTGTATTCTCACAGGTTTGTGTGTACTATTTACAGTCCTTATCATCACACAAGCTCAAAGGAGTGAAACTCTTGGCTCTCAAACCACCAACCAAGCAATTTCCATGCATGATGGTCAAAGAACCAAGTTTGTACAAGTTAATGAGTGCAAAACAAGACTCAAAAAAACCACCACCCTATCATGCATGACAAGGGTGATGGTGACCAAGGAAAGTGGCACATTTCATCACTTTTGAGTATGAAATGTTCCATTTTCCTCGTGTTCGAATTAACGTCCGATTCGAACACATGCAATGCAATGCAACGCAACGCAAAAGATGTTTATCTTGCCTCTTTTACTTGTTCATTTTTGTTTACTCATTTTGAGATTACCAATCCATTCTTTAATTGATTACTCCAAAAGTGAGTGCCCTCTAATGAAAAGTGGGCTTAAACCACAAGTGCCTTGGGCATGAAAGAGACCTCATGCCATTGATAATGAACCCTTGAAGGGATTAAACCATTAAGCATGAATGTCTCAATTTCACACTTAAGCAAACAAGTGGTTTAAAACCACTTTCAAAGCAAACGAAAAAGTGAAGAGGAGATTGCAGAGATTTTAGTGCTGAAATAGAGTGCAAAATAACACTAAAACATGCTTTCAACTCAAAAGAAAGATGATTAAAGCATTAAAACACTAGGCTAGTAAAGGAGTTAACCCTATAACTATGCAACACAAGGCTCAAAGGGCTTAACCAGCCCAAAACAGAGCTAAAGTAGGTCAAAATAGTAGCAAAAACATACTGGACCAAAGCTAAGTTAGGCTATAAAAACATGCTAACATGTAAGGCAACTAGGCATGCAAACACGACAACAAGGAGGGGAGGCTAACCCCTCTAATTTTGGACTTCAAAAGAAGGCTTTTGCCACTGAAAAAACTCTGACTTTCAGTGGTTAAAAGGCCCAAAAAGTTGTTTTGAAAGTGATGAAAAGATGGTGTAGACGTCCCCGAACGCCCCGGGAGGGTTAAGTCCCGTTCCGTTCATATTGGGGTCACTACAGTTCAAGGACTCAAATGTCACGGTTCTTAATCTTGAACCAAAGAGTCCAAATCCGGCAAATCATTTTGAGAAACCAGATTTTTGAAAGAAGTGCCAAACATGGACTGCTTTGCCAGATACAGAGTCGCCACCTAAATATTTTTTAAATAGGAAATTTAGAAAACCCTGACTCGGTGCCAAAGGCCACGTGTCCGTCATCACCAAAGTTGCCTCGGCTCGGGAACTTGGTACGATTGGGGAAGGTCACTTCGTGTGAGCACCCCCGCTCACCGGTCAAAGACCGGCCTCTACTAACCATGATATCTGTTTTTGAAAACATTGTATGTTCTTATTCCGGTTATTAGCCTAGGTTACTATGTGATGCTCGCAGCAAACAAGTATAGACTGCGTCGCCTGAATTGGAACAAAACATTTCATGTTTGTTTGTTTAAAAATGGTTTGGTGGTGCTACCCGCAGGTAGGCTAAGACGCGGATTTGCCACCCTCAGGTGGGCTTAGAAAACATGATTTTGCCACTATCTAGCGGGCTTAAAACAAACATTCAACGCATTGTCCCAATTCAAGTAACTCAACCTCCACCCACAGGCATTCAAACAGTTGTATCACATAAGCAATTAGCCTCATGGTAAGCATGCTTTCATGGTAACACTCACATGCATGCAAGGATGCTAAAGCATAAAACTCACCGAGTACTCCAAGCCAAAGACAGAAACTGATTAGAAATCATGCATGATCCTAATTATACAGAAATGCCTAATGCAACACATGCAAAAATGCAACTATAGCAGGCTCGGCTATTCTAAACATGGTATATGAGATGCAACAACTAACACGTATTCAATTCGGAATTGAAATACAAATGCAGTTTGTATGATGCGCCGAGCCCGGTGCATGCAAAACAGATGAATGATGCAAACATGCTGTCATACTGTATGCTAATTGAAATATGCCCTATATCTAACCATCATAAGCGGGTAAATAAAAGGGAAGAAAGACGTGGGGTTGGAAGACATACATCACACTCACCCACACTTATTACAACATTGCCCTCGTGCGGAGGGTCCGAATAAATAATACAGTCCGAAAATGAAAGAATAATACAGTCCGAATAATACAGACTTCTAATTAATTAACAAATTAAACTAAGAAAGCTTTAAACTGGCATGCAAGCCAGGGGCTGCCTCGCTTCTGATGAATGATGTATGCTAGATTGCCTTTGCGCAGAAATCCACTGGGATGCCCAATTTAGCCTCTGTTTGCAATGTTTCTCGAAATGCGCGCCAGACTCCGAAAAGTTGCTGATTCCTCAATTTGCTGCAACAGAGAGCAGGAAAAGGATATAGCAATGTGTTTCACAGATATATGCATGCCTCGATCCTCGTGCCACCAATCACGCATCTCGATGCATGATGGCTGAGGAGTCGGATTGCACAACTCAATATAGGATGAATGCGGGTGAATGCTACAACAAAAACCTAGCTCCATCATAGGTAATCCGGAGTGTTGGTGGACTTGGGAATTGAGACCCGTTCCGTCACTCGGAGTACGAAACGTGCCTCGTTTCCGTGCCCGGGCTAACTCCTATCCCGAACACGATTGCAATATGCATGATAGCATGAAATGCAACTAAAATATAATCCCAACATACACAATGCTATGAAATGAGACGTCTCGAAATGCGTGCCAGACGGGCACGCAAACCGAGGAAATGATCCTAAGGCATAAAATGTCATACGCAATGCAATTGGACTTACACTAACATGAGGGAGCCTCAGCCACACTCACATAAGAGGCCGTCGGATAAAAAGAAGTGCCTCAAAATACGTGCCCACAGGCGCGCAAACCGAGGCGATGCATACGGAATGCAAAATGACATGGAAATGATATATAATGAGGCTAAAATGAGATGTCTCGAAGTGCGTACCCGCGGGCACGCAAATCGAGAAAATGGCATACGGAATGCAATGATGCGAAAATGGCATACAGAATGCAGAATGGACTTATACCAACATGAGAGGACCTCAGCCACTCTCACACGGGAGGCCGACGGATGAAAAAAATGAGATGCCTCGAAATGCGTGCACACGGGCACGCAAACCGAGGTAATGGCATACACGGTGCGATGAGACTAAAATGAGATATGCGATGCAATATGGGCTTACACTAACATGAATGAGCCTCAGCCACACTCACAAGAGAGGCCGTCGAATAAAAAAAATGAGATGCCTCGAAATGCGTGACACGGGCACGCAAACCGAGGCAATGATATGAAGCAATGCGATGAGACTAAAATGACATACATAATGCAAAATGGACTTACACTAACATGAATGAGCCTCAGCCACACTCACATAAGAGGCCGTCGGATAAAAAATGAGATGCCTCGAAATGCGTGCACACGGGCACGCAAACCGAGACAATGACATAAAGGCATGAAATGTCATGAAAAATGGTATGCAAACATGCAAATGAAATTCAGCACTCACAAATGATGCGAAACAGTCCCGAAAGGTGGGGAAATGACACCAAATGCACGGGATGGTCCCGAAATGCGATATTAAGCGCCCGAAATGGCCTACAACCATACTACATGCATAATTGGTACATGACATGCAAAACAGTAGCAAGGCAGCCCCAAAATAGCATTCTTTACAGTACAAAACAAGGCGAAATAATGAGCATAGATAGGACAACAATAACATGCAAAAATACGGGCCAAGAGAGGGGTATTGAAGCAAGTAATGTATGCAATGCTCAAATGGAAAAGTACCCTTCTACAACACTGATGAGGGGATAAAAATATGCACATTTACAGTAGATGATATCCCCCAAATCAGTATGCAAACATGGTAAAAATGCCATGCAAGAATGAGGATACATAGGGCTATAACATGAGATACCCCAAACATTCATCAAACCAGAAAAGACCCTTAATGAAATATGTCAAGAAGATCAAAATATGACTCTTTCTAGTTCTGATGATGGCCGAAAACAGAAGCTAGATAAGCTTAAAAAAGCATGCAAGAATGGGGGCCAAAGAGGGGTATAAGGACAAGTATAACATGGAGACCCCCAACAAGGTTGATCCCTTCTACAATGTTGTAGAAGGACACAAAATAAGCTTACTCACAGTTCATAACATGCTCCAAAACAATTTACATTATAGGCCAAACAAATCATGCAAATTTACGGTAAATTGGAGGAATTGTGAAGCAAGTGCATGATAGAGAGGCCAAACAGGGTGAGCCCTTCTTCAATGTTGAAGAGGGGCTCAAAATAGGCCCACTTACAGTTTATATTATGCTCGAAAACAGATCACTCCTAGGCCAAAGAAATCATGCAAGATTAAGACATACCAAGGGGTATTGAAGCAAGTACCAAATGGAGGACTCAAACAGGGTTGAGCCCTTAATAAAAGGTGAAGAAGAGCTCAAAAAACACTACTTTTAGTTTTGGTCGGAGCTCAAAACAGCAAGCAAAGAGGGCTAAGAAATGTTTCAAAAATGAGACCAAAAAGAGGGGAAATGGACTTACCCTTGTAGACCAATACTTGGCTGCCTTCTTGGACCAAATTTGCTGCCTATTAGCTGCTGGAAATCAGCTCCAAGTGTTGGAATGGAGTGTGGGGGTCTTATGCTAGGGGTTGATGTAGAAATGGTGCAAGAAAATGGCTTTGGAGCTTGGAAATGGAGAGAAAATGGAAGGTGGAAGGTATGGAACTCTCTCAAATGTGTCTAACATGTCTAACCTTCATCCAAGAAGCCAAGCCTCTCCTTTATAGAGGAGAGGCATCAAAAATATCTCCAAACCTCTCTAATCCTCCATACACGTGTATGGAGGATGGTCCAATTGGAAATCAGCTGGCACAGCTGGAATACACTGAGGGAGGGGAAAATGGCCGGCCATCTCACAGGGGCAAAAAGGTCATTTCACAAAAGGGTGGCCGGCCAGCTAGATTTTCTGGCCGGCCAGCTAGTAAAAAAAATTTCCGGGATGAAGGCTGGCCGGTGGGTGCTAGGGAAGTCCAAATGTGGCCATTCAAGTGTCCAAATTGAAGCCCCAGAAGTTAGCTTTCCAATGGCGCAAACCTTGCATCAAAATTCCTCCTGTGGAAAAATTATGCCCGTTCCCGTGAAGCCGCGCAGATTTCGGTTCAACCGGAGTGATGCCTTACTTCAATCAACCATATCTCCTCCGTCTGGAATTGAATTTAGGAGATTCTTGAGTGCAAAATGAAGCCCCGGGAGTAAGCTTTCCAACGATGGTGGCCTCATACTTTAATTCTCTTGTGCAAAGAGTTACGCCCGTTTCGGTGAAGCCACGCAGACTTTTCTCCTTCCCGGATCCACTTTCAAAGAGATTCAAAAATGAAAAGAAGAATTAATGGCCGGCCATGTGTTTTTAGGGTCCTCCCATGTGTCTACAACACAAATATGTGGTTTTGGCTCGAAGAAAATGGCCCTAGGGTGTTCAACATTAGCCTGAAGTGAGAAAAACGGCGTCGGGCGCCGGAAGAGCATAACAGGTTGCTGAGACAATTGCTAGCCTCCCACCCTCCAGTGATTTCCTAGGGATAAAACAGAGAGTACCTGCCAAAAATGAACAAAAACCGATGCAAAACGAATGCTCGGGGACCAAAACACGCAGTTCGGGGTCCCGAAAACCAGCCGTTAAGCACCGAAAGTGTGTTGGCCACGAAGTGGGTATCTAAGACCCTAGTGTCCCTCGTTAGGGAGTAAATGAGATGCATGCCAAGAACCGGAGGAATCGGAGATGGTTGGGTGGTCCCGAACCGAGGCACATCCGAAAAACCGGGACCGGGCTCCGAAATGGGCAAAATGGCCTACGGCCACGAAATGTAGCCCACGGCCACTGAGAGACGGTCTACGGGACCTCTCCCTCCTCTCAGGAAAGAAAATAGAGAAAATCGAGTCTGGTTCGCAAACGAGGCAAGCACAGAAGAGAGTTCGGAAGTCCGGAGGCAGGGCGCACGGCCGCGACTCTGAGACTTCTGAACGAGCACAATATGCAACATCACCGAGCGCTCAATCGGTGACATCTGAGTCTTAAGGTCGGTCAAAAATGGGGTGTCTACAGATGGCACAAAAGCATAACAAGCAAAGAGACAAGAAGGGTGGACCACCCCCTAACTCAAAAGGGCTCAAACCACCACTTTTAGGCCTTAAAAACAAAGGTTTTTACAATTGAAAACTAGGCCAAAAACAGTTTGAAAAGATGGCAAAACAAGTGTGCAAAACAAGCTAGCAAAGCAAGTAATATACCTCTTGGAGCCAAACCACAAAATAGGCACAAATGAGGCACCAAATCAAGCCAAGACAACCTTCTAGAGCTCAAAGAGGGTCCCAAATAACCTCAGCCCAAAGATAAGCAAATTGGTTAAGGGTTGATAGGCAAACTAAAGTGTATCTTACTTGTATGCACAAAAGGGCAAGAGAGAGAGAAATCTAGAGAGAGAGGATTGTAGAGAGAGAGGATCCCAAACTTTCCAACTTGAAAACAATAAAGAATCGCCTCTATATATAGAAATACAAGAGCTCGGGTCGAAAATATCTCAAAATGGGACAGCTGGAGCAGTGTAGAACAGTTGGAGGGGAAATATCTGCAAAATATTTGATTTTTGCACCAATGGCCGGTCGGCCATCACAAGCAGCCGACCAGCCACCACTGGTGGCCGACATACTTCACTTTTGGCCGACACATGCCTGTCAAACTCTATTCATGTCCGACACACTCCACCAGTGACCGGCCGAAAAAATCTGCTCTCCAACTTCATATAGGCATATCTCCTTCATCTTGACTCCTTTGTAGGTCATTCTTGCATCTAAATTGTAGCCCTGGAATTCTTCTTTCCAATGGTGGCAGCTTCACATCAAAATTCCAAGTGTGCAAAAAAATATGCCTCTTTTAGTGAAGACTGCTCAGTTTTGGTCCTAACCAGATTGATGCTTAACTTCAACCAGCCATATCTCCCTCATCCAGTCACGGCTTTAGGAGATTCTTGAGTGTAAAATGAAACCCCAGAAGTCCACTTTCCAATGGTGGTGGCCTCATAGCTGAAATCCAAGTGTACAAAAGAATAGGCCTGATTTAGCGAGGGCTGCTCGACTCTCTCTTAACGGTTCATGCCCAACTTCTTCCCCAACTAGGTTTCTTCCCTCTCCTCTACTTTTCTTCAACTCCAACCCTCTAAACAAGATGTTTTGAAAGATTTTTGAAAGATTTCACCTCTCTTCCATTTATTCCCACTTTGTCCTTGCTCAGTTTACTGAAAAGCACAGCATTTAACAAAATGTAAGCCTCAGAACATCGTAGGAAATTTTTTCCAAAATATTTTGAAAGAGAGGGTTTTAAAGTCTAAAAATCATTTTGTTCAAAAGGCTTTGGTCCAAAAAGGGGGTGTGAGGTTGGGATTCGGAGCTCTCTTGCCGAAGAAAAATCGAACCTTTGTACTGCACAACTTTCATCACCAAGTAAGCAATCAGTGGCGCCCAAGTCTTAAGGGCGGTCAAAAATAAGGTGTCTACAGTCGGGTCCGGGTCGTGGATCTTGAGGCTTGAGAAATGGGTTAGGTTTGGGCTGGGCCGAATTGGTAGCCCATCAACCTAATCTTTTTGGGCTAGGTAGCTGCAGATATACACACATATCTATATTGTGTGTAACCTCTACACTGAAGATGGTGATTTACACCATCAATTTTCCTGCATTACTTCTTCAGTTTTGCAAAAATTGAATTCTACATTTGTTGTAGAAAAGCTCCTCCTCTCCCCCTCATTGTGTATCAAAGGAGACCTCCTCTTTGGTCTTAGGTACATAATTTTTGACCTTCATATACAGCCAGTCTGTTCCAATATTCTTCGTCCTGTGTAAGAGAGTATTGCCATTGTTGGTTCACCAGAGCTAAACAGAAGGTGTTTTTGCGTTAACAGGTCTATACTGTCATATTCTAGGAGACAGATGATGATATACCTCTAGCACCCATACTGAGGCAGCGAATCTGTTTTAAGCAGACTGTGTATCACACAGATTTCGGTTTGCTTTCTTTTCTTGTTTTATCTTATTTTGTATTTCTATTCAATCTAGTTGTAATTTTCCATGATTTCATATTCTGTAATTTAATTTATAAAATGTGAATATGTTTTTTTTATTTAATTACACAATTTATACAACAATCTTAAAACAAATTCTATGATCTTCATTAAATTAAACAAATAGATTCATGTGGAATTAGGATTATACATTGTTTATTACATTTCATTTGTTTCTGTTAGTATTTTAAGATAAAGCAGGTTTTTAGATTGGTTTTTCGGGTAAATTGTACCGTGTACTTGTTCTGTGTTTCATAATAAAATAAAATAACAGAAACTGCTTGCTACAATTGCCCAAAAATTTTGTTCTGGTTTCCGTGTATAATAGCATGTTTGAAGAATATGTAAAGACTACTATTTGTTATATGAAAGTCATGATTAGGAAATTACATTAAGTATAATATATATATATATATATATGCAATGTTATGTTCTAATGTTTCAATGTAATAGGAATGCTTTTTATTTCTAGATCTCTAGCATAATTTCCATGCCTATTTGGTTCTAATATAATTTATTTTATGAACATGATTTATAATTTCCTACCATGCTTTGTATGTCTTTTTATTTTATAATTTTATAATATAATTTGTATGTTCATGAGTGTTTAAATCTTTTAGTTAAAATTGACATGCTAATTAGTTTCTAGTTTTTTAATATAATATACATGTTCATATTTTTTAGATGTTAGTTTATAT
This sequence comes from Camellia japonica, assembly GCA_030407325.1. Lineage (NCBI taxonomy): Eukaryota > Viridiplantae > Streptophyta > Magnoliopsida > Ericales > Theaceae > Camellia > Camellia japonica. The sequence continues at coordinate 129,104,348 of JAPPVO010000019.1, read as the reverse complement.
CACATGCTTATTATTTTTTAGATTTGTAATGTAATTTGCATGCTAATTGCTTTCTAATTTCTAGAATTATTTATATGAGTTATTTACGTGTTATTGTCTAGGTTGGAATATTTACATGTTATTGTGTGATAAATATATGTAACTTTGCCTATTAATTTAATTTAATTATTTGGAGTTATAATTTTTTGTAACTTATCTAGCATTTTAATTCATTCCTTAATTTTGCAATTAAATAGTTTGTTAGAATGTTTTAAATAATTTATTACTTTTACAGTTTCTTTAATTATTTGTTTTGTATTTTGTTGTATTTTCTACTAACTTTCTTATCGAAGTACCTATACGAAAGAGAATGAAAAAACAAATACAAGACCAAATGAATAGAATTGGGATTACAACAAAAAATTTGACTACTAACCGTTTGTTGAACAGAAATACCTAAGGCGTGGAAAGGAATTTTGGATCAAATAAAATCCTTATGGATTGGTTACTTTTCTTTATGATTGAAGCATTTTTTTTTTCTTGATCTTTAGTTGTAGTTATTTACTAATATGTTGAAGCAAGTTTGTTTACTTGTACTGTTTTGGAAGCATTTTATTTGCTTCGAAGTGTTGTAGCAATCTTTTAATTGCTTGTAAGTTTTGGAAATTGGTTTGTTTTAAACTAATTTATCCCCTGAAAAACTTAATTCTAAATTTGTTTCCCACGGACTAGGAGTCAACATGCTCTTGAAAGTTTTGTCTAAAGTTAATTGAGTCTTAAGTGAGATCGGTGTGACCCCTTCAGTCTTCCTGGAAACTTTCCTGACCATGTTCAATAATAGGGTAAGTGGTGAAACTAGTTTGAATTAAATTTTCAACTTGGGATTTTCTAGTATTAAGTTTAATTTCTGGAAACACAGAATAGTGAAATTCTGTTGTATTTTTAAAATGGCAACTATTAGTAATGCTACTGTTGCTGCTGCTAATGTTGGTGGGGTTCAAAACCCCAACACACTGGCTTGCCAACCCCTATTGTGACCCCTGTGGTCAACCTTGTTGTTGTGACCTCAGTGGTCAACCTTGTTGCTACTCTACTGTTTTGGAGGACCGCTCAACCATCATGAGCACCCAAAGAAGTTCAGTGGAGTGAATTTCAAGAGGTGGCAACATAAGATGCTGTTCTACTTGAATACTCTTACCCTTGGAGGTTTTTGAGTGAAGATCCACTAGTCGTGGAAGAGAATAAACAAGACAAGCAAAAGCTCCTACCTCTAGATACTTGGAAGCAGTCCGGCTTCCTTTGCCGGAACTATGTTCTAAATGGCTTAGCAGATACACTGTTTAACATGTTTTATGCCAAGAAGTTGGCGAAGGAGCTATGAGATGCTTTGGACAAGAAATACAAGACCGAGGATGCTAGGGCAAAGAAATTTGTAGTTGGCTAGTTTCTAGACTTCAAAATGGTGGACTCAAAAACCATCATTAGCTAAGTCCAAGATTTCCAAGTGATTTTACACGTGATTCATGCAAAAGGAATGTTCCTAAGTGAATCATTCCAGGCAGCTACTTCATTGAGAAGTTGTCTAACGACTGGAAAAACTTCAAAAACTACTTGAAGCACAAACGAAAGGAGATGACAGTCAAAGAACTCGTGTCAAGCTCCGAATTGATAATGACAGCAAAAATAAAAGGGAGGAGTATCTTTACTGTGAAAACAACATAGTTAAGCATGGCCAATCCTCGGGGGTGAAAAAGAAGCCACTGACAAGAAAAAGTTTGAAACTGGAGAGTAGAGGCGATGTCTCCAAAAGGCCGGTTTACAAGCCACAAGAACCTACTTTTAGGTTCAATGGAAACTGCTTCAACTGTAGAAGCAATGGGCATCGGGCAATTGATTGCCTTATAAGAATAACCCTTCATAGAACAAAAATTGGGCTCACATGGCTGAAATGGAGGATCTGTCACAAGATATAGATGATATGCATCTATCAACTATCGTCTCTGAGGTGAGCATGGTGAGGTCCAACTTGAAGGAATGGTGAGTGGACTAGGGCCACTCGCCACATTTGTGCTGAGAATAAGATGTTCATAACTTTCAAACCAATTTTAAATAGTGAAAAGTTGTTCATAGGAAATTCTGTGACCTCAACTGTTGAGGGTAAAAGGAAGGTGGTCCTGAAAATGACTTCAGGAAAAGAGTTGACTCTGAACGATGTCCTATATATGCCGGACATGCGTAATAACCTTGTCTTGGGGTTGCTCTTAAGAAAGCATGGCTTCCGCATGGTTTTGAGTCTGATAAGGTCATATTGACCAAGAACGGAATCTGTGTGGGGAAGGGGTATATGTCAGGCGGTATGTTTAAGCTCAATGTAATGACTATTATCCCTAAGATTAATGAAAAAGCTTCTTCTTCTGCTTATATACTTGAGTCCCTTGAATTATGGCATGTAGACTTGGTCATGTGAATTTGGACTCTTCGCGTAGATTAATTAAGTTAGATCACATACCATCTTTCAAACTTAATCCAAATGATAAGTGTGAAACTTGTGTAGTAGCTAAATTGACAAGGACTTCATCTCATTCTGTTGAAAGAAGTACCGAGCCTTTAGATTAAGTACACAGTGATGTGTGTGCCTTGAAAATCGTACAATCACGTGGTAACAACAAGCACTTCATCACTTTTGTTGATGATTGCACTAAATACTGTTATATATATTTTCTTAAAAGCAAAGATAAGGTGATTGATAAATTTATTCTTTTTAAGAATGAAGTTGAGAATCAACTAAGCAGAAAGATCAAGGCTTTAAGAAGTGATCGTGGTGGAGAATATGAATTATTTTTTATTGAGATCTGTACTCAATCTAGAATTATCCACCAAACTATAGTGCCTTATTCCCTTTAATGGTGTTGTTAAGCGAAAAAATAGGATATTGAAGGAAATGATGAATGCAATGTTGATAAGTTATGGGATGCTGTAGAACTTGTGGATGGAAGCAATTCTCTCTACGAATTACATTCTAAATAAAATACCTCAAAAGAAGGTGGACAAGACTCTGTATGAATTATGGAAAGGCCGTAAGCTTTCCTATAATTTCCTACGAATGTGGGGGTGTCTTGCCAAAGTAGTAGTACCTACACCTAAGTGGATTAGGATAGGTTCGAAAATCGAGGATTGTATATTCATTGGTTATGCACAGAATAGTAGTGCATATAGGCTTCTTGTGCACAAGTTTGATATTTCAGATATAGAGTGAAGGAATGAAGGAATGCGTCTTTCTTTGAGGACGTGTTTCCTTGCCGAAGAATACCGTTATAGAGTGAAGGAATGCGTCTTTCTTTGAGGACGTGTTTCCTTGCCGAACCCGAGGAGAAGATCAAAGTTCTGAAAATAAACTTGAAAATGATCCTAGTGATTGTGATCAAGATAAGGAAGTAGATAAGCCAAGAAGGAGTAAGAGGGCTAGGATTTCCAAGTGCTTTGGTCCAGACTTCTTGACTTATATGTTAGAGAGAGAACATAGAACTTTTCATGAAGCTATGACTTCACCTGAAAGTCCTTTATGGAAAGAAGCAATTAAAAGTGAGATTAACTTCATCGTACAAAATCATACCTAGGAGTTAGTTGATCTACCCCCAAGCAGTAAGGCCTTGGGGAGTAAGTGGATCTTTAGGAGGAAAATGAAAGCTAATGGGTCAATTAATAAGTATAAAGCAATGCTAGTTATCAAAGGATACAGGCAGTGAGAAAGCCTGGATTACTTTAATACATACTCACCTGTAACAAGGATTATATCCATTTGCATGGTGATTGCGGTAGCCGCTTTATGTGGTCTGGAGATACATCAGATGGATGTGAAAAAAACTTTTTTAAATGGAGATTTAGATGAAGAAATCTACATGGAGCAACCCGAGGGGTTTTCAGCTCCAGTGAAAAATAAGAAAGTCTGTAAGCTTGTCAAGTCATTATATGGTTTGAAATAAGCTCCTAAGCAATGGCATGGAAACTTTGACAATGCTATGTTGTCAAATATATTTAGAATCAATTAGTGTGACAACTGTGTATATGTCAAAAACACTGACAGAGGTTATGTCATTTTGTGTTTATACGTCAATAACATACTCATTGTTGGTAGTAATGATGAAATGATTAGAACTACTAAGAGATTGTTAAACTCTAAGTTTGACATGAAAGATATGGGCCTTGCTGATGTGATTCTAGGTATTAAGATTACCAAAACATCTGATGGTATTGTACTTTCTCAATCACACTATGTTGAGAAGATACTTGAGAAATTTGATAAATCAGATACGAGTGTGTCTACGACACCGGTAGACTTGAGTCTACACTTGACCAAGAATGATGGTGAAAGTGTTTCTCAGCTAGAATACTCTTGGGGCATTGGGAGTTTGATGTATCTAATGAGTTGCACAAGGCCAGATATAGCCTATTCTATTAGTAAGCTTAGTAGGTACACGAGTAATCCTAATGCTACTCATTGGAAGGGCATTATGCAGGTGTTATGTTATTTACGCTACACCCAGGATTATGAGTTGCATTATACCAGATACCCAATGATACTAGAAGGATATAGTGACGCTAATTGGATATCTGATATAAAGGATTCCAAATCCATTAGTGGTTATATGTTTACCCTCGGAGGGGCACTCGTGTCTTGAAAATCTTCAAACAGACGTATATATCGAGATCAACGATGAAATCTAAGTTTATTGCTTTAGATAAAGCAACTGAAGAAGCTGAATAGCTTCGCCAATTCGTTAAGGATATTCCACATTGGCCGAAACCTTTGTCTGCTATCTATATTCATTGTGATAGCCAATCAGCGATTGGTCGAGCACAGAGTAATATATTTAATGAAAAGTCTAGATATATCCATCGTAGACATAATTTCATACGACAACTACTCTATGATGGAGTTGTCTCTCTAGACTATGTAAAGTCTAAGGACAACATTGCAAATCCGCTAACCAAAGAGTTAACTCGAGAGTTAGTAGAAATGTCGTCAAAAGGAATGAGATTAAGGCCTTTAGTAAATGTTACCGGAACGAAAAATCCAACTTAGTTGACTAGAGATCCCAAGATCTAGGTTCAAAGGGACAACCTAACTGCGTGTAACGGGTGAGTCGCTGAAGAGGTAAATCCTCTTGCCCATTCCTTTATTCAGTGATACCTTGTGAGGATGGAAGGTTAAGCTAATACTTGTAATGACCTAAGTGATGTAAATAATTAACTGTGGTATAATGAGATACCTTATATAGGTCACCTATGTGAGTGCGAAGTGGGGCCGCTTCTTTTAGAATTAACAAGGCCGAATTCTTTAAAAACACTCACTAAACCAAGTTAGTGCTCCAGGGCCATACCGGACACACTAGTGAGAACAACAACAATGGTTAGACTAACTCCTATGTGAGGTTTATGGTCTCGGTTTACGCAAACGGAAGAACAGTTCAAGACATCACGTTCACTGGTCAGCCAGTAAATCCAATAGACTTTCAATACAAAAGGTTCAAGGCCAACAAGTACCTTTTTTGATGCGGGGTTAGCTTGTGTGCTCTCTCTCTAAGTCTTTGTTGTTAAACGTTGTTTGTTTGCTTTATTCAATCAATTTTTATTTATGTGAGGGATTGTTGAACAAAAAATAGTTTTGTGGTGATTTTAGTGTCAACTTAAAGTAAGTCCCAACTATCGGTTGAGGTGGGATCAAATAGGTTTAGATTCTTTGTAATTAGATCTTTACATCACAAAAAGAATGACCAAAAACTATTAAGAATTGAATGAGAAATTGTCTCATAAAGTTGGCCTCATGAATGAAATATTGGAAATTATGTCTAACTACCAATCCCACATTAATTGTAGAGGAAAGCATTGATAGGTATTTAAATGTCAAGAATTTGATAAGGGCAAGAGCCCTTTGAGGCATTCAAATTTTCTGAAGGAATGGAGTTATGAATGCTTCAAGGATAGGTTTGGGCTAAAACTATGATCCAAGTTAGTTATGAAAAAATTGCCACACGCACACCGCCTGCCCACCCAAACCGAACCGGGCTAGGTCCAGGTCCATGATTCGTGGGTCGTAGGTCGTCAATCATGGATTGTGGATTGGATCTTGGGACTTGAGCTTGGGCTTGGGTTTGAGGCTTGCTAGAATGGGTTAGGTTTGGGTTGGGCTGGATTGGTAGACTATCAACCTAATCTTTTTGGACTAGGTTTATTTGGTGGCTGCAAATGTACACATATGTCTATATTGTGTGTAACCTCTACACTTAAGATGGTGATTTACACCATCAGTTTTCTTGCATTACTTCTTCAATTTTGCAGAAATTGAATTCTGCATTTGTTACAGAAAAGCTCTTCCTCTCTCCCCCATTGTATATAAAAGGAGACCTCCTCTTTGGTCTTAGGTACAGAATTTTTGGCTTTCATATATAGTCAGTCTGCTCATATATTCTTCATCTTGTGTGAGAGAGTACTGCCGTTGTCAGTTCACTGGAGCTAACCAGAAGGTGTTTCTGTGTTAGCAGGTCTATGCCGTCGTATCTTGGAAAACAGACGCTGACATACCTCCAGCACCCACGATGATGCGGCGAATCTGTTTTAAGGAGACTGTGGTATCACACAGGTTTCGGTTTGCTTTCTTTTCTCGTTTTATTGTATTATATATTTCTGTTCAATCTAGTTGTAATTTCCCATGATTTCATATTCTGTAATTTAATTATTAAATATGAATCTATTTGTTTTTATTTAATTACACAATTTGTACAACAAGTGTTTCTCCAATGATAATATAGTATGTTCAAGTATTATTTATCTCACTATTTTATTTTATTTTATTTTATTTTTAATTAAGAAAAAAAATTATTTATCATTTTTTATTTTTAATGGAGAAAAAATTTACTTTGCAAAAGGAAATGATACACGTGAGATGTTCACTTTATATATAATACTAGTGAATTGGCTGCGTGCAAGGCACGCTAACATATGCCCATTATTGGCATTTATTGGTGCCCATTACAAGAAAAATTTAATTTACAGAAATCAGGAAAGATGGATGCATAGATATAAGCCTACTTGGAAAATGTAGATAGCCGAGTGTCATAGAAGAATGAACACTTGGAAAATAATTCACACAAATAGGCTAAAACTACTTGAGAAGAAGATTAAAACAAAACTTACAAAAAGAAATGCTTATCGACAATCTATAAATAGAAGTGTGCTGGATTTGTAATCTCCATTATCCACATAACACAACTTATAAACAATGCTAAAGACAATGTAACCATGTACTATAGAAAATAACCAATTCATTCAAATGCACCATTTTTTCATCTACAAACTTTCCATTCTTCAAGCTTTCTTATCTAATAAGTTTAGTCTCCATTTCTTTCCAAAGGCATCAACTGCAGAAAGTAAATTAAATCCCTAGACAATATAAAGGGGTTAGACATAGGGATTGGAAATCTTCCATTACAACTATGTAATGGAGATGATCTGAATCTCACACCCAGTATAATTCAACAATCAATAGGATTAGTAATTTCAGAACTAATGATTTCAAAACTAATGATTAATCAGTAAACAAGAAATGAATATTGTTAGTTAAGCAGAAAACAAAGTAACAAGGTCAATGAAAAACTTTGAATCAAAAGGTGTTAACAGGAAAGGAGGCTCATAAATTCCCAAGCCGTGAATTTACCTGTTCATTCTTAATATATTTATGTACTAAGAACCATTCCCTTAATAACCTTGTGCTCAAACAAATTGAACAAAATGGTGAAATGAATGTTGACAATCTTTGCAAATACATAGAATCTTGTAAGGATACTCCGCATTCTTGTAGCCACATTCACAAAATTTCGTATGGTTGCCATGTAATTGTGGTTGCCATGTAATTGTGTGGCTCAACCAATTTACAAGAAAAAAACACAAAAAAGAAAAGAAAAAAAAAAGTGTTTTCAATTAAGATGCACCCAATCTTTGTCTATCATCATAATACCGCAATGTAGCTTGTTTCTGGTATTACCAATTCATAAAAATAATATCCAAATCAAAAAGTTTGATGGAAATATATTCAATCTCTTTTAATCCTCTACCAATGTCAATGTGATTTTTGATTTCACATTTTGGATACAACTAAGTAGTAAAGGAGCTAAATGGTTTCTGAAAACTAACATTGATATAGACCTATTAGAAGCAGCAACATTTTTATTTTAATAATAATAGTAATAATACTAATCATGTAATTACTAAAGCATATTCAAGTGTGGGAAGCAGACACTATCTCACTTCAAGTCAATTGCTACAATTCAAAATTCTAAAACATAAACTTCCTGATAACTTGTCATGATTAAATAGAACTCTTAAAATCTAGCAATTGAAGAATTGATAATGAAGGCCTCCAAGTGTAACAAAATCTAATTGCCAAGGTTAATAGGATGTGTACGTAGAAATGAAAAAAAACAATAAATAATGAAATTTCTAATTAGAACCTACACAATTGTCAAAGAAATAGATGCACAATTCCAATGACATTTAGATTATCAAGTGTTACCATAACATTTCATCAAAATACTTTGCAAAATTCTTTACAAAAATTTAGCATCATCAAATTAGAGCCCTAATGAATCACTTTTTTTGTAATCTAGGAAAAATAGTGGCAGTGGCATGTGGTTCACAATGATCAGCTACTTTCAATGATATTAAAACAAATTGGAGGAAATCAAACATAGTTTGCAAACATGGACCAGTGTATCTTAATACCTCATGCATAACAATACAGAAGAAATCAATATTAAGCCATAGAATACCTTCAAAAAACGGGGAAAAAAAATCAAATTAACATTGTAATGAAGGAGAATTGAAATGCAGGTCTTGAGAAGGAAATTTTTTCAAACATAACAACTCAAACCTAGTGAGCTGAGGATTCTCCACACAAGATAATGAAATGACCCTTCAACCATGAAATACGCAACAATATGGCAATGTTTCTTCACCAAATAGGGAGGGGGTAAACATAGAAACAACAAACAAGAGAGTAAAGGTCAATCTTGATACACGTAAATATTATATGAAAAAAAAGGCAAAAAGAATAAACAAACCTTTTGAATTGAAGAAAAAAAAAATGGAACCATAGAAGACTTGGGGAGAGCAATCCTAGCAAATCGTGAAAGATAGAGGGAGAAATATTTGAAGATTTGAAATTGACAGAGATTGTCGTGTGGGAGGAGAAGTTTTCACATTATTTTTTTAAAAACGGGAAAATATGTTGGGTTAACAGGTTAAAAAGAAAATATTTCTATTAATTATAATTTTTGATAGCTTTTGAAAAAAATGCTATGGACGTTAATAAATTAAAGCGTTTTGGGGGAAAAATGATGTGAACACATGTTATTAAAAGCTGTTTCTATTGTAGTACAAATCAAATCAAATGCACTATTATTATTAAGATTTCAACCGAAGCCCAAAGGCAAAGAGTAAAAGGTCAACTATACCTTTCATGATGAAAATTTTGCCCCCATGCGATATTATACTCACCCACACCCACACCCACACCCACACCCACACTAACACTATTTCACCATGGCCATACCCATCACCTATGTTTTAACAATGAATCTAAGAACATACAAACCAAATATAGTATTGGACACAGAATATATTAATCAACAAATTTTTTTAGGTATGGCCACACCTTGTGAAGTTATGTTAAAACATGTATTCTATGTTTGATTCTGTATTTGATTTATGGGTTCCTACACTTATTGTTATTTCTAGAGTTCCAAAAAAATAACAAAAAAAAAATACTAACCTTGTGATCTACAAAGGAAATAAAAACATTAAAAAGGTGTGCAAATATCATTACTTATAAGGGAATTTCTACGAACTTGATCAAGTTTTCTATTACATTTACAACCTCAAAACATGAGTACAGCCAAAAGATTATAGAATAGTAGATTTGGGTATGAATCTTGTGTATAATTTTATCTCTACCAGTGTATTGATGAAACAATATCTAAAATAAAAGAAAAAAAAAAGCAGTGAGAAAAATAATAAAGAATAAATAACAAAGAAAATATACAAAGATGACACATGCTGAGCTAAATCCAACCCAACAAGGTCTCTTCTGCCCAACAAATGTTGAAAACCAATGAGGAACAATTAAATAACGCTCCAAAAAGTAAGAGAAGAATAAAAAACAAAAACCCAAAAGTATACATGGGTATAAAAAAAATAATAAAAGAACATTTTATCTTCACATAACCAAGAACGAAGAATCAATCAAATTTTGAAAATTTTGCGTAAAATCTAATATCTTCCTTCACTTGAAGATGAATAGTAGTTCCTGCAATGGCAATAACTATGTATCCAACCATGAAGAAAAATAATAATACTAATAACAATAACAAATTTAGGATAGATTTTAACAGATCTCTTTTCATTTGAAGCATGGAAATGTATTTTTTTTTTTTTTTCCAAATTATGTTGTATGTTAGTTAGATCATTACTTGAGATGTTTTTTTTCCTTTCCCAAACCAAGTCAAGAATTGTCTAATTCACGTGAGAGTGAGCTTCAAATAGAGATTCCAAATCCAATGTTTAGTAATTACTCCTAAGCATACGACAACACACCAACAAAAGGAGCAACATGAGGGTTCAACTAAACAGAAATTTCTCACATGGCAACCAAAGAGAAAATAATTCTTGATTGATTTTGAATGTCATGACACAACCAAATGATAGTTAAAAAATTTGTGAAAAGTTGCAACTTAAATTTTTTTCCAAATGAATCCAAACAATAGCTAAAAAATCTGTCAAAAGTTGCAACATAAATTTTTGCGAATGAATCCAAATGATATGTACCAGACTCAAAATTATAGTTTCAACACCTAACCTGAAGAATTCCTCTATGTCAATTTCTGGATCAAAATAGCATCGCGTGTTCTACATGCCTTGCCTGCACCATAAAATCAATGAAAATACAAAAATATTATTAGTTAGTTATTCATGTCTGCAATTATGTAGTTGGGCTAGTCTGCAGATACCGAAAAACTTTACCAAGACATATTTAAGCTTTTCATGGAGTATTTGTAGATCAAAAATATAATACAAAACCATTAATGTCATGAGTATAACATATAGGCATAATTTTTATTTATTTATCTATTTATTTTTGTGTAAAAATCGATTTGGGGATGGGAAAGTGGAAGTATTTATATCAATTTACGATTGGAAAAATCAAGGTTAAGTGATGTGCTTATGGTTTAAAAAATAATAAATTCCGGAGATGGTGGGCTAGTACCTTGTAGGAAAAAAATAAATAAATAAAAATAAAGAAAAGCCATAACTTTCAAGGATTTTTTTTATATTTCCCCAATGTAATCAAAGTATAATCTAAAATTTTGTGAAAAACATATTATATTCAAAACTCTCTACAAGGAGGAATGATTATCATTTTTCACACATATGACTTTCTCTTTCAGGTTTAGAGAACTAAAAAAGAGAAAGCAAAGCTTGTGCATTTTTTTAACCTTTCTATAACTAATATTGCAATTGGAAGGTTTTATATTTCTATTAATATCATAAAGCATTTAATGAGTAAAATACTTAGTTTTGACTCAAATGTGTTTAGTAATAAAACTTAGTATTAATAAACATTGAATATAAATCATAAATGTCATAAATTTACCACTATAAAGTCTTAAAAAATTGATAGATTTCATAAGTAACATAGATAACATAAATGAAAAGATGAAAAAGACAACCCTTGTAAGTTAAAAATATTATACTCATCAAGAAAAGCAAAAACCAACTAAAGAAATATATCAAGCACGATAATAACACAAAAACTAAAATCATAGATAAGTATTATAACTCTAAACATTACCTTCACATCATGAGTATTTATTATAAATACCTACAAACTAATACGAATAAATTTAAAAACATATAAAAAGGCCGAACCAGAGAAACAACAATTAACATAACAGCATAATATGAATAGAATTTTTTGCTCCCAACAACCTTGCAGAAGAAAAAACAACGACGAGCATCTCCAGCCCTTACCCTTTACCCATATAAGATTGAATTCCAGAATAAATACAATATAAACCCTAAAGATATAAATATGAAGAAACCCTAATTTTATTAGGCAAAATCCCAAAAACAATCTACACAAATTTTTTTTTTCTTTCTATTTCGAATTGCATCCTCTTTAGTCGATTTAGGTATAAAACATCCCCAAAAAAATAGGTAAAATTAGGGTTTGGTCCTTGCAATTTTTTTTTACAACTCACAAAAAAAAAAAAATTTAAAAAATTAGATTTGTATGTATGAAAACCCTAACTTCTGAAAAACGAACTTGAACGATGGGAGAGGGGAGTGTGACAACTCTGGTCTTCCTACTTCGTCTCCTTCAACTTCTTCTCTCTCTCTCTCTCTTCTCTCCGTCTTCTCCAGGGAACACAAGCGTTACTTGTGTCTTGTTGGTCTTGTTTTTAGGCTTTATACGTAAAGGGGCAAAATAAAGAGATTGGTGAGAGGACAGAGGAAGGAGGAGGGCGAAGGAGATCGGTGGTCGGTGAGAGGAGAGAGGAGGCAGTCGAACATCGTCGTCTGTGGAGGGAGATCACCGTTGGGAAGAGCATAGAGGAGAGGAGAGGAGAGAGAGAGGGGAGGGGGGTTCTCTGAGAGAGAGAGAGAGAGAGAGAGAGTGTTTATGGATCTTTTCATTTTCATAAAAAGCAAGCAAACAAATTTTGAAGACAGTTTTTCATCAATACCCTTGCATCCAAAGAAGAAAAGTTATAAAGCATAAGGCCAAAATCGACTTTTCAATGTTCAGAAAATACTGTTCATATTTGACTGAAACTACTGTTCACACTCCATCCGTGCTTTATATATATTGTATAGATAATAAATAGAAAGAAGATAAAATGTAAGTTTGTAATGTGTGCGGATAATGGGCCATGAGTTAGTAAGGTTGGTCCATGAGACCTGCTAAACTCCCATAGCCCCAAAGTCTCGAGTTTAGGGATGATACTTTTCTTTTGCACCTTATTCTCTGTCATGTCCTATGCGGATTTTTTTTTATCTCGATGATGAGAAAGTGAAACGGGAACAATTTTTCTTGCCCTGTCCTATTCTATCATTTTCCCATTTTTGATTATATTTTTTAAATATATTTATATATATAACTGGTCTTTTTATAATACACATCACTTTTTGGATGTGTACCACGCAAATTATAACTATTTGTGACATTCATACCACAAATATCATAACTAAAATAAATAAAATGGGTCATAATAATAAACACCACTTCAAATATAACTAAAGATTTTTTCGATCATAAATAAAATAATAACAATAAGAGGTTATAACTAATACCATAATGAGTCGTGACTAAATCATGACAAATACCACAATTGGTCAAAATCAAGGATCACATAAATCATAACTGAACATATAATACATCCCTAAAGTTGAACCTTCCCTTGTACATTTGTGACCAATTCCTAGTATATAAAGATCTTGAGAGTTTGATTCTTGTGAGTTTAGTAACTTAATTTGTGAGGTTGTTGGGCATTCTTCAAGAGTTCTTGGAGCTCTTGGAGATTTTGGCTAGAACATCTCCTTCTCATCTCATATTCCATTTGTTGTGATTAAAACTACAAGAGAATTCTCTCATACCAAATATTTAGATGCCATATTAACGTTCTGTTGATTTATCCCATGATTTATGTTTTTAGTTTGTGATTTGAAACTTTATTTCATACCTCTTCTCTTATTTTATGGTTTGGTTGCGTTTATAAATGGAAGTACTTGAAAATGGTTAAAGAGTATGTTTAGGGTTTCATGGCTTATATTCATTTTTGGTTCAAAAATTATCTTTTGTGTGAAACTTAAAAAAGTGTGCTCTAAGAGTGATTGCATATTCTTTAATATGCATATTGAAGTATTTTGCTCAATTTGAGAATTAATAAAATATTAAAGTGCAGAATTTTGTGGGAATAATGGGTTATTTGGATTGCTTGGAATTAATGAGATTAATGTCAAAAGATGATATGACTGGGAGTTGATTTGTTATTTTTCTTGAATTTTCAAAATAGGTTGAGCTTATTTTGTTTTGTACTTGCAATTATTTTATCACTATTCTGTGTTGTAGACACCCCATTTTTGACCGACCTTAAGACTCAGACGTCACCGATTGAGCGCTCGGTGATGTTGCATATTGTGCTCGTTCAGAAGTCTCAGAGTCTCGGCCGTGAGCCCTGCCTCCAGACTTCCGAACCATTTTCTGTACTTTGCCTCGGTGCGCGAACCAGGCTCGGTTTTCTCTATTTTTGTTCCTGAGGGGAGGGAGAGGTCCTGTAGACCATCTCTCAGTGGCCGTGGGCTACTTTTAGTGGCCGTAGGCCATTTTGCCCATTTCGGAGCCCGGTTCCCGGTTTTCGGAGCCGTCAGGCCATGTGCCTCGGTTCGGGACCGCCTAACCATCTCCGATTGCTCTGATTTTTGGCATGCATCTTATTTGCTCCCTTTTGAGGGACACTGGGGTCTGAGGGACCAACTTCGTAGTCGAACACCACTCCCGGTGCCCAACAGCCTATTTTTCGGGACCCCGAACTGCGTGTTTCCGCCCCCCAACCTTCATTTCGCATCGGTTTAGGTTTATTTTTGGTGGAGGCCTTATTTTCATGGTTAGGAAGCTTGTAGGAGGGTGGGAGGCCAGCAATTGTTTTGACAACCAACTTTTTGTTTGGTCAAAAGTGGTTCAGCATGAATCCGGGAAGGAGAAAAGTCTGCGCGGCTTACCGAAATGGGCGTAACTCTTTGCACAAGAGGAATTAAAGTATGAGGCCACCATCGTTGGAAAACTTACTCCCGGGGCTTCATTTTTCACTCAAGAATCTCCTAAATTCAATTCCGGACGGAGGAGATATGGTCGATTGAAGTAAGGCATCACTCCGGTTGAACCGAAATCTGCGCGGCTTCACAAAACTGGCATAACTTTTTCCACAGGAGGAGTTTTGATGCAAGGTTTGCGCCATTGGAAAGCTAACTTCTGGGGCTTCAATTTGGACACTTGAATGGCCACATTTGGACTTCCCTAGCACCCACCGGCCAGTTTTCTTTCCGACAGCTCCTGAAAAGTAGCTGGCCGGCCACCCCTTTTGTGAAATGACCTTTTTGCCCTTTAAGCTGGCCGGCCATTTTCCTCTCCCTCAGTGTATTCCAGTTGTGCCAGCTGGTTGCCAATTGGACCATCCTCCATACACGTTATGGAGGATTAGAGAGGTCCCTTAGATATTTTTCATGCCTCTCCTCTATAAAGGAGAGGCTTGGCTTCTTGGCTCAAGGTTAGACATTTGTTAGACACATTTGAGAGAGAGCTATACCTTCCACCTCCCATTTCTCTCCATTTCCAAGCTCCAAAGTCATTTTTCTTCAAGTTTGGTGCCATTTCTTCATCACTATCAAGCATCCCCATCACCACTCCATTTCCAGCAGCAAGGAGAGGTTCTCAGAGGCTTAGAAGCAACATTCCTCAAGCCAAGAGGTAGAAAAGAAAAGGTCTACAAGGGTAAGTCTCCATTTCCCTCTTTTGTAGCATTTTCTTGCTTCATTTCTTAAGCCTATTTGCTCACTGTTTTAGGCTCCGACCCTAACTGAAAGGGTCACTCTTTTGGCTTATCTTCATGTTTGTTCAAGGGCTCAACCCTGTTTGAGCCCTCCATTTGGCACTTGCTTCAATATCATCTTATATGCCAATATTTTGCATGAAATTTCTAGCCCATGTGTGATCTGTTTTTGAGCATAATGTAAACTATAAGAGGGCCTATTTTGAACCCCTCTTCAACATTGAAGAAGGGCTCAACCCTGTTTGGGCCCCCTATCTTGCACTTGCTTCACAATTCCTCTAATTTACCGTAAATTTGCATGATTTGTTTGGCCTATATGTAAATTGTTTTGGAGCATGTCATGAACTTTGAGTAAGCTTATTTTTGTGTCCCTCTACAATATTTTAGAAGGGATCAACCTTTTTGGGGGTGTCCATGTTATACTTGTCATTATACCCCTCTTTGACCCCATTTTTGCATGCTTTTTTAAGCTTATCTAGCTTATGTTTTCGGCCATCATCAGAACTGGAAAGAGTCATATTTTGATCTTCTTGACATATTTCATTAAGGGTCTTTGCTGGTTTGATGAATTTTTGGGGTACCTCATGTTATAGCCTTATGTATCCTAGTATCTTGCATGACATTTTTAGCATGTTTTCATACTGAGTTGGGGGATGTCATCTACTGTAAATGTTCATATTTTTAGTCCCTCATCAGTGTTGTAGAAGGGTATTTTTCCATTTGGGCATCGCATGTATCACTTGCTTCAATACCCCTCTTGCGGGGCCATTTTTGCATTCTTGCTTAATCCTATGTGTGCTTGCTGTTTAGCCCTTTTTATAACTGAAAAATGCTTGTCTTAGGGCTGTCTTGCTACTGTATTTTCATTCCATGTCTATATTGTGCATGTTTGGTGTAGCTATAGGCCATTTCGGGTGCCTAAATTCATGTTTCGGGGCCATTTCATGCATCGGGTGTACTTTCGCCTCATTTCGGGGCTGTTTTCCCCCACATTTCAGTGCCAAAATTCATTTGCATGTTTGCATATCATTTCCATGCCATTTCATGCCTTAGGGCCATTGCCTCGGTTTGCGCGCCCGTGTACACGCATTTCGAGGCACCTCATTTTTATCAGATGGCCTCCTGTGTGAGTGTAGTTGAGGCTCTCTCATGTTAGTGTAAGCCCATATTGCATCGCATATCCCATTTTAGTCCTGTTGCATTCCGTATGCCATTTTCTCGGTTTGCGTGCCCGTGGGCACGCATTTCGAGACGTCTCATTTTAGTTTCATTGTATATCATATTCCATGTCATTTCATGCCTTAGGGCCATCGCCTCGGTTTGCGCGCCCGTGGGCACGCATTTCGAGGCGCTTCATCTTCATCCGTCGGCCTCTTATGTGAGTGTGGCTGAGGCTCACTCATGTTAGTGTAAGTCCAATTGCATTGCGTATGCCATTTCATCCGTAGCATTGTGTATGCCCGGTTATATATTATCTCGTGTAGCGTGTATGCCATTCCATAGCATTGTGCATGCTAGGATTGTATTTTAGTTGCATTCATGCATATCATGCATATTGCATCATGTTCGGGATAGGAGTTAGCCCGGGCACGGGAAACGAGGCGCGTTTCGCACTCCGAGTGACGGAACGGGTCTCAATTCCCAAGTCACCGACACTCCGGATTACCCATGATGGAGTTAGGTTTTGTTATAGCATTCATACGCATTCATCCTATATTGAGTTGTGCAAATTGGCTCATCGACCATCATGCATCGAGATGCGTGATTGGTGGCACGAGGATCGAGGCATGCATATATCTGTGAAATACATTGCTGTGCCCCTTTCCTGCTCTCTGTTGCAGCAAAATGGAGAATCAGCAACTTTTCAGAGTCTGGCACGCATTTTGAGAAACATTGCAAACAGAGGCTAATTAGGGTATCCCAGTGGATTTCCGCGCAAAGCAGTCCAAACATGCATCATTCCATCATCCGGAGCAGAATTGAGGCAGTCCTTGGCTTGTATGCCAGTTTACAGTTTTTCTTAGTTAATCTGTATTAATTAGGAATTTGTATATTATTTCGGACTGTACTATTCTTTTATTTCGGACTGTATTATTCTTTCATTTGGGACTGTATTATTATTTATTCGGACCCTCTACGCGAGGGCATAATTGTAATAAGTGTGGTGAGTGTGATGTATGTCTTCCAACCCCACGTCTTTCTTCCCTTTTATTTACCCGCTTATGATGGTTAGATATAGGGCATATTTCGATTAGCATACAGTATGACAGCATGTTTGCATCATTCATCTGTTTTGCATGCATCGGGCTCGGCGCATCAAAACTGCATTTGTATTTCAATTCCAAATTGAATACGTGTTAGTTGTAGCATTCCACATGCCATGTTTAGAATAGCCGAGCCTGCTATAATTTGCATCTTTGCATGTGTTGCATTAGGCAATTCTATGTTTAGGATCATACATGATTTCTAATGAACTTCCGTTTTGGCTTGGAGTACTCGGTGAGTTTTATGCTTTAGCATCCTTGCACGCGTGTGAGTGCTGCCATGAATAGCATGCTTGCCATGAGGCTATGTGCTTATGTGATATAACTGCCTTGAATGCCTGTGGGTGGAGGCTGAGTTACTTGAATTGGGATAATTCATCAAATGTTTGTTTTAAAGCCCACTAGATAGTGGCAAAATCATGTTTTCTAAGCCCACCCGAGGGTGGCAAATCCACGTCTTAGCCTACCTGCGGGTAGCACCATCAAACCATTTTCAAACAAACAAACATGAAATGTTTTGTTCCAATTCAGGCGACTCGGTCTATACTTGTTTGCTGCGAGCATCACATAGTAACCTAGGCTAATAACCGGAATAAGAACTCACATTGTTTTCAAAATAAGATATCATGGTTAGTAGAGGCCGGTCTTTGACCGGGCGAGCGGGGGTGTTCACGAAGTGACCTTCCCCAATCGTACCCAAGTTCCCGAGCCGAGGCAACTTTGGTGATGACGGACACATGGCCTTTGGCACCGAGTCAGGGTTTCCTAAATTTCCCATTAAAAAATATTTAGGTGGCGACTCTGTATCTGGCAAAGCAGTCCATGTTTGGCACTTTTTTCAAAAATCTGTTTTCAAAAACGATTTGCCGGATTTGGACTCTTTGGTTCAAGATTGAGAACCGTGACATTTGAGTCCTTCGAACTGTAGTGACCCCAATATGAACGGAACGGGACCTAACCCTCCCGGATGCGTTCGGGGACGTCTACATGTGTCATATATGATTAAAAGTATGTTTATTGGATTATTTAATGACTTTTAGCGTAATAGAGAAAATGGTATTGGGCCTTAAGGACATTTTTGACATTTTGATACCTAGAGTCAAAATGGTAATTGACAAACAAGGTAAAATAGTAATTAGCCTTGCAATAGCATTTTGGTGAAATTGACTAGTGTGAATTATCTCATGAGAATTTAAAGTGATATTAAAATGACAACTTGTGGAAAAGTGTTAAAATGATTTAAGTGTTAGATTAGAATTGTGTGAGTTATTTTTCAATGGACAAATTACCCATATAAATCCTGATATAAATGCAATAGTTCTATGTAGTCCTATACTCTTTTGTATAGATTTAAAAGTCCGACGCCTTCTTCTCTTCCTCTTCCTTTTCCTCTTTCTAATATACACTTGTCGTCTTTCTTCTTCTTTTTCTCATTCTGATATATAATGATCGGTGATCATCATCAATTGGGATTCATCAACAATCACTGACCACCAATTCCTTGCTACACCATCACTGACAACGAAAGAGATGAGTTTTCGACGAAAAAAATGAGTAAATCTACATCAGATCCAACCAGATCTAAACCAAAAATAGTTGTCAGAGTACAATCTTCTCTATATCTATATCTCTCATTCGATCTCTTAATTTTTCTACTTTTTCTCTGCTACACACTTATCTTTTCGTATTTTAATAGAGAAAATTTTCAAGTTTTGAATAAGTTTTTTTTTTATTTTTAGTTGCAGGTGAAAATTGTAAAATTTTTCAGTTTCAGTTTTTTTTGGTGTTGAAATGAATCATCCTTTAAAACTGCAAAAATTTTACAATTTCATGGCATGCTTTTATTGCAAAATTTTTGCAATTTCATAACATATTTTTCAGTTTGATTAATAAGGATAAATACTTAATAGAATCATACTTTGAAACTATAACAATTTTACAGTTTCAAATCATATTTTTTAGTTTGATCAATATAGGAGATTATTTGTTTAAACTCTACAAAAATTGAAAAATAACTTATGTTTTTTTTCCATTGTTGTTGTTAATTGTTGTTACATTTTTTTTTTTCCTTTCATTTTATCAATATTTAACACATATTGCTATATTTTTTCACTCTAATTTCTCTATTTATTCTTCTTTTTTTTTCGACAATATTCTGGACATTCTAGTATTTATTCTTCTTCTTTTTTCGACAATATTCTGGACATTCTAGTAAGTCTCCGGCAATGTTCTTAATGTCTAGTGACATTCTAGACATTCCTTCGACTTCTGGTGACGTTCAAAATACTTCAACGATACTTCGATAACTTCCCAGTGATGTTGAATGTTCTGGCGAGCTTACGGTAACTGTCTGACGGAAGTCCGATGGTGGTAAAATATAGCAAGATCTTTAAATTTAAAAAAAAAAAAAAGGATTTTTTGATAACAATTAAAACTATATAGGATTAATTGGTGCAAGTGTTTTGTTTTGAGATTAGATGGGTTTTGAATTTTGTATATGAAACCAATCAGTAAGTGCCCCTTTTTCAATTTGTGTCATTTTATTTTGGGCTTTAAGCCTAATAACTCAGGGTAGACGTCGGCCCTGGCCTACCCAGTCCAACCCTATTTTTTTAAAGTTTGGAAAAATTGTTTTAGCCCATAGGGTCTAACTGTGCCAATATTTTCAGCCCGAAAAATATGAATGGACTGGATTTGGGGTTTATACTTTCAAACCGGCCTAGCCCGACCTAACCCATTATTAAATTAATTAATTAATTAATTATAATACATAAAATATTTTTTTTTTATAACTTTATCTTTATTGATTTTATTGAAATTTATATTTGTGGTGATACATGATTGAATTTATTTAAGAAATTCTTCAATTTGTAAACAAAATCTTTTAGTTTATAATAATGTCAATATATTTATTTAAGAAATATAATGTGTGATTGAATTTAATTAATTCGATAGGTAGACTTGATATTGTTGGCTATATATTTTGTACAGGCCAATTACAGCTTAACATGTGGTTCGTAAAAGCTAATTTGGGAAGTTAATGCAAATCTCCAATCAGAAACAGACATGTGGTAGTTTATATTGGTAATAATGGATCTACGTAACAGTGGAACAGTTAGAAAGCGTAAGATGATGTGGCCTAATGGTTACTCACAATTCAAATTCAAATTCATGAGGAAGGCCTAACTGCAAGAATGGCATATTGGAGGCTAACTGTGTGTGACAACTCTCACCTCTAATTAGTGTTAAATTATGATTAAGCATGATAAGTAATTGATTAAGATGAAATTATGAATTGATTGCATGAGTGTGTTGCTTTAAATGCATTTCTATCTGTTTGTTACTGAATGATCTGTTCGTGTTTTAATTTCGAACTGCGAATTAAAAGTCTTATCGGCGACCGAATCAGAAATTGATTAGTGTTATATGCTAATTAGGATTTATATGTTTTTATGGTAGGTTTAATTGAAATTTGATTAGGAATGATTAAATTAGAATTGTTAAAGTTAAATTATTTGAGCCTAGTTAATTACATGTTTTGCCATTGAGTGGGCCATTCTCAAAAGCATTGTTTGGGGTTAATTCATACACTTTGACACACCACTCTTCAGCCATTTTCTAGACCAAACCGAGAGAGAGAGAGGGAGAGTAGGAGAAAAGAATTGATT